>CM066992.1:4822500-6022500 GCA_033977485.1 Hydrangea macrophylla
ACGGACAATGTTGACGACTGCGGAGTGGACCTCAGGGAATCGGTCTTCGTCTTCGATCACATGAACTTCTTCCATGAAGAATCCTCCGATTTCTCCTTCTTCCAGTTCAGGTATTTGGACTTCAAAAATGGGAGCGTAATTCGGGAAGGCCTCACTTCCCCAACTATTACCGAGGATGACCTTTACCTCCCTCTCATGAATGTACTTGATCATTTGATGCACAGTGGATGATACAGCTTTGTTGGCGTGAAGCCAGGGTCTCCCAATTAGCAGATTGAACGAGGCAGGTATGTCCATGACTTGAAAAATCTCGGTGCTCACCAAAGATCCTACCCAGATTTGGAGAGAAACAGTTCCCATCACATTTCTTCTAGTGTTGTCATAGGCCCTCACGGATTGCACAGATGGTGTAATGTCGAGGATACTGACCCCCAAAGCAGTGGCAGTTCTTAAGGCACAAACATTCAAAGCAGAACCTGTATCGACTAGACAAAACGGCACCTGTTGCTCCTTACATCCCACAGTAATGTATAACGCCTTGTTATGCGCGGATCCCTCTGGCGGCAGGTCCTCGTCGGAGAATGTAATGATGGGGTCGGGGGTAAGTGCACCCAAGAAAGTTACCATGTCCTCTGGCGCGGCGTCGATGGGGACTTCAATCCCAGCCAAGGCATTTAACACGGCTTGCCTGTGCTTATAAGATGTCACCATAATATCCCACATCGAGAGATGCGCTTGAGTTTTCTTTAGCTGCTTGATCAGCTCATTGTCTTCTTCGATGACCTCATCCATCTTGCCCTTCCCCTTGTCTTTAACTGGACCTTTTTCGATGGCTTCGGTGGCAGGCTGTGGAGGCTGATAATGGCGGCCTGACCTGGTTAGGTGATCAATCTCAGCAGGAGTAGGCCCTTCTACAGTCCCATCCTTTTTAAACCAATCACAATCCGTTCCCACAAATGGCTTTTCTGGCTCGTTCCAGATGGAAGCATCACTCTCGTCGTTAGGATCATACCATTTGAGGCCTACCGCCCCTAGGTCATGCTCTTCCAGGAAGAACAAGTCCTGCTCGTCGTCAAGCTGCTGCTGCCACTCGTCATTCTCCCCTTCGATCAGATGAATCCCCTCAGAATCCGGGATGTCAATGTAAAGCAAGGGTTGTCCTAGGGGGGTGATATAAGTAGCAGGGTTGAAGGGTACGGGACTGGACTCAATGAGGTTGACATTTTGGTGGTTTGGTAGGGGATTTTGGGTGATATGAGGCTGCTTTGGTGGCGGCTCGATGATATTCTGGTCGATGAGGTCTTGGATGTCGTGGCGGAGGCGCATGCAATCATCAGTGTTATGGCCGGGGGCTTGGTGGTAAGTACATCGCTTGGACATATCGCAGTTAGGCGGGAGCGGGGTATTTCGAGGCTGGAGTAATTGGAGATGGCCTTTTTTGAGGAGGCGATCTAGGGCCGAGGAGAGAGAGATTTCTAGCTTGGCAAAACTGCGAAGGGGCTTTTTCTGGAAAGGGCGGTTGGAGGAATTTGCCTGGTTGGAGGGTTGGTATGGCCTTGGAGGATATGCCATGGGTTGGCCGCTAAGGGCATTGACATCCGGGGGATTTCGGGAGTAGTTGGGCCTTCTTGGCTGACTCGGAGGGTCTTCCTTCTTGATCTTCCCCTCCCTGATAGCATCTTCGATTCGGGTTCCGACTTCAAACAACTCCTCAAAGGTGGAGATGGACTGGTAGAATAATTTCTCATGATAGAGCGGCTGCAGATTCCGGATGAGCATCCTTACCTGTTCTTTCTCGATTGGCCGGTGGGTCATTTGGGCTACCTTGTTCCTCCATCTGCTCAGAAATGCAGCGAAGGATTCATTGTTGCTTTGCCGGGTTGTTTCCAAATCCCTGATGGTGACGTCCAGCTCTTGATTGTAAGAGTAATGATCGACAAAGACTCGAACAATGTCCTCCCAGGCCCGGGTTTTGGAGGCTTCCAAGGTTAGGAACCACGATAGTGCAGATTTTGCCAGAGTTTGCGGGAATAGCATCGCAATGTGCTCGTGGGTGCAACCCATGGACTGAAAGATACTCATACATAGCTTCACGTGGCTTTTCGGGTTTCCCGTTCCATCAAAGCGATCGATGGCAGGCGTTTTGAAATTCTCTGGCAGTTTCAGCTTGACAGGCTCGAAGAGGCCTTCCAGATCTAACATGTAATCGTCGATACCCTTGCTTTTCCTGAGTACGCTTTCCAGTTTATCGACCTTGTCCAATTTTTCTTGGAGCTTCTTCTCATACGTAAGCGGTGGGACCCCTTAAAACCAGTTTTCCTCCCCATTATTCTCATGTAGATGAGGTTCAAACCCTGGTGGCGAAAACTCGGGCGGAGGTCGTGGCTGTTGCTGCTTCAGTTCTTCCATGAATTTTAGGACTTGGGCTAGACTGTCTGATTGTTGGCTTATAGTCGCTCCCAATTCAGTAACCTTGTTTTCCAACTCTTCCCTATTCATACTGACGTAAGCTGTCGGACTGATTCTGATTAACCGATTATCCGCACTTCTGACCCACGAATAAGACCCTGACTGCTGACCTTGGGAATCTATACTGACCTGACAGATTTTGAAAGGGCTAGATTAGATCTTTGACAGTGGTGACTCTAGGCAGACAAAGATAGTGATGTGGACCGACTCGAAATAGTGCGTGCAAATTGATGGGGAATAGTGCATGCGAATGGGACAAACATGCGGATGTAAGCCCTAGTCTATATGATGCTCCTATTTCTAACAGATAGCAGCTAAACAAATAAGGTCCTAGCCATACAGAGTGTGCTAACCTTACTTTCTAGTATGATCACCGAGGGATGACATGGATTTCCGAGATACTCCGGAAATTTTGGACAGAGTTTCTGTGGCAAACTGGTCAATATGGTCATATCTGGGATATTCGGACAGAGTTTCTGGGAGAAACTGGTCAATGTGGTTGTATCTGGGATATTTGGACAGAGTTTCTGGGAGAAACTGGTTAATGTAGTTATATCTGGGATATTCGGACAGAGTTTCTGGGAGAAACTGGTTAATGTAGTTATATCTGGGATATTCGGACAGAGTTTCTGGGTGAAACTGGTTAATGTAGTTATATCTGGGATATTCGGACAGAGTTTCTGGGAGAAACTGGTCAATATGGTCATATCTGGGATACAGAGTTTCTGGGAGAAACTGGTTAATGTAATTATATCTGGGATATTTGGACAGAGTTTCCGGGAAACTGGTAAGTACGGTTATAGTGATCATACTTTCTAGCAGGTTTTCATACTCCTATGTCTCAAGACCGACAAACGAGGTTTGCGGTGTATATCTTTGCGAGCATGGAGCAGACATCCTTGTCATGATGCTTAGGCAGGTCAACTCAATGTGACCACATGTGAGTGATTGCCTTGGGAATCATAAGAAAGAGGTTCTGTTCTATGTCACACAAGCGTCTACATCGCTCAGGTAATCCCATCAGGGCATACAGCAGTTATATCATGTTGTCCTATCTGAAAAGATAAATGAACAGTCCTATGAAAGGTTCTACAGGAATCTATATGCAAAGGCTGGGTTTAGTCAAAGAGGGTCCGTTGACGAGAGTTCCAATATACCGTCAGGGAGACAGTACGGAGGTTTTTACTCTTTTTGATATACCTTGGGAGGTACAGTATCAACGGTGACTTGTGCCCTGGCACAGCAAGACCTGAACAATGTCAGCGCCGCGTTTCAGACACAGTCGGAGGGGGAAATGCAAGAGTGCAATGCGGTGAACCAAACACAGTAAAAAGATGATTTTAAGGATGCTTCTTATGAGTCAAACCTCTGTGTTATTTTGTTTTTAAAATAAAAATCCCCAGCAGAGTCGCCAGATTGTGGACACGCGGAATCAGACCACTTCTCTCTTGTTTGAGATTGTTTAGAAATTGATTTGAATCAAGGGAAGAAAACGAAAGGTCTGTTGAAAACAGATACAGAGTCGCCACTTGGTCTTTAAGGAACCAAGAAACCTAATTTTGACTCACCCAAGCGGATAAGGGCACCGGCCCTTCATAACCAAAGAACTTGGTTCGGGGTTTTGGTACGAGAGAGGAAGGAGCCTTTGTCGCGACTAAAACACCCTCAACTCGCCCCGTCTTTCGACGGGCCTCAATTAGCATCCAAATAATCATCTTATACTATGTTTGGTTCGACAATTAATACTATTGTAGTACATTACATCACATAAGAAAAACTTGAAATTGGAAGATCAAAAGACAAGATATCATTCATAAGATCTAAGCCAAATATCATGCAATGTAAAGTGAAAGATCACACAAATAAACCTAGGAAAGATCGTCTAATCACGTATCAAATAATCAAGACTTCCTAATCTAAAGGGGGACATGAATTGTTATTGAAACAAATAAGCAAAGAAATCAAAATATGCTTAGCAAGGCTAGAATGATGCATGTTATTCTTTGATAAAAGAAGACCTCTCAATCCCCGGGATGGATGAGAAAGGATGAATAGATCAAAGGGAAGCATGAACGAGTGATCGAATTCATTCCTTATAATCTCCTTAGATTAAGAGTTACAAAAAACCCCAAATCTTGCATGAATGCAATGTATGTATCTAAAAATGTGCAAAGGTTGTAGTGTGTTTTGTGTGCATGGATTTCTAGAATGACTTAGAAGTCTAAAATGTGTATGAATGAATGAATTAAATTAACATGGGATGTGTACAAATGTAGTATGAACCACTTCCTAGGATATGAACTAAGTTGGAATGCATATAAGCCTCAAATCAAAGAATGAAAGTTAAAGTGTACTTGCTGTGAATAGTGGACAGAACAGTAGCATGATCTTTTGGAATTTGAAAAGAGGGGTTAGGAATGTTTTCAATGCATGATTGTTTATGGCGATGTTCCCTATTGTGTCTAGAACACAACCCAAAAATCCAATCTTGAATAGCTATCACAGATTGAGAGAAATGATACAAACAATAGAGGTCACTCAGAAACAGAGTTCGTACTGTCGTCTGAAATGTTAGAAAATCTTAGAAAATGAAAAAGAATGATCTAGAGGCCCATTTTATATAGAAGGTTTCCTAAGACATTGAATTTTAAGGGAAAAATAAGTTAGGACCACCCCTTTTGGAAAAGTTTTCTGGAAAAGAGGTCGTAAGTTGACCTAGCTGCTGTGACAGCAAAAAACAGAATGTTTGGAAGGAATGTTGGGACCCAAATGGACCATTTCCAAGTACTTCCAAGTCAAACCAAAAATCATGGGTGTTCTCCAATGAGTTAGGAAGACTTTCCAAGTGGCCTTGTATCCATATGTTGAGTATTGTGTTCTAGAAAAATCTTTGAACTCAACTCACTCACTGTTTTGACTCATTGTTTTGAAGATTTTTTGGAGAAAACAAAGTTTAGTTTCTTGAAACCAAATGAGAGGGATTGAGAGGGGTTTTGGAATAGATGTTTTGAAAACATGTTTTCAACACTCAATGAGGATCATAGCCACTTAGGATACCTACATCAAACTCATCATTTAAGAACCTCCAAGATTGTTGGAGAGATTTATTTTATTTTTGGGCATAACTTCAATACATTCCAAGAATACCTTGGAAGTATTGAGGTTATGATCATCATCTATCAAACATGTTTTTGAGGTCAAGAGCTACTATCCATAAGGATTCACTCACCCCAAACTTCATGTCATCACTTAGATGATGATGAACTAGTAAGTAAATAAAGAAGAGAAAAAGAAATGAGATAAGGAGAGATGAACATATATATAATCAAGCAAGTAGATGATAATCAATAGATGATATTCATGAAGCATGAGACTTGTAGATTGGTGTATCACTCATATGTAATGACACTAGACATGGAAGAAGCTTCCACACTCTTGAATGCTCACTAAAATGGTGGTTGGGAGTATTGAATGTTGAAGTAAATGGAAGTAATGAAGTAAAAACAAAGTTAGAAACTCACTTTTGTTTTGAAAAATCAAAGAAGAAAGCTTCTTTTCTCTCCACTCTAACCTTATCTCTACACTTTCTCTCCCAAACTTTCTCTAAACTTGCATTTGACTCCCCCCAAAATGAGGAGTAATGGGGTGTTTATATAGGCCAACTTGGGGTGTTTTTGGGATTTAGAAAGTACTCCCATTGGTCCCAAACATCTGAAATCATGAAACCACGTCGTTTTGGATTTTAATTAATCAAAATGGGACCACAAAAGTATTTACAAAAACTTACTGTTCTGGAGGGGAGTGCCGCGGCGGCACTGGGCCACTGCCGCGGCGGCAGTGGGCCAGTGCCGCGGCGGCACTGCTCCTCCCTTCGTCTGGATAATGCTGTTTAGGCCCCCCGAAGTTCCGGTATTCGCGAAAAGGCCCTATTTCGTCCAAAATTCACAGAAAATGCGTACGAACTCCAAATTGAGGTTGTGATATACCGTTGGAAAGGTAATGGAGTCTACTTTACATAAAATATAGTTCGGGGATAGGTCACTTTGAAAAGTTTTGCGATATTCGCGATAAAAGCCGATTTGATCGCCTTTTTCGCCTTTGGAAATTCATAATAAATTCGTTTTAAATCCAGAAATTATGTGCGATATACCGTTGGAAAGCTATTGAACTCTAGTATCCATGAAAAATATTTGAAAATTGTTTCGGTTCCCCGATTCCAAAGTCAAATCTTGGTCAAACCGGTCAAACCTGGGATTCCCGGGAAGTCCTGGGAACCTCTGGGAGCTCCCAGGAGCTGATGTTTTCGCTCGATTTTCTTTTGGAACTTGTTTTAATACTTTTCTCATGATTTAGAATGGTTCTGGTGAATTCAGACATTTTTGGTCAAACTTGGTCAAACTCTGGTCAAACCTGGTCAAACCTTGGTCAAACCGGTCAACGGGGACTTTCGGGGAACTTCCGGGACTTCCGGGGGTCTCTGGGAGCTGACGATTTCTTCCGGTTTTATTTTAAAAACTCATTTTACGACGTAGTATGTTTTCAGAACTTTGGGACCAAATCTGGGAATTTTCGGACTTTCAAGGGCATTTTGGTCATTCTGAGCATTCTGAGAGATAGAGCTGACTTCCGAGAGTCCTTTTGAGTCTTTTACGATCATTGTGAACCAACAAGCTACGGGTCTCCTAAATCTGATAGCCGACAAAATGGGGTGTCTACAGGGGGTGGAATAGATTTTTTTTTATGCTCAGTCACTGTTTAATTGGAGTTCCATGGGGAAAAATTATTCATCGGGGTAGGTCTGGAAAAAGTTCATTCAAGTGGGGCGGGGTCCGGTTACGGGGGACTATCCCATACCCGCCCCGTTGCTATCCCTAATTCGGACTCCACCCTTGTTCCTCTATCTATTTTTCTATAGAGACCTGTGATGCCTCAGAAATTATGCACTTTTTTTATGTGAAGGTTGTGGTGTAGGGGACCATTAAGGCCTTGTTTGGATAGTTCTGAAAGTGACCATTGGATTTAAAGTCATAACCAAACAATCCTATATGTAATTGGACTAGGGAAATCTTATGCTCCTTCATGGTCCCATCAATCTGTTACTATATTTATATTCAGGAAATTTCAATTTTTATCTTATTACATAATTCTTTTAAAGTTGCTTTAGATTATGTTCCTTCATGATCTGGGAGTGGCTACGGTGTGATGTTTACCATCATGCCTTTGATTTTTATTTTTTTTAGCCATGCCTTCTGGCTTTTATTAATTAAATTTTCCATTCAATTAAAAAAAAAGTATAATGGGCAGAAGCTTGAGTAGGTGGTTTTGGAAAATACAGTAACAACAGGGGGTGTATTGTAATTAACTAAAGAATAAACAACTATGCAGACATCTGTCCTGTTAAATTGAACGGATTACTTACAAATGCATAGTAATCCAAACCACAAAGGGTGTAAGTGACACGCTTAATTAAAGCTATAGGAAAAAAAACTGAAAAACACCCTAATCATAGTGTTGTAGTTCTAATCTATCATTTTTTTTTTTTTATGTAAACAGCAAGGCCAAAACTCTTCCCACAATGTGCCCCATGGCATTTTGTGGGTTTTTCTTTTGTCCACTTGGCATTTCCTAATTTCTTTTTCTTTTCTATAAATTCATTGTTTTCTTTATAACATATGCACACACACACACACACACACACATACACATACACACACATATAGTTATGATATTTATTACATGTCACTACTAAATCTCTTCAATTTTTCAAAATTATAACATTTTTTTTAATAAATTCATCTTTATAGTACTTTTTTCTTTCACGTATAAAATTACATTTTATTGAACAAATAAATCTTTTTGCAATCAAATGTGTCAATTTAATTCATATGTATGTGTTAGTTCATGTAATAGAAAATGCATAAAATAATTCAATTATGTACAATGAATGTTCATAGCTCTGATTAAAAAAATATATATATATAGTCATGAGTTTGTCATAAATATAAAAACTGTTATGGTCTTTAGGCAACTATAAAATGATGGATGTATTATGTATGTATATCTACTGGCACTAGAGCATTTTGATAAATATCTGTGCATTTGCACAGGTTGTCGACTAGAAACAAAGCAAGGATGAAAGATGTGGAAACACCTGAGATAATACCATCCAATATGTTTGTTGAGTACAAATAGGGAAATACCTTGATTTTTGGGATAATGATTCTCTTATCCAAGATTTCCTTAAATGTTGTTCCCATAACTCACTTTATACAAATATATTATCAGCCCCAAGGGTTTTACCTTAAGTAATTTTGATGATTGACAAACTATGAAGTTGAGTACTTATGTTTTACCTTTAGTGTTTTGTCCAAACAGAGCTTTATTATCATGATGGATATTCAAATGGAAGCCTATTGGAAAGATCATTTCACTTGTATTGTATTCATAGGTTTCTATGTGAGTTAGTTAGAATGTCTCTCTAAAACAAGGGCTTAAAAACTTTGATAAAACATTCAAAACTAGAAAACTATTTTTCACTAGAAAAACAGTCAACTGGATGCTTTTCCCAGTCGACTGGACACTTTAGTGTTCAGTCGACCAAAGATGAAAATAGTTGGTTGATTTATGTTCCAAAAGCATAGTTTCTGCTTCAAGAGTTTCAATTGAGCAGACCCTTACTTCATTCGACTGATTTAATGGTGCATTTCATTAGGTTTGAAATGCAGTCGACTAGATCGCGAACCCAGTCAACTAGATTACTGCGCAAAATAATAACAACTCTTTTTCTAGGGTTTTGCTTTAGCACTAATTGTTCCCAACTACCTCAAATGTTCTGAATTTTTGGAGAGAGTATTTATACTTATTTGAATTTGGTAGTAGGGCACTTAATCAATTACATTCAATACTCATTCATTGCAATCAAAGATTCAAGCCCTAGTTTTGTGAGATTCATTCTACTTACTCTAGTTGTTCATTGTAATTCCTTGAGAGCATTAAAGAGTGCTATTTATTGTTTTCATCTACTCTAAAAGAGAGTGTCTCAGTTATATTTTAAACACAAAATCATTCTCAAAAGTTGTAAAGAAGGGTTGGTGTAACCCTTGCTCCAAGTGAAGGTGTTCTTCATTGGAGAGGTAAAGAAGTTCAAGAAGAACTTGTAAGAGTGGTTTGATCTTTACCCAAAGAAGATTATTTAGTGGAATCCTCAAGAGGTGTTCTTGAGGGGTGGATGTAGGTCGCGGATTGTGGATTGCCGAACCACTTGAAAACACGGTTTGCAAGTGTCTCTCTCCCTTTCACTTTGCTTACTATATTTTTTGGTTATTGTAGTTGATTAACTTTTAATATGCCATTAGTCATTAGTAATCTTATTCACCCCCACCCTCCCTAAGGATTACTTTTGGGCCAACATATATATATACATATATGTGTATATAGGGAGAGGATCTTAAGTGAATTGGATAAGTGCACTCTACCCAGTGCACTGACTTTTAGGCCTAAAAAAACCCGCAGACTGCCTAGTTGACCTGCACCCCACTGACCCCTGAATATTTTCAGCTGTAAAAGCCAGTGCACTGGGTAGAGTGCACTTATCCAGTGCACTTAAGATCATTTCCCTATTTATATATATACGAATATGTATTAAATAGGGGGTATCACCATCCAAAAAACAATCTCCAAATTGGTGAAAATGACTAATTTCTAATAATCAACATAAATAAAGGATCAATTTCAATGTTACAAAAAGTCAAAAGACCAAATTCATGTTCACTAACATCTGAAGGACTAAATTGTAAATTTATATAAAAAAAATACATTTAAAATTAAGTATACAAAACGTGAAACATCACAGTGATTAAGACTTCCCAAGCCATCATAGCTCCCAACCACATCTTTCGCTTCCCACCATCATTCTTTATCTCAGCACTTGATCCAACATTGCTAGTAGGATTCCCTTCAACACACACAGTAGAAGACAAAATTAGAAACAACTAAAAAAAATAAACAGGTGTTAGAACAACCACAGTGTGGATAGTGTCAGAAGTTATTAGTGAGCTTAATAAAATGCTCCAATGGTAATGTTAGACTCATGATTAAATTTGGGACCTACACTCTCTCTATTAAGAGTGATGTTAACTACAATTAGCCTTATGGCTAGCCATGTCAGCATGAAAAAAAATACATTGAATCTCGTGCTGAAGGGAAAAGTTGATTTAACATATCAAAAAGTCTACGCACACAATGAAAAACACAACGCATTCTACAAAAAACCCTTATTTGCAAAAAATATTATTGTGGTCCCCACCATATTTTGCATCTCAGCCCCCTAATGCAACAAAATAAAAAATCCCCAAATTCATCTCCTCTTTCTTCCACGTTACTGGATATCTCAACCCTAGCTCTGAAGACCAGCCACTAGTGACGAAGATCAACCACCGGCGAAGACTAGTTTGAACATTTACATATCTTGATATGTATATACATATATAAATTCTTTACCTTGCCTAACCAAAAGTTCTAATACCTTCTCTGTTTCTTTTTCTCCTCTTAACTACACAAAATCATGAAATCAAACAAAGAGGTTCTAAAATTTCTAATGATAACCAAAAAAACATTGGTATTAGAAGAAGGAAAATGCGACGAATTTATTAAAGTCGTAAAAGATTTCAAGGCTCAAGGTATCTATTTAGATGATTTTGTACCCATAGTATGCAATTTATTTAGTGAACACCAACACTTACATGGGCTTAACATTCTTTTGCCTGAGGATTACCACATGGCCATTCCAATGAAAGATCACCAAGATTTAGAAATTGAATTTACAAAGTTTATGGGTGATTGTTTTAGGATAGGAAAGACAGAGGTTTATAGTTGTTGTTTTAAAGAAAGAGTAAAGAACCCTTATGAAAAAGTGATGTTACAATATGAGGAAGATAGGTATGAGATGGATATGATGATTCATACTATGGGATCAACTCTCAAGAATGGGAATGAATTGTTGGAAAAAAAATTCTTATTTATATGGAATCAACTCTCAAGAATGGGAATAATTAAAATTCTTATTTTCTCTGGCTTCTGGATATATATATATATATGTATATGATGATGCCAAAATTTGGTTAAAGTAAATTAAAGCAATTTAAGGAGGGAGAGAGTGAGAGACTGGTTTTTTGTATGTGGTTCGGCCCTGTTAATGAAGGAACCTACGTCCATGTGTGTGTTGAGCACGTTCACTATACTATAAAAAGCCAGTGACCTGTGGTGAACCAATAATATTTTGGAGTTACCGTAGGTCAGCCAGGCGTGTTGGTGATTGCTATAGAGGTGCTATAGAGACTGAAAGGTTAAACCCTTTCTATGGGGGTGAGGGGTCTCTTTTATAGATGTAAGAGACCCACTACTACATGGATAAGGAAATATAATCCAATTAGGATTGATTGGCATTAATTGTGGGGTTTTCCTAATTGGATTAGGAAACAAAGTGCTCTTTCCATTAGTCTTCTAACTTGATTAGGAAATTGCCTGTAATATTCTGGAATGTGCCTCTCGGCCTGGCTTGACTGCACCTGTATGAACCGTACTTGCGCGGTCTTCCCGACCTGTTGGTCGGGTCATGGATAAACCGCTCGGGAGGTCTCGGGTAGACCAAACCGCTCAGGCTGATGCTTATCCGAGGAATTGTGCATGATTTGACCGAGATAGGGACCGGCTGCTGAGTTGAACCGCTCGGCCATAGGATAAGGCCAATTTTGGGCTTGTTAGTATATATATTGATGATGTCAAATTTTGTTTAAGAGATAAGAAGAAGAAGATAAGAGAAATTGCATATGGTTTGGCCATGTTAATGAAGAGTCCTAAGACCATTTGGTATGTCGGTGCACTTTCACTATGTTATGAAATAGTTGGGGACCTTTAGTGAACCAATAATAAACTTGAGCTACCAAAGATCGGCTGGGCAGTCTGCACAAAGCTATGGTGAGTATTGTGCAGAAGAGTAATTGGCCGTTCAACTGATCTCCCCTATATAAGGGGCAAGAGGCCTCTTTTATAGTTGCAAGAGTCCCTTATACATGGAAACTATATTTGATAAGGTAATATAATCTGATTGCGTATGAGTACAACAAAGTATGTGAGTTTCCTAATTGGATTAGCAAACAAAATCTTCACTTTCCATTAGTTTTCTAACTTGTATAGGGAACTGTCTGGATAAGTCTTGATTGTGCCTCCAGGCTGGCCAGAGCTGTCCTGCAAGGAACCAAGCCCGGGCAATGTTCCTGACCCATAGGTCGTGTTGTTTGACCGGTCAGCATGATTGTGCCCCCTGACCGTACACCACTCAACGTGGCCACCAAGTCTTTTTCTTATTGGTTAAATATCTTTGTATGTATCAGTTGCCCCCCATTTCCAAGGCTAAACTGATACTGCATCGGATGAAGCTTGGAAATTGGTACAGCTCAGTAGAATAGCTCAGTATAACTACAAGGGGTAGGATAGAACATCTAGATGACTAGGGCTATTAAACCAGTCTGATGACTCTGGAGCTTGGGACCATATCTCGATAATGGGTTGGTCTGGTCAAGATCCAACCAGGTTAGTATAGGTATAACTGAACAGTCACAACCTAACCAAACTGTCACATTGTAAAATTAATGCGCACGCCATTTAAGGGACTGCTTAGGCTGCCCAAGGTGCTAGTTGTTGGACATTTAGGTGAGAAATTTACTAGGCCGTTGGATCTGAGATCATCTAGACCATTTGTGCAATCCCTATAAGGGACACTTAAGCATTTTCATTCCAACCGCTTCCCATAGAAGAAATTACCAAGCAGTTCAAGAGGAAAAGCACCCGGTCAAGATTCTCGAGCTCTTTCCTGCATTCCTTTGTTCTAAGTCTTCATTGGTCGTGCCTGATAATTCATTGCACTTTTCCTTCTCATCCTCTTTTGTATTTATTCTCGAGCTAGGCTGGAAAATAGGAATCCTTTAGGCTTTATGTGGAAGTGGGATTTCTTTTTCCTTAGATTTTGCTTTTTCCTTGAGTCGAGGGGTCCTCTTCCTTTGATAGAACAGTCTGCCCAGTCGGTTTGCCCTATGATCATCCTATCTGGGTATTACGTGACTATTAAGACCGTATATGCCCTATCACATAGACTCTTGGTTCTTCCACCCCTCTACCTTAGATTGGGAGTTCTTAACCCCTACTTAGGTTGTCAGCTACTTCTTCATCCCGTCGGAGGGACTCTAAAAATGTGTCACTCTGGTTATAACTCCTCTTCCCGATTAGAGGATGAGCAATCAAGGTCAGGGACCCTGAGCACTAGCTTGAACCCTCCTATAATAACCCCATCAGACCACCACAAGAAGGGTAGAATCCCCATCCGAGTATCCAATGAGGAAGCAATTCAAGAATGCATTGAGGTTTTCAAGTCGAGGGGATCGGGTAATGCGGCGTCGACCTCAGGTAGCCCAGAGGTTATCTTTTCTTGCATGGGGACCTCCAGTAGTATGCTCGGGTTAGATTTAGATAGAATCAGGCAGAAGTTCAATTATTTGGAAGGCTTCTCCCATACAGTACCTGTCAGTGAGGCTCATGTTTCTCCGAGGATGCGCTCCTTATGGGTCGTCATCTTCCACTCTACCCGCTTGCTCGGAACCAACTGATCTACCTCGGTATTGCTCCCGGGCAGCTTTCCCCGAATTGTTGGAAATTTCTGATGGGGGCCATTTACCTCTGGCCCCATGTTATTGGGTAAGAACTAAACCTCCAGGAATTTTTATGGACCTATCATTTGTCCCTGTTGCACATAGAGATCGACTTCTTTTCCCTGAGTGCTCAACAAGTGAGAAAGATATTGGAGAATGCTCTGAGCAACAACAAAGGGTAGAAGAGGAAATTCTTCCAAATATCCACCCTTAGGCTTAGTGAGAAGGCTTTGGAAATTCCCTTGAGAACCACTTGGGTTATCAAATTGAGGAGTAAGCTGCGTCTCAAGAGTCAGGTTGATATGTGTGTGGGAATGCCCCCTGAGTTGCTCCTGGGTGGCTCTATAGCCTGTTTTAGTTTATAAGTAACTTACCCCATCTCTTTCCATTACTCATTCCCTTAACATTTCATTAAAGATGACTAAATGGTTTCTATTTCCCTTTTTACATGTTAGTTAGTTGCATAGTGGTTGGGGCTAAATCCTACCTGCCTAGTTTGTCTGAGAGGGCGGTCACAACTAAGGCTATTATTTCGAATGAGAGGACGGTGTTGGAGGAAAAAGAAACCGCCCTGGTAGTGGAGAAGGATAAGGTGAAGAGGATGGCCCTAAGCCTAAGGGTAGCTCAGGGGGATCTAGAGACCACCCTGGCGGAGCTGAATACTACTCGGGAGAGTTTGGCCGTTCAAGAGGCCAAGAAGATGGCCATGGCTGAGGTAGTGGTTGTGCAGGAGGAGGCGGAGAAGGCCCCAAAGGAGGACTTTGATGTCGGCTTCTTCCAAGGCTATGCGGTCTTGAAGAGGAGGATGATTGTGGACCATTTGAGTGGGATCTCTTAGCTTACTCGGGAGTTGATTCTGACTTGTGGGATGTAGAGTCCCCTACAACTGAGGAGGTCCCCCGCCGATTAGGTCACAACTGAGGACTCGGTTCCTGCTAAAGGGTTGGCTCTTGCCAAAGAGTTGGCTCCTGCTGGAGAGTTTGCTCCTGCTGGAGAGGTCAGGGAGACCGAGGAGGAGGTAGTCATCTTGGATGATCCTCAGTAATGAGCATGCCTGGAAAACGAGGCGTATTGCCAGGAAAAAAAAGGCATTAAAGATTTTTCTAAGGCCTGCTTCTGGACCGCTTTGAGCTACTGTTCCCAACCTGTTTTGCATTTATGCATATCTATTTGTTTTATATACTATTTTTTTCGAGTGGCTACTATAATTGCCCCCAGGCTTTGTACTTTTTCTGAACTAAATGACGAAGGCCTTTCAAGGTCACTTTTTTGCACTAATTGTTGTTCGTGTTTGTACTTTTATGGCCTTTGTTTGTTTATGATTGCCCATGCCTAACCAATTATTAGTCTTGTCATGACCTTACCTTAGCAAAAGGTTTGGACTATGACCAGTAGGAAGCACTCGGTTTCCTGGAGCTTGTAGAGCCTTCAAATACCCCGAGCTATTATACCTGGTAATGGTGCCAAAATTTGGTTAGAGGTAAGAAGAATAATACAAGAAGGATTTGAGTATGGTTCAACCCTGTTAACTAGGAGATGTACGTCCACGTGTGTGTCAGAGCACATGCACTAACAAATCACCGGTGGCCTTTGGTGAACCAACAAGACTACCAGAGACCGGCTGGGTATATGCGCATGAGTGTCGTGTATTACTATTTTGCCGAAAGAGAATGTGATCCCATTCAATGGGGGTTGGTGGTCCCTTTTATAGGTACAAGAGACCACTCGTACAAGGTAAGTAAACTGATTAGGAAGCACAATCTAATCACAATTGACTAACACAAATCATGGGAGTTTCCTAAGTGGATTAGGAAACTATCTAGGCATCCCATTAGTCTTCTAGTCCGGGTAGGAAATTGTATGGAGCCTTCGTGGAGTAGGTCACGGGACATACCCAGGAAGCACCCATCATATAGTGGGCCCGCATCATGAGCCCGACCTGTATTGGAACCGGGTAGTCTTAGATGACAGCCCGAGATGGTTGCGTGGTAACCATAATTATCGGATACCTCGACGATCTTTACTGAGGTGGTAGAGGTTGATCTTGACTGAATATTTTTGTATATATCAGCTGCCCCCCATTTTCAAGGCTAATGTGATGCTTCATTAGATGAACATTGGAAATTAATACAACTCACCTAAACCATCTAGGACATTAGTCGGGACAGGACCGGTCGTCGAGATTATTTAGAGGTTAGACTGAGCAGTGGCCACGGGAACTTGGGGTTGACAGTTGCCATGTGTCATGGAGCGATTGGTCTGGTTGAGATTCAACGAGGTCGTAATTGAATGGTCACGTCGTAATCAAGCCATCGTGTCAAGCATTAAATACGTGCCCCTTTTCAGGCACTGCTTGGTCTACCTATGGTGACAGCTGGTGTGGTTTAGGCAGGAACGTTGCTGCGCCGTTGGATCTAAAATGATCTGAGTCATTCATGCGCTCTATAGAAGGGGTACTTGTTCATTTCTGCCATTCTTGCTGTCCAGAGATAGAGACTACTGAGCAGTTTAAGAAAGAAAGCACTGGGAAAAGGTTCCCGACCTCTACTTCACGCTCTTTTTCTTGTAAGTCTTTGCCTTCCCAGTCATATAATTCACTGGATTTTTCTCTCCTTCTCTTCTTTTGATACTAAGTGAGATTGGAATATAGGAACCCACTAGGGCTTGTGAGGGAGTGAGACTTCTTCTTCCTTAAGTTTATCTTTCTCTTCAGATCAAGTAGTGCAATAGGGCAGTTGAACCAATCGGATTGGCCGGGTAGAGTTCTGATCGAGTGTCTCCTTACACTAAAGACCTTATATACTTTGCCTTATAGGCTTTTAACCTTGGAGTCCCAGATCCCTACCTAGATTGCTAGTATTTCTCTCGCCCAGTTGCAAGAGTCTTAGAGATGTGCCACTTAGGCATTGACTTATTTTCCCGGTTAGAGGATGAACAATCACGGTCAGGGACCCCGAACACCAGTTTAGATCCTCCTTCTATGACCCCGTCTGACAATCATAGTGAGGGTAGGATCCCTATCTGGGTATCTGAAGATGATGCGGGTATGGAGCCTCTTATGGCCTCTGTCTCTCGAGGTTCAGGCGACAAGGTACCGCTCCCGAGCAGTCCTGAGTAGTGTTCACTTGTGAGTTCATCCCTATCAGTTTGCGTGCTACAGACTTGGAATGGTTTAGGGGTAATTACGATATTCCCAACCAGATATACCGGTCGGGGTTTGTGACCATGTACGAGGACGCCTTTATGGCTGCTTCCGTATCCCCTCCCACCCGATTTCCAAGGACGTTCTAATCTATCTCGGGATCGCTCCCGGGCAATTGGCCCTGAATGGTTGGAGGTTACTGATGGGGTCTATCTCCCTCTGGCCCTAACTCTTTGGGTATGAACTCACCCTTCAAGAGTTCCTGTGGACCCACTAACTGTTCCCTTTACATAGGGGGGGGGGGGGGGCTAGATTCTTTTCTCTAGGAGAAAGATCATCATCAACTGCCTAAGCAACAACAAGGGGTAGAAGAATAAATTCTTTCAAGTGTCCACCCTTGGGCTCTGTGAGGATGCCCTGAGAATTCAACTCAGGACTTCTTGGGAGACAAAGTTGAGGAGTAATCCCTTCCTATATCTATTTTTCTTCTTTCTTTGCTTTTACTGCACTCATGGAACTAACTTTTCCGTGCTATGTTTTATAGTAGGGTCAACTGATCCACCGAGCATCCCCGACGACTGCTAGGACAGGATCAGTGGCTTGGCGGACCTGCCCACAAACGTCTGGAATATACTGACATGACCGGGAGATGGGAAAGTTACTTATCAACTGGATCAGCCTGTCAAAGCACCTATTTTTTTTTCCAATTTTCCCCGATGAGCTCTTACCGCTCTGGTTAATTTATTTTTTGGTGCTTGATACTTCTTTCCCGATCACTCATAACATGATTCTTCCTTTTACAGAGATGGGCCCAAGGAAAGACCCCGAGACGTTGAGGGCTAGACAGGCCACCACTACTGCTTGGATGGTCGAGAGGAGAAAGAGGCCCGCCGCTGAACCTGTGGGTGGTGATTAGCAATTCCAGCGGCTAAGGAACGGGCTAGCAGCCCACCAAGAATCAGGGAGATGTTAGCTCCTCAAGTGGAAGTGGTGTAGGACACCACTGCTGGCGCAAACATACCATCCAGGGTAGCACTGGAAGAGTCCTTGGAAATCCGAGAGAGGGTTAGGCCGGGCTTTCTTCTGAGCTAGGTAGAGATGTATGCTAACATGTCTTCTTAGGCTTTCCAGGGATGGTTGTACAACCTCTCCCACTTTGTGAGTAACGTTATCACCTTATCCTCTATTTACTCTTTCGTTTTCTATAATGACAGACCTGTTTATGTATGCCTTTTACAGGTCAACTCATGCCCGCCGGAGTTGAGTCCTTCATGTCTGCCTTGGCCAGGAGGGCCATTACTGATAAAGCTACCCTATCAAGGGAGAGGGCTACTCTAGAGTCCAAGGAAACAGCCTTGGCCATAGAGAAGGACTAGTTCAAGGGCTTAGCTCTGGGCTTGGACGTAGCATAGACGGAGCTGGCGATTGTCCTGGTGGAGCTGGATACCACCCGGGCAAGTCTGGTGGCGCCAGAGGCTTGGGAGAAGGCTCTGTCTGAGGTGGCGACTGCAAGGTCTTCTGAGGATGCCTTCGACGACAGCTTATTCTAGGGTTATAAATTCTTGAGGAGGCGGCTATCCTGGGATCATCCAAAGTGGGACATCTCATCTTATGAGGGGATGTACTCAAATATCTGGGATGTGGAGTCCACTGCTATTGATAGTGCCGCTGTCGAAGATGAATCGACAAAGGATGTTGCCCTGGGCAAGGAGGTTAGACAGACTGAGGAGGTTATTACCGTAGATGATCCTGAGCTCCTGGTTTGTAAACATCTTTTATATGTATTGTTTTTTTAGAGGCTGCTATAATTGCCCCCCAGGCATTATACTGTACGAACAAGAAATGAAAAGGGCCCTCTGAGGCTACCTTTTTGCTATTTGTTGCCCGTTTAACTTTAGATTTCCTGCATTTGATTGTGATTGTGACTGCCGTGCCTGACCGGCTATTAGTCTTATTAAGACCCTACCTTAGCAAAAGGTATAGGACTGTAACCGGTAGGGAACACTTGGTCGTTAGGGACCCATAGCTCCTTTAGGTTCTCGAGCCGTTGATGGCCGGGAAGTCCTTAGGTTCCATCCGGTGTAACCCTTGGCACTGTAGGTACTCAGGACTGTATTAAGGGTGATTCATACTTAGTTCCGAGTCCTGTTAGTAGCCGATTTGAATTGCCTATTTAGTTCATTGTGCCTTCCTGCCCCACAAGCTTTTGCTAAGATGGGGATCTGTACAAGCTATAACTATAGGCAACCGACCTAGAATGTTGGTAGTTGCAGGGTCTTTTGAAACTTCCTATCATCAGCCACCTAGGGGGATTTTCCCCCATCGTAGTTTATGGACCTAAGTGAAACTGATGCCTCGTGAATGATCCCGATGTCTTTTTGGTGCCTCGGGTGTGACCCCGAGGTCTTATGTCTCGGGTGTGATCCCGAGGTCTTATTCTAGTGTATACCTGTAGGGAACATTATTCGCAGTAAAAACTAAATCATTATTTCTTTCAAAAATTATGATAATTGCCTAGTAAGAGCTACAGTGCTGGAAAATAAGTTCCTAACCAATGCTACTCCGTGCTTATCTATGCACTACTGAAATCACTTGCGGAGGTGCTGAACATTATAAGGGTGAGACAGGTCCCGCCCATCCAGAGTCTACAACCAGCAGGTACCTGGCCGGTTTACCCGGGTAACCCAGTCGGATCCTTCCCAATTTAGCCGCAATTTTTTGTGGCTTCGGGCTTTGGTAAATTGGTTTACAACCTTAAGAATGAGGTCCCTTACCTAGAAACTGTGGTTCTTGAATCTGCTATTGAAATATAGAGAGACCCGCTACTTGTGTGCTACTACTTTCAGATATGCCCAGTCCCTTTTCTCTGCTATTAGGTCGAGCTCCCCTCAAAGGGCTTCCTCATTGCTTTGTTTGCTGAAATTTGCCACCCGGCATATTGGTAATCTGAGCTCTATGAGGACCACTGCCACAAAGCCATAGGTGAGGGAGAACGGGGTCTACCCAGTTGCCGCTCGGGGAGTAGTATGATAGGCCCACAGAAGAAGGGTTGGTAGTTCTTCCGCCCAAAGTCCCTTAGCATTTTCAAACCTAGTTCTAATAGACTGCAGGATCGTTCGGTTTGTTACTTTGGCCTATCCGTTAGCTTAAGGGTACTCAGGGGAAGAGTAGTTATTTGATTTACCATAGCCCGAGCAAAATTGCCTAAATATCGGTGTCTCGAACTCCCTGCCGTTATCACTGACTAGTTCCCGGGGAATGCCGAACCTTCTGAGAATATTTCTCTGGATGAAACATTCATTCATTTTCTCAGTTATTATTACCAAGGGCTTAGTTTTTGCCCATTTGATGAAATAGTCCACAGCGATGATGGTGAATTTGACCTAGTTTTTAGCCATGGGGAGGGGTCCGACTATGTCGATGCCCCATTGGGCAAATGACCAGGGGCTGAGGATTGGGGTCTGGAGCTCTCCCGGATGGTTAATCATAGGTGCATGTCTCTGACACTACTCACACCGCTTGACATATTCTTAAGAATCCCGAGCCATCGTCGGCGAGTAGAAACCTTGTAGAAGGGCCTTGCGGGGGAGCGCCCGACCTCCAACATGGCTCTCACACACTCCTTCATGGATTTTATGTAGTATTCCTTGGACCTAAGTGGGGTGGATGCACCGGAGATAGGGGATGGAGAATCCCCTATTGTAGAGGACACCACCAACATGGTTGTATCGAGCTGCCCGATATTTGACCGAGTGGGCTACAGCCTTTCCGCTCGGCACACCTCCGGTGGTGAGGAACTTCAGGATAGGATCCATCCAGCTAGGCCCTACATCGACCGGGGTCAATATCCATGACTTCTCAGTTGGACACACTGGGTTAGTGCAGATACTCTATCCTTATCCCGGGAAGGTCTAACTCGGAAGACAATGCTAGATGGGCTAACCGATGGACTCTGGTGTTCTCCTCTCACGGGATCTGTTTGATTTGGAAACCTTTAATTTGCTTGGTAACCGACCTAACTAGGGCTAAGTACGCCACCATGTTGTCTTCCCACGCCTCATACTCCTGATTGACTTGGTTGACAACTAGCTGGGAGTTATTGTATCCCTGAATCTGCTGTGCACCCATAGAGGTAGCCAACTGCAACCCGACCAACAAGGCTTCGTACTCGGCTTTGTTGTTAGAGGCTTGAAACCCAAACCTTAATGCATACTCTAGCTGAATCCCATCAGGCATGGTCAGGATGATCCCTGCCCCGCTACTGTGTTTGTTAGAGGATCCGTCTACATGTAGTACCTATGTCGGGATGTCAAGAAGTGGATCGGTGGTACCTCGGGCAGAAATGGCTCCTCTACTAGGTCTTCTAGATAAGTGAACTCCACGAGAAAGTCTGCCACCGCCTGACCCTTGATTGTTGTACGAGGCCAGTAGATCACTTCAAACTCTTCTAATTCTAATGCCCACTTCATGAGCCTCCTCAATGCTTCAGGTTGGCCAAGGACCCGACGAAGTGGCTAATCTATGAGGACCATAATGATATACACCTAAAAGTACGGGCAGAGTCTTCAGGCTGAGATGATTATTGTAAATTTGAGTTTCTCGATGCAGAAGTATCTGCTTTTCGCGCCTTGTAGTGTGCGGCTCGTGTAGTAGATCGAGTATTGTATCCCACGCTCCTCCCTTACTAATGCTGAGCTCACCACCAATGGTGACACTACTAAGTAAAGCAATAATTCTTCATCCAGTACTGGTGTTGAGAGTAAAGGAGGTGATGCCAGGTATTTAGCTCCTAAAATGCCTCTTCACACTTTTCTAACAATTGAAAAGCTTTACTCAGGATTTGAAAAAAGGCAGGCACCGATTGGTCGCCCAGGACACAAATTTGTTTTAGGCAGCTGTTCGGCTAAACTTTGTACTTACTTTGTTGAACGGGGTGACCGCATGTGTATGATGGCTCAAATTTTCTCAGGGTTATCCTCGATTTCCCGTTGACTGACCAGATTTTCTAGGAACTTTCTGGATGAGACTCCAAATGTGCACTTGGCCACGTTCAACCTCATCCAGAATTTCCTTAAGATGTTGAAGGCCCCGGCCAGGTGCTCGAGAATATCTGACTCATCTTGGCTTTTGACCAGGAGGTCGTCAACATATACCTTTATCATTTTCCTGATCATATCCTAGAACATATGGTTGTCCAGGCATTAGAAAGTTGCCCCGGCATTTTTGAGGCCGAAGGGCATCACCTTGTAGCAATACATCCCCTAGTGAGTGATGAAAGAAGTCTTTTCTTCATCCCCGGGATACATCCTGATCTGGTTGTACCCCGAGTAGGCGTCCATAAAAAAGAGAAGTGAGTGACCGACCATGGAATCCACAAGGAGATCTATCCTAGGTAGTGGTTAGTAGTTTATGGGGCAAGCTTTGTTTAGGTCAGTAAAATCTATACGCATTCTCCACGTCCCGTTACTTTTCTTGACCAGTACCACATGGCCAACCATGGTCCGACCTAGAATGTTGGTAGTTCCAGGGTCTTTTGAAACTTCCTATTATCAGCCACCTAGGGGGATTTTCCCCCATCGTAGTTTATGGACCTAAGTGAAACTGATGCCTCGTGAGTGATCCCGATGTCTTTTTGGTGCCTCAGGTGTGACCCCGAGGTCTTATGTCTCGGGTGTGATCCCGAGGTCTTATTCTAGTGTATACCTGTAGGGAACATTATTCGCAGTAAAAACTAAATCATTATTTCTTTCAAAAATTATGATAATGGCCTAGTAAGAGCTACAGTGCTGGAAAATAAGTTCCTAACCATTGCTACTCCGTGCTTATCTATGCACTACTGAAAGTACATGCGGAGGTGCTGAACATTATAAGGGTGAGACAGGTCCCGCCCATCCAGAGTCTACAACCAGCAGGTACCTGGCCGGTTTACCCGGGTAACCCAGTCGGATCCTTCCCAATTTAGCCGCAATTTTTTGTGGCTTCGGGCTTTGGTAAATTGGTTTACAGCCTTAAGAATGAGGTCCCTTACCTAGAAACTGTGGTTCTTGAATCTGCTATTGAAATATAGAGAGACCCGCTACTTGTGTGCTACTACTTTCAGATATGCCTAGTCCCTTTTCTCTGCTATTAGGTCGAGCTCCCCTCAAAGGGCTTCCTCATTGCTTTGTTTGCTGAAATTTGCCACCCGGCATATTGGTAATCTAAGCTCTATGAGGACCACTGCCACAAAGCCATAGGTGAGGGAGAACAGGGTCTACCCAGTTGCCGCTCGGGGAGTAGTATGATAGGCCCACAGAAGAAGGGTTGGTAGTTCTTCCGCCCAAAGTCCCTTAGCATTTTCAAACCTAGTTCTAATAGACTGCAGGATCGTTCGGTTTGTTACTTTGGCCTATCCGTTAGCTTAAGGGTACTCAGGGGAAGAGTAGTTATTTGATATACCATAGCCCGAGCAAAATTGCCTAAATATCGGTGTCTCGAACTCCCTGCCGTTATCACAGACTAGTTCCCGGGGAATGCCGAACCTGCTGAGAATATTTCTCTGGATGAAACATTCATTCATTTTCTCAGTTATTATTACCAAGGGCTTAGTTTTTGCCCATTTGATGAAATAGTCCACAGCGATGATGGTGAATTTGACCTAGTTTTTAGCCATGGGAAGGGGTCCGACTATGTCGATGCCCCATTGGGCAAATGACCAGGGGCTGAGGATTGGGGTCTGGAGCTCTCCCGGATGGTTAATCATAGGTGCATGTCTCTGACACTACTCACACCGCTTGACATATTCTTAAGAATCCCGAGCCATCGTCGGCGAGTAGAAACCTTGTAGAAGGGCCTTGCGGGGGAGCGCCCGACCTCCAACATGGCTCTCACACACTCCTTCATGGATTTTATGTAGTATTCCTTGGACCTAAGTGGGGTGGATGCACCGGAGATAGGGGATGGAGAATCCCCTATTGTAGAGGACACCACCAACATGGTTGTATCGAGCTGCCCGATATTTGACCGAGTGGGCTACAGCCTTTCCGCTCGGCACACCTCCGGTGGTGAGGAACTTCAGGATAGGATCCATCCAGCTAGGCCCTACATCGACCGGGGTCAATATCCATGACTTCTCAGTTGGACACACTGGGTTAGTGCAGATACTCTATCCTTATCCCGGGAAGGTCTAACTCGGAAGACAATGCTAGATGGGCTAACCGATGGACTCTGGTGTTCTCCTCTTACGGGATCTGTTTGATTTGGAAACCTTTAATTTGCTTGGTAACCGACCTAACTAGGGCTAAGTACGCCACCATGTTGTCTTCCCACGCCTCATACTCCTGATTGACTTGGTTGACAACTAGCTGGGAGTTATTGTATCCCTGAATCTGCTGTGCACCCATAGAGGTAGCCAACTGCAACCCGACCAACAAGGCTTCGTACTCGGCTTTGTTGTTAGAGGCTTGAAACCTAAACCTTAATGCATACTCTAGCTGAATCCCATCAGGCATGGTCAGGATGATCCCTGCCCCGTTACTGTGTTTGTTAGAGGATCCGTCTACATGTAGTACCTATGTCGGGATGTCAAGAAGTGGATCGGTGGTACCTCGGGCAGAAATGGCTCCTCTACTAGGTCTTCTAGATAAGTGAACTCCACGAGAAAGTCTGCCACCGCCTGACCCTTGATTGTTGTACGAGGCCAGTAGATCACTTCAAACTCTTCTAATTCTAATGCCCACTTCATGAGCCTCCTCAATGCTTCAGGTTGGCCAAGGACCCGACGAAGTGGCTAATCTATGAGGACCATAATGATATACACCTAAAAGTACGGGCAGAATCTTCAGGCTGAGATGATTATTGTAAATTTGAGTTTCTCGATGCAGAAGTATCTGCTTTTCGCGCCTTGTAGTGTGCGGCTCGTGTAGTAGATCGAGTATTGTATCCCACGCTCCTCCCTTACTAATGCTGAGCTCACCACCAATGGTGACACTACTAAGTAAAGCAATAATTCTTCATCCAGTACTGGTGTTGAGAGTAAAGGAGGTGATGCCAGGTATTTAGCTCCTAAAATGCCTCTTCACACTTTTCTAACAACTGAAAAGCTTTACGCAGGATTTGAAAAAAGGCAGGCACCGATTGGTCGCCCAGGACACAAATTTGTTTTAGGCAGCTGTTCGGCTAAACTTTGTACTTACTTTGTTGAACGGGGTGACCGCATGTGTATGATGGCTCAAATTTTCTCAGGGTTATCCTCGATTTCCCGTTGACTGACCAGATTTTCTAGGAACTTTCTGGATGAGACTCCAAATGTGCACTTGGCCACATTCAACCTCATCCAGAATTTCCTTAAGATGTTGAAGGCCCCGGCCAGGTGCTCGAGAATATCTGACTCATCTTGGCTTTTGACCAGGAGGTCGTCAACATATACCTTTATCATTTTCCCGATCATATCCTGGAACATATGGTTGTCCAGGCATTAGAAAGTTGCCCCAGCATTTTTGAGGCCGAAGGGCATCACCTTGTAGCATTACATCCCCTAGTGAGTGATGAAAGAAGTCTTTCCTTCTTTCCCGGGATACATCCTGATCTGGTTGTACCCCGAGTAGGCGTCCATAAAAGAGAGAAGTGAGTGACCGACCATGGAATCCACAAGGAGATCTATCCTAGGTAGTGGTTAGTAGTCTATGGGGCAAGCTTTGTTTAGGTCAGTAAAATCTATACGCATTCTCCACGTCCCGTTACTTTTCTTGACCAGTACCACATGGCCAACCAATCGGGATACTGAACTTCTCAGACCGACCTCGTCTTAAGGAGCTTTTCAATTTCCTTGTGCACTATTGCTTGTCTTTCAGGAGCCATGCCACTTCTCTTCTGTTACACCGGCTGGGAACTCGGGTCAATGTTGAGGCGGTGGGACATAACCCAGGGATCTATTCTTGGCATGTCTTCGTGGTACCAGGCAAAGATATCTTGGCTCTCTCCCAGGAACTGGATTAACTTTTCTCTGAGACTTAGATCTAGGAGAGTGCTAATGCTAATGGACCAGTCGGGGAACTTGGGGTCCAGCACCACTTGACTTAGTTCCTCTACTGGGCCTACTCCATCCCTGGCTTCCCTCGAGTTCATCTCCTAGACATTCAGTGTTTCTACAATGGCCTTTCTATGAGGGTAGCTAACGTATCAACTCTGGGCAGTTGCTTGATCACCTCTTAGGCTTCTCGGACCCTGGGGGGTTGGGAACTTGACAAACAGGCTGTACGACACAACCTCCTTTGCTTTATTAAGGATTGGCCTCCCAAAGTTGTATGCGGATGGAGCATCCGCAACCACGAAGTTTGCCATCATTAAGACTTGCTGTGGTTAGGTTCACATGAAGACCGACAACTTGATCATCCCAAATGGTTGTGCTCTTGAACTGTTGAACCCGACTAAGGGAGTGGCCATCAGTCGGAGCCTCTCCCTTAATTTCCCGAACTGATCAAAAGCGGAAGCGAACAGAATATCTGAGGAGCTACTTGTGTCCACTAACACCCTCTTTACTGTATAATTGGCTATTGAGTGTGTCACTACTAGCGGATCCTTATGGGGGCAGTGTAGGTCCTTTATATCGTCGGACGAGTATTTCAGCACATTGGTGGGTAGGGAGTTAGCTAATTTGACATACAGGACATCTGCTTGGGATGCTCGAGCATGCCTCTTTCTAGCTAACTATGAGTCCCCTCAGCCCGATGTTCCTTCAGAGATCACGTTGATATGACCGAGGGGATACGGCTGCTCATGAGCTTGAGTGTCTGGCCGAGGTCGTCTATCCGTGGTGACAAACTCTGCGAGGTGACTATGCTCGATCATCTTCTCAATGGCAATCTTTAGCTTAAAATAGTCCTCTACATTGTGACCATGATATTTGTGGTACTGGCAGTACTTATCCCAGTTTCTCTTCTCGGGGGGCCTCTTTAGTTTTGTCGGTTGTTTGAGCAGCCTATAAGCCTCGGCAACGACCATGGCTTCCTGGATAGGCTACGAAAGAGGTGTGAAGGCGATTGGGGCCTGCTCCCAACTGCCTCTTTGCTGATCCAACTTCAGCTTCTTTCCCGAGCCTTTCATAAAACCCTTGTGTTTTTGCTTGGATTTTGGGGGCACATCTCCTACAAAGTTGGAACGCTTAGACTTTAGGAATTCTTCCATGTCAATGTATTTCCCAACCCTCTCTGAGAGTTTAACTAGGGTGGCCGGCTGGTTATGGTGGAACGATGTAGCAACCTTGGTATGCTAAACCCCCGAGCAGAAGCCTGTGATTGCGATCGTTTTGTTGAAGTTGCGAATCTGAAGCTTTTTTTTTACTGAATCAGTCAACATAATCTTTTAGGGATACTACCGTGTGCTACTTGATGGTAGTAAATGGGTGTTTAGTTATGATCGGTCGAGCATCCCCATGACCTGGCTGACAAAGAGCTTGATGAGTGTTTTCAAAACATCGACTGTTTAGGATTTTAGTGAATGGAACCACTGTGCGGCTGGGTATTTGAGGATGCTGGGAAGGGCTAGGCAGTTTAGTTTATCGGTGTTGGTAACTAACACCATCTAAGCCTTGTAAGTCTGGACATGATCAACCGGGCTCCCCCAAACCGTCATAAGAACCGAGATACTGCTGCTTGAATTTACGAGGAACGGGGAACCTAGTGATCCAGACAGTAAAGGGTGACTCGGTTTTAGTGTTGGTGTAGTTATATCCCGGCCTGCGATTCAACTTTCCAATCTATTGTTACAGGTTGTTGATTTAGAATTTGACATTTTCCTTCCCGGTCTTTCACACTGTATCGGTGCGGTAGGTTGGGTCAGACAAGGAAGCCTCTTCTTCAAAGTGTGTTGTCTGCAGGGATGAGGCATGACTCCGACTCTGAGTAATCGTGCGCCTAAGATCCCCACGGCTCCTAGTCGGGTGTTCTCGGGCCGATTCCTGGGACGTTTGCTCCTACCCCTCCCTTTTGGCGGGGCACTTGCTATTGATAATCTCTTTGGCATCTCCCGTCCGATTTGGGTTGGCCTGGGGATGTTGTCGGGTCTGTTCGAGGTCATGGCTACGCTCATCATTCCCAGACTGCCTCAAAGTGGAGGGAATAGTGGTGCTATATGGGCAAGTCATCGATTCTGTATGGGCTGGCTATCGCATACATCGTTCCCGAGCTAATCCTTGACCTGTAGGAGTTTATCCTGTCAGGCCATTAGTGCTTCAATTTGCTGCTGAGTTTGACGCTGGCCCTCCAAGAGTTGGGCAAGAGCTGTAGTGATCTGCTCAGAAGTCATGGAGGCAGCCGGTTGCCCGCCCTGTGAACCATCCTGACCCGTCAAGACAATAGCCTTCTTATCCTTCTTTAGTGGCATGCTGATCAGTTACAGATGAAAGCTTATTGTTCCCCACAAACAGCGCCAAGCTGATGATGCCAAAATTTGGTTCGAGGTATGAAGAATTAAACAAGAAGGATTCAAGTATGGTTTAACCCCATTAACTAGGAGACCTACGTCCACGTGTGTGTCAGAGCACTTGCACTAACAAATCACCGGCGGCCTTTGGTGAACCAACAAGAAGGGCAGTACTACTAGAGACCGGGCGGGTATATGAGTATGAATGTTGTGTATTGCTATTTTGCCCAAAGAGAATGCAATCCCCTTCAATGGGGGTAAGTGCTCCCTTTTATAGGTACAAGTGACCACTTGTACAAGGCAAGTAAATAGTGTCGCTACCTACAAATGAAAAACTATTCGGTTAGACGCATTCTATCTTACAGCTTAAGTAAGAACATGTGGTAAATATACAATACCACTATATAATAAGAACAAACCAAGCAATGCAGATATAAGAATATAACCATAGAGGTCAGTCTACCTATCAGGTGTACTCCAATATATCTATGCTCAAGACAAGGGTTACGAAACTATAGGTTCTACGCGTAACGTCAATCTAAATGCTCTATTTCTATTCCCAGGTTCCAGACTACGAATGCTGCTCAACTAACATATGAGACCACTCAACTAGCATGTGGCTCAAGGTAACAGAATAATCTTATTCATAACTTCTTTCTCCTTCTAGGTCATGCCGACTGTTCTGAGATCGCTCAGGAATTTGTCAGTGTCTAAAATCCAACGGGGATCTACACTTATGATCCCTATACCCACAACTAACTCTCAATGCCTTGTTCTCCGTGAACTCAGCTATCGACAGTTCTAACAATTTCTTATTGGCTCCAATAATTACTACTTGCTAAAAAAATATTCTCAGATAGATTCTTCAAACTTCTCATCTACGTGACAAGATAACAATCCCATCTCATCTCAGCTAATCATCATGCTATCGACATTAACTTAGAACTTGGGCTCTAATCACAAAAGACAAGCGGTTAATAACTAAAAGCTAAGCTCTGATACCAAAAATCCTGTCAGGCACCGGAGAAGGAAGCACAATCTAATTATAATTGACTAACAAATCATGTGAGTTTCCTAAATGGATTAGGAAACTATCTAGGCTTCCTATTAGTTTTCTACTAGAGGTAGGAAACTGTATGGAGCCTATGTAGTGTAGGTCACAGTACATGCCTGGGCAGTACCCATCGTAGGGTGGGCCCACATCATAAGCCCGACCTTTATTGGAACAGGGTGTTCTTAGATTGACAGGCTGGGATGGTTGCGTGGTGAGCGTCATTATCCACCTCTACATTCCTTGCTGAGGTGGCAGCGGTTGATCTTGACTGAATATTTTTGTATGTATCACCTGGAGTATTCTAGGTTTGTAGGCCCCGATCGGGGATGCTATAAGTGCTCGGGAATAACTCAGAAATTCATACTTGGTGAATCCCGGGTCTTGTAACAACCCGACGTGAAATCTGAACATTGTGGGTACTCGAATATCTAAGGATTTATAATTAGTTAATTCCAAGGCTTGTGAATGCTCGGTGTTGTTTCTTATAGTTCATTATTCCCCTCTTGCCCTCCCAAGCTTTAGGTAAGGTAGGTGTTGTGGGAGTAGCCCCTGTAGGTTGCCAACCTAAAATGTATAGGTTCCAGGGTCTTTTGACTCCTCTCTCATGGGCCACCTAGGGGATTTGTCCTTGCTGTAGGCCGCGGACCTAAGTTGAGTTAGTTCCTCGGGTGTGATTCTGAGGTTTTTTCAATGCCTTAAGCGTGATCTCGAGGCCTTTTGGTGCCTCAGGTGGGATATAATGAGGTCTTTTGTTGTGCTTAAGGCGTGATCCCGAGGTCTTTTGTTGTTATGAAACACTGGCAAGGACCACTGTTTGGAAGAAAAATTATTTTTTCAATCTGGAAAACTACTGTGAGTGCTCAAAAAGAGCTACAACTTACTTAAATAAAGCAAAAAATCATTAACCAATACTGACTCTGATTTTATTGAAAGTACTTTAGTAGATGCTCCACATTCTAATGGTGTGATAGGTCCTGCCCTTCTAGCGTCTGTAACCAACAAATTCCTAGTCGATTGACCCGGGTAACCTTATAGGGACCTTCTTAGTTTGGCCCCAGCTTTCCATGGCTAGGGCTCTTAGGTGACTGGTTAACTGCTTTGAGGATGAGGTCTCCCACCTAGAAACTGTGGTGCTTTACCTTTTTGTTGAAGTATTGGGAGACTCTCTATTTGTATTCTTCTATTCTGAGATACACCTGGTCCTTCTTCTCTTCAACTATGTCGAGCTATCCTCTAAGAGCTCCTTCGTTTCCCGAGTTATCGTAGTTTGTCACTCAGTAGGTCAGGAATTCTAACTCAGTAGGGACCACTGCATCGTAGCCATAGGTGAGTGAAAATGGGGTTTCTCCTATAGCCTCTCTAGGAGTAGTCGGATAAGCCCATAGAAGGCTCGGAAGCTCCTCTGCCCAGAGTCCCTTTGCTACCTCAAGTCTCTTCTTAATGGACTAAAAGATGGTACGATTGCTTACCTCAGCTTATCCATTGGCCTGGGGATGCTCGGGAGAGGAGTAACGGTTGGAGATCCATAACTAGAGCAGAATTGCCTGAGATTGGCGTATCGAATTGCCTATCATCATCACTGACTAGGACTTGGAGAATTCTAAACCTACTGAGTATGTTCTTTTCAACGAAACTTGTCATTTTCTTCTCGGTGATGGCGGCTAACTGCTCAGCCTCGACCCACTTGCTGAAGTAGTCAACTGCTATCACAACAAACTTGACTTGTCCCTTGGCCATGGGGAGTGGTCTGACCAAGTCGGAACACCATTTAGTGAACAACCATAGACTAAGGATCGAGGTCTATTCTTCCGTTGACCAGTTTTTCATGCTTGCATATCTTTGTCATTTATCACAGCATTTTACATAGTCCTTTGAGTCCCGAGCCATAGTGGGCTAGTAGTACCATTGTAGTAGGACCCTTCTGGACAAGGTCCGACCACAAATGTGGCTTCCATACCTACCCTCGTGAATTTTCTTGCAGAATGCTTTGAAGCTAAGTAGGATGGATGCATCGAAGGTAGGGAACTGTGAAACCCCTTTTATAGAGTACTCCATTAGTTATGTGGTACCTTCATGCTCGGTACCTGACTGGCCAGGCTTTATACTTCTTGGGCACGAGGTTCCTGCCCGTGAGGAAGTTAAAATAGGGTCCATCCAATTGGGACCTGCATCGACCGGGTCCACGCCCATGCCTTATACGACGGACACACTAAGCTCGGGTATGTATTCTACCCTTATTCCCTGTAGATCCAATTTTGATCATGACACTAGGCGAGCTAACCGATTAGCTTGTGTGTTCTCTTCCCTCGAAATCTGAGTGATAGACAACCCTTTAAGCTCACTGGTAATCTTTCCGAGCAGGGCCAGGTAGGCCACCATACTATCCTCTCTAGCTTCATACTATTGCAAGACTTTATTTACCACCAACTAAGAGTCACTATGCACCTTGATCTACTAGGTCCCCATTGAAGTGGCCAACTGCAGCTCTACCAATAAGGGTTTATACTCCGCTTCATTGTTCGATGCTTGGAACCTGAACCTGATGGCATACTCGAGTTAAATTCCCTCGGGAGTGATCAAGATAACTCCTGCACCACTGCCCTGCTTATTAGAGGACCCATCTATATAAAGTATCTAGGTCGAGATGTTAGGCTTTAGCTCGGGAGGTAACTCACGCAAATTGAACTCCTTCATTAGATCTTTCAGATAAGTGAACTCGACATCTACTACTGCCTGCCACTTGATTGCTGTTTGAGGTCTATAAACTACGTCAAACTCTTCAAATTCCAATGCCAACTTCGTGAGTCTCCTGGATGTTTTAGGCTGGCACAGAAGCCTGCACAAAGGCTAATTCGTGAGGATAATTGTGACATAGGTTTGGAAGTACGGGTGTAGTCACTGAGTTGAGGTGTTGAGTGCAAAGGCAAGCTTCTATATACGGGAGTACCAACTTTCTGCGTCATAGAGTACCCCGACTTGTGTAGTATACCAGGTGTTGTATGCTGTGTTCCTCTCTGATCAATGCTGAGTTTATCGTCAAGGGTAATCCTGCCAAGTAAAGAAATAAATCTTCCTTTAAAATGGGCATTGACAGCAGAGGAGGTGATTCCAGGTACTTCTTGAGTTCTTGAAATGCCTTCTCACACTCCTCCAACCACTTAAAGGCTTTGCAGAGATCTTGAAGAACAGCAGGCACTGGTCGGTTGCTCAGGACATGAATCTATTTAATGCTGCCACCTGCCCCGCTAAATTCTAAACTTCCTTTGTTGACTATAACTGCATATTGATGATTGCCTGAATCTTCTTCGAATTAGCCTCGATTCCATGTCTGTTGACTAAGTGCCCCAGGAACTTCCCGAATGAGATCTCGAATGTGCAATCTACCAGAATCAACTTCGTCCAGAATCTTCTAAGAATGCTGAATGCTCTGGCCAAGTTCTCGAGATGGTCAAATTAGTCCCAACTCTTAACCAGGAGGTCATCTACGTATGCTTCCATGGTCTTTCCAATCAAGTCTCCGAACATGTAATTCACTAGGCACTGGTAGGTCAATATGGCATTCTTAAGGCCGAAGGTCATCACTGTACAATAGTATATTCCCTGGTCAGTAATGAAGGAGGTCTTCTCCTCGTAGATGGGGTACATACAGATCTGATTGTAGCTTGAGTAGGCATCCATGAAGGAGAGGAGTGAGTGGCCTGCCATTGCATCTACCAAGAGGTCTATTCTGGGTAGTGGGTACCAATCCTTGGGGTAGGCTTTGTTTATGTTGATAAAATCTATGCACAGTCTCCACTTTCTGTTACTCTTCTTGACCAAGACTAGATAAGCTAACTAGTAGGGATATTGTACTCCACGGACTGACTTGGCTTTGAGGAGTTTTCCAACCTCCTCGTGCAATGGCTCCTCTCTTTCAGGGGCTATTCCCCTCCTCTTCTGCTTAACTAGGCGGAGCTCGGATCAATATTGAGTTGGTGGGACATAACCCGAGGATAAATTTTAGGCATATTTTCGTGTCTCTAGGCAAAGACGTTTCGATTCAGTCTCAAAAACTGGACTACCTTTTCTCTGAGGTCTGGTTCTAGGAGAGTGCCTATACTAACAGACCGGTGGGGAAACTAAGGGGTCCAATATCACTTGATTGAGTTCTTCAACTGGGCTGACTCCATCCCTAATTTTTCTTGGGTTAATCTCTTTAATGTTCAGTGCTTTAGAAATCATATCCTTATGCAAGGAACTGACATAACAGCTCCGTGCAGTGGCTTGATCTCCTCTCAAGCTCCTCGATACCTGCGAGTTTGGGAACTTGATGATCTGGCTATAAGTTGATATGATCGCTCTAGCTTGTTAAGCATTGGTCTCCCGAGAATGACATTGTAAGTGGATGAGGCCTCTACCATAATGAAGTTTACAAGCATGAAGGCCTGTTGCGGGTAGGTCCCCATTAAACTATTAGCTCGATAATCTTGAGCAGTTTTGTATTGGATCCATTCAATCCCACTAATGGAGTGGCCACTAGTTGGAGCCGGTCCCTTGATATTCCAAACTAATCGAATGTTAAAGCAAAGAGTATGTCATAGGAGCTTCCTGTGTCCATGAGTACCCTCTTAACCATGTCATTAGCTATGGAAAGCAGTACCACCAGTGGATGATCATGGGGGTAGTGCAAATCTCAGATATCATTAGATAAGAAAGTCAGAGTGTCGGTCTCTGGGCAGTTGACTAGTAGGACTTGCACCACATCCTCTCGGGATGCCCAGGCATGCCTCTATCTTGCTGACTGCAAGTCTCCTCCGCCCGACTTACCTCCAAAGACCACCTTGATGTGACTGAGGGGTTTCTGTTGCTCAAGGGCCCGGGCATGTTGCCCCTGCTATTTTTCTTTGATGATGATCTTGGCTAGATGACTCTTCTCGATGAGCTTTTCTACAAAAATCTTGAGTTTGAAACAATCGTCAGTATCTGGCCATGATTTTTGTGGAATCGGCAATACTAGTCCCATTCCCCTTCTCCGTTGGACTCTTCAACTGCATCGATTTCTTACGTAGTTTATGAGTTTCCGCAGTAACCATAACTTCTTGGATGGGTTAGAAAAGTAGTGTGAAAGTTACTGGGGCTGATCCCCATCGCCTTTCTGTTGATTCTGTCTTTGCTTTTTTCCCGAGCCCTTATCGGTGCCTTTCTATTTTCGTTTGGCTCTCGGGACTCCTTTTCCATAAAGTTTGAGTGCTTGGAATTTAAGAATTCTTTAGTGTTAATGTACTTCCCTATCCTCTCCGAGAGTTCAACCAATGTAGTCGGTCCTTTTCGGTGGAACGACGTGGTGACCTTGGTGTTTTGAACCCCCGTACAGAAGGCTGTGATTGTGACCATCTCATTTAGGTCATGAATTTGAAGCTTTTGTTGGTTGAACCAATCGACGTAATCCTTTAAGGATTCTCCCTTTCGTTGCTTGACAGCAAATAGCTGGGTATCTACCTGCGGTCGACCAAGCATACCCATAAATTGGTAAATGAATAGCTTACTGAGCTCATTGAAATTGTCCAGCAATCGGGGCCCAAGGGAATGTAACCACTCCGCGGTTGGGCCTTTTAGAGCTCTGGGAAAGGCCAAGCAGTGCTGTTCATCGGCATTGGTTGTAGGTCCGAACATGGTTGACCAAACTTTCCATGTCATCATATGAATCGAGCTGAGCTATTTGAATTTGAGTGGAATGTCGAATCTCATAATCTAGTCGATGAACAGCGACCCAATCTCTTTGTTGGTATGATTGTCACTTGGTTTTTGGCCAAGCTTTTCGATCTCTTTCTCTAAGTCATTGATGCAAGCTTCCACGTCATCCCAAATGGTGTCTCGCCCGATATCAGTATGATAGGTCAGGTCGGAGAAAAAGGCTTCTTCCACAAAGTGCGCTATCCTTAGGGATAAGGCTCGTCTTTGACTCTGGTTTATCGTATGCCTGAGATCACTTCTACTTATGACCGGGTGATCTTATGATGATTCTCAGGTCACATGTTCTTGCCCTTCCCCCCGGGCAGCACACCTATCATTAATGATATTTCTTGCGTCCTCCACACGGCTCGGGTTGGCCCGGGCACGTTATTGGGTCCTTATTAGATCCAGGCCACAATCAGCGTTCCCGAGCTATCCCACAGCTTGCGGAGACTTTGGCTTTGCTCCGGCTCGCTATCGGGCCCGCATTGGTACCTGACCACACTCCACCACTCCCGAGTTGTGTTTCAGTCAGTTGAGGTTTATTCTACTAGGATAGGAAGGTTTTGATTTGATGTTGGGTCTGACGCTGACCTTGCAGAAGTTGTGCAAGAGGTGTAGTGATCTACTCCGGAGTCATGGGAGCTTCCGGTTGCGCGATCGGTGGATCTGCTTGACCTGTTGGCTGAGCAGTCTTCTTATTCTTTTTCGGTGGCATGATAATCAGTCAAGAGATTTGTGCATGGAAAACTGCAGTTTCCCATAGACAACGCCAAAACCGATGAAGTTGAATTTTGTGTAAGAGATAAGAAGAAGAAGATAAGAGCAATTGTATATGGTTCGTCCTTGTTAGTGAAGAGACCTACATCCATGTGGTATGTCTGTGCACTTTCACTATATTATGAAATAGTCGGGGATCTTTGGTAAACTAAAAATAAACTGGAGCTACCAGAGATCGGCCGGGCATTTTACACAAAGCTATGGTGAGTATTGTATAGAAGAGTAATTGGTCATTCAATTGATCTCCCATATGCAGGGGCGATAGGCCTCTTTTATAGTTGCAAGAGTCCTTCATACATGGAAACTATATGTAATAAGGTAATACAATCTGATTAGGTGTGATAACCACAAAGTATGCGAGTTTCCTAATTAGATTAGGAAATAATCTTCACTTTCCATTAGTTTTCTAACTTGTATAGAAAACTATTTGAATGAGTCTGGATTGCGCTTCTGGGCTGGCCTGAGCTGTCCTGTGATGAACCGGGCCCAAGCGGCGTTCTCGACCAGTAGGTCGGATTATTAGACTGGTCAGGATGATTGTGGCCCCTGACCGGGCGCTACTCAATGTGGCCACCGAGTCATGTTCTTATTGGTGGAATATCTTTGTACGTATTATATATTAGTCGTTTGCAAAGCTCAGTTTTTTTTCTTTTTGACCTCAACTTTGGTGTTTGCTGTTAAAATATAATCCACCTTATTTCTTTTGTGAACTGATTTTAATGCTTATGATATAATTTTTTTATGCTCTTTTAATTTTTTGACCATTTGGAAGGGATGGCTGATCAGTACATGGCGGGTACTAGGCATTAAGGGTTTTTTAACATCTAGTCCTGGAAGAGAGAGAGAGAGAGAGAGAGAGAGAGAGGGGGGGGGGGGAGAGGGAGAGAGAGAGAGAGAGTGCTAATACACCAAACTAGTCCTCGCCGGTGGTTGGACTTCCTCGCCGGAGCTAGTCTTCAAAGCTAGGACAGAGATATCCAGTAGCGAGAAAGAAAGAGGAGAGGAATTTGGAATCTTTGGATTTTGTTGCATTAGGGGCTGAGATGCAAAAATATGGTAGGGCCCACAATTTATTTTTGCAAATAAGGTCTTTTTGTGGAGTGCGTTGTATATTTCATTGTGCGTAGACTTTTTGTTAGCATATTTGTATGCGCCACTATAGAATCATAGATAGAGTTAGAATGCATGTGGGGGAGGGGACCCATGTATGTGTTAAAGTGCCAAGGTGGACACTTTAACATATGACAGTAGACAATCTCTATTGTTGATGTTCTTAGTTATTTCACTTAGAGTAATGTTCGGGAGCATAGTAAATCTTACAAATATAAAAGTGTGTCTATCTCTTTCTCCTGTGGATCTGACAATATCAGTGAATCTTATGAGAAGAGAATTAGACACATTTTAATGTTTATAAAATTAATTTGTTTGTGACATCTGTTAGACTCCCTAGAATTATCCTTTCGTGAAGGTGTAAAATGAAAAATAATGTCATCATAGTACACATGGTTTATGCTGTCCTACAACAGGTGCTGTGCCTATTTTAGCCTTACATATACTCCGTTTACAAAACTAATTGTAGAATGGGAGTACTAAAATATTTTAACTATTTAAATGTTTAGAAAATTTATTATAAATTTACATAAATGCTCTCACTACAATGAGTTGTTGATGCTTTTTTGTCGCTTTCTGGAGGAAACAGTTCTATGCTATTCATCGTGAAGATAATATTATAGTTTTAATTCGACAAGTCTTTGTCATCTCATTAAACAAGTGTATATTATAACAAGAGTAATAAATTAATTACTGCGGATCATTAATCAAAATTTTTGATGCAGTGATATGGACATGTTTGTCTTTTGAAAAGTATACTTTTATAAAGTTATCACTTCATATATATATATATACAGTCACGTTCTGAAAAGGGGGTCCTCTCTTTATTAAAGAGAGCACCCCTGTCTTGGTCGTCAAATCGCATTTTCATTAAACGCAGTTTTGTCATTTCACAGTTTTTAAACACCATCCGAGAATTTTCTTATATATATATATATATAGGGTGGTGCTCTTAAGTGAACTTACCAGTGGATTAATTGACTTTTAAGCTTAAAAGAACCAGCAAGGTGAGCGGGTCAGCGGGACAGGCCACGGGTTCCTTTAGAATTAAAAGTCAATTTATTGGGTAAGTTCATTCTACCCGTTCACTTAAGAGCCTCATCGTATATATATATATATATATATGCCGATAAATTGATTTGTTCACAACAGGGCCGGTCCTGGGCCTATTTTTCAAAGCAATCGCATGGGGCCTCGACTTTAGGCCTCATTTTTAGGCCTATTTTTTTCTTAATTTCTTTCTAATTTTTATGAAATTTATCATTTTTAGGCTTATTTTCTTCTAATTTCTATTAAATTTCTATGAAACTTATCATTTTTAGGCCTATTTTCTTTCTAATTTCTATAAAACTTATCATTTTTAGGCTTTTTTTTTTTATATAATTTCAATGAAACTTAGTATAGAGGCCTCATTTTTTTGGCCCCTTTGAAAATTCGCTTGAGGCCTCGGCTAATTTTGGTCATCTCAGGGCCGGCCCTGGTTCACAATTTCTTGGGACACTATGGGCTGTTCGGAAATTCATAAAACAAGCTAAGGTTCGCCCAGTTATCATTCTCTATCAAGTTCGTATAAAAATCAATGTCAACTTGGTTTGATAAAAAACTTATTTTAAGAATGATTTGAGATGTAGTACCAATTTATTTATTTATTTATTTTTTTTGTCACAAGAAACTTGAATTAACTAACCCAAATTAGCAATAGAAGGTCCTGAATAGAGGGAGAAAACTCCCCCACATTAAAACACCTAAAAATCCTACCACATTTTGCGAGACTAAGAGCCATAAAATTACAAGAGAAAAGTATAAATCGTATTAAAAATTATTTCACTTATGTAAAACCATTTCACTTATAAACCGTATGACCATAAAAAATAAAAAATAAATAAATAAAAATTTTAAAAGGTATGACCAGTTTTCAGTCTTCCGAAACAGCCTCTTAAGATTTTCTTACCATTAGTAGCTGGGGCATTGTTGGTCACTTTGGCACTGTGTGCAAAATCTTCAAATACCTTAGCATCTGGTGAGTTAGGTGCCAAGTGCAGGAGTGCTGGATCCATCATGTTAATTATATGAGAGCATAAAAAAAGAGAAAAAAATCATTCATTTAATGTATAACAGAAAATTTTATGGTTCGACCACGTGGTTTTTGTTGTATAATACATCCTAAGTTAAATTTTTTTTCCACTTACAGCCCGTTTGGTTCATGAATTATTTTTGAATCCCTACAGAGTGTTTGATTCATAATTAGAAGAATCTGTTAAAATGTTAATGCCATGTTAGCTATGTTTGTAATTTGTTTATTAGCTTATGTCCTTTTTAGTCTTTTGTTATCTTGTAATAGATGGGTGCCAAGTGTATGGATGATATATGATCCTTCTAGGGTAAGCTTGGCATAGAGATAAACTCTATTTTGTGTTGTAAAAATCTGCTGGAGAAAGATACATAGCAGTCCCTGTTTTTTGCTCTACCCTTTTCTCATCAACTCAAACCTCTTCACTTGTTACTTCACAAAAATGAATCACAAAATTAGTTTGGGTATTTGAATACAAACCCAACAGAGTGGTATCAGAGCAAGGTGGATCAACCACAGCTGGGAGTTCATAAATTTGAAAGGGAAACAAACCCTAGAAGAAGAAGATTTACATGGCAACTTCAAGCAACCAAAATCAGGGAACTCAACCCCAAATTCCAATCTTTAATGGGGAAAATTATGACTTTTGGTGTGTGAAGATGAGAACTATATTTGTATCCAATGAACTTTGGGAGTACGTAGAAGATGGGTATGAAGAACCGGAAGATGCCGAGACTTTGGCAAATGTTCAAAGGCAAATTAAAGAGCACAAGAAGAAGGATGCAAAAGCCCTAACTTTCATTCAACAAGGAGTTGTTGATACAATTTTTCCAAAAATCATGAGAGCAACAAAGGCAAAGGAAGCATGGGATATCTTGCAACAAGAGTATGAAGGAGATGAAAATGTAAGAAATGTGAAACTTCAAACTCTTAGAAGAGAATTTGCAAATATGAAAATGAATGATGCTGAAATGTTAAAGGATTTTTCATCAAGATTTATAGGGCTTGTAAATCAAATGAAATCCTATGGTGAAGAAATTAGTGATAAAATTATTGTGGAGAAAATGTTGATTAGTTTACCTGAAAAGTTTGATTCCATTGTGTCTATCATTGAACAAACTAAGGAAATGTCTAAGTTAAGTATTCAAGAATTGATGGGTTCATTAAAAGCCTTCGAGCAAAGATTGATACAACGCTCCGAAAAATCGATTGAAAGTGCTTTTCAATCTAAACTCAATATTCAAGAAGTACCAAAATTTGATCAAACCAAAGGGGAGTCTTCTAGAGGTGGAAGACAAGCAAGAGGAAGAGGTAGATATGCAAGAGGAAGAGGAAGAACTAATTTTGGAAGAAGAGGAAATGTAGATTCCACTCAACCAAGGTGTAGATATGCCATGGAGTGCATTGGTTGATTCATCGACTGCTAATCGCATTTCCCTTAATTATTTAATCAAGTCAAAATGGCTAAGTCATAATTTTTTATTTTTTATTTTTTATTTAAAAAAAAAAGAAAAAATAAATGAAAGAGCTCCAACAGTAGATTGACAAAATCAAACTGTACTTTTCTCCCAATGTTTTAGAGAAAAACTATACTGTATTGATATTTGATGAGGCTTTAAATTTAGAGACCCTAAAAAATTTGATTAAAATGTAGTAACATAAAATGCCACCATATATTCGGAACCATTCAACTAGTGAGCTAAAAAATATTCAAATTAGAATGAATGTCACATTGGTGAGACGATCAAAAGAGATAATTTCTTAATTATTAGGGCTAACCAACCCAAAACAATAAAGAAAGGAGAAAGATTTGACCTACCAATGAAAGCTAGCAAAACCACACATCAGAAACAAACAATTGGCTAAGTACAATTATTCATTTTTATTTTTTTTGCTTTAATCATTTTAATTGTTTAGTTTTTTGGAGTCAACAATCACTTATAACTATCTATTATATATATATATATAAAAGCTGAAGCAAAAGCTACTTCCACATTTTGCCACGTCAACAAGCTATATTTCAACTAAAATCGTATGTGGCAATAGTAACGTGAGAGTTGCATCTCTCTCATAAATGTGACTCTCTCTCTCTCTCCCTTGGTTTTCCCCCTTCTCTATTACATTCATTGCCTCTTATAGAATATACAAAATTAGAACTCTCATTTTTCTAGAAAAAATCACAAACCCCCTCTGTATACACCCCGATTTTGACAACTGTCGAATTTAGGGGATTGTTACCTCCAAAACCGATGATGACAATGTCCGAAAAATTTGGGGTTTCTAAAGTGATTCAAGCATTTTGAAAGGCTCTTCAATTTCAATTTCAAAAAGAAAACTAATTAAGAAAGAAAGAAAAAAGGAAGGAAAGAGGGAGAACGTGAGAAAGGAAAGAAACGGCATGCGGCAAAGCCTGCGGCAGTCTCGTGGTGCCACTGCGGCACTCACTGGGTAAAGCGGCACTTACTGAGAGCCGCCCCGGTAATTCCTAAATACTGCAGACAACTCGCCAAATGCCGCTGTAAAAGAAGGTGTTTAGAAAGCAAAAAGAAAGAAAAAGAATAAGAAAAAAAGAAAAAGAAATAAAAAACAAGGCAAAATGAGATGCACAAAAAGACGGTAGTCCACGAGTTGTCTGCGGCACTCTCTGAGTGCCATGCCGGCAATTGGTGAGTGGCGTTCCGGCGTTTACTGAGTGCCGCGAGCAACTCCACCAAGTGTCGCGTTTTTCAACCGCCTTGTTTTAAAATAGTACGCATTGTATCATAAAAAGTACCTTCGGGATTAGGGTTTTTACCCCCGAATTTACCAAAATGACCCTTGAAATTTGCCTATATACAAGTATGAATATCCCCAATACACAAGAGGATTCTTGAGCAACTTTTGATATAATTAGGATGCCACCATTAAGAAAATTGTAGAGAGAATCAAAACAAAAAAAATCATTGCAAGGATTGGAAGGAGAGCTTGGGGATTCTTGTGAAGACCTTCAAACTATAAAGAAGTTAAGGAAAATTGGAGGTAATCTCTAATCTTAATTAGTTTTTAGTTCAAGTTCAATCACAATTCGTAGAACTACTTAGGATCTTTTACACATTTTTGAAAAGTCTCTTCTCACCTGATCATTTCATCACACACCACTAGAATTGTGATTGAAGTCTCATTTGTTGTTCATTGATTTGGATCTAAATAGCTTTGGGTTTAAGACCAAATAAATTCTACAGTGAGTCTATATTCCTCAAGGATCATCAAATTGAGAGAGAAATTGAGGCTTAAGAAGAGTCAACTACAATGGCTTAGATGTCAACATTGGTGTAGTGAATTCGTAAACCAACTTTGATTAAGGATTTTTAGTTAAATCATGACTCATTGGAATTGAATAAGACCAATTGGAATGTGTTCATAACACAAAGATCTACCACTGTAGTTTTTACTTTGACTTAATTTGATGGTTAGGATGGTTTGATCCTAGGATTTATAAACTAGTCACTTCCTATCCGTTATTTCAGAAAAGTAAGTCTATTTTGATTTAAATAGATTAGAGCAATAACCAAACATTTTTTACTTCATATAATTTTTTCCATAAAGTTAAACGCGTTAGTGAGATCCCCTAAAAATATTGGAGTAATTCAGATCCATTTACTATTTTGACTAAATCATACAAAATCTCTGGATAGAGAGTTGTCAAATTCTGAGTAATGTCTGGTTTTGATCTAATTCCCATAGATTGAATCATTTGATCTTTGATTTTCTTTCTGGGTTAGAATCTAGTATCATAAAGACATCATGTGTCCAAAAATCATTAAGAGCAAAACATGGGAAGTATGTTGTTACTATTTTTGAAAGTCAGGTCTACTCTTTGTAATTTTCAAAATTCTATGATTGATTTGATAAACTTTGCAAATAATGGCCCAAATGACTTTTCCATGACCTTAGGCTTAAACCATGTTTTGATTATGATTAATTAGACTTAAATCCAGAGGCTAAATGATCCAAATCAACAAATGACTCATAGTTTGTGCTTGTTCATGTTCATACATTCATTATCATCATCATATTTAGGATGTGATACTTGTATCCTACGACTTTAACTTGTAAATCATTGAAATAAGTTATAATTGATTGAGTTTAGTCATGAATTCTTTTTTAATCATGTTGAGATTGTACCACCACTATATGGACGTTACATTGGCTCCTAGTTAAGACTTGTACATCTATAGGAGGTGGTGTAATTTCAACAAATTAGAAGAAATTCATGATTATGTCAAGTTTCTCCATGTTTGTTAGATCTAAGCTAGGAGTTTGGTATAATATTTAGGATTTGATATTATATTATGTTCAAAGCATGTGGACTAATCCTTTGTTTTGTAGCGCTATGGAGGTACAATTACTTGACATTTCTTCTAGTTTATTTTATTTTTTTTATTTTATCGATTTTCGACTCCATGCGCGACACCTTAGATTAGGTATTGTCTTTTGTGTATATATGTGTTAGAGACCCTTTTTAGTTTTTATGTTACTTTTTTAAATTTTTTTTTAATTTTCCATGCATTACACGTTTCCTATTTCGTAGCTGGATCCCGGGTAAGTTCTCTCGTTCCTTATTGCATATCATTTTGCTTGTTATTTGAACTATGTGAAAAGTATAGTGATAATCCAATCATGTGATCCTTCTATCCAAAGAATTTTCGACTCCAAACTAACCCTTGTTAAAGTATGCTTTCATCATCAGAGGAAAATCTTGGGAATTGTTTTTTATGCTTTCCAAACAAATTTCAAAAAGTAAAATTTCAATCCAATCATCTTGGTTGAAAAATATTTAGTTTTCAAAAGAAATCTCAAGAATTGTTTTCAAAAGATTGATCATCCAAGGAATACTTCCCAAATGATTTTAAAACGTTCAAACTTTGATGGGGTAATGAGGGTCACAATGAAAGGGGAATTAGCCCACTTGAGATGAGTGAGGATTTTATGTGCTTATGTGTTTCATGTGTTAAGATTAGGATTTTCTTTTCTTTTGCATATAGAGTAGGCACACACACACACACACACACACACATGCATTACATCCGTGTGGCATATGAACCGCATGATGAACATGGTAGAAGCAATGACTCGCCAGCTGTAGCCCATAATTCCATAAGTTGTTGATCCATCCCCTCCAGTGGTAGAAGCAATGACTCGCCAGCTGTAGCCAATAATTCCGTAAGTTGTTGACCCACCCCCTCCAGTGGCAAGAGATCAAGACAGGTATGATAAAGGAGGCACAGAGAGCTGATGTGCCTGTAGACACCCCAATTTGTTGGCTATCAGATTTAAGAGACCCATAGCTTGGTGGTTCACAATGATCGAAAAAGACTCAAAAGGACTCCTAGAAGTTAGTTCTATTTCTCAAAATGCTCAGAATGACCAAAATGCCCCTGAAAGCCCGAAAACTCTTAGATTTGGACCAAAAGTTCTGAAAACATGCTATGTCGGAAGAAAAGTAAGAAAATAAGTTTATAAGTAAAATCAGATGAAATCGTCAGCTCCCAGAGACCCCCGGAAGTCCCGGAAGTTCCCTGAAAGTCCCCGTTGATCGGTTTGACCAGTTTGACCAGGGTTTGACTAAAATCATCCGAATTCGCCAAAAAAATTTCAAGATCATCTTGGATCATGTGAAAAGTACTAAAACGAGTTTTAAAAGGAAATTGGACGAAAACGTCAGCTCCTGAGACCTCCTAGAGGTTCCCAGAACATTCTGAAGATCCTAGGTTTGATCGATTTGACCTAAAAGTTGACTTCGAAACTGGAGTACCGTAACAATTTTCAAACATTTTTCATGGTTACCAGAGGTCAATAGCTTTCCAACAGTATATTGTACATCATTTCTGGATTTAAAACGGATTTATTATGAATTTTTGAAGGTGAAAAAAGGCGAGCAAAATGGCTTTTATCGCGAATACCGTAAAACTTTTCAAAGTGACCTAACTCTAAAAAATTTTATATAGAAATTAGACTCCAATACCGTTCCAACGGTATATCACAAGCTCAGTTTGGAGTTCGTAAGCATTTTCTGTGAATTTCGGATGAAATAGGGCCTTTTCGCGAATACCGGAACCTCTGGGGGCCTAAATACAAAATTTTGGGGCATCTGAGGAGCAGTGCCATGGAGGCACTGGGTCACTACCGCGGGACAAATGGGAGTAATTCTAAAACCCCAAAACCACACCAAATTAGCCTATATAAACCCCCCATTGCTCTCCATTTTTTTTGGGGGGGGGGGGGGGGGGGGGGGGGGGGGGTAAATGCAAAACTTGAGAAAGTTTTAGAGAGAAAGAGAGATAGAGATAGGTTTAGAAGAGAGAAAGCGAGCTTCTCCCACTAATTTTCTACAGAAAATGAGTTCTAAACTCAACTTCTTCCACCATCCTTCTATATACTTCATTATCAATACACCCAACCACCATTTCTCTAAGCATTCATGAGTTAGGGAGCTACTTCCATGTCCAAATGTTAATATCTATGAGTGAAACACTACGCTACAAGTCCAAAATCACATTTATTATCATCTATTGATTGTTATTTACTTGCTTGTTCATATTATGTTCATCTCTTCTTAATTTTATTGTATTCTCTTTATTTACTTACTTGCTCTTCATCTTCTAAATGATGACATGAAGTTTGAGGTGAGTGAATCCTTATGGATAGTAGCTCTTGACCTCAAAACTATGTTTGATAGATGATGATTTCAACTTCAATACATTCCCATGTATTCATGAAGTTGTCTTTAAAAATGGAAATAATGCTTTCCAATAATATTGGAGGTTCTTGATATGAGTCAAATGTTGACATTTTAAGTGGTTATAATCTTCATTAATCATGAAAATATGTTTTCAAAGCCCCCGTTTCAAAACCCCTCTCAAACCCTCTCATTTTGATCTCAAGAAAGAAAACTCAAGTTTTTCCCAACATCTTTAAAATAGTGAGTCAAAACAGTGAATGACATGATTCCTACTCGAGGATACGTAGACAACCGCATTGGTTCGGTAGACACCATAATCAACCCTTTCTTTTAAGCCTTGTCTTGAACTACGCTCGACCTGATTCCCGCTCGGGGATACGTAGGCAACAGCATCGGTTCGGTCATCCCACCCACCTAAAAATAATCCATTTCCTACAAGCCTTTTTAGGCCCCTTCTTTCAAAGCCTGCCTGAACTGTGCTAGACCTGATTCCTACTTGGGGATACGTAGACAACTGCATTGGTTCGGTCGATACCATCATAATTAACCCCTTTTTCTTTAAAGCCTCGGCCTGAACTACGTTGGACCTAATCCCCGCTTGGGGGTACGTAGGTAAACTGTTAAAAGAAAGAAGGATGGCTCGCTAGGTCAAAAATCTGAAAGGACGCCTAGGCAAATTTAGAGCTAAATCCAAGGTGAGCACTAACAAAAGAGAGAAGAGCTCGCTAGGTCACCTCAATGGTTCCTAGGAAAAAGTTATGAGCATTTAAGAGATTAAAGTCACGGTCCTTGCCTTAAGCCAAAAAATCACCTTCCAAACTAGGGGCAAACTTCGGCTACCCGCCTCGTTTGCCTGAAATTTTACTATCTACTGTTCATAAAAGGGGCAAACTTCGGTCACCTACCTCGTTTGCCCAAAACCTCTAATAAACCATTGTCCAAACTAGGGGCAAACTTTGGTCACCCACCTCATTTGCCTATGAATTCCACTTCCTACACCTCAAACTAGGGGCAAACTCTGTTTGCTTAACATGATCCCTTCACACTAAGGGCGAGTTTTCAAGTCACCAAGTTGTTTTGAAAATTTTGAAATAGAGCAACGTTTATTCTAAAAGCTAAGGCACTAATTCAAAGCACTTCCTGGGAGAAGTAGAGAATTGATTAGATCAATAGGGAGGAATTTTCAAAAACCAGATTTATCAGCAAGGTGCTATCATATTAAGATGAGGAGTGAACATAAAAGATGAGCGGTACATCATTTATGACGAAGACACATTGAATTATGGCAATTTGAACGCTTCGTGCCTTTACTTTTGACAAGTCAATCCTTTTTTGGTTGAGTCAGTAATAAAAGTGTATCAGAGCTCAAAGCTCATACAAACCAACCCAACTCGTCATCGTTATTCCTATCAAGTCCATTCGTCCTGACAGTCTAAAATGTTTAGGTTTAAGGTGACTCCCAATTATAAAATATGTGGATGCAAGAAGAAGTTCCGAACACTGTTACTACATTAGTCAAGGCGTCAGCATGAGAGGTATCCAAACTTAGGGCAAATGCGAATTTCATCCCTTTCCTAACCATCAAAAGTTGACCCTCATCCATGCAACATAAGTCCATGACTGGCTGTTCATCATCTTTCTTCATCTATGCAACATAAGTCCATGAGTAGATGTTGATCATCGTCCTTCATCGATGTCAAATCCATAGCCGCCACAGATCATCTACGAATAGAATCGTACCTTTACTCCCATCAGTGGGTTTATTTCCTTTTTCCCTAGCGGAATACATCTTAATCATTCCTCCCCAGTAGAGTCGCTTCATCCCCAGCAGATTCAGTTTTATCCCTAGCAGGTTTATCATTTCATACATCGTTAGTTCTTCTGATCATGGTTAGTCCAACCGTTGATCCAATCCATGATAGTCACAGTAGTTCACTGTCGACTAATCATCTCGATTCATACACGGTTAGTCCAACCATTGGTCCATTCCATGACAGTCACAGTAGTTCACTGCCGCTCATCATCTCGATTCGTACATCATCATTTCTTTTGATCATGGTTAGTCCAACTGTTGGTCCAATCCATGATAGTCACACTAGTTCACTGTCGACTCATCATCTCAATTCGTACACGGTTAGTCCAACCGTTGGTCCAATCCATGATAGTCCTAGTAGTTCACTATTGACTCGTCATCTCGATTCGTACATCATCATTTCTTTTGATCACGGTTAGTCCAACCGTTGGTTCAATCCATGACAGTCACAATAGTTCACTGTCGACTCATCATCTCGATTCGTACACAGTTAGTCCAACCATCGGTCTAATCTATGACAGTCATAGTAGTTCACCGTCGACTCGTCATCTCGATTTGTACATCATCATTTCTTTTGATCACGGTTAGTCCAACCATTGGTCTAATCCATGCCAGTCACAGTAGTTCACTGTCGACTCATCATCTCGATTCATACATCACCAGCCCTCTAAATTGAGGCAAGTCATTCATCATCAGCCCTCTAGATTGAGGGAAATCCTTTATCGCCAGCCCTCTAGATTGAGGCAAACCCTTCATCGCCAGCCCTCTAGATTGAGGCAAGTCACTTTTTATCAGCCCTCTAGATTGAGGCAAGTCATTCATTGTCAGCCCTCTAGATTGAGGCAAATCCTTCATTGCCAGCCCTCTAGATTGAGGCAAATCCTTCATCACCAGCCATCTAGATTGAGGCAAATCTTTGATTGTAAACCCTTTAGGTTAGGGTAGAACTTCCACATCTATCAATCATTTTAGAGAGATTCTCAGAGAGTCCATCAACTCTCGAAGGCCCTAACTGGTTCTTTTGGATTGTACAGTATAAAATTTGATCAACCACGAGAGATTTAGAGATGGATCCTAGTTCTCGGTCATTCCGATCAACCGTGAGAGATTTGGAGACAAATCCTGGTTCTAGTGCCAAGGTTAAGAGAGATTCCCGAAGAATCCCCTACTATACCCAGCAGAAGATAACGACAATCAGAACTAACTCTCCGGATTAGTAATCCTAAAACACCGCCTGCAGTCAAAAGACCCTGACTCCCGGGGCAAGCACTGTCTACTCATAATTCACGGCTCCGTTGATTATTATGAGTTTCCTCACCCGTCGGTTATCGTGAGCTTCCTCACTTATCGTGAGCTTCATCACTCTGGTTATCTCACCTGTCAATTATCGTGAGCCTCCTCACTTATCGTGAGCTTCCTCACCAAACAATTATCGTGACCTTCCTCACTCCCCTGTCCAAAACCATGAACTCCCTCACCAAACACATATCACGAGCTTCCTCACCAACTCAGCTATTGTGAGCTTCTTCACTCCTCTGTACAAAATCACGAGCTTCCTCACCACTCAGTTACCATGAGCTTCCTCACTCCTTTATCCAAAATCGTGGGCTTCCTCCCCTATTCAATTTTTGTGAGCTTTCTCACTCATCGTAAGCTTTCTCACTTGTCGGTTATCATGAGCCTCTTTACCTACCTATCAGATATCGTGAGCCTCCTCACCTGTCGATTATCGTGAGCTCCCTCAACTGTCGGTCATCTTCAAAGACCCCGCATCCGGTCCCCTTCATTCACAAAGCACGTTTCTCAGAATTTAAGAAGTTTGCCCTGAGACCCAGAGTTTTCAAAGTCATTGTATCTTTATCCGAGTCATCCATTACATCACAATCGGAGACATTAGCTCGACATAAGTCCACTCGGAGTGGCACATACCCCATAACACTAGCTCATACTAAGATCAAAACACTAAACATGATAGGATTCAATATGCAATTTATATCACATCCATGCATTGCATATCATCCTCATAACATAGCATTCATCTGTCTTGTTGTGCATGTGCGATTTATTCCTTTGTGCCCCGAACTACGTCCTGGTCTGATTCTCCTTGGGATATGTAGGCAGCACACGAAGAGCACGACCTACCCTAGCCCCATCATCATGTTTTCTATCATTACACCTTTCGTAATGCTTTCTATCCTAAATCTATAGCCTCCAAAAAGACGTGTCTCTTCAAAGCTTTGGCACTCGCTTGCGACATGCGTTGCCTCGCAAGTTCATGCCTAAGAGGGGCAAACTGTAGACACCCCATTTTGTCAGCTATCAGATTTAGGAGACCCATAGCTTGGTGGTTCACAATGATCGAAAAAAACTCAAAAGGACTCCTGGAAGTTAGTTCTATTTCTCAAAATGCTCAGAATGACCAAAATGCCCTTCAAAGCCCGAAAACTCCCAGATTTGGACCAAAAGTTTTGAAAACATGCTATGTCATAAGAAAAGTAAGAAAATGAGTTTTTAAGTAAAATCAAATGAAATCGTCAGCTCCCAGAGACCCCCAGAAGTCTCGGAAGTTCACGGAAAGTCCCCGTTGACCGGCTTGACCTAGGTTTGACCAGTTTGACCAGGGTTTGACCAAAATCATCCGAATTTGCCAAAAAAATTCCAAGATCATCCTGGATAATGTGAAAAGTAATAAATGAGTTTTAAAAGAAAATCGGACGAAAACGTCATCTCCTGGGAGCTCCAAGAGGTTCCCAGAACTTTCTAAAGATTCCAGGTTTGATTGATTTGACCTAAAAGTTGACTTCGAAACTGGGACACCGTAATAATTTTCAAATAGTTTTCATGGATACCAGAGGTCAATAGCTTTCCAACGGTATATCGTACATCATTTCTGGATTTAAAACGGATCTATTATGAATTTCTGAAGGTGAAAAAAGGCGAGCAAATTGGCTTTTATCTCGAATACCGTAAAACTTTTCAAAGTTGCCTAACTCTGAAACATTTTATATAGAAAGTAGACTTTGATACCTTTCCAATGGTATATCACAAGCTCAGTTTGGAGTTCGTACGCATTTTCTGTAAATTTCGGACGAAATAGGGCCTTTTCAGAATACCGGAACCTCTGGGGGCCTAAATACAAATTTCTACGCATTTGAGGAGAAATGCTGCGGCGGTAATGGGCCACTGCCGCAGTGGCACATGGCCAGTGCCGCGGCTGCACTCAACCCTCGCAGAGTCCATTTTTGTAATTTATTTGGGGGTCCAATTTGATTAATTAAAAACCAAAACGATGTAGCTTTATGTTCACAGATGTTTGGGTCCAATGGGAGTACTTCTAAAACCCCAAAACCACCCCAAATTAGCCTATATAAACCCCCCATTGCTCTTCATTTTGGGGGTAGGGCAAGTGCAAAACTTGAGAATGTTTTAGAGAGAAAGAGAGATAGAGATAGGTTTAGAAGAGAGAAAGGGAGCTTCTCCCACTGATTTTCTATAGAGAGTGAGTTCTAAACTCAACTTCTTCCACCATCCTTCTGTATACTTCATCATCAATACACCCAACCACCATTTCTCTAAGCATTCAGGAGTTAGGGAGCTACTTTCATGTCCAAATGCAAATATCTATGAGTGAAATACCAAGCTACAAGTCCAAAATCACATTGATTATCATCTATTGATTGTTATTTACTTACTTGTTCATATTATGTTCATCTCTTCTTAATCTCATTTCTTTTTTTTATTTTATTTTCTTTATTCACTTACTTGCTCTTCGTCATCTAAATGATGACATGAAGTTTGAGGTGTGTGAATCCTTATGGATAGTAGCTCTTGACCTCAAAAACATGTTAGATAGATGATGATTTCAACTTCAATACATTCGTATGTATTCATGAAGTTGTCAAATAATACGTTCCAATAATCTTGGAGGTTCTTGATGTGAGTCAAATGTTGACATTTTAAGTAGTTATAATCTTCATTAAGTATTGAAAATATGTTTTCAAAACCCCCATTTCAAAACCCCTCTCAAACCCTCTCATTTTGATCTCAAGAAAGAAAACTCAAGTTTTTCCCAAAATCTTTAAAATAGTGAGTCAAAACAGTGAATGATCTGAGCTCAAAGATTTCTCGAGAACTCAATACTCAATGTATGGATGCAAGAAAACTTGGAAAGTCTTTCTAACTCATTAGAGAACACCCATGATTTTTGGCTTGACTTGGAAGCTCTTGAAAGGGGTCCATTTTTGTCCAAACATTACTTCCAAACATTCTGCCTCTGCTGTCACAGCAGCTAGGTTGACTTTCAACTTATTTTACAGAAAACCTTTCCAAAACGGGTGGTCCCAACTTATTTTCCCCTTGAACTTCAATGTCTTAGGGAACTTGTTGTATGATATGGACCTATAGATCTTATGTTTTCAATTTCTAAGATTTTCTAACATTTCAGTTGACAGTACGGACTCTGTTTCTGAATAACCTCTATTATTTGTTTGATTTCTCTCAATCTGTGATAGTTATTAAAGATTGGATTTTTGGGTTGTGTTCTAGACACAGTAAGAAAGATCTGAATAAAAAATCAGGCATTGAAAACATTCCTAACCCATCTTTGAAATTTCTAAAATATCATGTTATTGTTCTGTCTACTATTCACAACAAGCATACTTTTACTTCCATCCTTTGATTTGATGCTTACATGTACTCCAAATTAGCTCATGTCTTAGGAAGTAGTTCATACTACATTTGTACATATCCCATGATGAATTCATTCATTCATTCATACACATTTCAGACTTCTAAGTCATTCTAGGAATCCATGAACATAAAACACACTACAACCTTGGCACATTCTAGATACATCCATGCAAAGATTTGGGGTTTTTCTAACTCCTAATCTAAGAAGATTATAAGGAATGATCATGATCACACGTTCATGCTTCCCCTCGATATAATCCTCCTTTCTCTTCCATCCCGGAGATTGAGAGATCTTCTTTTCTCAATGATTAACATGCATCATTCTAGCTTGCTAAGCATCCTTGTTTTCTTTGATTTATTTGTTTCAAGAACAGTTCATGTCCCCTTAGATTAGGAAAACTATATTACTTGATATGTGATTCGACGATTTTTCCTAGGTTTGTTCGTGTGATCTTTCACTTCGCATTGTGTGATACTTGGCTTAGATCTTGTGAATGATATTTTATCTTTAGATCTTCCATTTTAAATTTTCTTATGTGATGTAATATACTATCATTGTATTAATTGTTGAACCATACATAGTATAAGATGATTTTTTGGATGCTAATTGAGGCCCGTCGAGAGATGGGACGAGTTGAGGGTGTTTTAGTCGTGACAAAGGATCCTTCCTCTCTCGTACCAAAACCCCGAACCAAGTTCTTTGGTTATGAAGGGCCGGTGCCCTTTATCCATTTGGGTGAGTCAAATTAGGTTTCTTGGTTCCTTAAAGACCAAGTGGCGACTCTGTATATGTTTTCAACAGACCTTTTCTTTTCCTTTTCAAGATGATCTCAAATCAAAACTAAAAAGAGTGGATGAGCGATTTCGTGTGTCTATAGTGCCACACACTGAAAGTGAAGGAGAAAAGACTGTGAGAGAAAGGTTAATGGTCGAGAAAGTAGAGTAGCTTGAAAGAGTGGTACGTAAGGCTCAGGGAGTTGATACCTATCTACTTGAATTGGAAGGGTTATGCAATGGGGTCCATGAGACACTGCATGTCGAATTTAAAATGCCGATCGTTGTCAAGTTTGAGAGAAAGGGTAATGGTTGACAAAGTAGAGTAGCTTGAGAGAGTGGTACATAAGGCTTAGGGAGTTGATACCTATCTACTGGAATTGTAAGGGTTATACGATGGGGTCCACGAGACACTGCCTGTCGAATTCAAAATGCCGATCTTTGACAAGTTTGATGGAACGGGGAATCCTCGTAGCCATGTGAGGATGTGTATCAGGGCTTTCCAACCTATTGTGGTTGATCACTACCATGATGGTCGTACTATTTCAGTAGACTTTAACTAGGGCAACCTTGGCCTGATATCTCACAATTGAACCAAGCAAGACTAGAGTCTGGTAACAGGTGGTTAAATCATTTGTGGCACAGTACAATATAATTAAGACTTGGACGTAACAGTCTGGGATTTGGAAACCACCAGGTAAGGAAACAAGGAATCATTCGTTGAATATTTGAGTCGATGGAGGGGAAAATCAGCCAAGATGGTGCAAAGGCCGTCTGAGAAAGAACAAATCTGGATGCTAATGAAGAACCTTACACCTATCTACCAAGAAAAGATGAGGTTCCAATTAATCAACATGCTTTTCGAAGTCTTCGTGGTAGGAACTAAGATAGAGGATGCAATTCAAGAAGGGGTAATTAAGGAAGAGGAGCAACCAAGTAGGTATAGGAGGCCAAACTATGGGTCGAACGGAGCACATTCCAGAGGACACTCAGGCCCCATCAATGTTAATGCTTAACCAGAGAGGAAGTTTGACATAACGAGAGGTCGACCAGGGGTAGATAAGCCACAAAGGCAATTCTCTAATTTAGGAGTTTCACTATCAACTTCCCTTGACAGACTAATGACAAAGGACATCTTAGCCCATTGGAACCTCAATCCTTACCAAATTTGCTTCCTCCGAGCTTTCGAGAAGGTCTTTATTGCAAATTTCACCAACAAAAGAGTCATGCTACAGATCGATGCATGAGGTTAAGGTATGAAATTCAAGATCTCATCGATAACAAGGTAATATCTAAACCACCCATTAAAGCTCCTAACGTTACTAGAAATCCACTGCCAAATCATCATACTATACCGCTACCGTAGGGCATTTATTTCTTGGGACTAGAGGGGATGACCTCCGATCCATCCAAATTGATTACTACATTTGGAGAACCTAGAAAGTCTTACCAGTTGCCAAAAGATTCGATAATTTGTACTCTTGGGAATCAGTCAAAGGAATGTAGGAAGGATACAATGAAGCAAATGACCGTGATAGATTTGTGGGTTTAAGAAACTAACAACTGTACTTTGTATGCAGAAGATGATAGTCAAGATGTAGATCAGGAAGAAGATGAACTGTGGTACGAGAGTGATGAAGAGACAGAAGTGGAAAAAAAAAGTTCAAAAATCACTAGAGAAATAGACAACTTATGGGCAAGAGAGGAGATCAGTCATCTAAGTCGATTGGGAAGACATTTTAAACCAAATGAGCTAGAAGAAGATCACCCGGACATGGAATTAGACAAAGGAAAAGGGAAAATAAATGAACAAGCTCAAGAGGATAGGGTTTTGAAACAAATGAAGAAAACATAGGCCAATTTCACCATCTGGGGGTTACTAATCGCCTCTAAACGTCACGGGCGGGGGGTGTTGAATGCCTTGAATTAGTCAGATGTTTCTATCAACATAGAACCAGAGGATCTCGTGAGAATGATTCAAAGAATTCTGACTCTGGCTATCACCTTTTATTCAGATGACTTACCCCCCGAAGGGCCCATTCACAATAAGCCACTGTACGTCACTATTGAATTCTTGAGGAATACTATACCCGCTTGTCTCGTTAACAATGGATCTGCTCTAAATGTATATCCATTCTAAACATCCAAGTGAATGGGTCTAGATGAATCGGCTTTCATACTGTCTGAGCAGATGGTAAGAGCATACGACAATACCCAAAGGATAGTCATGGGTATAATCTTCCTCAATCTCACCGTCGGATATTTTGAAAAATAAGCTGAGTTTCAGATCATCGACATCCCTGCCTCTTTCAACTTGGTATTAAGTAGACCGTGGCTGGACAGTCTTGGTGCCATACCATCAACGATTCATCAGAAAGTTAAGTGTGTTTGGGGAAACAAGGTTTGCAATATTCTCGTGGATAGTTGCGTTCATCTGTTTGAAGCTTCATCAAGCGCGCTAGTTTTTGAAGTACAGTTGCAAGAACAGGAAACAAGTCTAGGAGGGTTTGAGTTCATCAATATGTTAGAGGGAATAATGCCAAGGGAGTTTCTGCCGCTATACTTCGATCAATATGTGAGTCCGCTAGTCGCCAAAATTATGAAAAAGATGGGTTTTTTCCCGAGAATGGGACTAGGAAAAAATCATGAAGACTTGCCAAAATTTCCAAGAATTCCGACACAGACTCACACTCATAGTTTGGGTTATCAGCCGTTAGAAAAGGAATTAATAGAAAAGAAGAAAGCAACTGATGCACCGATGGACCAAGACTCTTAATGGGTACTTTGTAAAGGAAGGAAAGGATTTCCCTTTCTAATATTTTCCACAACCATGGGTGGATCGTCATGATAACACTTTAAAGCCAGGGTTTGAAATCTTCTTCCCCCATGATTTTTTTGAATATCAAGATCCGTATTTACAAGTGCCCATGAAGTCTGCCACTGTTAAAGACTAGATCGGTACGCTAAATGGTCCAGTTATATAGAACCTGTTGCACAAAAGAAGCCTAAAAATTGAAGAGAATGGGTGATAAGAGATTGTAGAAGCCAAGATTGGGGAAGAGTATGTTGAGGATATGGTGGAAGAGGTGCTGGGAAAAGATAAGGGAAATGAAAAGGAAGAACCAGAGGGAGCAAAGATAGATGGAGGGGATGAAATGGAAAAGCTGCCAGATTGCGATACCATAGAGCTCAAGCAAGGAGTCAACAAAGAGTGAGCCTTCGAGTCTAGTGATAAGTACCCCCCCTCCCCAGAGTCTGTAATAGACCAAATAAGGCGTCTTAATATTGCTATATCTGTTGTAATCACCCCGAACATAGTTAATAAAAGTATAACTAGTTCTGCCTACTCGAATGCGCTTAATGAATGTGATAGCCATGAAATACCAAGCGAATTGTAAAAACTAGTCGAAAAAGAAAAAGAATTTGCATGCAAAATCATTTAGAATACTCTAACGATTAATCTGGGAAATGAAGATAATCCATAAAATATTTTTATTGGCTCTACACTTAGCAATGAAGAAAGCAAAGAATTGATCAATCTATTAAGTGAATTCAATGATGTTTTGCATAGTCTTATAGTGATATGGAAGGTATCGATCCAGAGATAGTTCAATATCATATCCCCCTATTTTCTGACTCAAAACCAATAAAACAAAAATTGAGGTGAATGATGCCTAAATGAGCACTTAAAGTACAAGAGGAAGTTGAAAAATAATTGAAAATTGGATTCTTGATGGTCACCGAGTATCCCGAATGGGTTACAAACATTATGCCAGCCTCAAAAAATGGATGGCCGTGTTAGGGTGTACATTGACTGTCGAGATTTAAACAAAGCTAGCTCTAAAGACCATTTTTCTCTACCTCACATGACATACTGGTTGATAATACCGTGGGGCATGAGCTCTTGTGTTTTATGGACAGATTCTTGAGGTATAATCAGATTCTCATAGCACCAAAGGATAGGGAGAAAACACCTTTATCACACCTTGGGATACATATTGCTATAGGGTAATGCCGTTTGGGCTCAAGAATGCAGGGGTAATGTATCAACGGGCTGCTACCACATTCTTACATGACATGATTCATAAGGAGGTGGAGGTATATATAGATGACATGATTGTAAAGTCCAAGAAGAAGGAATGACACTTGGATGCATTGAGGAAATTCTTCGAGAGGTTGAGAAAGTTTAGAATGAGGTTGAATCCACAAAAGTGCACTTTCAGAGTTATTACTAGGAAGTTATTAGGATTTCTTATCACCCAAAGGGGAATAGAGGTGGACGCAACCAAAATTAAAGCCATAGTTGAGATGTAGATGCTGAAAATGAGAAGGAGCTGAGGGGATGGGGTATGACCATGCCTTGGCCATTCTCAATATGGGGTATTGATATTATTGGTGAAATAATTCCAAAGGCCTCCAATGGACACAGCTACTATAGACACCCCAATTTTGATCGAACTATTAAACTTAGGGGGATTTACCTCTAGAGATCGATGATGAATATGTCTCGTCAGAATCAAGACTCTTACAAGTAATACAATTCTCTTCCTAGAAGAATCTCGGTTCAAAATCGCCCTTTTCAGCCAAAAAGACAAAAATTCTCATCTACCGTCACCTTGTAGACCATGAGTTTTGAACACGTATAGAAATATGGCATTGTCCTCGGAGCATCTTAAAACCATTTTGAAAAAGAGAGAAATTTAGCATAAACCCCAAAAAAGTCAACAATTGACCTAGTGAAAAGCAACTGGTCAAAAGGGGGTCAATCATAAAATTTCTGAATTTCAAGATGAAAAGTCCCAGTAATTGTTCATTGGGTCTCTCTTGTACTAGAAATGATTTTTAAGAATTTTAAAATGAAAATGACATTGAGAAATCGAAAGGTCTTCAAGAAGAATTGTGCAGAAAATTAGAAATTTTACCTTCGGAGGGAGAGTTGACTTTTTTTCCTTAAGGATTTTGATTTTTTAGATATTTTTATTGAATCCAAATTGGGGGTATTTCCTTAATTACATTAAATGTCTTAAGTAATACATAAATTAAACGAATAAAATTAAGGTGCTAAATTGCTGTGAATAGTGCTGGACTGCTATGCAGCGGCACTCAAAGTGCCCGAAAGACAGTCAGTGAATGCCACTGTGGCACTCACTGAGTGACGTTCCATCTTCATTGAGTACTGGCCTAGGCTGGTTTGTATTTTTAAGCCAAAAATCCTTTTCAATCTTTGATCAAATGAATGCACCAAACGATGCCATTTTTTGTGTACGTGTTTACTACTCCTAGGTCATGCAAACCATGCTCCCACCATCACTAATTGACCTATCTACCCTTATCTTAGCCCCTAAGTTATTGAAACTCTATAAAAACCCCATTTTTTTCTCAATTGTAGAGGTTGGAGACTTGAATCTAGAGAGAGAGAGACTTGAATCTAGAGGGTTGGAGACTTGAATCTTGAGTGAGAAACTTTAACTTTGAAGATGAGACTTGATTCTTAGAGAGAGGGGCTGGATTTTGAAGATGAAGTTTGTTCTTAGAGAAATATAGAGAGAGAACCCCAAAATCCCATAGAAATCCTACCCAATTCACCCAATTCCTCAAATCTCCATTGAAGAACCTTGAAGCTTCAAGGAAGAAGAAGAAGAGCATTGCTTGTAAGACTTAGATCTCTCCAAATCAATCAAATCCTGAGAAGATCTAGAGGTTAAATCTTTATTCCTATACTTATCATATATAATTCAATCACAAACTCATAGATCTAGGACTTTTACACATTTTCAAAACCTCTCTTCCTACCTCATTTCATCACACACCACATAGAGTTTGTGATTGAAGTTTCATAAGTTTCCTTCATTAGTTTGGATCTAGAAATAGCCTTGGATTTTAAAACAAAAACAAGGCATGAAAGCATTTGTTATTTGGGTTTCATGGAGACTTTGATTTTACTTCTCCTTGTCTCCATTTTCTCTTAGAAGTCCATGAGATCTTCAACATCTCATTGGATCCTCTTTAGGTTGATCCATTAGTCTCCTATGGTCTTATGGCTTATATGGAGATTAAAGTGGGTCATTGTTATATCCATGTTTTGTTTGATGGAATTAAGTCTTAGTTCATGAATTAGGTCCTCCAAATTGAATCTCATAGAGTTATTTCTATACCTTATGAAGGTTCATATGATTTTTGGGTCATATCTTAGCCTCCAAGGACCATTGAATTGAGAGGAGATTAAGATATATCAAGTTTATATCCCTCAAGGACCATGTATTTGGGAGAGGAACTAGGTGTTGTTGAAGTTTGATTCAAACTATGATCATTAATCCAACAAAGGTGTAGTGAATTCATAAACCAACTATCATCAAAGATTTTTTTTATAAAATCATGGTTCATTGGAATTGAATGAGACCAATTGGAGGATGTTCTTAACTCATTTAAGTACCTCCATGATTTTTGTTTTGATAAAATTCCATGTTTAAGATGGTTTGGTCTTGTGATTTCAAAACAAGCAACTCTCTGTCCAAAATTCCAGAATAGTAAGTCCGTGTTAAAATTAATAAATGAAACCCTTAACCAAACTTCCTTGGCCTCTAATACAATTTTCTAAGTCGCTTAATGTGTTAGGAAGGTACCCTAAAAAGATCTAAGTGTTTCTTATTTGTTTTCTATTTTTAGAAAATCATTCAAGATCTCTGGACAAAGAGTTGCAGATTTCTGAGTAATGTCTAGTTTTTTCCTTATTCCTCGAGATCTAACCGTTCAATATTCAATTTTTTTCTTGGGTTAGAAACTAGACTCACAGAGGCATATCATACTCAAAAATCATTAAGATCAAACCGTTGGAAGAATGGTTTTTCTATCTTTGAAAGTTGGGTCTTATCTCTGTAATTCATGAGAAACTTTTACTGTTTTGTCCAATCTATTAATTTTAACTTAAATGATTTCCTAATGTCTTGGGACCCAAATAAAGTTTTGAATAATGATAATTAAGTGTTAATCCAGAGACTAAGTGATCCAAATTAGTGAATAATCCATAGCTCATTCATGTTCATATCCATGCATTCATTCATGTATATAGATGCCTGTAGTTAGGATCTAGCTCTAGGTTGATTTGTCCCTAATTAAACCTAGTTGTGAGTTCCTTATGATCATGTCAGGATTATACTACCTCTATATGGACATTGCATTGGCTCCTAGTTGAGACTTGCATATCTATAGAGGTGATATATTCTCAACTAATTAGAAGGAATCCATAAATAGGTCAATTCCTTCTCTCTTTGATAGATTTAAGCTAGATTCTTAGGTTCGATTATTTGATATCTTTTGATTAAGGCATGTGTACTAACCTTTGTTTTTGCAGTGCATTCGAGGTACAATTTCTCAACCCCTTCTATAATTTAATTTACTTTTTTTGATTTTAATTGATTTTTGACTCCATGTGCGACACCTTAGATTAGGTCTTGCCTTATGTGTATATATGATTAGAGACCTTTTCTTAGGTTAAATTTTCTTGCATGCATCACACGTTTAATATTCGCGGCGGTATCCCGGGTATGTTTCCTAGTTCTCTATTTGCATATCATATCGCTTGCTAATTGAATTACATGGCTTATGAATGTTATTTTGTCGTTAGCAATTTTGCACCCCTTTCAGCATTCTTGTGTAATGTATTATTTATATATATGTATTAGTTGAGGGCATGTTTAGATTAATAGTTTGATTAAAATGGATGTTGAGTAGAGGCCTATCATGAGTTAGGATGATAGGAGGTGTTTTAGTCCGCCAGCCTCCTTCCCCTTTCATTCCATAATCCCCGGACCCAGTTTATCTTTGGTTTCGCAAAAGATCGGTTTGCTTTTAAAATAGTTTCTTAATTTTCCTTTAAAAATTTAGTGGTGACTCTTTGTATTTGAAATTGAATTTGAAAATTGTTTTAAAATTAAAAGAAGTGGACCCAAATGCCGGTATCCACAATCTGGTGACTCTGCTGGGGATCGAACCCAGAATCTCTGGTTTAAAGACCAGAATTTCTGATTTTGGGTTTACTCGAAGATTAGACTTGAAATCATCCTTTTAATCGAATTAATTAATTTTTGTGTGCCCGTCGCATTGCACTTGCATGTCTAGCCAGTCGATTGCACGGAACTATGACCTTGGAGGCTCGGGGCAACCCGATCGGTCAAGTCGTTATGGGACCGTGTGATCACCCTTGATCTTGTACCATGTGTTGGTGTATGAAGCATCCTATCGGGTGTGTGTCAAGGGTCCCTTATTTGACCAAAACCTGACCTTTGCATGATATCTTCTATAGAACCTTTCAATCTTAGGAAATTAATTCTTGATTAGGATTATGTGCTAGGGAGTTTTGTATGCCCGAAAGGGATTAATTGAGATGATGACAATGTTTGCTTGATGAAAGATGTGTAACCTCTTAATCACTTTTGAGCAATTCTCTTCATGTCCTATGACATTTGAGAACATTCCGAATCTTGATAATAAGATTAACATCTCTATATCATGTTTAGCTAAGCATCATTGACCTTGTATATATCCGAATTCATGAAGAGTAAGGCAATAATCCGATCATGTGATCCTCCTACCCAATGAATTTTAAATCCATCTTTGAAACCAAATGGACATTTTCTATCTTTATTCCAAAGTTTTCAATCGCTCTTTCAAAAAATCTTTGGAGTTCACTTTTTCATTAAAGCTCCAAACTAATCTTTGTTAAAGTATACTTCCACATGATCATGTTCAAATGAAAGTTCCAAAGGTCTTGAGAATATTTTTGAGCAATCTCATCGTCTAAAGAAATGCTTTTCAAATGAATTTCAAAGTAAAATTTCAATCCAATCATCTTGGTTCAGGAATGTTTAACATCCTCGTTCTCAAAAGAATTCGTGAGAATTGTTTTCAAGAGATTTTATCATCCATGATATACTTCCCGAAGGAATATCCAAACTTTGAAAGGGTAACGAGGATCATAATGAAAAGAGAAATTGGTGCACTTGACATGGGTGAAGATTTTATGTGTTTATGTGTTATGTGTTAGGATTAGGATTTTCTTTTCTTTGGCATTTAGAGTAGGCACACACACACTTGCATTTCATCTGTGTGCCATGTGTGCGGTGCATGCATTTAGCCACATCAAATCATCAAAGCATTGCATGCATGTAGAATACAATTTACACCATCCTCTTTCTAGTCAAGATTAAAGTAATCCAATAGTTCCTCAAAATTCCTTGAAATTCCTTACCTCCTAAAAATCAATTCTGTATGTGGACCTTTTACTTATCTATGTTGAAAGAGTGGAACAACTAGATTCCCTAGTGAGGACACTTCTAACCTTCTTGGGTTCTTTTTCCATGATTTTATTTAAAATGACACACAAAGGGAATACTGGGGAAGTAGCAGAGTTAAGGGCAATTGTGGAACAACAAGCCAAAAACATGAACCGCATGATGGCTATAATGGCAACTATGGTGCGGCAGCCACCACCTGCAAATTTGCAAGGTGTTGACCCTCCTCCAGCCGTAAGGGAAGAGGATTTGTTTGATGACCCAAAAGTTCAAAGAGTTGAGGTGCCAAGTGTAGAGAAAGAGAGGATGAAGAAGGAAAGAGCAAAGAAAGAGAAAATAATGGCCGAGAAAGTAGAGAAACTTGAAAGGGTAGTCCGTAAGGCTCAAGGCGTTGATACTTATTTGCTTGAACTAGAGGGATTGTATGAAGGGGTGCAGGAAACATTACCTGTCGATTTCAAGATGCCAATTATTGACAAGTTTGATGGTACTGGTAACCTTCGCAGTCATTTACGGATGTGCATTAGGGTTTTCCAACCCAGTGGTTTGAGCACTACGATGATGGCTATTTTATTTCAACAAACTCTGACCGGAGCTGCCTGGCATGGTACCTCACGATCGAGCCAAGTAAAACTAGGATCTGGGAAGAAGTTGTGAAATTGTTTATGGCCCAATATGAATATAACCAAGAGATAGATGTGACAGTTCGAGATTTGGAGACCACCAGTGTCACGCCCCGACGTAGCATAATTCAGGAAAGCATTTAATTTCCTTTATGGACTCGTAGGTCGTGACAAGTGAGTATGACCAATTGTCCCTGCAACAAATAACTTAACAACATTTCTAAAGCAAAGGATACTATCAGAACATAAGCTCCGAAATAAAAAAACTTACTAAACTATTACAGCAGTCATAGTCTTAGGCACAAAACGTCTTATTCAAAAGTCTAAACTAGTTTATTACAAAACCCAAATTTAAAAGACATAGGAAAATATAAAGCAGCCTCCTGGAAAGTCTCCTGACTCTAAGTAGCATAGTCAAAATACCCTAGCTGCTCCTGACCCTGAAAATCTGGACATACAGTCCAGGACGCATCAACGCCGTCAGCTTATGAAAGCTGGTGAGCAAAATAAACAAGTGCTCGCAATGTATATATAAGCATATAAACAACGGTGCAATTTTAACTTAACAGTAATATATTCAAGGTTCCAATTCCAACATAACCCACGGGGGAAAATAAAGAAAGCAATAAATATGTGACCATGCATGAGCAATGTAATATCTCATCTTTCTGACTCTTTTCTCTCAACAAAACTCAACACAAACAAACCATTATCTCAGATACCAGGAATACTATCCGATCAATATCCAAAACAGCACACCAAACTATCGCTTCAGATACCAGGAATAATATCCGATCAATATCTAAGCCACACTCAATACCATCATTTCGGATACCAGGAATAATATCCGATCAATATCCGAAACAAGCGCCTTAGATACCAGGAATAATATCCGATCGATATCTAAGCCGTACACAACACTACCACCATCGCTTCAGATATCAGGAATACTATCCGATCAATATCCGAAACGCGCGCCTTAGATACCAGGAATATTATCCGATCGATATCTAAGTCGCACAACTAGAACGCCACTCTTTACTCTTTTCACACTTTCTCACACACATGCATGTTGACACAACCTCAACCCTAATATGTATGTCAATGTTTCATAAATAACACCATTAATAAATCACAAAGCCGGAATAATCGTACGAGTATAAATTTCGGCCTTAAACATTCTTACAAGTCCAAAGTTTAACAGTGAGCCTTTTAAAACAGTGTATTTGTCAAACAGTTCTTTAAAAACTTTTAAAACATTTTCCAAACAGTCCCTACTAAGGAAACATAAAAACTGCTAAAACTGCCAGATCGCGCGAGCGGGCCGCGCGAGCGAGGGGGAGGGTAGATCGCGCGAGCGGATCGCGCGCGCGAAGGGGAAAGCTGATCGCGCGAGCGGATCGCGCGCGCGAGGGGCTGGATAGGTCGCGCGAGCGGATCGCGCGAGCGAGGGGGGGGAAGGTCCGCGCGAGCGGGCCGCGCGAGCGAGGGGAAAAAAAATCCGCGCGAGCGGTCCGCGCGCGCGAGATGTTGCAGAACCTCATCTTCTTCGTTTTCTCCCCTGTTTCTGGTTTTGGACTGAAATTTACCCATTTCTGTTTTCTGTTTCAATTATGTCGTGCAATATATGGATCTCTTCAGTTTTCCGCGTAGATTAAGGATACGCGATCAATTTTAACTAATACGGATTGTATCGATTAATTTTCGTGATTAAAGTTAGAGTGACAAAACTTAAAATCATCAATACGTCGCCATACAGATGAATTACTCCGTAGGATTCGAACCGTAGTCTATTGGGACCAATATCTTCCATTCCCAATTTACAAAATCGATTTTGGTTACGATTTTTAAAACTCCAATTCTCAAGCTTTAATGGTGTTTTGATATATATACACATATACACACATATATATACTGAAATACACATATATAAACATGGCGAGTGAGTTTATAATACTCACAGAGACGATTATACAGAAATTTAAAGGCCGAGAACTTCCGCCGTAATAATCCGTAGTTGAGAATTTCCTCCTCCGTTCTTGATTTTGGTAACCCAATATGTGTATATATATATGTGTATACTGTATGTGTGTTATGTGTGTTATCTGTGTGTGTGTGTGTTATCTGCCGAGAGAGAGAGAAAGAGCTGCAGAGAGAGAGATAAATGAGAGATAGAGAGTCTGAGAGATTGAGTGATTGAGGGGAGGTTAGGTGTATAAATAATAAGTTAGTGACACTCCACTCACAAAACACTCCACACACATTCCACTAAACACAGCACACACTGCACTAATTCCTTGGGTGTTTTTCCATGTGTACACAAGATACCCTTGTGTGTGTTGAGCTCACGCAATGATACACACACACAGGTAAAATTATACTGCCCATTCCCAAAACTGGTATTTTACGGTTGAAATAAAAATACAGAAAATTATATTAATGTAGGAATTCAATTCCCGGTTATACAAAAATATAGATATCGATTTTGAAACCATAGAAAATGTTTTGAAAATTACATTTTGACCCCAGATAATTATTACAAAGAGAAATTAAATTAAAATACTCATGGAAATAAAATGCAATATTTATTTATTAATGATAATAAAATACAGGGCGTTATACCCTACCCACCTTAACAGAGATTTCGCCCCGAAATCTGAGCTAACTAATCCTGAAACAACTCGGGGTATCTAGTCCTCATGTCTGACTCTAACTCCCACGACGCCTCTCCTTCGTCATGATGCCTCCACTGAACCTTAACCAAAGGAACGTCTCTTCTTCTCAGCCTCTTGATACTCTGGTCAAGAATCCTCACAGGTCTATCCTTGTAGACAACATTCTGACTCGTCTCAATATCATCAAAATTAACCACATGTGAAGGGTCCCGTATGTATTTCCTTAACATACTAACATGGAACACATTATGAACACCAGACATCTTTGGTGGCAACGCGAGCCGATAAGCCACTTTCCCAACACGCTCCAAAATCTCGAACGGTCCGATGAAACGAGGTGCCAACTTCCCTCTCTTCTGACCAAAACGTATTATTCCACGAACAGGTGAAACCTTAAGGAGTACGTGATCTCCAATACTGAACTCCAAGTCCTTTCGACGTCGATCCGCATAACTCTTGTGTCTACTTTGTGCAGTTTTCATCCTTTCCTTGACCAGTGAAATCTTCTCATTGGTCTCTCTCACCAAATCTGGTCCTAACAGTTCTGTATCTCCCACTTCAGCCCAACACAATGGAGATCGACATGGCCGTCCGTACAAAGCTTCGAACGGCGCCATTCCAATACTCGAGTGATAACTGTTGTTATACGCAAATTCAACCAAAGGTAAGTGCGTCTCCCAAGATTCTTCAAAGTCAATTGCACAAGCTCTGAGCATATCTTCCATAATCTGATTAACACGCTCGGTCTGCCCATCGGTCTGAGGATGGAATGCAGTACTCATCTTGAGCGAAGTTCCCATAGCCTTCTGCAGACTTTCCCAAAATCCTGAGGTAAAACGTGCATCGCGGTCTGATACAATTGACACAGGCGCACCGTGCAGTCGCACCACTTGCTGTAGGTACATTCGACTCATCCTTTCTACTGGGTAAGTCATTTTGTACGCGATAAAGTGTGCAGACTTCGTCAAACGATCCACGATTACCCAAATCGCGTCATGATTCTGTTGTGACCGGGGTAATCCAACCACGAAATCCATAGTTATGTGCTCCCACTTCCATCCTGGGACAGGTAAGGGTTGTAACAATCCCGAGGGTCTCTGATGTTCGGCCTTCACTTGTTGACAAGTCAAACATTTAGACACAAATTCGGCTACTTCTCGTTTCATCCCTTCCCACCAGAAGTTTCTCTTCAGGTCTTTATACATCTTTGTTCCTCCTGGGTGTACTGTCAGTCTTGATTTATGTGCTTCTTCGAGAATTTCTTTTCTCAAACCTCCTGAATCTGGCACACACAATCTGTCTCGACATCGGTATCCTCCATCGGCCCCAACCTTCCATTCTGTCGGGTCCTTCTCTAACATCTTGGCGAACCATGCTTGAAACTTCTCATCTTCCTTCTGGGCTTCGATGATTCGACTCACAAGTGTTGGTTGTACTACCAAGCATCCAAAGTGTTGCCCGATACTTTCCTCAGAAATCTGCACATCAAATTCTGTTATTGTCTCCAAGGCTTTCCATTCCCTCAACATCAATGAAGCAATCATTCCTTGAGGTTTCCGGCTTAGGGCGTCAGCGACTACGTTTGCCTTACCGGGGTGGTACTCTAATGTGAAGTCGTAGTCCTTGATCAGTTCCATCCACCGACGTTGCCTCATATTCAACTCCTTCTGAGTAAACAAATACTTAAGGCTTTTGTGGTCTGAGAACAAATCAAATTTCTCCCCATAGAGGTAGTGTCTCCAGATCTTAAGCGCGAACACTACTGCTGCCAGCTCTAAATCATGAGTTGGGTAGTTCAATTCATTCGGCTTCAACTGTCTTGAACCATAGGCGATAACCTTTCCGTCTTGCATAAGGACACATCCCAATCCTTGATACGAGGCGTCACTAAAAATAGTGAACTTCTCACCATCCCTTGGTATCGCAAGCACTGGCGCCGTTGTCAATTTCCCTTTCAATTTCAGAAAAGCGCGTTCATGCTTATCAGTCCATTCAAACTTCAAATCTTTCTTAGTCAAACCAGTTAACGGGGCTGCTATCTTCGAGAAACCTTCCACAAATTTCCGATAGTAACCAGCTAGTCCCAGAAAACTTCTGACTTCTGTAGCATTGGTCGGCCGAGTCCAATTTGCCACTGCATCGGTCTTTGATGAGTCAACCGCGATTCCTTGTTGAGAGATCACATGCCCGAGAAACTTAACTTCCTGAAGCCAGAATTCACACTTGCTGAATTTAGCATACAGGCGGTGATCCTTGAGAGTCTGCAACACGATCCTCAGATGTTGTTCATGCTCTTCTTCTGACTTGGAATAGATCAAAATATCATCAATAAAGACAATAACGAACTGATCTAAGTATGGCTTGAATACTCTGTTCATCAAGTCCATAAACACAGCTGGAGCATTTGTCATCCCAAACGGCATTACTAAGAACTCATAGTGTCCGTATCTCGTCCTGAAAGCAGTCTTAGGTATGTCTTCCTTCCGCACCCTCAACTGGTGATACCCTGACCGTAGATCAATTTTAGAAAAGGTCGTGGTTCCTTGCAACTGATCAAACAGATCGTCTATCCGAGGTAAAGGATACTTATTCTTGATAGTAACCTTATTCAGTTCTCGGTAGTCAATACACAGCCGCATTGACCCATCCTTCTTCTTCACAAACAACACTGGTGCTCCCCAGGGTGAAGTACTTGGACGAACAAAACCCAACTTCTCAAGTTCTTGAACTTGTTCCTTCAGCTCCAACAACTCTGTAGGGGCCATCCTGTAGGGAACCTTGGTTATAGGTCGAGTACCTGGCACTAATTCCACACAGAATTCTATGTCCCTTTCTGGCGGTAATCCTGAAATATCTCGGAATACTTCCTCGAACTCTTTGATTACCGGTATAGATGATACTGTCACCTCTGCACTGACAACCTCAATGTTTGCTAGGCATCTAGTGAGGAACATATCACCCGAAGGGTTACATTGGAAATCGAAGAGTTGATTCCCCTTGTCCGCAAATGTGATCTTTTTCTTTGCACAATCCAACTTCGCATGATTCTTCTCGAGCCAATCCATTCCCAGGATTATATCGAACTCCTTCATCGACAGAACCACCAATCTCGCCAAAAGTTCGCAGTCTCCAAACCGAAGAGGACAATCCTTACACACATGTAATAACTTGACTGTGGTCCCTAAGGGTGAGACAGCACTCAAAGCTTCCTCTAAACGATGCGGTATGATACCCAACTTCTGAACGATCTTAACAGATATAAAAGAATGTGTAGCACCCGTGTCGAATAAAACTTTAACATGAGAGTTAAACAAAGTTAGAGTACCTTCCACTGCTCGTTGCTCGGGCGGTCCCTCCTCATTGGTACCTTCTTCATACCCTGCCTCCTCATAACCAGCAGCCTCGGGAATAACAGCATTCAGACGGGCTTGTCCTTGCTGACCATAGTTACCTTTCCTAGGAGCCTTGCATTCTGGACTTATGTGACCTGGCATGCCACAATTATAGCACACAACTCCTGAACGATCCGTACGCCTAGGTGCTCTGCAATCTTTAGCTCGATGACCGGGAACTCCACAATTGAAGCAGTTGTTGTTTTTGGCCCCTTCTATTGCTAGAGGCTGATACTGCTGAACTGCTTGTGTCTGTTGAGGTTTCTTCCCTCCATCCCAGGTCCTTTTCTGTCCTTGAGGGTACCCTGGTTTCTGTCCGGGATAACCCTTCTGCGGAGGTCGATTTCCAAGCGGCTTCGAATTTTGACACCCATCATTCTCTAACCCCGTAGCCAATCTCACCAGAGTTTCAAATGACTGGCCCAGATGCCCCATAGTCAAATGTCTGAGAGACAGGTTGAGACCTCGGTGATACTTCTTGATTTTCCTCTGGGGTGTGTCCACCATATGTGGAGCAAAGCGAGACAGACGCTCAAATCGAGTAGTGTACTCTCGGACAGTCAGATTCCCTTGAGTCAACTCCATAAACTCTTTTTCCCTCTTGTCCTTCTCTTCTTCGGGGAAATACTTCTCGAGAAACCTTTCCTTGAACACCACCCACGGCATTCTCCTTGCAGCTTCTTCCCCTATGGTCGCCTTTTCTGCATCCCACCAATCAGCCGCTGCATAAGACAACTGAAAGATAGCCAGACGCTTCTTTTCCAGATCAGTGCACTCTATGGTCTCAAAGATACGCTCCATCTGACGTAGCCACTGTTCCGCTTGCCAGGGTTCATCAGTTCCAGCAAAATACTCAGGTCGTAGAGCGCGAAACTCCTTGAGAAGCTTGTCTCCAGTCTGGTAGGCTTGCCTCCCATTCCCGTTGTAATCCCCATTCTGATTATTGTTCCTTGCGTTCTGATCACTAACCCTCTCCAACCTCCTTACAAAAGCTTCGAACATCCCGGTTGGATCTATTACTGGCGGTGCATCTTCAATAGCGGGACGATTCCTGAGATTTCTTCTAGCCATCTGATCGAGAGAACGGTACCTATCCATCAATCAACAGAATTCGGTCAACCTCTCGAGAAGAAAGAAAATTCTAAACGATAGAAAACGACTAGACACGGAATAAAGTCGAACTATCCTATCTCAATTCTATCTTAACGGAAGATCCTATGTGTCTTGGACAATTGGTCGAGCCATAACCTGGCTCTGATACCAAAAAGCCTGTCACGCCCCGACGTAGCATAATTCAGGAAAGCATTTAATTTCCTTTATGGACTCGTAGGTCGTGACAAGTGAGTATGACCAATTGTCCCTGCAACAAATAACTTAACAACATTTCTAAAGCAAAGGATACTATCAGAACATAAGCTCCGAAATAAAAAAACTTACTAAACTATTACAGCAGTCATAGTCTTAGGCACAAAACGTCTTATTCAAAAGTCTAAACTAGTTTATTACAAAACCCAAATTTAAAAGACATAGGAAAATATAAAGCAGCCTCCTGGAAAGTCTCCTGACTCTAAGTAGCATAGTCAAAATACCCTAGCTGCTCCTGACCCTGAAAATCTGGACATACAGTCCAGGACGCATCAACGCCGTCAGCTTATGAAAGCTGGTGAGCAAAATAAACAAGTGCTCGCAATGTATATATAAGCATATAAACAACGGTGCAATTTTAACTTAACAGTAATATATTCAAGGTTCCAATTCCAACATAACCCACGGGGGAAAATAAAGAAAGCAATAAATATGTGACCATGCATGAGCAATGTAATATCTCATCTTTCTGACTCTTTTCTCTCAACAAAACTCAACACAAACAAACCATTATCTCAGATACCAGGAATACTATCCGATCAATATCCAAAACAGCACACCAAACTATCGCTTCAGATACCAGGAATAATATCCGATCAATATCTAAGCCACACTCAATACCATCATTTCGGATACCAGGAATAATATCCGATCAATATCCGAAACAAGCGCCTTAGATACCAGGAATAATATCCGATCGATATCTAAGCCGTACACAACACTACCACCATCGCTTCGGATATCAGGAATACTATCCGATCAATATCCGAAACGCGCGCCTTAGATACCAGGAATATTATCCGATCGATATCTAAGTCGCACAACTAGAACGCCACTCTTTACTCTTTTCACACTTTCTCACACACATGCATGTTGACACAACCTCAACCCTAATATGTATGTCAATGTTTCATAAATAACACCATTAATAAATCACAAAGCCGGAATAATCGTACGAGTATAAATTTCGGCCTTAAACATTCTTACAAGTCCAAAGTTTAACAGTGAGCCTTTTAAAACAGTGTATTTGTCAAACAGTTCTTTAAAAACTTTTAAAACATTTTCCAAACAGTCCCTACTAAGGAAACATAAAAACTGCTAAAACTGCCAGATCGCGCGAGCGGGCCGCGCGAGCGAGGGGGAGGGTAGATCGCGCGAGCGGATCGCGCGCGCGAAGGGGAAAGCTGATCGCGCGAGCGGATCGCGCGCGCGAGGGGCTGGACAGGTCGCGCGAGCGGATCGCGCGAGCGAGGGGGGGGAAGGTCCGCGCGAGCGGGCCGCGCGAGCGAGGGGAAAAAAAATCCGCGCGAGCGGTCCGCGCGCGCGAGATGTTGCAGAACCTCATCTTCTTCGTTTTCTCCCCTGTTTCTGGTTTTGGACTGAAATTTACCCATTTCTGTTTTCTGTTTCAATTATGTCGTGCAATATATGGATCTCTTCAGTTTTCCGCGTAGATTAAGGATACGCGATCAATTTTAACTAATACGGATTGTATCGATTAATTTTCGTGATTAAAGTTAGAGTGACAAAACTTAAAATCATCAATACGTCGCCATACAGATGAATTACTCCGTAGGATTCGAACCGTAGTCTATTGGGACCAATATCTTCCATTCCCAATTTACAAAATCGATTTTGGTTACGATTTTTAAAACTCCAATTCTCAAGCTTTAATGGTGTTTTGATATATATACACATATACACACATATATATACTGAAATACACATATATAAACATGGCGAGTGAGTTTATAATACTCACAGAGACGATTATACAGAAATTTAAAGGCCGAGAACTTCCGCCGTAATAATCCGTAGTTGAGAATTTCCTCCTCCGTTCTTGATTTTGGTAACCCAATATGTGTATATATATATGTGTATACTGTATGTGTGTTATGTGTGTTATCTGTGTGTGTGTGTTATCTGCCGAGAGAGAGAGAAAGAGCTGCAGAGAGAGAGATAAATGAGAGATAGAGAGTCTGAGAGATTGAGTGATTGAGGGGAGGTTAGGTGTATAAATAATAAGTTAGTGACACTCCACTCACAAAACACTCCACACACATTCCACTAAACACAGCACACACTGCACTAATTCCTTGGGTGTTTTTCCATGTGTACACAAGATACCCTTGTGTGTGTTGAGCTCACGCAATGATACACACACACAGGTAAAATTATACTGCCCATTCCCAAAACTGGTATTTTACGGTTGAAATAAAAATACAGAAAATTATATTAATGTAGGAATTCAATTCCCGGTTATACAAAAATATAGATATCGATTTTGAAACCATAGAAAATGTTTTGAAAATTACATTTTGACCCCAGATAATTATTACAAAGAGAAATTAAATTAAAATACTCATGGAAATAAAATGCAATATTTATTTATTAATGATAATAAAATACAGGGCGTTACAACCAGACAGGAATATAATGAATCATTTGCTGAGTTTTTAAGCCGATGGAGGGGTAAAGCAGCCAAAATGGTTCAAAGGCCATCTGAAAAAGAGCAGATCAGAATACTAATGAAAAATTTACAGTCATTTTACCAAGAGAAGATGAGGTTCCAATCAATTAACACTTTTGCTGAGATTTTTGATGTGGGGACAAGAATTGAAGACGCTATCCGCGAAGGGGTAATCAAAAGAAATAATCAGGTGAACAAATATGTAGCGCCAAAATCCGATGTTAACACTTTGGCACAACCACCTCAATGAAAGGGCCATTATAAAAAAGGTAATCAATCGAGTTCTAATCAGGGACGACATGGAGAGATTGCTAGATTCGGAATACCGTTGATTGTGGCATTAGAACAGGCAATAGAGAAAGGATACTTGAAAAAGTTGGATCCGCAACCCGTGCCTGACCCCATCCCAAAGGGATATAACATTGACCAGTATTATGCTTATCACCAGATGTTGGGTCATGATACTGACCATTGTATGAGATTGAAGCATAAAATTCGAAGCCTGATAAAGAAAGGAGTTATGACACATGTTGTTGGGGAGTAGTGAACTCGAAGGTTCAATTGATGCCAGCGAGGTGATAGTGTTTGGAACTACTACTGCTAAAGTAAATGTGGCTCTTGGAAATTTAATAAATTAAAAATCATCTGTGACACTCTAGTTGAGATCATGTCAAGTCTAGTCCGGTAATCGAGTCAGGTCAAGTAGGACTCAAGTGTCAAGTCCAGTCGAGTTTTTGAGTCAGTCTGTATCAATTTTATTTTCAAGTCTTTTTATCGAGTTGAGTGATATAATCCTCCTTCTATCCTAGTTGAATAAAATCTCATTTTGCTTGATTCAGTGTGCTAAGTAGTGAATGAGTGAATCATTAAGCCAAAAAAAAAGAAAAAGAAGAAAAGAAAAAGTTATTTTTTTCAAACAATCATGAAAAAAAAATTTTCTGTTAATAAATCTTTACGTAGAAAAGGATCCCCAAGTGATCAAAGCAGATTTTGTGCCAAAACTAAGAAGGTGTAGAGAATTGATTAGCTTTACTTTAAGAATTTAAAGATGCACTTGCTCAATCTTGAAAAGATGAACTCGGAACTTGAAGTTTGCTCACCATTCCTCCCCCCCCCCCCCCCCCCTTTTTTTTTCTCAAATACCAAGCCTAAAAGATGAGCCCAACCAGTCCAAAGCCATAACTTGATCCTTGATGGTGGCCAAATATTTTAAATAAACTTCTTCTTCCAAAAAAGAAAAAGAAAAAAGAAAGAGCTCACTAGGATGAAAACCTGAAAGGGCGACTAGGAAAAAGTTAGAGCAAAACTAAGATGCGTGTTGAATTCAAAATCTGAATCCTAGCCAGTCAAAATCATGAAGGGAATAAGAGAGAGTGAGGTAGAGAAAAGAAAGGAAAAAGCAGAGAATAAATAAGATTGAGAATTCTTGAGTACTTCAAAGTACATCATTGGTACATGAATTATCCCAAGGCTTTGTGTTGTTCTCAACAAAGAAAAGAAATTGAAAATGAAAAGACAGATTTGAAAGTATCAATTAAATCTTTGTCAGAGACTCAATGGATAAGTGATAAGTGGGCCTAAAACAATGCAGAAATATCTTTAAGAAAGATAAAGAGTGATTTGGAGGGCTGATATTACTTTGTGAGTATAATAGAGTATTATTAAAACACGATGTGTTATGAGAGTTGTGAAGATTGACTGGGTAGTGAAAAGCTGAAAAGAATCAACCGCCATAAAAAAAAAGAAAAAAAAAGAAAAAAAAAAGAAGAAAAGAAAAGAAAAGAAGAAAAGAAAAGGGAGAAGTAGTTCATGTTCCTGTTCAAAGGCTACCACAAGCGACCCATTTTAGAAAGAGCACTCATTAGACCCAAATGAAAGCATGGCTCGAAAAGCCCACAAATTCTTGAAGCCTTTTTCTTTCGAGACTTCCAGAGTCGATGAACTACATTTTGACCTGATTCCTACTTGGGGATACGTAGGCAACCTGCTCGGTTCGGTCATCACCCCATCATCCCATGCAATCTTCCATTCAGGCCTTGGCCGAACTACTTTGGACCTGATTCCCGCTCGGGGATAAGTAGGCAAATCTCCCAAGGTTCTTGGTCCATAACATCCCTACAACTATAAGCATCACCCTTTTGCGCCTTTGGTTTCCTTCCTTCAGACTAGGGGCAAACTTACGTTTTCTTGGAGCCACATATATATCGCCAAACTAGGGGCAAACTTCATTTGCTGAACACCTCATTTAATACTGAAAGCAATGCCTCCGAGTCCTATTCAAACTAGGGACAAACTTTGTTTGACAAAATTCGTCTATGTCAGAGGAAAGTTCTCAAGTGATCAAGTTCATTTTGAAAGGATTGAAATAGAGTACCTTTCATTCGATAAGCTAAACCACTAATTTGAAGCACATTCTAGATGGGCAAGGAATTTGCTAAATTAAAAAGGGGAAGTGTTCAAAGTTTAGATTTATCAGCAAAAGCACTACTATTTGTAAGATAATGAATAAATGAAAGGTAAGATGATACATTATTCACGATGAAAGCACATTCATTCATAATGAATGTAGAGTTTGAGTTAGTCATCTTGAGTAACTGGCTTTGTCAGGTATGTCCTCCTTTGATGTGTCAATAAATGGTTTCAAATGTGTGGATTTAAGATGACGAATAAAGATTTGAAAAGTCTTCATGAGCATCCCAAATGCAATACGAGCACAGGTTTCGAACACTATCATAACATAAAGTGGCAATATAAGAAGAGTTCAAGACTAGGGGCAAAGGTGACTTCCCTCTTTTGATAGAATCAATGTGTTTCTTCCAAAGGTTCGCAAATGCAGAAAATCATTATTTCCATCAGTTCCGTTCAAATTCTTTGAGTCTCGTTTAGAAAATAGGTTGACTTGAGTCTGATTGATTCCCGGTTCAAGAAATTGAATTGAATTGAATTGATTTGAGTATGACTGACTCTCGCTTTTTTGAATTAAATTAACATAAGTCCTTGTGAGGCTGTTGATCTTTGTTTTTGTAGCATAAGTTCTCTAAAGGGCTATTGATTGTCGCTTTCACAACATAAGTCCTTGAAAGGCTGTCGAACACCGTTCTTGCAACGTAAGTCCTTGAAAGACTGTTGACCATCGTTCTTGCAATGTAAGTCCCTGAGTAGCTTTTGACCATCATTTTTGTAATATAATGAGTGGCTATTGACCAATATCTTCTCTTTATAAGCATTAGTCCTCAATGGCAGCTTCCATTCTCTAAGCATTAGTCCTCAATAGCAACCTTGCGTTAGTCCTCAATGGCAGCATTATCGGTGTTAGTCCTCAGTGGCAACCTTACGTTAGTCCTCAATGGCAGCATTATTAGTGTTAGTCCTCAATGGCAACCTTGCGTTAGTGCTCAATGGCAGCATAATCTATATTAGTCCTCAAAGGCAACCTTGCATGAGTCCTCAATGGTAGCATTATCGGTGTTAGTCCTCAATGGCAACCTTGCATTAGTCCTCAATGGCAGCATCATGGTGTTAGTCCTCAATGGTAATCTTGCATTAGTCCTCAATGGCTGCATTATCGGTGTTAGTCCTCAATGGGTACCTTGCATTAGTCCTCAATGGCAGCATCATTTGCGTTAGTACTCAATGACGATCTCTTTTAGGCCTCAATGGCAATCCTCGTCACTCCTCAATGGCAATCTTTTTTAACCTGCATTAGTCCTCGATGCTAGCATCTTTTTAGACGATATTAGTCCTCGATGGCAATCTTTGATGAAGTCCTCTAGATTGAGGCAAATCCCTGTTGAAGTCCTCTAGATTGAGGCAAATCCCTGTTAAAGTCCTCTATATTGAGGCAAATATGTTGAAGTTCTCTAGATTGAGGCAAATCTGTTGAAGTCCTCTAGATTGAGGCAAATCCTTGTTGAAGTCATCTAAGGAGAGGCAATTCATATCGGTATAAGGCATAGAATGCATTCATATCACCAGAAAGAGCATGATCTTAGACATTGCATTGACAGTCATTATTCCATGAGCATGTCCATCACGATAGGATAGGTACATTCATTTGTGTGATTGTTTGTGTTTAGGTTTTACCCGTCACCCGAACTACGTTCTGGTCTGATTCCTCCAAGGATATGTAGGCAGCTCACTGTTGAGAACAACCAGCACCGACCATCTCCGTAATGCTTTCGCAATGCATTTTGTTTTCCGAAGTTCAATACCTCGGTCAAAGGCTTGTCTTTACACAGGCTTCGACATTCACTTGTGATACGCGTTGCTTCACAAGCTCTGCCGAAGAGGGACAAACTGTAGACACCCCAATTTTGACCAAACTATTAAACTTAGGGGGATTTACCTCTAGAGATAGATGATGAATATGTCTCGTCAAAATCATGACTCTTACAAGCAATCCGGCTATCTTCCTAGAAGAATTTTGGTTCAAAATCGCCCTTTTCAGCCAATAAGACCAAAATTCTCATCTACCATCACCTTGTAGACCATGAGTTTTGAACATGTATAGAAACACGGCATTGCCCTCGGAGCATCTTAAAACCATTTTGAAAAAGAGAGAAATTGACCAAGAGCCTTGAAAAAGTCAACAGTTGACCAAGTGAAAAGTCAACGGGTCGAAAAGGGGTCAATCGTAAAATTTCTGAATTTCAAGAGGAAAAGTCCCGGTAATTGGTCATTGGGTCTCCCTTATACTAGAAATGATTTTTAAGAATTTTTAAATGAAAAGAACATTGAGAAATCGAAAGGTCTTCAAGAAGAATTGTTCAAGAAATTGGAAATTTTGCCTTCGGAGGGTGAGTTGACTTTTTTCCCTTAAGGATTTTGACTTTTTAGATATTTTTATTGAATCCAAATGGGGGGTATTTCCTTCAATACATTTAATGTCTTAAGTAAATACATAAATTAAATGACATTTACTTAATAATTTATGTATTTACTTAAGACATGGTCGTCTTTCCCTCTTTCTGTGTTTTTGATTTTCAAAATTCTTTCTCAAAAGATATTTGACCACCTAAGCTAAGAGACCACCTAGGATCCTACCAGACAGTAAGGCCTGCAGAAGGAAGCGTAAGATGGGCGTGAGCGGAGGACAAAGGGTATGAGTCTTCTCAGGACAAAAGGTATGTGTCTGCTGGATATCTTAGATTAAGTAATTTGTTTTGATTAAACCCTTTAAGATGGATAGACTATTTAGATCAAATTCATCAATAGGTTCTAGCTCTAGAATCTCTTATCCCACTTTACCAGACATAATTAATGAAGAAGAACATAGGTATGAAGAAGTCAACCAAGATTATAGTGATTGGACCATCCCTAAGATTTCCAGTAGAGAAATTTACAAGTCAACTTTCCTTAGTTTTAGAACTGATTATAATGTTAAAACTGTCGAAAAAACCTATAGTATTAACAAAGAACACGAAAAATGTCAACTCCTTAGTATAGAGTCAATTAGAAAACATAGATCTGATGGTTACAACTTCATTCACATAGGGTTAATACAAGTTGCAGTTAAACCACTTAATATTAAAGGAATAAATTCTTCAATTTTATTATGTCTTAGAGATGCTAGATTTTTAAATTTTAGTACTAGTATAATGGGAATTATGCAGTCCAACCTTCATGATGGACCAGTTCATTTTAATTGTTTCCCCGATTTTACCATAAGTCATAGTTACCCCCACTTGTTAAAAGCTTTGACATTAAATATTAAAACTGCTGGTGAAATAACTAATATGCATAGTGGTTCACAAGCTCTTGCTTTAATTTATAGAATTTATTTTAAATGTATTCGAAGTAATCTTAATGTCCATGCTTTAATTAAAAGTCCTAAAAATCAAACTTTACTTATGTTAAGTAGTTCTGAACATGCTAACATCCAAATTCCTAAGACTATTCTGTGGAAGGATGTAGAGTTACCCAGTTGTTGGATTTTAGAAAATGAAAATCATTCTAGTAATGATGCGAACCTCAATAACTTGTATTGAGACCCAACAACAAAATTGACATGTTTACCCAGAAAAGCTAAAATCAGATTGTTGTGATAGTTAACCCGTGACCCAACGCCTATGAAGAGACGCAAACCACGGGTATTCCAAAGATTAGTGAAGACGCCACAATCAGATGCGGAAGGCTGATTGATAAGTCATGGTGTGTGAAGACGCCACAATCAGATGCGAAAGGCTGATTGATAAGTCAAAAATTGTGTTCTGTGAAGTAATTTCCAAAATAATGATACAGTCAATTTAGATCATGTACAACAATTCAATGATGGAAAAGTTAGGATCAGTTTTGATGAACAACGAGTTAGGACATCTCCTTTAAAAATTAGAGATTTTGATTCTAAGTCTTCTAGATCAAGTACATCTTGTATTCCTGATAGGACTACAACAGTTAGAAAAGATAAAGATCTCCTCAATGAAATTGATACTAAGTTAAAAGGTATTAAAACCACAGCCCAAGTTAGTAATCCTTATTACAAAGTACCAAGTGAAGATAGTTTTCCAAATTCTCCTACTCAAACAGATTTTGAAGGTCCTAGTAAAGATTTATTTACTATAAATATATATTTTGAAATTGATATGGAAATGTTAGCCAAAGAGTATAAGTCACCCATTTATGAGAATTATAGAACCAATTATCGAGCTATTTATGATGTAGATGAGAGAAAGTCAATTATGAAAGCGTGGAAAAAATATATGAAGTTAGTTAAAAGAAATATATATTTCTTTGAATATTTGGAACATTACCATGATACTATAGATTTAACTGTTAAGAAAAGAAAAATCAAAAAAGAAAACAGTAAGCCTAGGAAAGATGACAAAGAAATTAGTAAGTCTAAGTCTAAAGAAGATAGTGACCCACCTCAAAGTGAATCCCAAAAATCATCTCGTAGGAAAATTCACAATTCTAAAGAGACAAAAGATGATAGTAAAAAATACAATCATCATGACAAGAAAAGTAAAAAAGCATCTACCAAAAAATCAACCCCTAAAATCATAAAAGAATCTAGCCTAGGATTACCCCATGAAAAAAAACCTATAGAACTAGCCCATAAGGATACGGTTGATATAAATCTACAGTTAAACGATAATGAAAACACTAGTGAACAATCTGATAGAATAATTAATGTTTTAACCAAGAAAAGTGAACAAGAAAACTTATTGTTAGATTTAATCAGTAAAATAGATGATGAAGATTTAAAATCAACATATTTAAATAAACTCAGAATACTATTAGCCAAACAGGAAGAAGCTAGTAAAACAAATCAGCCCACTATTAGTCTTGATAAAACACTTGAGAGATTTAATAAACCCAAAAAGGAAGTTATAGTCCAAGATTTACAAATTGAAATCAAACAAGTTAAAGTTGATATAAAAAATCTACAAGACCAAGTTGCGAAGTTTAACCAAGACCACAATAGTGAAGATTCGTCCCCTAGTGAAGATTCTAGTAGTGAAGATACTTCCCCCAGTCACCAGAATTCTCCTAGAAAAATATAACAACCCAGTTTGCTTCAAGTTATGAATAAAATTCATTTACAAAAATGGCTTTGCAATGTTAAAATAGTAGTAAATAAAGAATTAGAAATAGAGACTGTAGCATTGATAGATTCAGGAGCTCATCTTAATTGCATTCAAGAAGGATTGATTCCAACCAAATATTATGAAAAAACCAGTGAACGTCTTAGTTCTGCTAATGGTAGTCAAATGCAAATTGAATATAAGTTACCTAGTGCACACGTTTGCCAAAACAATGTTTGTTTTAAAACACCATTTGTTCTAATTAAAAACATAACTGATAAAGTTATTTTAGGAATACCATTTCTATGCCTACATTACCCATTTACTACTGATAATGATGGATTAACCACTCATGCATGTGGACAAAAAGTTCAGTTTAAGTTCCTCACTAAACCATTACTTAGAGATTTAAAACAGTTAAAAGACCAATCAATTTTTAAAAATAAAAAAATTCTTCATTGTAAAACTTTACATTTAAGGTCTTTACAAGAAGAATTTAGATATGTAAAAATTGAGAATCAGTTAACCAATAAATCACTTCAAATCAAGATAGAAGACTTTAAGTCTAGAATCATTAGTAATTTATGTGCAGACTTACCTAATGCCTTTTGGTATAGGAAAAAACATATAGTTACCCTTCCTTATGTCAAAGACTTTAATGAGTCCAATATCCCTACCAAAGCTAGACCTATCCAGATGAGTCAGGAAGACGTGGAATTATGTAAACAAGAAATTAATGAATTGTTAAATAAAAAAATAATTCGTAAAAGTAAGTCACCTTGGTCTTGCCCTGCGTTTTATGTTAGAAAAAATGCTGAGTTAGAAAGAGGAACACCAAGGCTAGTTATTAGTTACAAACCTCTCAACAAGGTCTTAGAATGGATTAGGTACCCTATCCCCAATAAGAGAGATTTAGTTAATCGATTAAGCCAAGCTGTTATTTTTAGTAAATTTGATATGAAGAGTGGATTTTGGCAAATCCAAAATCATGAGAGTGATAGATATAAGACTGCCTTTACTACCCCATTTGGACATTATGAATGGAATGTAATGCCTTTTGGTCTTAAGAATGCCCCTAGTGAATTTCAAAATATTATGAATGAAATATTTAACCCATTCAATATTATGAACCAAAATTGGCATTCTTCTGACTGGATGTTGATATCAGAAATCTCTTTTCCAATATCATCATATGAAAAATGACCATTATCTATCTTTGAAATCCATGGATCTTTTCTTGGATTGAATGACTGGATTACTATTCTTTTGGTTCTACCCAAAGTAAACCAATTTATGTCAGAAAGTTTCATTCGAATAGTGTTGAGAACTTTTGCTCTTCTTTTACAATGGTCAATGAATGAGTTACTTGCTGGTATTGACTGACTAAACTGGGTTTCAAGATCAGGTATGTTGATAAGAGTGTAATTCTAAGCATTGGCTCCAAATATTCTTACTAAATGGACTGATGGATAAATATCATAAAAAGGAGGAATCCATTCAGGATTAGCTGAAGTGAATCCAAGAATTGCTATGTAACCAAATCTTCTGTTATCAATTCTCTTTGCTTAATCTTTAACTGTGTTGCGAATTATCTTTGGAAGTAACTGGAGTTATCTAAAAGAGGTGACTACTAAAATTTTTAGAAATCCTTTTTCAAAGATTTCAGAAATGACTTGTGGGTTTTGGGTCTCAAGGCGAATGGCTCTGTAGATTTCTCCACAACTGAATTTTTCAGTGCAGATAAATCCATTTGGGATATTGGGAATATGTGGAAAGGTTGACTGGTGGAGTAATTGGTAAAAATCTAACCATGACTTGTAACCAGCAGAAAAGGAGGGTTCAAATTGACTCATTAGATCAGCATTATGGGAAAATAACTGACTGAATTTGTCTCTTAGAAGAATTTTGACTTTGTTTGAAAATGATATGGCTTGAAGATTAAAATGATAATCCTGCTGGATTATGCTTTCAGGCCATAAATTATATTGACTAGCAAAAATGAATTTGTAATTTAGAAAATATTTGAGTATTGGGAGGTGATGATTCCTCCCCCCCAAGGAAAGCAAAACACTCCCTGATAAACAAAGAGTCCTTTCTTTGGGTTTTACTGGGTTTGGTCTCCTTTTGGAGCTCAAGTGCCCTTAACTGAAATTCTACTGCCAACATTGATTTGTTGAATAGTCTGTCATGACTCCTTTTAAAGGCTGAATATAAATTATCGAGGATGACCACTGATTTTTCAGATAAATCACATGTCATACCTGGATATCTATTCATGGGGACTAGAACTGATTGTAAAATGACTGGGGATGACTGACCGTCAGACTGACCATGAATAGGGGTGAAGGTAAAATCTTTCCTTGGATGTTCATCCGTAGCAACAATTTTTTCTTTTCCCTTGGACATTGCTGAAATATCAAAAATGATATTAGTATACTAAGGAAAAGGAATGGGAATAAAACTTTTGACTGTACTGCTAATATTAGTTTGTGAAAGAAGTAAATTGTATGAATATGTCTTGAGGACATAGTCATTATAACTTTTTGAGAATTTGCAAAATGGATTGAAGACAACGACCAAATGAGTAATTACTTGGTAAAATTTAGCCTTAATAGGAATAGGTCTAATAACAGGTCTAACTTGATAAAAATCTCTAATGTAAGGAAGGGTGACTATATGCCAAATTTCTAACATTAAATTTTCTAATAGATCGCTTTTGCTTAACACATTAACTGTCTTATTTTTACAACACTCATCTTGACATCCTAATATTATATCAGGAGAATCAGATTGTTCTTTATTGGACTCATAAGGGGATGAACTAAATTCATTATCTGATTATTCAGAATCAGTATTTCTTAATTCTAAAATCTTGTAAATATTTTCTGTAACTTCATCAGATAATCCTAAAGATTTAATCTGAGGTTTAACTTTGCAATCTTTAGCATAATGACCGAATTTGCCACATTTGAAACATTGAACATTACTTTTGTTGTTACTAGTTTTACCTTTTTTTTAAAAATTGTTGGGTTTTGGTTTATTAGTGTTACTAGGCCTAGAGTAAAATGGGTCTTTTGAATTTTTTTCGTTTTATGTGTTTTCTATGGTTAATCCTATTTTGCCTAGAAGGGGCTATAGGTGGCAAACCATGTTCACAAAAATTTCCTAACTCATATTTAGCTTTTTGTTTATCATTTTTGGCTTGGTTACTGATTTTCATGTCTATACACAATCTTAATCCTTCTCTTTGGATCGTACTAACTATTTCACCATATTTAAATTATTGTAATCTATGATTTCTTTATCATTACTAAGCACTTCTCTAATTTTATGTGCAAATAAACTTGGTAAACCATTTATGAATTTTTCTTTCCAAAATGGTTCATTACTATCATTTCTGAGCATAACTCTAGATATGAAAACATCTTTATACTATCTAAAATCACTTAGTGTGGGGCAGGTTAAATTACTTAACTGGTCATGGATTCTAGCAGTTATATTACTAGGGGTTCCAACAAAATGTTTGACTATAGTATATATTAATGTATTAACTCCGTCAGGTACACGACGTCCTACTTTTTCATCAAAAGGGGATTTCCATCATCATCTTGTTGAACATCATATCTAATTTTTTCTTTAGATTCTTCAGTGAGAAGCCTTTCCCACCAAGATTTAAGCATTCCACTAAATCCTGTAACAAATAAATCAACTATCTCAGTTTGACTTATTTGATAATTGGTTAGGTAACTGTTGGCCACCATGGTCATATGGGTTAACTTGTTGAGGATTTCTTGTTCAGATAATCCATCAATATTCCATTCATATAACCTATCAGCAGAAATTGAAAATTGGTTTTGAATGTTTCTTTCTTCAAATTGGAGGTCAAGAGGTGTAGGTCTTGTGTCATAATTCAAAATTTAAATACGGTTAATTTGATTTCAATTGACTTTAATGCTTTAAATGCTTATGTGTGTGCCCGGATTTAATTTCTGTGTAGTTCTTAAATTAAATGTTAACATGTGTTAGTGTACCTTTTTAAAACTATTAACTTAGTACATTTTAGGGCACATGCATTTAAATGTGGGAGAAAAACACTAGACCACACACACACACATGCTTTATATCATCTTGGGTAAAGTCAAAATGCAAAACAAAATATCTAAACAACTAGTGGGCCCCACTCCCACCCTAATGGCCGGCCACTCTCTCTCTCTCCTCCCTTCACTTTTCATTTTCTTTCTCTCTCTCTCTCCCTTCTTCTTCTCCCCCTTCTCTCTAGGATACATACACAAATACACCATTTTTATTCCATGTTTTCTTCTTCCTAAAAGCCTCCAATAGAGCACTAAAGAGGGTTTTTTGGAGATTTTCTTATTTCACAAATTAGGCTTAGAATTTCAAGGGCTTCCTTGTGGTGTCCTCCAAATTCTCTTCCAAGCTCATTTTCAAGGCTTCTCAAAATTTGCCTAGGGTTCTAAATTCTAAATATCAACCTTAGAGGGCTTTTGGGAGATTCTTACTTTGGGAAGTATTGTTGGGTCACCTTGGGCTCCATTCTCCCACCTCTAGATTTCTATTTGGAGCTCTTTGGATTTCTCTTGTTTTGGTGCTCTTCCATTTATTTTGGAAGGATCTCCTTGAGGTAGATGTTATTGCTTTAATTCAATATGTTATTTATAGTTAAGGTGATTTGTGACCTCTAATTTGTTAGGAGAACAACTTAGACACATGATTTAGGATTTCCCCCAAAGTTGTAAATTTAGGGCTAATTTCCTAAATATAAAATTATGTGTTTTGTTGAGGTTGAATCCAATTATGTGATGTTAGACATGCTTAGGATGCTCCCTTTATGTGATAACCACGTTAGGACGCTAGTTGGAAATCTTCGGAAATTCTATGTAAAAATGTATGTATTGGTGGATTATGCTTGAAATTGAATTATGCCATGAATATGTTGGTTGATCATATTGTCATAGCATACATGAACATTTGAAGCCGAATTGGCAAATCATAGCATCGGCATGACATTCAAAAATTTTGATTTTTGAAAGAAGGAAAAACCCCTTGTGTGGGAATTTGATTTAAGAAATCCGGATATGGGTTGTGATGTGAGACAGGGAGAATGACCCTTAGAACATTCAAACTCCGACTGTATTCCGGTTAGCTCCCGGAGGTTGGTATGCTACATTCCTTGGGTGGGTGGCTCATAGTCCGGTGATGAGAGGAGTGCACATATCATGCAAAGCCCTTTAAGGCACACGTCATTTCCATCTTTGCCACTGCGGCATTGCACTACATTTGCACCGCATCTCATACTTAATTATGAATTGCATATTGTTTTCTTGCAATATTTCCTACTAGGCCATCGCGCCTAATGAAACTACAAAAACATCTTTTTCAGGTGATATTGATAAGGGGAAAGGGCACATGTGAACCCGACGCGTAGACGTCGTCGTGAAATCTTTTTGAAGGCTAAGCCTTAACATTATGGATATATATAGCTTCCAATGTATTTGTTGTTGTAGGAGTTTGTAATAGCTTAATTCTATGAAAGTTATTGTATTATGTAGTTACAAAACTCCTTGATCTCCTAATTCCTGATTTTGTCATTGGAAGACTTGTAGTGAATTTTATGGACAAGTGTTAGTCCTTGCACTTTCTTTTTGAAAAGAAACAACTTGTAATATGTTTGTATCCCTTACTTAACTCAAGTTAGTTTGCAGATCTCAAGCATTGTGGAGACAATGGTGACAAGAGTAGGACTCCCATGCCTAATAAGAGAAATCTCCATCAAGGTGATGAGGAACTCTTTCATTGTGGAGACAATGGTGACAAGAGTGATCCTACTAATTACAAAGAGGCAATGTCAGATATCGGTTCGAGTAAATGGAAAGTTTCCATGAATTCAGAAATGGATTCTATGTACTACAACCATATCTGGACTTTGGTAGACCCGCCTTAAGGTATTGTACCTATTGGCTGCAAATGGGTTTACAAAAGGAAGATAGTCTCGGACGGAAAGGTAGAGACCTACAAAGCTAGGCTAGTAGCAAAAGGTTACAAACAAAGACAAGGAGTTGACTATGTGGAGACCTTTTTGCCAGTAGCCATGCTAAAATCCATCAGGATTGTACTTTCTATAGCTGCATACTATGACTATGAGATATGGCAGATGGATGTTAAGACCACTTTTCTCAATGGTCAGATTGAGGAAGAGATTTACAGGGAGTAGCAGGAAGACTTTATATCCCGTGGTGAAAATCACAAAGTGTGTAAGCCACAGAGATCCATTTATGGACTCAAGCAGGCATCTCGAAGTTGGAACATCCGGTTTGATGAAGCGATCAAAGCATTTGATTTTCATCAAAACATGGATGTAGTATTTTTGTATAAGAAGCTCAGTGGGAGAGCGATTACGTTCTTGATTTTTTACGTGGATGACATCCTCCTCATTGGGAATGATGTAGGAATGTTATCATCAGTCAAACTATGGCTTTCATAAAACTTTTCCATGAAGGATTTGGGAGAAGCATCTTATATAATGGGTATAAAGGTCTATAGAGATAGATCTAAAAGATTGCTTGGTTTATCCCAGTCCTTATACATAGATAAAGTGTTGAATCGGTTCAACATGGTAGATTCAAAAGAGGGATGTTGCCCTTCAGACATGGAATTCATCTCTCGAAGGACATGAGTCCTAAGACATCAGAGGAAAGAGAGATCATGAACAAAGTACCATATGATTCAGCAATGGGAAGTCTTATGTATGCTATGCTATGTACCAGACCTGATATCAGTCATGTTATAAGTATTACAAGAAGATATCAGTCTAATCTAGATATGGATCACTGGATTGCAGTGAAGAACATCCTTAAGTACTTGAGAAGAACTAAGGATATGTTCCTAATTTATGGAGGAGGAGAACTAAGAGTTGATGGTTATACTGATTCAGACTTCCAGTCTGATGTGGATGATAGAAAATCCACATCCGAGTATGTGATTACCCTTAATGGGGGTGCTGTTAGCTAGAAGAGTTGTAAACAAGATACAACGACAGATTCCACGACCGAAGCAGAATACATTGCTGCTTCAGAAGCAGCAAAGGAGAGTGTATGGATAAGAAAGTTCATTAGTGAACTAGGTGTAGTTCTAACCATTGAATCAATCATGCCTCTATACAATGATAACAATGGGGCGATAGCTGAAGCCAAGGAACCAAGGTCTCATCAGAAATCCAAACACATTCAGCGTCGATTCCATATGATTAGAGAAATCATTGGTAGAGGTGATGTGGAGATACAGAAGATAACATCAGCAAATAATGTAGCAGATCCATTCACTAAGGACTTAACCCAGCAGCAATTGGATCGCCACCTTGAGAGGATGGGTATGAGATATATGGTCGATTGGCTTTAGTGCAAGTGGGAGATTGTTAGTAGTATGCCCCAAGAGCCAATTAGATTGGAGTAATATTTTAGAATTATTACATTGTAATGATAGTTTCATATTAATAAAGGGAAAGTTTATTATTTATCATTATTGTTGTTTAACTTTGATATGATAAGTCCATAGAATTAAAGTTGAGAAGGTATGTACTTAATGAGTTAAGGAACAAGACCATATACTTCTCAGTTGCTTTATTTTAAAATTGTTCTCAGTTGTAGGATTATTAAATTGGGCATTCGATAATCCAGTTAGATTAACATGTGCCATGTTTAATTTATTTGATAAAATATGACTAGTCTTAAGTCATCAGTGTAAGGACACTGGAACAGACATATGGGTGCTTGTTATAGAACAAGTTCACTGAACGTGAACAACTATTAGGAACAACCAAATGGAGTTTTACTTATCTATCAATGGATTGTTCTTAGTGATAGTGGTACAAGTAATTCTTAGACCTCAGACATTACTATTGTCTTGTGTGAGAGTTGTTATGCTTTAACGTGCACGGTGTTTATATTTTAATCAAAGGTATATTCATGCACTGTTGGGTATAATAAGTCATACATGGAGACATGTAAGTGTACAACAAGGAATCTATCACTCTCAAGTGAGAGAGTGAATATCTTATATGATCTTCTATGATATATCTCAAGTAAAGCTCCCTGGCCAGGGTAGGGTGAGAATTAGAAGAGAGTTTTCTAATTTCACCAAATAGAGACATATCAATTAGTTCGAGAACATACAATTAAATCTGCGTTTGATAATATGCCCATTACCTAAGAGATTTAATTAGGACATTGTTTGATAGAAGGATTGAATTGTATGGTAACTGTTAACGGAAAGGTTTACTATTTTTCAGACTGTCTGGGGTGTGTCATGATACACTGCTGGGTGTCACTCATGACTAGTGGAAGCCCGAAAAAAATAAATATTGATATTAATTATTTCTATAAGGGATAATTAGAAGAAGTTCTAATTTAAATAATTAGAAAGGGTTCTAATTGTAATACTTTAAAGTATTAGTACATGTTACCACACTAGTATGAACCTAAAGGGTCACACACAAAAGGGCAATGTGCAGTTGGAAGAAGTTGTGAGGGTCTACTTGATATTAAGTTGTTAATATGGAAGTAGTATAATAATACTAGTAGTTTATATTTGATTTAAGAAAGTCTTCCAATCAAGTATAGTTTCCTAATTAGATTAGGAAAGGGGCTTATAGCACTATTATATATATATATAAGGTATGGGAAACAATATAAATGCTAGCACATCATATTATCTCCCAACAATTTGTCCTACTACAAGGATCCGTACCACCCCTTAACTTCAATTACTTTTGTTTTTTTCAATTAATTATTTATTTGGAGAAATCAGACATTCTTTAAATTTGTGATTTCCTCGTGTGGATACTCATAGAGATTGGACACTTGGACGATTTGGTGAACTGTTCGTGGGACGAATTAGATTCAATATTTTGTAAAGCACGCTTCAAGGATAACTATTCGATTAACCCCCTATGGATGTTGTATGTATTTTGTATACATCATAGACTTGATCATGGGTTTAAGGAAATCATTAAAATTTTGTTTTCTGGTGCGCGAACCTTTAAGGGTTCCACATAGTTTTCTTTTACTTACCTCTTTAGATCAGGATTTATTACTCATCGGCTGCATTTGTGTTTTAAACCATGACTGTAAGTATTTATTTATCCACTTAATCATGTTCTACACTATGTGGCGAAACTTGTTCATGCAGGTAGCCTGAGAGCCATTTCTCAAATCTATAAGAATAATACAAAATTTGGTCATCCACATCTTGATGTCATTTCAAAATAACCACATGAGCATTAAAATCAAAATATAGAAAAAATCAGGATTGGTTCATCTCATCATTTATCTTGAAGCTTGTTATAGCTCGAGTAAACCTAAATGTCAAGGCTACAATAAAGCCAAAGTGCAAAAGGCTTAAAAGACCTGAATTTAGATTGGACATAACCTAATGGTCTAAAGGAAAGACCCAATCTTAGATCGGGCAACTCCCAAAGACCAAGTTTCATGGGTTCATTACAAAGACACGATCTCAGCTCGGGCAACACCCAAAGACCAAGTGTCAAGGGTTAAGTAGAAAGACCTGATCTCAGCTCACGCAATACCCAAAGACCAAGCGTCATGAGTCCAAGAGCTCTGAGATTATTACAGCTTGAGCACACCCAAAGACTAAGCATCACGGGTCCAAAAGCTCTGAGCTCATTACAGTTCAAGCATACCCTTAAAGCAAACATCACGGGTCCAAAGGCTCCGAGATCATAGCTGGAGCACACCCAAAGACCAAGTGTCATGATTGTAGTAGAAAAACCCGATCTCAGATCGAGCATTACCCAAAGACCAAGTGTCGTGAGCTCAGAAGAATAACTCGAGCACCAGTTCAGTAACGACCTATAAAGACCTTAGGCTACAATAAAGCTAAAGTGTCGTGGACCCCAAAAGATAAAAAGACCCGAGCGATATATTAAGCCTAAGTATTATGGGTTGCAAATAAAAAGACCTGAGCCTCAACTTAGGTAAGACCTAAAGTCTTAAGGCTTTTATAAATTCTAAGCATTACAGGTCGCAAAGACCCAAGCCTCAGCTCAGACACGGCCTAAAAACCTTAGGCTATAATAAAGCCTAGGAGTCACAAGTCAACAAGAAATACCTCAGAATAGCAAAGGCATGACCTTAAAACCTTAGATTATAGTAGAGCCTAAGTGTCACGGGTCTCCAAACAACCCAAGCTCATTTCAGCTTGACAAACCTAAAGCTCTTAGGCTATAATAAAGCCCAAGCATCATAAGTCTTCGAAAGTCATGAGTTCATCAAAACTCGGGCAAATCCAAAAGACTTAGGCTACAATTAAGCTCAAGTGTTGTAGAGTTTGGCACAGATGATTTTATGAACCTTTAATAAATAGAAAAAGTTAAATTCTCGGGTACTCAGTCTCTCCCAATGTTGTTGTCATTTTCAAGAGTTTTGAGGAGAAAACCTGGAGGGGGGAGTACAAAGCCATGCAAACATACAAAGAAGAGCTCATGATGACTCTAAGTCCTGACTAAGGGAATCAGGCACGCACATAAGCCCTAGCTAGTCTAGGCCAAAATTCCCCCGAGCTCATTATTTGTTTGGACTGCTAATCATTTATTGGGAGTGGACCCCAGCATCATCACTCATCACTTGTCAGTAGACCCAAGTAATCTCCCTATATTTTAGAAGAGGAGATCTTTTTCCCAATATAGGAATAAGATTATCAACGAAGAGGTACATCATTTGCTTTAGTACAGACTAATCAGAGAGGTCGACTACCCAGATTGGCTTGCTAATACGGTTGTGGTTCGAAAGAAAAATGGGAAGTGGTGTGTGTGTGTGGATTATACCGACTTCAACAAAGCTTGCCCAAAGGACAGGTTTCAATCCCAATAATTGACCGACTTGTAGATGCAACCGCAGGCCATAAAATTGTTAACTTAAAAAAAAACCTAATCTTAATGTATAACTAGATCCAAACAGACCCCAGAGATGAAGACAAGACCTCTTTCATCACTGAGAGAGGATTTTATTGTTACCAGGTCACGCCCTTTGGCCGAAAAGACGTCAGCGTGACCTACTAGCAATTGGCGAACAAAATATTCCAAGCTCAGATCGGGAATACCATGGAAATCTATATTGATGATATGCTGATGAAAAGTACTAGTAGAGCTAACCACATGATAGCACTACTGCTAAGGACATTCCCCATGAAGAAAATATTCTGATCAGTGTATCTTTTTAGCAAGAGCAGATATGAAAGGCACGATTCAAAAATCTTGATGCTTTGAAAAGATAGAGTATCACGGATCAGATCAGCTCATCTGACCCTCAAAATTTTGAAGCTTTAATAGCATAAGTGTCATATGACAGAATCAAAAACCGATCTGACGATCTGAAACTCGAAAAGTTAAAGTATCACGGATTGGGAAAATTCTTCTCGAAGACTTGATCGACATATAAACCCTTCCAGTGTTAGGCACAAAATGCCCTTCACCAGACACGCAGCATGCAAATTAGTTGTATGCCTCCTAAGCTAGAGCCTTGTCCCTACAAAATGAAATTTGTATTTCTAATGCTCCTTATCAAGGTCTCGCGCCTTAATTACTGTGTCTAAATATTTTAGTTCATTACCTAGCTTGGCGTTATGTTCTTTAGCTCATCCTCAATGTCTTCATCATATTAGGGGTCTCCTCTTTTTAAGATTTGCATCGATCTCGAGCTCTCTAGTTTGATCCTCTACTATGTAAGAGAGACATGGATAGGCCAACTCCTCTTCAAGCTCCTCAAGTTAGTTTGCAGATCTCAAGCAACATGCACAAGGCATTTTCTAAAGTAACCTTATTTTGGTCATCCTTACATGAAGCTCAGCAGATTGGCACTTATAAAGCTATGTTGCTTATCATTAAAGCCTTGATGTTTAATAAAGCACTCAGAAAATCATCAGCTCAATTACAGAAGACCTGGCCCAATTGAGCACCCAAGCCTTGGCCTTGTTAAGTATAACAAGCCTCGACATAACTCGAGCAATATTTAAAGAACTGGCTAACCCAGACATATTAGCTATCTTCATAGTGGACATTAAAATCTTGGCCAGTCCAAGAATTTCAGTCCTATTCGAAGACTTTAAAAGGATTGATCAATTCAAGCACCAAATAGCTCTGGTATCTTAAATTAAACCTTTACTAAAAGCTGGAGCTTCGAGCAGATGTAGCATAAAAAAGAAGTCATCCTAAACTATCTTAAAAACTCAAGGGGCTAGGAAGCTAAAGGTACAGATCGCCCAAGGCATGAAACACACAGACCTGGAAATTGTCAAGTTATCTCAATGCCAGAATAACACTTAGGATGATCTACCTAAGTATATGGTTGGTGAATTAAGTAAGCAAATGGACTACTTCTCATGTCAAAATTCAGAGTGGTTACCTTATTCGGTTAGCATATATCTCAAAATTCATAGAAATAGAGATGACATCGAAAAACACTTTAAAGAAGAGGTCCTCAGGTCTTCAGAGAGATATGGGCGTAATTGTAGATAAAGAATCACTTATCGTCCCCTAGTCATCATCTGCCAATGGGCATGCCGGGGTGACAAATAGATCTATTGTGGATGCCCTTATGAAAAGGCACCAAGGGGCAAAGGCACTAGATAAACTGAGACTATAATCCTAGTACAGATAGGGCTGCCAACGACCAGAGTTGATGTTCATGAACCTAAGCTAAACTACCAAGCACTTCTAGAGAATTTAGACCTACTAGAAGCTAGGAGGGAAGAAGCATAATTGAAGATTGAGACCTATCAGCATAGAATGGCAAAGAGTTTCAATAAGGGGCTCTAGAAACTAGCTGTTAAGCCCGGTGACTCACCATCTTTTTTAAGTCATCTATGTCTACAACTTATTACTCATGTTGAATGCAAATATAGAATTTTATAAGACATCGAATGGCATGCCAATTTTAATACCCTTCGTGTTACTACAGATCGAGCACAATTCGGTCATAACAAGCAGTTGAGATCGTACATCATTGCAGAGAAACTTATTTTTATGGCACTACCTTAGTCAAACATGCTTAGAGCATTCTACTCAATACAGATTTGATCATATCAAGAAAAATCCAGTTTTAAATGCATGTAAGTCTAGGGACTCGGGGACAAAAGTATGCAAACATGACATAGATCTAGAACATTTACCACTAATCAACTACCAGAAAAATATAAAGAAGCTAGGGTTTATTATTTTCCAAATTATGTCAATAGTATCTCATTTCTCTCATATCTGTAAACCAAGCTCCCTATCTATACTATGAGATCTCTCTCTCTCAGCTTCTCATGGGTCGACGGCCATAAATTGGTGCTAGTGAAGCCCGCTTCTTCACTTCAGCATTGTTGATCATTTCTATTCTACCGCCAATCATCACTGAAGCCATTGTTCACTGGTTGATGCCATCATAAATGATTTGTGTGCCCGTTTCGACTCTCACATGCTCTCAAATCTAATAGAAGATGTATGTGTGTGTGTGGGGGAGGGGGGGTAATGTGTGTGTGTGTGTGTGTGTGTGTGTATTAGTGTGTTCTTGGGTGCTATGGCCAGTGCATTTGTGTGTGTATATATGTGTATGTGTGTACAGAGTGTGTGTTCATGTGTATTTTAATTCTTATTTTTCAGTTGCTTAACTTGATTTTTTAATTGGTTCCCATTTTTCCTCATGCTTTGTTCTGTTACTATCATAATTTTTTGTATGCTTTTTTTTTTTGGAGGGTGGGGGGAGGAATAGATTTTTTTTATGCTCAGTCACTGTTTAATTGGAGTTCCATGGGGAATAATTATTCATCGGGGTAGGATCTAGAAAAAGTTCATTCAAGTGGGGCGGGGTCCGGTTACGGGGAACTGTCCCATACCCACCCCGTTGCTATCCCTAATCCGGACTCCACCCTTGTTCCTCTACCTATTTTTCTATAGAGACCTATGATGCCTCAGAAAATATGCACTTTTTTTGGATGTGAAGGTTCTGGTGTAGGGGACCATTAAGGCCTTGTTTGGATAGTTTTGAAAGTGACCATTGGATTAAAAGCCATAACCAAACAATACTATATGTAATTGGACTAGGGAAATCTTATGTTCCTTCATGGTCCCATCAATCTGTTACCATATTTATATTCTGGAAAATTTCAATTTTTATCTTATTACATAATTCTTTTAAAGTTGCTTTAGATTATGTTCCTTCATGATCTGGGAGTGGCTACGGTGTGATGTTTACCATCATGCCTTTGATTTTTTATTTTTTTTTGCCATGCCTTCTGGCTTTTATTAATTAAATTTTCCATTCAATTAAAAAATAGTATAATGGGCAGAAGCTTGAGTAGGTGGTTTTGGAAAATACAGTAACAACAGGTGGTGTATTGTAATTAACTAAAGAATAAACAACTATGCAGACATCTGTCCTGTTAAATTGAACGGATTACTTACAAATGCACAGTAATCCAAACCACAAAGGGTGTAAGTGACACGCTTAATTAAAGCTATAGGAAAAAAAACTGAAAAACACCCTAATCATAGTGTTGTAGTTCTAATCTATCAATTTTATATATAAACAGCAAGGCCAAAACTCTTCCCACAATGTGCCCTATGGCATTTTGTTGGTTTTTCTTTTGTCCACTTGGCATTTCCTAATTTCTTTTTCTTTTCTATAAATTCATTGTTTTCTTTATAACATATGCACACACACACACATACACACACATATATTAATGATATTTATTACTTGTCACTACTAAATCTCTTCAACTTTTCAAAATTATAACATTTTTTTTAATAAATTCATCTTTAGAGTATTTTTATCTTTCACGTGTAAAATTACATTTTATTGGACAAATAAATCTTTTTGCAATCAAATGTGTCAATTTAATTCATATGTATGTGTTAGTTCATGTAATAGAAAATACATAAAAATAATTCAATTATGTACAATGAATGTTCATAGCTCTCATTAAAAATATATATATATACATGGTCATGTGTTTGTCATAAATATAAAAACTCATATGGTCTTTTAGGCAACTATAAAATGATGGATGTATTATGTATGTATATCTATTGGCACTAGAGCATTTTGGTAAATATCCGTGCATTTGCACGGGTTGTCGACTAGAAACAAAGCAAGGATGAAAGATGTGGAAACAAAAGTATGGGTACATAAAGTAAGGGAACCCTTTCCACATGACAAATTAAGGAGCAACGGTTTTAACCAAGTTGGAAAGTGTGTTCCATTCCATGCTCCTTACCAGGGTTCGAACCTAATCCCACTCTCCCTTCCCCAGGCCCTAACACGTAAGTCTCACTACAAGACAAAACCCTTTTTATGACTTTTTTTTTTTATTTTCGGCTAATGACCATTTTAAAAAAAGAGTCATAACAAATACTTTTTTCTAACATATATGACTCTTTTTGCAAATATAGTCATAAGTTTGATAAGTGATGTTTTATTTACGACCATTTTTTTTATTAGTCATAAATAAAAAGATTTTTTATGACAGTTTTTTGAACATGGTCATAAATAATAAGATTTTCTATGACAGATTTTTGAGAATGGTCATAAATAATAATATTTTTTATGACAGATTTTTGGAAAGATTTGTTATGACCACTTTTTTAAGATGGTCATAAATAATAAGATTTTTTATGACCGTTAAAGAAGTGACGACTAACATAAATAAATACAAAACACACCCCTAAAAGTTTGGTCCTTGTGTCATTTTAGTCCCCGTAGTTTCAATTGGGTCAATTTAGCCCTGAAGTTTTAAATTGAACCAATTTAATCTAAATGTTCAATTCTGTGAAAAAAAATTGACAAAATTTACTTACATACTATGCATTATCACACTTTTTAAGGTAAAAAAGGAACATCACCAATCTCCCAACCTACTTATTAGCATAATTGTCTATAATAGTGGGTATATTTTGTCAATTTTTTTCTCATATAATGGGGCATTTGGATCAAATTGACCCAATTTAAACTGTCGGGACTAAATTGACCCAATTGAAATTACAGGGACTAAAATGACACAAAGACCAAACTTTTAGGGGTATATTTTGTATTTATTTTTGTTAGTCCGTCGCTTTTTTAACGGTAAATCGACGGAGGGGGTCTAGGTGATACGCGCTTCAAACCTCAGGAGGTGTAGGTGATATTACTGAAACGTGAAGGGTGACATCTGTGATCGGGGCTAACCTCAGGGGGTCTAGGTGATATTTACCCTAAATAATAAGATTTTTTTGTGACTGATTTTATAAAAGTATCATATATAACCAGACTTTTGATGACTTTTTATCCAAATATGTCATATATGTTTGAAAAAACCTATTTTAAAAAGACTACTTTCGAGCTTAAAAAAACATTGTAGGACTACTCGCAAACCAAATCCCTCTTACAGACTGTTTGGTATGCCAAAAAATAGAAAAGAATTCATTTGCAAATCTTGTTTGTGGAATTCTTGTGTTTGGTATGCCACAAAACAAGAAATGATTTCATTTGCAAATCCACCCAAATCTTGTTTTGGGTGCTTTAGAAATCCAACCCATTTTGGTCGGATTGTGCAAGAAATGATTTGTGGTTGTTTGCATACAATTTATTTTCCCATAATATCCCTGCCTTTTATACTAAATACCCACAATACCCTTGGCTATAGGATAAACCCTCATTACTCCTTTCTCTTCATCACAGCAGCTCTGCTCCAAGAACGTCTCTCGTCTGAGTCGTCTCCATCTCTGCCGCCGAAGAACAGGTATTGCTCTCTCTCTCTCACACTCTCTCTCTCTCTCTCTCTCTCTCTCTCTCTCTCTCTCTCTCTCTCGTCTCGTCTGTCTCTCTATTTAATCTATATCTATATATATGTATAAATATACATTGATTCATATATGTATATATATACATAGATTCATATATATACACAGTCAAAAATATATATATATACATAGATTCATCTATATACACTTGTGATTTCTTCCTACAAACCATGAATTTTGAATTGGGTTTGGGGTTAGGTATTTGTTACTAATCTCTTCCTAGGTTTGATATTGTTTGAGCTTGTATTTGTTGCTTTCATTTTTCATTCTATTGTTTGATATTGTTTGAGTTTGTAACCATGAATTCCAATTTTTTTTCCCCAATGAATGGGTTATTTATTCATACCATTTTTTTTTTATTATGTGATTTAATAACTGAAATTTACAAACCAAATTGAATTTTTTTTTTTTTTCACTTTGTCTATACCTTTTTGCTCTAGAGTGTAGTTAATGTTTATGCCATTGGGTATACCCAATTTCTCTTTCGCACATGATTTCTTTTGGATTGTAGGTTGTTCTACTGCTTGTGTCCAAAATGGAAAATGTTGAAGACCTAAAACGAAAGGCGGTTGTGGTTGCAGCAGCTTATGTGTGCTATACGTTTTTCAAGCATAGAGTTCATAAATATAGGTTAGGTTCGCGAATGCCTGAAACTAGGATAGAAAGAGAAAAAGTTAGGGCTGAATTGTTAGGAAGGATTGCTAATCATGAAAACACTCGTGATGTATTGCGTATGGGACCCGATGCATTTAGTAGGCTTGTCAATATTCTCCGAGAGTCGGGTCGTCTAAGAGATAATAAATATAGTTGCGTAGAAGAACAAGTAGCCAAGTTTCTCTATATTTTAGCTCATTGTGTTACAAACCGATCCGTAAACTTTTTTTTCCGTCGTTCTGGAGAGACAATAAGCCGACACTTTCACCAAGTCCTTAGAGCACTCATATCTCTTGAAGACGTTTTCTTGGTACAACCCGATGGTTCTAATGTCCCTTATGAGATAATGCATAGTGACGGAAGATTCTATTCTTACTTTCAGGTACATTGTTGGTTTAGTAAATATTTAACATGAACCAATATGATGTTAAAGGAACTTATCTTTTTTTTAAAATTTTGTTAGAACTGTGTCGGTGCTATTGATGGAACACATATTCGAGTAAAGGTTTTGGTGGATGATGTAGCAAGATATAGAGGAAGAAAGGGTTACCCTACATTAAACGTATTTGCCGCATGCTCATTTGACTTGATATTCACATATGTCTTGCCGGGGTGGGAGGGTTCTGCTTCAGACTCAAGGATACTAGAGGATGTTTTAACTAGGGAGGATAAATTGATTGTCCCCGAAGGTAACATCTTATACCAACAAAGTAATACTTTTATTAACAGGATTAGTTAGTTAACTTAGATAACATTTTTTTTATTTCTTATTATTTTAGGTAAATTCTATCTAGTTGACGCTGGATATCCACTACAGTCGAGGTTTATCACTCCATATCGAAATACACGGTATCACCTAAAAGAGTATTCACGTCATCCGCCGGAAAATCCTAGAGAATTATTTAACCTTAGACACTCATCCTTACGAAATGCCATCGAAAGAGCTTTTGGTGTATTGAAGAAAAGATTTCCAATCATAGCTAGTGCCACACCACAATATGACGTTGACACCATGTCAGAAATCATATTAGCTTGTTGCATTATACATAATTTCTTAATGGGTGTGGATCCAGATGAAGCTCTTATTGCAGAAGTTGATCGTGAGCTTACAAATTCTCAAGTGACAAATGAAGTTGCAGAGGGAAATATGTCTAGAGATGAAGATGGTAGACGTGGGGAAATGTTGAGGGATAATATAGGGGGAGAAATGTGGCGTGATTATATGGCACAACATTAGAGTTATTTTTCTTTCTTGTTTTTTATTAGATGTATTGTTCTTTCTTGTTTTTTATTAGATGTATTGTTCTTTCTTCTTTTTTATTAGATGTATTTTTCTTTCTTGTTTTTTATTGGACGCTTATTTACTTCTTTTGTTGCATCTTAGTTATGTCTTATCCATAATAACGTACAATATCAGATTAGACAATGGATGACAACGATGTTGAAGTTGCCTCAATGAAAGAAAATGAAAGTCAGAAAGAAAAAGAAAGTCAAAAAGATCGATACTTTAAATGGACACGTTATATGGATGGACACCTTCTTGAAGTATTGAAGGAGCAAAAGGCAAAAGGATTGAAAGATGATAGAAACTTTCAGTCACAAGCATATAGAGTTGCTGTTGATGCACTAAATGAAACTTTCCAAATAAATATAACTAGGAGCCACATTATCAACCGCTTGAAGACTTTAAAGGAGCAGATGGGTTGTGCAATAGAACTTTTACAACGTAAGAGTGGTATTAGCTGGAATGACATCACAAAGAAGCTCGTAGCTACTCCTGAAGTGTGGGATAACATTATTAAAGTAAGTTCACAAAGAAGCTCGTAGCTTGTGCTTCTTGAAGTATCTTTATTAATTTGCTTTATTTGTGCTCTATTTTTATCTTTATTAATTTGCTTTATTGTGCAATTCAGGCTAATCCTAAATTCAAGAGTGTGAAAGATAAAGAGCTTCATCACTTGGAGATACTTCGAGATATTTTTGAAAAAGATCGAGCAACGGGAAATAAAGCTGAAAGTGCTAAGGAGAAGGTTCGTCGCTGGCAAAGGGAAGAGAATGAGATTCGTATTGATGATATTGATGACATGCAAGCCCAAAATGAAGTACATCTTGAGAGTTTTGATGACTTTGAGACACTTGGCTTCGCACAAGGATGTACACAAACCCCGTCTTCTTCTAATCCAAGTGTCACTCCGAATCAACCTAAGGGTAAAAAAAGGAAGCTAGCAGAAAAGAATATGATAAGTGAGGAGATTAAGTTGATGACTGATTCGTTGAACAATATTGCAACAGCACTCACTAGCACTACTGAAGCTCTTAAGGTGAAGAAGGCAACTGTTTTTGCAGAGCTTACAAAAATGGAGTTGGATGATGATACCCTTTTGAAAGCTATTGACATGTTTCATGCCGACCCCGCGCTATGTGACACATTCGATGCGTGTCCAATGGAGGTGAGGGCAAGGTGGTTATTTAGGAAGATATCAGATCATATTTAATTTACTCTTTCGGTTACCCCAAACTCTATTTTGGCATTTGCTTAATATTTTGGATGTATAGATTTGAACATTGTTATTTAGTACTTAGATGGGACAATGGTTGTATTTTTTTGTTGGATGAACACTGTTATTTTGGGTGGATGTACATTACTGGGAACTTTTTCATCTTATGGATTATTGTTTTTTGAGTAAGAATATGTTTTGTGATTGATGTTTGATAGCTTGTTGTATTGAAAGTCTTATATATTTGCATTGTGATTGAATGTTTGCTCTTATAACATAACAGGGTCAATTTGGGAAATAACACTGATTCTATTCAATTCCAGCTTCATACCAAACAGCAGAATTGAATAGAATTGAAAAGAATTGAATTCAATTCTATTTCAAACCAAACACAAAACTAGAATTCCAATTCTATTCTATTCATTTCTTTTCTATTCTTTTCTTTTCTTTTCTATTCTACAATGATACCAAACGGAGTGTTAGTTTCTCTCTCAAAAAAAAAATCCCTCTTAGTTTGAGCAAAAAAAAAAATCCCTCTTAGTTTACCCCTCCCTCTTGATTCCGGCACCTCCAACAACTACTCGTCGCCGGCCCAACGTCCTGCAACCCACGACCAGGTATTCTCTCTCTCTCTCTCTCTCTCTCTCTCTCTCTCTCTCTCGAATATATATATATATGTGAGTAGTTTTTTTTTTTTTTAGTGGAAGTATAACAGGTTAATGCTCCTTAACATTAGAATTCTTTTAGGCGTAAGTTCAAATTACTGTAACTCTTTTAATTTTATATCTAGACAACTTAGTTTAGTTTATTTTATTTTTCGGATCTTGGGGATCATATGAATGGCCACAGAATGGTAGTCTAGAATCTTTTGAATATGTTGAATATGTTCTAACTTTTTTGTCCAGAAGAAGTTAAATGGTATGTATCGTCTAATAATTCATTGGAACTTCCTTGATAGGATCTCGTCTAAATGTTGCTTGTTGGGTTTTTTTTTATAAGTCCTAGATCAACCAAATGTTATTGAACCATTCATTCTGATGAGATATTTACCAATAAGACATGATTTAGAGGTTGATGATGATTAATAGGGTTGGCCCTGAGGCAAAACGGCAAAGCCGTCGCATGAGGCCGCATTTTTAGGCCTATTTTCTCCTAATTTCTTCATAATTTCTATGAAACTTATCATTCTTAGACCTATTTTCTTCTAATTTCTATGAAACTTTTCATTTTTAAGCCTACTTTCTTCTAATTTCTATGAAACTTATCATTTTTAGGCCTTTTTTCTCCTAATTTCTATGAAACTATTATCATTTTTAAGCGTATTTTCTTCTAATTTCTTCCTAATTTTTATGAAACTTATCTTTTTTAGGCCTATTTTCTTCTAATTTCTTCATAATTTCTATGAAACTTATTATTTTTAGGCCTATTTTGTCCTAATTTCTTCCTAATTTCTATGAAACTTATCACTTTTAGGCCTATTTTCTTCTGATTTCTTCCTAATTTCTATGAAACTTATTACTTTTAGGCCTATTTTCTTGTAATTTCTTCCTAATTTCTATAAAACTTGTCATTTTTAGACCTATTTTCTTCTAATTTCTTCTTCTTCTTAATTTCTATGAAACTTAGTATAGGGCCTCATTTTTTAGGCCCCTTTGAAAGTTCGCTTGTGGCCTCAGCCAAATTTTGGCATCTCAAGGTCGGCCTTGGATGATGATGATGTGTAATGCAATCACCCATGTATTTTGCTTCTATTTGGAAGCATCAATTTGAGAAAATGCTTATGTTTTTTTTTTTTTTTTGCTTGGAGAGAAAATGCTTATGTGCTCATATGAGAACATGTCTAATATTTATTTATAAGCATGTCTACCATTTCCAAGATATGTGATGATTATGCTAGAATCCATATGCCTTTAGGTGACTGATCAATTATATTCTGGTCAGTATTAGATTCACCTTTTTTAAATCCAAAATAACAAATGGATTATTCAGGGGAAAAAAAATTCAAAACCGAATAGATTGTTAAGATTTACAAATTCTGATGGTGTAACTTAATTCCCTTTGTTTGATACTAGTAACACGCAATCTACATGACCGTACAGTTTTATTCCGGTCTAAATACAAAACCTGGCACTCTTTAATTATTGATCGTTTTATGCCAGTCTAAATACATAACTTGGCAAAAACTTGGCAATCTTTGATTATCGGTCTTCCCGCCTAACAGCATTGGGATCAGAAACCATGTACATCATCATCTTTTCAGGCAAATCTTCCCAATTCGTAAATGTTTTCAAGTCAATATGCTAGTATAGGCAAGAAAAAACCCTATACTACTTAACTCAAGAATGCCAAAAACAGACAAAGAAATTTTTTAATCCAAAACTCAAAAGAGCAAGTAATTAAATGAAGTGGAAACTATTAAGCTACTAAATTTAGTCCTCCATAAGGGCTATTCCTAGCTAGCTCAAACAAATAAAGAAAGATAAGGACAAGTACCATGAGTGTCTTGAGGGGGAAAACCAGCTATAATTTGGGAGATAATTAGAAGGAAAACAAGAAGATATGGGGCAAAAGAAAACATGTAACATTGGCAAAAAGAATGGCTAAATGGGTAAAGAAACAGTCCACAAGTTGGTAAAATTCTCCCAGTGAAATACTCGATAAAGAAGATAACGAAAAAAGAGGGATACTTATCAAGTCTCCAACACCAATTTATATTTTTATTGTTTTGGTAAAAGAGAAACAACTCAAGACCTCTTGAATTGGTCAATTCCAACAATGGTAAAAAATGAAATGTTGCTTTCCTTTTATCTAACTAAAGTACTTATTAATTTCTTATTCACGAATAATTGGTTTACTAAATAAATGATTCATCTCATGTGGGGCCCTCCAATAAATGTAAATATTGTGATGAGAATCAAGGGTAGGTTAGTCTGCAAAGTAGTAAAGTGTTTAGGTCAGTTTCTGCAAATTTAGGAAAACATCAAACCTTTGAAAGGCCATAACTTTGCACTCGGATGTCCGAATAGGGTGATTTCTTTTTTGAAATTGGGTATTTGGTTTGCATTTTAGGAATTTATGGACTATAAATTGTTTGGGATGTTTCTTTTTTAGTAGCTTATTGATAATAACATCAGTTTTGATATTTTTCTCAGACGAAATTTTCCTCTTGTTCTTAGTATTCAGGATTCTGACAAATCAAGAACACTAACTTCTAGCTTCAGGATAAAGGTAATTTACTCTTTCTCTCTCTGTCTTTCTCATTCGGTTATGTTCACATTTCACATGGATTTGATAATATAGATGGATATCATTGTTTTTGACTTGGACCATTTATTTGATTTTTTTTCATTTAATTTTGACATGTTAACTAAAATTTAGTTGACTACCCTAACATATGATTGAATGCAGGATGCATATTCATTATGGAAATGCATAAAGGTAAGTAAAACCTAAATAAAAACATGGTTGATATAATGGTAGTTGTTTAAATTATACCTAGTATGCAGGTATGACCTTTGCGGATAGTCTAGACAAGATCATGTCAGAAAATACTATAGCGATACGGAATATTTAGAGAGAGTGATAATACAACATATGTTCCAAAAGATGAGTTAGTGAGATTTTGCAAGATGGAGGAGTTAGATGTCACTGTAGTTATTGCATACATGAAGTGAGAGAAGTTATTTTTGCTTAACATCTTAAAGTAATTGTCTCTAATTTATATTACATTTTTTCAGATTCCTGTATGATAAATTTGAAAACAGTCGAGAATTTTCCAAATTCGTCAACCCAATCTCTGCTAGGGATGCATATAATGAATTCAACTTGGATAAATTTATTATTGCTGAATTTGAAGAGGCTGAAGAGAATCAAATATTTGTCATTCCACTCAACACATGGTAAGTATATTCATGTTAAATCTGTGTAGGTTTAAGTTTCTTAGGTTACTAATATATTGATATTGTCAACTTGTAGGCACCATTGGGTTTTGGTCGCAATTGATTTTTCTTCAACTATAGTATATTGGATGGATTCGTTACATAGAGAACCTAATCGGGATGCGAAATTGTCAATAAACATGTGAGTAAAGTATTATTGCATGTTTATAAGTGACGTTTTATTATCTAATTTTAACGTTTAATATTGTCTTGAAGTGAACTCAAGGCTTTAAATTTCAAAGGGAAAAGAAGGCCACAACCAATTTGGCAATTTGTAAAGGTAATTAAACCTGAATAAAAACATGGTTGATATAATGGTAGCTGTTTAAATTATACTTAGTATGTTATGGTTAATGTAGTGATATAATGTATGTTGTGGTTATTCAATTGTTGCTGGGTATGTTTTCATTGCTTGAAATTTTTGGGAGATTCTATTTATAGAGGAGACTCTGTCAAAATTTTTAGAAATTATAGGTCAACATTCATTCCAAGATAAGTTAGTTTTACCACGACTTGTGATTGCAGTAATTTATTGTTTGTCTAATATTTGTTATACATTTATTCATAGGGACCAAAGCAACCAGGAAATTATGAATTTAGATTCTATATGTTACTTTTCATGAGAGTGGTAATAGAGAATCCATCCAAATCTATCAAGATAAAGGTACTATTATAGTATTCTTTGTAAAAGTGTCGGCAAGTTTTCTCTTCTTCTTGTTTTACTTTGATTCGTATAAATTGAGGAATTGTTTTTTCATGTGTTGGAGGTGTTTTTTTTTTTTTTTGGGGGGGGGGGGGGGGAGGGAATACATTCTTAACATCTCATTCTTTCCTGAACTTTTTTCAGATGAAAGAGTTGTCTCAAAAAGTGAAATATGAAAGCCACGAGCTAAATGCACTTCAACTTGAGTTTGTTGAGTTCATTCAAGAATACATTTAAGTATTGAAAATTTCAACATTTTTTTCTTTTTCCAAGTAATTCATATTTTTACAATTTAAGAAAATTATATACTTGTTATATAGTATCTAATACATTGCTTTTCATTTTTATTTCAGTGTTATGCAGTTAGACTACATGGAACAAATATTGGAAATAAGTTGATGTACTAGCGGTGATTGAAGAGTTTAAATAGACATTAATCTCGTTTTTTTTTTTCTAAACAATGTTACATATACATTATTGGTTTGTTGGTTTAATACATACTTAGTGGTTATTGTTACATTTTTCTTATACATAACTAATTATTAGATTGATGAATGAAAAATTTTGGTTGGAAGGAAGATAATATATAGTTCTTGAGTTGATTTGTATATGTATACATATTCTGAATTGTGTAACATGTGTTGATGTATCTGAATTGTGTAATTTTTTATTTTTGGATTATCAACAAATTTTTTTTTTAAATGTGTTTTATATTATATATGACTGTTTAATAAAAAATAATCATAAATTAGCAATAGTTCTACTAAAGTCATAAATAGTGTCATTATTTATGACTTTTTATAAGGTTATTTATGACTGTTTTGAAGATATTTATGACTATTTAAAGATTATTTATGACTTTTTGAATGTTATTTATGACTAGTTTAAAGATTATTTATGACTATTTAAAGGTTATTTATGACTTTTTTTGAAGATTATTTATGACTTTTTAAAAGGTTATTTATGACTAATTTGAAGATTATTTATGACTTTTTTTTAAGATTATTTATGACTATTTTAAAAGGCTATTTATGACTGCATCAATTAAAAAATAGTCATAAATAATTTGAAAGCATTCATTTTTTATGACTTTTTTTTAGAACTGTTGTAAAAGTAATAATTATTTATGACTTTTTGAACAAACTTAAACTTATTTATGACTGTAATATTATGACTTATTTTAAAAGCTTTAAAAAAAAGTCATAAATATACATTTATGACTCTTTTTTAAAGTCATAATAAGGGTTTTTTGTTTTAGTGTCTTCACATGAGACCACTACACCAAATGATTAAAAATAGCCACCCTTTTTAGAAATTGGTCCCTAGTCTAACACAACTTAAGAATTAGTCCCTCACCTATTTTGAGGACCAAAATACCCCCATATTATATTATATATATATATATGTGTGTGGTAACTTTCATTCAAATCTTCCTCCAAATATCCCTCTCTCTCTCTCTCTCTCTCTCTCTCTCTAAGTCAAGATGAATGACCTGATGTCAAAATCGTTCACCAACAACGTGGATCTAAAGAAAGAGGCCATGAAAGACCTCGAAGTTAGTCCAGATTCAGATCTTTAGATGACTGGGGCGACCCAGATGGACCACAACATCACCGCATTCTTGAAAGATGCAAAGAAGGTGAAGAAAGAGATCGAGTCAATCCATGACGTATTGGCTCACCTATACGAATCCAATTAGGAGAGCAAGGCACTACACAAACCAGAGACCCTGGCATGCTCCGATGAAACACACACCACCGTGACATGCTTCGGCGAATGCTTCCCAAACAGTGCTTGCCTTTTTTCCCCTTTTATTTTCCTTCTTCCCATTAATTGTAATTTTTTGTTGATATTGCAAAAGTCTATATTTGTAAAACTTCTTAGAAAAAAATGTGAGAAATTTCTTTTTGAAAATGAACCAAAACAATAGTTGAGAAATTTCTCACTAAAATCTCCATGAATAAGTTGACAGTCTAAACAAGAATAAGAAATTACTCACTTTGTTATACATCATTCAGTCACAATTTTTTTTTTTTTTTTTTTTCCATTTTTTCCTTATTCCCATCAAATGTAAATTTTTTGTTTATATTCCAAAAATCTGCATTTGTAAAACTTCTTAGAGAAAAAAAAGGTGAGAAAATTCTTTTTGAAAATGAACAAAAAAAAGGTGAGAAATTTCTTCTTGAAATTGAACAATGAAAAAGGTGAGAAATTAACAATAAAAAGGAGAGAAATTTCTCACCAAAATATTTGTGAATAAACTAATTATCAGAAATAGAATGGTGAGAAAATAGATAGAAAAACACGAATTGAGAAAAAGATCCTAAAAAATAAGTGAGAAATTTCACAAGAAATTAATGCAAATAAATTGTAGATATTTATTTTAAACAAGCATTCACACCTGAGATAATACCATCCAATATGTTTGTTGAGTACAAATAGGGAAATACCTTGATTTTTGGGATAATGATTCTCTTATCCAAGATTTCCTTAATTGTTGTTCCCATAACTCACTTTATACAAATATATTATCAGCCCCAAGGGTTTTACCTTAAGTAATTTTGATGATTGACAAACTATGAAGTTGAGTACTTATGTTCTACCTTTAGTGTTTTGTCGAAACAGAGCTTTATTATCATGATGGATATTCAAATGGAAGCCTATTGGAAAGATCATTTCACTTGTATTGTATTCATAGGTTTCTATGTGAAGTTAGTTAGAATGTCTCTCTAAAACAAGGGCTTAAAAACTTTGATAAAACATTCAAAACTAGAAAACTATTTTTCACTAGAAAAATAGTCAACTGGATGCTTTTTTAGTGTCCAGTCGACCGAAGATGAAAATAGTTGACTGATTTATGTTCCAAAAGCATAGTTTCTGCTTCAAGAGTTTCAATTGAGCGGACCCTTACTTCATTCGACTAATTTAATGGTGCATTTCATTAGGTTTGAAATGCAGTCGACTGGATCGCTAACCCAGTCAACTAGATTACTGCGCAAAATAATAACAACTCTTTTTCTAGGGTTTTGCTTTAGCACTAATTGCTCCCAACTACCTCAAACGTTCTGAATTTTTGGAGAGAGTATTTATACTCATTTGAATTTGGTAGTAGGGCACTTAATCAATTACATTCAATACTCATTCATTGCAATCAAAGATTCAAGCCCTAGTTTTGTGAGATTCATTCTATTTACTCTAGTTGTTCATTGTAATTCCTTGAGAGCATTAAAGAGAGCTATTTATTATTTTCATCTACTCTAAAAGAGAGTGTCTCAGTTATATTTCAAACACACAATCATTCTCAAAAGTTGTAAAGAAGGGTTGGTGTAACCCTTGCTCCAAGTGAAGGTGTTCTTCATTGGAGAGGTAGAGAAGTTCAAGAAGAACTTGTACGAGTGGTTTAATCTTTACCCAAAGAAGATTATTTAGTGGAATCCTCAAGAGGTGTTCTTGAGGGGTGGATGTAGGTCGCGGATTGTGGATTTCCGAACCACTTGAAAACACGATTTGCAAGTGTCTCTCTCCCTTTCACTTTGCTTACTATTTTTATTGGTTATTGTAGTTGATTAACTTTTAATATGCCATTAGTCGTTAGTAATCTTATTCACCCCCACCCTCCCTAAGGATTATTTTTGGGCTGACATATATATTTATATACATATATGTGTATATAGGGAGAGGATCTTAAGTGAATTGGGTACGTGCACTCTACCCAGTGCATTGACTTTTAGGCCTAAAAAAACCCACGGACTGCCTAGTTGACCTGCGCCCCGCTGAGCCCCGAATATTTTCAGCTGTAAAAGCCAGTGCACTGGGTAGAGTGCATTTAAGATCATTTCCCTATTTATATATATACGAATATGTATTAAATGGGGGGTATAACCATCCAAAAAACAATCTCCAAATTGGTGAAAATGACTAATTCTAATAATCAACATAAATAAAGGATCAATTTCAATGTTACAAAAAGTCAAAGGACCAAATTCATGTTCACTAACATCTGAAGGACTTAATTGTAAATTTAAATAAAAAAAATGCATTTAAAATTAAGTATACAAGACGTGAAACATCACAGTGATTAAGACTTCCCAAGCCATCTCAGTTCCCAACCACGTCTTTCGCCTCCCACCATCATTCTTTATCTCAGCACTTGATCCAACATTGCTAGTAGGATTCCCTTCAACACACACCAGCAGAAGAAAAATTAGAAACAACTAAAAAAAATAAACAGGTGTTAGAGCAACCACAGTGTGGATAGTGTCAGAAGTTATTAGTGAGCTTAATAAAATGCTCCAATGGTAATGTTAGACTCATGATTAAATTTGGGACCTACACTCTCTCTATTAAGAGTGATGTTAACTACAATTAGCCTTATGGCTAGCCATGTCAGCATGAAAAATAAAAAATACATTGAATCTCGTGCTGAAGGGAAAAGTTGATTTAACATATCAAAAAGTCTACGCACACAATAAAAAACACAACGCAGTCTACAAAAAGCCCTTATTTACAAAAAAAATTATTGTGGTCCCCACCATATTTTGCATCTCAGCCCCCTAATGCAACAAAATCAAAAATCCCCAAATTCATCTACTCTTTCTTCCACATTACTAGATATCTCAACCCTAGCTCTGAAGACCAGCCACTAGTGACGAAGATCAACCACCGGCGAAGACTAGTTTGAACATTTACATATCTAGATATGTATATACATATATAAATTCTTTACCTTGCCTAACCAAAAGTTCTAATACCTTCTCTGTTTCTTTTTCTCCTCTTAACTACACAAAATTATGAAATCAAACAAAGAGGTTCTAATATTTCTAATGAAAGCCAAAAAAACATTAGTATTAGAAGAAGGAAAATACGACGAATTCATTAAAGTCGTAAAAGGTTTCAAGGCTCAAGGTATCTATTTAGATGATTTTGTACCCATAGTATGAAATTTATTTAGTGAACACCAACACTTACATGATGGGCTTAACAGTCTTTTGCTTGAGGATTACCACATGGCCATTCCAATGAAAGATCACCAAGATTTGGAAATTGAATTTACAAAGTTTGTGGGTGATTATTTTAGGATAGAAAAGACAAAGGTTTGTAGCTGTTGTTTTAAAGAAAGAGTAAAGAACCCTTATGAAAAAGTAATGTTACAATATGAGGAAGATAGGTATGAGATGGATATGATGATTCATACTATGGAATCAACTCTCAAGAATGGGAATGAATTGTTGGAAAAAAATATCTTATTTATATGGAATCACCTCTCAAGAATGGGAATAAATAAAATTCTTATTTTCTCTAGCTTCTGGATATATATATGTATATGATGATGCCAAAATTTGGTTAAAGTAAATTAAAGCAATTTAAGGAGAGAGAGAGTGAGAGACTGGTTTTTTGTATGTGGTTCGACCCTGTTAATGAAGGAACCTACGTCCAAGTGTGTGTTGAGCACGTTCACTATACTATAAAAAGCCAGTGACCTGTGGTGAACCAATAATATTTGGAGGTATCGTAGGTCAGCCGGGCGTGTTGGTGATTGCTATAGAGGTGCTATAGAGACTGAAAGGTTGAACCCTTTCTATGGGGGTGAGGGGTCTCTTTTATAGATGTAAGAGACCCACTACTACATGGATAAGGAAATATAATCCAATTAGGATTGATTGGCACTAATTGTGGGGGTTTTCTAATTGGATTAGGAAGCAAAGTGCTCTTTCCATTAGTCTTCTAACTTGATTAGGAAACTGCCTGTAATATTCTGGAACGTGCCTCTCGGCCTGGCTTGACTGTGCTTGTATGAACCGTGCTTGCGCGGTCTTCCCGACCTGTTGGTCGGGTCGTGGATAAACTGCTCGGAAGGTCTCGGGTAGACCAAACCGCTCGGGCTGATGCTTATCTGAGGAACTGTGCATGATTTGGCCGAGACAGGGACCGACTGTTGAGTTGAACTACTCGGCCATAGGATATGGCCAATTTTGGGCTTGTTAGTATATATATTGATGATGCCGAATTTTGTTTAAGAGATAAGAAGAAGAAGATAAGAGAAATTGCATATGGTTTGGCCATGTTAATGAAGAGTCCTACGTCCTTGTGGTTTGTCGGTGCACTTTCACTATGTTATGAAATAGTTGGGGACCTTTAGTGAACCAATAATAAACTTGAGCTACTAAAGATCGGCTGGGCAGTTTGCACAAAGCTATGGTGAGTATTGTGCAGAAGAGTAGCTGGCCATTCAACTGATCTCCCCTATATAAGGGGCAAGAGGCCTCTTTTATAGTTACAAGAGTCCCTTATACATGGAAACTATATTTGATAAGGTAATATAATCTGATTGCGTATGAGTACCACAAAGTATGTGAGTTTCCTAATTGGATTAGCAAAAAAAATCTTCACTTTCCATTAGCCTTCTAACTTGTATAGGAAACTGTCTGGATGAGTCTGGATTGTGCCTCGAGGCTGGCCTGAGCTGTCGTGCAAGGAACCAAGCCCGGGTAATGTTCCTGACCCATAGGTCGTGTTGTTTGACCGGTCAGCATGATTGTGCCCCCTGACCGTGCACCACTCAACGTGGCCACCAAGTCTTTTTCTTATTGGTTAAATATCTTTGTACGTATCAGTTTCCCCCCATTTCCAAGGTTAAACTGATACTACATCGGATGAAGCTTTGAAATTGGTACAGCTCAGGAGAACTACAAGGGGTAGGATAGAACATCTAGATGACTAGGGCTATTAACCCAGTCTGATGACTCTGGAGCTCGGAACCATATCTCGAGAATGGGTTGGTCTGGTCAAGATCCAACCAGGTCAGTGTAGGTGTAACTGAACAGTCACAACCTAACTGAACTGTCACATCGTAAAATTAATGCGTACGCCATTTAAGGGACCGTTTAGGCTGCCCAAGGTGCTTGTTGTTGGGCATTTAGGTGAGAAATTTACTGGGCCATTGGATCTAAGATTAACTAGACCATTCGTGCAATCCATATAAGGGACACTTAAGCATTTTCATTCCTACCGCTTCCCAAAGAAGAAATTACCAAGCAGTTCAAGAGGAAAAGTACTCGGTGAAGATTCTCGAGCTCTTTCCTGCATTCCTTTGTTCTAAGTCTTCATTGGTCCTGCCTTATAATTCATTGCACTTTTCCTTCTCATCCTCTTTTGTATTTATTCTCGAGCTAGGCTGGAAAATAGGAATCCTTTTGGCTTTGTGTGGAAGTGGGATTTCCTTTTCCTTAGATTCTGCTTTTTCCTTAAGTCGGGGGGTCCTCTTCCTTTGATAGAACAGTCTACCCAGTTGTCTTGCCCTAGGATCATCCTGTCTGGGTATTACGTGACTATTAAGACCATATACGCCCTACCATATAGAGTCTTGGTTCTTCCACCCCTTTACCTTAGATTGGGAGTTCTTAACCCCTACTTAGGTTGTCAGCTACTTCTTCATCCCGTCAGAGGGACTCTAAAAATGTGTCACTCTGGTTATAACTCATCTTCCCGGTTAGAGGATGAGCAATCGAGGTCTGGGACCCTGTGCACTAGCTTGAACCCACCTTTAATAACCCCATCAGACCACCACAGGAAGGGTAGAATCCCCATTCGAGTATGTAATGAGGAAGCAATTCAAGAATGCATTGATGTTTTCAAGTCGAGGGGATCGGGTAATGCGGCGTCAACCTCAGGTAGCCCAGAGGTTATCTTTTCTTGCATGGGGACCTCCAGTAGTATGCTCGGGTTAGATTTAGATAGAATCAGGCAAAAGTTCAATTATTTGGAAGGCTTCTCCCTTAAAGTAACTATCATTGAGGCTCATGTTTCTCCGAGGACTCGCTCCTCATGGGTTTTCATCTTCCTCTCTACTCACTTGCTTGGAACCTACTGATCTACCTCGGTATTGCTCCCGGGCAACTTTCCCCGAATTGTTGGAAATTTCTGATGGGGGCCATTTACCTCTGGCCCTATGTTATTGGGTAAGAGCTGAACCTCTAGGAATTTTTATGGACCTATCATTCTTCCCTGTTGCACATAGAGATCGACTTCTTTTCCCTGAGTGCTCAACAAGTGAGAAAGATATTGGAGAAAGCTCCGAGCAACAACAAAGGGTAGAAGAGAAAATTCTTCCAAGTATCCACCCTTAGGCTCAGCGAGGAGGCTTTGGAAATTCCCTTGAGAACCACTTGGGTTATCAAATTGAGGAGTAAGCTGCGTCTCAAGAGTCAGGTTGATATGTGTGTGGGAAGGCCCCCTGAGTTGCTCCTCGGTGCCTCTATAGCCTGTTTCAGTTTATAAGTAACTTACCCCATCTCTTTCCATTCCTCATTCCATTAACATTTCATTAAAGATGACTAAATGGTTTTTATTTCCCTTTTTACACGTTAGTTAGTTGCATAGTGGTTGGGCCTGAATCATACTTGCCCAGTTTATCTGAGAAGGCGGTCACAACTGAGGCTACTGTTTCGAATGAGAGTACGGTGTTGGAGGCAAAAGAAACCACCCTGGTAGTGGAGAAGGATAAGGTGAAGGGGATGGCCCTAAGCCTAAGGGTAGCTCAAGGGGATCTAGAGACTACCTTGGCAGAGCTGAATACTGCTCGGGAGAGTTTGGCCGTTGTAGAGGCCAAGAAGAAGGCCATGGCTGAGGTAGTGGTTGTGCAGGAGGAGGCAGAGAAGGCCCCAGAGGAGGACTTTTGATGTCGGCTTCTTCTAGGGCTACGCAGTCTTGAAGAGGAGGATGATTGTGGAGCATTTTGAGTGGGATCTCTCAGCTTACTCGGGAGATGATTCTGACTTCTGGGATGTGGAGTCCCCTACAACTGAGGAGGTCCCCCGCCGATTAGGTCACTACTGAGGACTCAGTTCCTGCTAGAGGCTCTTGCTAAAGAGTTGGCTCCTGCTGGAGAGTTTGCTCCTGCTGGAGAGGTTGGGGAGACCAAGGAGGAGGTAGTCATCTTGGATGATCCTCAGTAATGAGCCTGCCTGGAAAACGAGGCGTATTACCAGGAAAAAGAAGGCATTGAAGATTTTTCTAAGGCCTGCTTCTGGACCGCTTTGAGCTACTGCTCCCAACCTGTTTTGCATTTGTGCATATCTATTTGTTTTATATACTATTTTTTTCGAGTGGCTACTATAATTGCCCCCCATGCTTTGTACTTTTTATGAACTAAATGACGAAGGCCTTTCAAGGTCACTTTTTTGCACCAATTGTTGTTCGTGTTTGTACTTTTATGGCCTTTATTTGTTTATAATTTCCCATGCCTAACCAATTATTAGTCTTGTCATGACCCTACCTTAGCAAAAGGTTTGGACTATGACCAGTAGGAAGCACTCGGTCTCCTGGAGCTTGTAGAGCCTTCAAATACCCCGAGCTATTATACCTGGTAATGGTGCCAAAATTTGGTTAGAGGTAAGAAAAATTAAATAAGAAGGATTTGAGTATGGTTCAACCCTGTTAACTAGGAGACGTACGTCTACGTGTGTGTCAGAGCACTTGCACTAACAAATCACCGGCGGCCTTTGGTGAACCAACAAGACTACCAGAGACCGGCTGGGTATATGTGCATGAGTGTCGTGTATTACTATTTTGCCCAAAGAGAATGTGATCCCCTTCAATGGGGGTTGGTGGTCCCTTTTATAGGTACAAGAGACCACTCGTACAAGGTAAGTAAACTGATTAGGAAGCACAATCTAATTACAATTGACTAACACAAATCATGGGAGTTTCCTAAGTGGATTAGGAAACTATCTAGGCTTCCCATTAGTCTTCTAGTCGGGGTAGGAAATTGTATGGAGCCTTCGTGGAGTAGGTCATGGGACATGCCCAGGCGGCACGCATCATATGGTGGGCCCGCATCGTGAGCCCGACCTGTATTGGAACCGGGTAGTCTTAGATGACAGCCCGAGATGGTTACGTGGTAAGCATCATTACCGGATACCTCGACGATCTTTGCTGAGGTTTTAGAGGTTGATCTTGACTGAATATTTTTGTATATATCAGCTGCCCCCCATTTTCAAGGCTAATGTGATGCTTCATTAGACGAACATTGGAAATTAATACAACTCACCTAAACCGTCTAGGACATTAGTTGGGATAGGACCGGTCGTCGGGATTATCTAGAGGTTAGATTGAGCAGTGGCCACCGGAACCTGGGGTTGACAGTAGCCATGTGTCATGGAGCAATTGGTCTAGTTGAGATCCAACGAGGTCGTAACTGAACGATCACATCGTAACCGAGCCATCGTGTCAAGCATTAAATACGTGCCCCTTTTCAAGCACTGCATGGTCTACCTATGGTGACAGTTGGTGTGGTTTAGGCGGGAACGTTGCTGCGCCGTTGGATCTAAAATGATCTGATCCGTTCGTGCGCTCTATAGAAGGGGTACTTGGTCATTTCTGCCATTCTTATTGTCCAGAGATAGAGACTACCGAGCAGCTTAAGAAAAAAAGCACTGGGAAAAGCTTCCCGACCTCTACTTCGCGCTCTTTTTCCTGTAAGTCTTTGCCTTTCGAGTCTTATAATTCACTGCATTTTTCTCTCCTTCTCTTCTTTTGATTACTAAGTGAGACTAGAGAATAGGAACCCATTAGGGCTTGTGAGGGAGTGGGACTTCTTTTTCCTTAAGTTCATCTTTCTCTTTAGATCAAGTAGTGCAATAGGGCGGTTGAACCAATCGGGTTGGCCAGGTATAGTTCTGATCGAGTGTCTCCTTACACTGAAGACCTTCTATACTTTGCCTTATAGGCTTTTAACCTTGGAGTCCCAGATCCCTACCTAGATCGCCAATTATTCCCTCGCCCAGTTGCAGGAGTCTTAGAGATGTGCCACTTAGGCATTGACTCATTTTCCCGGTTAAAGGATGAACAATCACGGTTAGGGACCCCGGACATCAGTTTAGATCCTCCTTCTATGACCCCTTCTGACAATCATAGCGAGGGTAGGATCCCTATCTGGGTATCGAAAGATGATGTGGGTATGAGGCCTCCTATGGCCTCTGTCTCTCGAGGCTCAGGCGACCAGGTGCCGGTCCCGAGCAGTCCTGAAGTAGTGTTCACTTGTGAGTTCATCCCTATCAGTTTGCGTACTGCAAACTTGGAATGGATTAGGGGTAATTACGGTATTCCCAACCAGATATACCGGTCGGGGTTTGTGACCCTGTACGAGGACGCCTTCTTGGCTGATTTTCATATCCCCTCCCACCCGATTACCAAGGACGTTCTGATCTATCTCGGGATTGCTTCCGGGCAAATGGCCCTGAACGGTTGGAGGTTACTGATGGGGTCTATCTCGCTCTGGCCCTAACTCTTTGGGTATGAACTCACCCTTCAAGAGTTCCTGTGGACCCACTAACTGTTCCCTTTACATAGGGGGGGGCTATATTCTTTTCTCTGGAAGCCTGGTAAGGGAGAAAGATCATCGTCAACTGCCCGAGCAACAACAAGGGGTGGAAGAATAAATTCTTTCAAGTGTCCACCCTTGGGCTCTGTGAGGATGCCCTGAGAATTCAACTTAGGACTTCTTGGGAGAGAAAGTTGAGGAGTAAGCCCATCCTATATCTATTTTTCTTCTTTCTTTGCTTTTACTGCAACCATGGAACTAACTTTTCCATGCTCTATTTTGTAGTGGGGTCAACTGATCCACCGAGCATCCCTGACGACTGCCAGGATAGGATCAGGGGCTTGGCGGACCTGCCCACAAACGTTTGGAATATACTGACATGACCGGGAGATGGGAAAGTTACTTATCAACTGGATCAGCCTGTCAAAGCACCTTTTTTTTTTTTCCAATTTTCCCCGATGAGCTCTTACCGCTCGGGTTAATATATTTGCTGGTGCTTGATACTTATGATTCTTCCTTTTACAGAGATGGGCCCAAGGAAAGACCTCGAGATGTTGAGGATTAGACAGGCCACCACTGCTGCTCGGATGGTCGAGAGGAGAAAGAGGCCCGCCGATGAACCTGTGGGCGATGATTAGCAATTCCAACGGCTAAGGCACGGACTGGTAGCCCACCAAGAATCGGGGGAGATGTTAGCTCTTTAAGTGGAAGTAGTACAGGACACCACTGCTGACGCGAACATACCATCCAAGGTAGCACTGGGAGAGTCCTTGGAAATCCGAGAGAGGGTTAGGCCAGGCTTTCTTCTGAGCTAGGTGGAGATGTATGCTAACATGTCTTCCTAGGCTTTCCAGGGATGGTTGTACAACCTCTCCCACTTTGTGAGTAACCTTATCACCTTATTCTCTGTTTACTCTTTCGTTTTTTGTAATTACCGACCTGTTTATGCATGCCTTTTACAGGTCAACTCATCCCCGCCGGAGCTGAGTCCTTCATGCCTGCCTTGGCCAGGAGGGCCATTACTGATAAAGCCGCCCTATCAAGGGAGAGGGCTGCTCTGGAGTCCAAGGAAATAGCCTTGGCCATAGAGAAGGACAAGTTCAAGGGCTTGGCTCTGGGCTTGGGCGTAGAGTAGATGAAGCTAGCGGCTGCCTTGGTGGAGCTGGATACCACCCGGGTAAGTCTGGCGGCGGCAGAGGCTCAGGAGAAGGCTCTGTCTGAGGTGGCGACTGCAAGGTCTTCTGAGGATGCCTTCGACGACAGCTTATTCTAGGGTTATAAATTCTTGAGGAGGCGGCTGTCCTGGGATCATCCAAAGTGGGACATCTCATCTTACGAGGGGATGTACTCAAACATCTGGGATGTGGAGTCCACTGCTATCGATAGTACCGCTGTCAAAGATGAATCGACAAAGGATGTTGCCCCGGGCAAGGAGGTTAGACAGACTGAGGAGGTTATTACCGTAGATGATCCTGAGCTCTTGGTCTGTAAACATCTTTTATATGTATTGTTTTTTTTTGTAGGCTGCTATAATTGCCCCCCAGGCATTGTACTGTTCGAACAAGAAATGAAAAGGGCCTTCTGAGGCTACCTTTTTGCCGGTTGTTTCTCGTTTAACTTTAGATTTCCTACATTTGATTGTGATTGTGACTGCCGTGCCTGACCGGCTATTAGTCTTATTAAGACCATGCCTTAGCAAAAGGTATAGGACTGTAACCAGTAGGGAACACTTGGTCATTAGGGACCCATAGCTCCTTTAGGTTCTCGAGCCGTTGATGGTCGGGAAGTCCTTAGGTCTCATCCGGTGTAACTCTTGGCACTGTAGGTACTCAGGACTGTATTAAGGGTGATTCACACTTAGTTCCGAGTCCTGTTAGTGGCCGATTTGATTGCCTGTTTAGTTCATTGTGTCTTCCTGCCCCACAAGCTTTTGCTAAGATGGGGGTCTGTACCGGCTATGACTATAGGCAACCGACCTAGAATGTTGGTAGTTCCAGGGTCTTTTGAAGCTTCCTATCATCAGCCACCTAGGGGGATTTTTCCCCATCGTAGGTTATGGACCTAAGCAAAACCGATGCCTCGTGAGTGATCCCGAGGTCTTTTTGGTGCTTCGGGTGTGACCCCGAGGTCTTTTATCTCGGGTGTGATCCCGAGGTCTTATTTTAGTGTATACTTGTAGGGAACATTATTCGCAGTAAAAACCAAATCTTTATTTCTTTAAAAAATTATGATAATTGCCCAGTAAGAGCTATAGTGCTGGAAAATAAGTTCCTAAGCAATGCTACTCCGTGCTTATCTATGCACTACTGAAAGTACTTACGGAGGTGCTGCACATTACAAGGGTGAGACAGGTCCCGCCCATCCAGAGTCTATAACCAGCAGGTACCTGGCTGGTTTACCCGGGTAACCCGGTAGGATCCTTCCCAATTTGGCCGCAATTTTTCGTGGCTTCGGGCTTTGGTAAATTGGTTTACAGCCTTAAGAATGAGGTCCCCTACCTAGAAACCGTGGTTATTGAATCTACTATTGAAATATAGATAGACCCGCTACTTGTAGGCTACTACTTTCAGATATGCCCGGTCCATTTTCTCTGCTATTAGGTCAAGCTCCCCTCAAAGGGCTTCCTCATTGCTTTGTTCGCTAAAATTTGCCACCCGGTACGTTGGTAATCTGAGCTCTATGAGGACCACTGCCACAAAGCCATAGGTGAGGGAGAACGGGGTCTACCCAGTTACCGCTCAGGGAGTAGTATGATAGGCCCACAGAAGGGTTGGTAGTTCTTCCGCCCAAAGTCCCTTAGCATTTTCAAACCTAGTTCTAATGGACTGCAGGATCGTTCGGTTTGTTACTTTGGCCTATCCATTAGCTTAAGGGCACTCAGGGGAAGAGTAGTTATTTGATATACCACAGCCCGAGCAAAATTGCCTAAATATCGGTGTCTCGAACTCCCTGCCATTATCGCTGACCAGTTCCTGGGGAATGCCAAACCTGCTGAGAATGTTTCTCTGGATGAAGCTTTCATTCTTTTTCTCGGTTATTATAACCAAGGGCTTAGTTTTTGCCCATTTGGTGAAATAGTCCACAGCGATGACGATGAAGATGAATTTAGCCTAGTTTTTAGCCACTGGGAGGGGTCCGACTATGTTAATGCCCCATTGGGCAAACGACCAGGGGCTGAGGATTGGGGTCTGGAGCTCTCCCGGATGGTTAATCATAGGTGCATGTCTCTGACACTAGGCACACTGCTTGACATATTCTTAAGAATCCCGAGCCATCGTCGGCCAGTAGTAACCTTGTAGCAGGGCCTTGCGGGAGAGCGCTCGACCTCTAACATGGCTCTCACACATACCATCATGGATTTTATGCAGTATTCCTTGGACCTAAGTAAGGTGGATGCACCGAAGATAGGGGATGGAGAATACCCTCTTGTAGAGGACACCGTCAACAAGGTTGTATCGAGCTGCCCGATATTTGACAGAGTGGACTACAGCCTTCCAGCTTGGCACACCTCCGGTAGTGAAGAACTTCAGGATAGGATCCATCCAGCTAGGCCCTACATCGACCGGGTCAATGTCCATGACTTCTCAGTTGGACACACTGGGTTGGTGCAAATACTCTATCCTTATCCCGGGCAGGTCTAACTCAGAAGATAATGCTAGATGGGCTAACCGATCGACTCTGGTGTTCTCCTCTCACGGGATCTGTTTGATTCAAAAACCTTTAATCTGCTTGGTAACCGACCTCACTAGGGATAAGTAGGCCACCATGTAGTCTTCCCACGCCTCATACTCCCGATTGACTTGGTTGACAACTAGCTGGGAGCTATTGTATCCTTGAATCTGCTGTGCGCCCATAGAGGTAGCCAACTGCAACCCGACCAACAAAGCTTCATACTCAGCTTTGTTGTTAGAGGCTTGAAACCCAAACCTTAATGCATACTCCCGCTGAATCCCATCAGGCATGGTCAAGATGATCCCTGCCCTGCTGCTGTGTTTGTTGGAGGATCCGTCAACATGGAGTACCTAGGTCGGGATGTCAGGAAGTGCATCGAGTGGTAGTTCGGGCAGAAATGGCTCCTCTACTAGGTCTTCTAGATAAGTGAACTCCATGAGAAAGTCTGCCACCGCCTGACCCTTGATTGTTGTACGAGGCCAGTAGATCACTTTGAACTCTTCTAATTTTAATGCCCACTTTATGAGCCTCCTCGATGCTTCAGGTCGGCCAAGGATCCGACGAAGTGGCTAATCTGTGAGCACCATAATGATATACGCCTAAAAGTACAGGCAGAGTCTTCAGGTTGAGATGGTTAGAGAAAATTCGAGTTTCTCGATGCAGAAGTATCTACTTTTTGCACCTTGTAGTGTGCGACTCGTGTAGTAGATCTAGTATTGTATCCCATGCTCCTCCTTTACTAATGCTGAGCTCACCACCAATGGTGACACTGCTAAGTAAAGCAATATTTTTTCATCTAGTACTGGTGTTGAGAGTAAAGGAGGTGATGTCAGGTATTTCTTGAGCTCCTAAAATGCCTCTTCACACTCTTCTAACTACTGAAAAGCTTTACGTAGGATTTGAAAAAAGGCAGGCACCGATTGGTCGCCCAGGACATAAATCTATTCAAGGCAGCTGTTCGGCTAAACTTTGTACTTACTTTGTTGAACGGGGTGACCGCATGTTTATGATGGCTCGAAATTTCTCAGGGTTATCCTCGATTTCCCGTTGACTGACCAGATTTCCCAGTAACTTTCTGGATGAGACTCCAAATGTGCACTTGGCCGCGTTCAATCTCATCCAAAATTTCCTTAAGATGCTGAAGGCCCCCGCCAGGTGCTCGAGAATATCGGACTCATCTTGGCTTTTGAAGAGGAGGTCGTCAACATATACCTCTATCGTTTTCCCGATCAGATCCTTGAACATATGGTTGACCAGGCATTGGAAAGTTGCCCCGACATTTTTGAGGCCGAAGGGCATCACCTTATAACAATACATCCCCTAGTGAGTGATGAAAGAAGTCTTTTCTTCATCCCCGAGATACATACTAATCTGGTTGTACCCCGAGTAGGCATCCATGAAAGAGAAAAGTGAGTGACCGACCATGGAATCCACAAGGAGATCTATCCTAGGTAGTGGTTAGTTGTCTATGGGGCAAGCTTTGTTCAGGTCGGTAAAAGTTACACACATTCTCCACGTCCCGTTACTTTTCTTGACCAGTACCACATGGCCAACCAATTAGGATAGTGAACTTCTCAGACCGACCACGCCTTGAGGAGCTTTTCAATTTCCTTATGCACTATTGCTTGTCTTTCAGGAGCCATGCCCCTTCTCTTCTATTACCCCGGCTTGGAACTCGGGTCAATGTTGAGGTGGTGGGACATGACCCAGGGATCTATTCCTGGCATGTGTTCGTGGTACCAGGCGAAGACATCTTGGCTCTCTCCCAGGAACTGGATTAACTTTTCTCTGAGACTTAGATCTAGAAGAGTGCTAATGCTAATGGACTAGTCGGGGAACTTGGGGTCTAACACCACTTAACTTAGTTCCTCTACCGGGCCTACTCCATCCCTGGCTTCCCTCGAGTTCATCTCCTGGACATTTAGTGTTTCTACGATGGCCTTTCTATGATGGTAGCTAACGAATCAACTCCGGGTAGTTGCTTGATCTCCTCTTAGGCTTCTCGGACCCTGGGGGGTTGGGAACTTGACAAACAGGCTGTACGACACAACCTCCTTTGCTTTATTGATGATTGGCCTCCCAACGTTGTATGCAGATGGAGCCTCCACAACCACAAAGTTTGCCATCATTGAGACTTGCTGTGGGTAGGTTCCCATGAAGACCGACAGCTTGATCATCCCAAACGATTGTGCTCTTGAACCGTTGAACCCGACTAAGGGGGTGGCCACCGGTTGGAGCCTGTCCCTTAATTTCCCGAACTGATCAAATGTGGAGGCGAATAGAATATCCGAGGAGCTGCCTGTGTCCAATAACACCCTCTTTACTGTATAATTGGCTATAGAGTGTGTCACTGCTAGCGGATCCTTATGGGGCAGTGCAGGTCTTTTACATCGTCGGACGAGAATGCCAGCACATTGGTTGGTGGTGAGTTAGCTAATTGGACATACAGGACATCTGCTTGGGATGCTCGAGCATGCCTCTTTCTAGCTAACTGTGAGTCCCCTTCGCTCGATGTTTCTTCAGAGATCACGCTGATATGACCGAGGGGTTACGGTTGCTCGTGAGCTCGAGTGTCTGGCCGAGGTCGTCTATCCATGGTGACAAACTCTGCGAGGTGACCATGCTCGATCAGCTTCTTAATGGTAATCTTTAACTTAAAATAGTCCTCTACATTGTGACCATGATATTTGTGGTACTGGCAGTACTTGTCCCAGTTTCTCTTCTCGGGGGGCCTCTTTAGCTTGTTGGTTGTTTGAGCAGCCTCTAAGCCTCGGCAACGTCCATGACTTCCTGGATAGGCTAAGAAAGAGGTGTGAAGGCGATTGGGGCCTGCTCCCGACTGCCTCTTTGCTGATCCAACTTCGGCTTCTTTCCCGAGCCTTTCTTAAAACCCTTGCGTTTTTGCTTGGATTTTGGGGACTCATCTCCTACAAAGCTGGAATGCTTAGACTTCAGGAATTCTTCCATATCAATATATTTCCTAACCCTCTCTGACAGTTTAACTAGGGTGGTCGGCTGGTTATGGTGGAACGACGTAGCAACTTTTGTGTGCTAAACCGCCGAGCAGAAGCCTGTGATTGCGATTGTTTTGTTAAAGTTGTGAATTTGAAGCTTTTGTTTACTGAATCGGTCGACATAATCTTTTAGGGATACTACCGTGCGGTACTTAATGGCCAGTAAATGGGTGTTTAGTTGTGATCGGTCGAGCATCCCCATGAACTGGCTGACAAAGGGCTTTATGAGTGCTTTGAAATCATCAACCGTTCAGGGTTTTAGTGCATGGAACCACTGTGCGGCTGGGCATTTGAAGATGCTGGGAAGGGCTAGGCAGTTAGTTTATCGGCGTTGGTAACTAACACCATCTAAGCATTGTAAGTCTGGACATGATCAATCGGGCTCCCCCGAACCGTCATAAGAACTGAGATACTGCTGCTTGAATTTGCGAGGAACGGGAAACCTAGTGATCCGGACAGTAAAGGTTGACTCAGTTTTAGTGTTGGTGCAATCATGCCCCGGCCTGCGATGCAACTTCCCAATCTGTTGTTACAGGTTATTGATTTAGACTTTGACATCTTCCTTCCTGATCTTTCGCACTGTATCTGTGTGGTAGGTTGGGTCGGATAACGAAGCCTCTTCTTCAAAGTGCGTTGTCCGCAGGGATGAGGCATGACTCCGACTCTGAGTAATCGTGTGCTTAAGATCCCCACGGCTCCTAGTCGGGTGTTCTCGGGCCGATTCCCGGGACGTTTGCTCCTACCCCTCCCTTTTGGTGGAGCACTTGCTATGGATAATCCCTTTGGCATCTCCTGCCCGATTTGGGTTGGCCTGGGCATGTTGTCGGGTCTGTTCGAGGTCACGGCTACGCTCATCATTCCCAGACTGCCTCAAAGTGGAGGGAATACTGGTGCTATATGGGTGAGTTGTCGATTCTGTATGGGCTGACTATCGCATGCATCATTCCCGAGCTAATCCTTGACCTGTAGGAGTTTATCCTGTCAGGCCATTAGTGCTTCAATTTGCTGCTGAGTTTGACGCTGGCCTTCCAAGAGTTGGGCAAGAGCTGTAGTGATCTGCTCGGAAGTTATGGAGGCAGCCGGTTGCCCGGCCTGTGAACCATCCTGACCTGTGAACACAGTAGTCTTCTTATCCTTCTTTAATGTCATGCTGATCAGTTACGGATGAAAGCTTGTCGTTCCCCACAAACGGCACCAAGCTGATGATGCCAAAATTTGGTTCGAGTTATGAAGAATCAAACAAGAGGGATTCAAGTATGGTTTAACCCCATTAACTAGGAGACCTACGTCCATGTGTGTGTCGGAGCACTTGCACTAACAAATCACCAGCGGCCTTTGGTGAACCAACAAGAAGGGCAGTACTACTAGATATCGGCCGGGTATATGAGTATGAGTGTCGTGTATTGCTATTTTGCCCAAAGAGAATGCAATCCCCTTCAATGGGGGTAAGTGCTCCCTTTTATAGGTACAAGTGACCACTCGTACAAGGCAAGTAAACAGTGTCGCTACCTACAAATGAAAAACTATTTGGTTAGACGCATTCTATCTTACAACTTAAGCAAGAACATGTGGTAAATATACAATACCACTATATAATAAGATCAAACCAAGCAATACATATATTAGAATATAACCATAGAGGTCAGTCTACCTATCAGGTGTACTCCAATATATCTATGCCCAAGACAAGGGTTACGAAACTATAGGTTCTACGCGTAACGTCAATCTAAATGTTCTATTTCTATTCCCAGGTTCCAGACTACGAATGCTGCTCAACTAACATGTGAGACCACTCAACAAACATGTGGCTCAAGGTAACAGAATAATCTTATTCATAACTTCTTTCTCCTTCTAGGTCATGCCGACTGTTCCGAGATCGTTCAGGAATTTGTCAGTGTCTAAAATCCAACGGCGCTCTACACTTATGATCCCTATACCCACAACTAACTCTCAATGCCTTATTCTACGTGAACTCAGCTATTGACAGTTCTAACGATTTCTTATTGGCTCCAACAATTACTACTTGCTAAAAAAATATTCTCAGATAGATTCTTCAAACTTCTCATCTACGTGACAAGATAACAGTCCCATCTCATCTCAGCTAATCCTCATGCTATCGACATTAACGTAGAACTTGGGCTCTAATCACAAATAACAAGTGGTTAACAACTAAAACCTAAGCTCTGATACCAAAAATCCTGTCACGCACCGGAGAAGGAAGCACAATCTAATTACAATTGACTAACACAAATCATGTGAGTTTCCTAAATGGATTAGTAAACTATCTAGGCTTCCTATTATTTTTCTACTAGAGGTAGTAAACTGTATGGAGCCTTCGTAGAGTAGGTCACAGTACATGCCTGGGCAGCACCCATCATAGGGTGGGCCCACATCATAAGCCCGACCTTTATTGGAACTGGGTGTTCTTAGATTGACAGGCTGAGATGGTTGTGTGGTGAGCTTCATTACCGGATACCTCTGCATTCCTTGCTGAGGTGGCGGAGGTTGATCTTGACTGAATATTTTTGTATGTATCACCTGGAGTATTCTAGGTTTGTAGGCCCCGATCGGGGATGCTATAAGTGCTCGGGAATAACTCAGAAATTCATACTTGGTGAATCCCGGGTCTTGTAACAACCCGACGTGAAATCTGAACATTGTGGGTACTCGAATATCTAAGGATTTATAATTATTTAATTCCAAGGCCTATGAATGCTCGGTGTTATTTCTTATAGTTCATTATTCCCCTCTTGCCCCCAAAGCTTTAGGTAAGGTAGGTGTTGTGGGAGTAACCCCTGTAGGTTGCCAACCTAGAATGTATAGGTTCCATGGTCTTTTGACTCCTCTCTCATGGGCCACCTAGGGGATTTGTCCCTGCTGTAGGCCGCGGACCTAAGTTGAGTTAGTTCCTCGGGTGTGATTCTGAGGTCTTTTTAATGCCTTAAGCGTGATCTCGAGGCCTTTTGGTGCCTCGGGTGAGATAGAATGAGGTCTTTTGTTGTGCTTGAGGCGTGATCCCGAGGTCTTTTGTTGTTATGAAATACTGGCAAGGAACACTGTTTGGAAGAAAAATTATTTTTTTAATCTGGAAAACTACTGTGAGTGCTCAAAAAGAGCTACAACTTACTTAAATAAAACAAAAAATCGTTAACCAATACTGACTCAGATTTTATTGAAAGTACTTTAGTAGATGCTCCACATTCTAATGGTGTGATAGGTCCTGCCCTTCTAGCGTCTGTAACCAATAAATTCCTAGTCGATTGACCCGTGTAGCCTTATAGGGACCTTCTTAGTTTGGCCCCAGCTTTCCATGGCTAGGGCTCTTAGGTGACTGGTTAACTACTTTGAGGATGAGGTCTCCCACCTAGAACTGTGGTGCTTTACCTTTTTGTTGAAGTATTGGGAGACTGTCTATTTGTATGCTTCCATTATAAGATACGCCTGATCCTTCTTCTCTTCAACTATGTCAAGCTATCCTCTGAGGGCTTCTTCATTTCCCTAGTTATCGTAGTTTGTCACTCAGTAGGTCAGGAATTCTAACTCAGTAGGGACCACTGCATCGTAGCCATAGGTGAGTAGAAATGGGGTTTCTCTTGTAGCCTCTCTAGGAGTAGTCGGATAAGCCCATAGAAGGCTCGGAAGCTCCTCTGCCCAGAGTCCCTTTGCTACCTCAAGTCTCATCTTAATGGATTAAAAGATGGTACGATTGCTTACCTCAGCTTATCCATTGGCCTGGGGATGCTCGGGAGAGGAGTAACGGTTGGAGATTCCATAACTAGAGCAGAATTGCCTGAGATTGGCGTATCGAATTGTCTATCATCATCACTGACTAAGACTTGGGGAATTCTAAACCTGCTGAGTATGTTCTTTTCAACAAAACTTGTCATTTTCTTCTCGGTGATGGCGGCTAACTGCTCAGCCTCTACCCACTTGCTGAAGTAGTCAACCGTTATCACAACAAACTTGACTTGTCCCTTGGCCATGGGGAGTGGTCTGACCAAGTCGGAACACCATTTAGTGAACGACCATAGACTAAGGATCGAGGTCTATTCTTCTGTTGACCAGTTTATCATGCTTGCATATCTTTGTCATTTATCACAGTATTTTATATAGTCCTTTGAGTCCCGAGCCATAGTGGGCCAGTAGTACCATTGTAGTAGGGCCTTTCTGGACAAGGTCCGATCATAAATATGGCTTCCATACCTACCCTCGTGAATTTCTTATAGAATGCTTTGAACCTAAGTAGGGTGGATGCATCTGAGGTAAGAAACTATGAATCCTCTTTTATAGAGTACTCCATTAGTTATGTGGTACCTTCATGCTCGGTACCTGACTGGCCAGGCTTTAGACTTCTTGGGCGGGAGGTTCCTGCCCATGAGGAAGTTAAAATAGGGTCCATCCAACTGGGACCTGCATCGACCGGGTCCACGCCCATGCCTTATGCGACGGACACACTAAGCTCGGGTAGGTATTCTACCCTTATTCCCTGTAGATCCGATTCTGATCATGACACTAGGTGAGCTAACCAATTAGCTTGTGTGTTCTCTTCCCTTGGAATCTGAGTGATAGACAACCCTTTAAGCTCACTGGTAATCTTTCCGACCAGGGCCCGGTAGGCCACCATACTACACTCCCTAGCTTCGTACTGTTGCAAGACTTGATTTACCACCAACTGAGAGTCACTATGCACCTTGATCTGCTGGGTCCCCATTGAAGTGGCCAACTGCAGCTCGACCAACAAGGCTTTATACTCCGCTTCATTGTTGGATGCTTGGAACCTAAACCTGACGGCATACTCGAGTTAAATTCCCTCGGGAGTGATCAAGATAACTCCTGCACCACTGCCCTGCTTATTAGAGGACCCATATATATAAAGTATCTAGGTCGAGATGTTAGGCTTTAGCTCAGGAGGTAACTCACGCAAATTGAACTCCTTGATCAGATCTTTCAGATAAGTGAACTCGACATCTACTACTGCCTGCTCCTTGATTGCTGTTTGAGGTCTATAAACTACCTCAAACTCTTCCAATTCCAATGCCCACTTCATGAGTCTCCTGGTTATTTTGGGCTGGCACAGAATCCTGCGCAAAGGCTAATTCGTGAGGACAATTATGACATAGGTTTGGAAGTACGGGCAGAGTCACTGAGTTGAGGTGATGAGTGCAAAGGCAAGCTTCTATATGCAGGAGTACCAACTTTCTGCGTCACAGAGTACCCCGACTTGTGTAGTATACCAGGTGTTTTATGCTGTGTTCCTCTCTGATCAATGTCGAGTTTACCATCAAGGGTAATACTGCCAAGTAAAGAAACAAATCTTCCTTTAGAATGGGCATTGACAGCAGAGGAGGCGATTCCAGGTACTTCTTGAGTTCTGGAAATGTCTTCTCACACTCCTCCAACCACTTAAAGGCTTTGCAGAGGATCTTGAAGAACGGCAGGCACTGGTCGGTTGCTCAGGACACGAATCTATTTAATGCTGCCACCTGCCCCGCTAAACTTTAAACTTCCTTTGTTGACTATAACAGCATATTGATGATTGCCTGAATCTTCTTCGAATTAGCCTTGATTCCACGTCTGTTGACTAAGTGCCCCAGGAACTTCCCGAATGAGATCCCAAATGTGCACTTTATCGGATTCAATTTTGTCCAGAATCTTCTAAGAATGCTGAATACTCTGGCCAAGTGCTCGAGATGGTCAAATTAGTCCCAACTCTTAACCAGGAGGTCATTTACGTATACTTCCATGGTCTTTCCAATCAAGTTTCTGAACATGTAATTCAATAGGCACTGGTAGGTCACTATGGCATTCTTAAGGCCGAAGGGCATCACTTTACAATAGTATATTCCCTGGTCAGTAATGAAAGAGGTCTTCTCCTCGTCGTCGGGGTACATACAGATCTGATTGTAGCCTGGGTAGGCATCGATGAAGGAGAGGAGTGAGTGGCCTGCCATTGCATCTACCAAGAGGTCTATTCTGGGTAGTGGGTACCAATCCTTGGGTAGGCTTTTTTTATGTCGATAAAATCTACGTACAGTCTCCACTTTCTGTTACTCTTCTTGACCAAGACCAGATAAGCTAACTAGTAGGGATATTGTACTTCACGGACTGACTTGGCTTTGAGGAGTTTTCCAACCTCCTCGTGCAATGGCTCCTCTCTTTCAGGGGCTATTCCCCTCCTCTTCTGCTTAACTGGGCGGAAGCTCAGATCAACATTGAGTCAGTGGAACATAACCCGAGGATTAATTTTAGGCATATTTTCGTGTCTCTAGGCAAAGAAGTCTCGATTCAGTATCAAAAACTGGACTACCTTTTCTCTAAGGTCTGGTTCTAGGAGAGTGCCTATACTAACAGACCGGTGGGGAAACTAGGGGTCCAATATCACTTGATTGAGTTCTTCAACTGGGCTGACTCCATCCCTAATTTCTCTTGGGTTAATCTCTTTAACGTTCAATGCTTTAGAAATCACATCCTTATGTAAGGAACTGACATAATAGCTCCGTGCAATGGCTTGATCTCCTCTCAAGCTCCTCAATACCTACGAGTTTGGGAACTTGACGATCTGGCTATAAGTTGATATGATCGCTCTAGCTTGTTAAGTATTGGTCTCCCGAGAATGACATTGTAAGCGGATGGGGCCTCTACCACAATGAAGTTTGCAAGCATGAAGACCTGCTGCGGGTAGGTCCCCATTAGAACTATTAGCTTGATAATCCTGAACGGTTTTGTATTGGATCTGTTAAATCCCACCAATGGAGTGGCCACTAGTTGGAGCCGGTCCCTTGATATTCCAAACTGATCGAATGTTGAAGCAAAGAATATGTCATAGGAGCTTCTTGTGTCCATGATTACCCTCTGAACCATGTCATTAGCTATGAAAAGCAATACCACCAGTGGATGATCATAGGGGTAGTGCAAATCTCAGATATCATTAGATAAGAAAGTCAGGGTGTCGGTCGCTAGGCAGTTGACTTGTTGGACTTGCACGACATCCTCTCGGGATGCCCAGGCATGCCTCTATCTTGCCGACTGCAAGTCTCCTCCACCCGACTTACCTCCAAAGACCACGTTGATGTGACCGAGGGGCTTCTATTGCTCAAGTGCCCGAGCATCTTGCCCCTGCTATTTTTCTATGATGATGATCTTGGCTAGATGACTCTGCTCGATGAGCTTTTCTATAAAAATCTTGAGTTTGAAACAATCGTCAGTATCATGGCCATGATCTTTGTGGCATCGGCAATACTTGTCCTGATTCCCCTTCTCCATTGGACTCTTCAACTTCATCGATTTCTTAAGTAGTTTTTGAGTTTCGGCAGTAACCATAACTTATTGGATGGGTCAAAATAGTAGTGTGAAAGTTACTGGGGCTGATCCCTATTGCCTTTCTGTTGATTCTATCTTTGCTTTTTTCCCGAGCCCTTATCGGTGCCTTTCTGTTTTTGTTTGGCTCTCAGGGATTCCTTTTCCATAAAGTTTGAGTGCTTGGAATTTAAGAATTCTTTAGTGTCAATGTACTTCCCTACCCTCTCCGAGAGTTCAACCATGTTAGTCGGTCCTTTTCGGTGGAACGACGTGGTGACCTTGGTGTTTTGAACCCTCGTACAGAAGGCTGTGATTGTGACCATCTCGTTTAAGTCATGAATTTGAAGCTTTTGTTGGTTGAACCAATCGACGTAATCCTTTAAGGATTCTCCCTTTCGTTGCTTGACAGCAAATAGCTGGGTATCTAGCTGCGGTCGACCAAGCATACGCATAAATTGGCAAATGAATAGCTTACTGAGCTCATTGAAATCGTCCAGCGATCGGGGCCCAAGGGAATGGAACCACTGCGCGGTTGGCCTTTTAGAGTTCTAGGAAAGGCCAAGCAGTGCAGTTCATCGGCATTAGTTATAGGTCCGAACATGGTTGACCAAACTTCCCATATCATCATAAGAATCAAGATGAGCTATTTGAATTTGAGTGGAATGTCGAATCTCATAATCCAGTCGATGAACAGCGACCTAATCTCTTTGTTGGTATGATTGTCACTTGGTTTTTGGCCAAGCTTTTCGATCTCTTTCTCTAAGTCATTGATGCAGGCTTCCACGTCATCCCAAATGGTGTCTCGCCCGATATCAGTATGATAGGTCAGGTCGGAGGAAAAGGCTTCTTCTTCAAAGTGCGCTATCCTCAGGGATAAGGCTCGTCTTTGACTCTGGTTTATCGTATGCCTGAGATCACTTCTACTTATGACCGGGTGATCTTGTGATGATTCTCAGGTCACATGTTCTTGCCCTTTCCCCCGGGCAGCACACCTATCATTAATGATGTTTCTTGCGTCCTCCACACGGCTCGGGTTGGCCTGGGTACATTATTGGGTCCTTATTAGATCCTGGCCACACTCAACGTTCCCAGGCTATCCCACAGCTTGCGGAGACTTTGGCTTTGCTTGGGCTCGCTATCAGGCCCGCACTGGTACCTGACCACACTCACCACTCCTGAGCTGTGTTTCAGTCAGTTGAGGTTTATTCTACTAGGACAGCAAGGTTTTGATTTGATGTTGGGTCAGACGCTGACCTTGCAGAAGTTGTGCAAGAGGTGTAGTGATCTACTCCGGAGTCATGGGAGCCGCCGGTTGCGCGATCGGTGGATCTGCTTGACCTGTTGCCTGAGCAGTCTTCTTATTCTTTTTCGGTGGCATGATAATCAGTCAAGAGATTTGTGAATGGAAAACTGCAGTTTCCCATAGACAACGCCAAACCGATGAAGCTGAATTTTGTGTAAGAGATAAGAAGAAGAAGATAAGAGCAATTGTACATGGTTCGTCCCTGTTAATGAAGAGACCTACATCCATGTGATATGTTTGTGCACTTTCACTATGTTATGAAATAGCCGGGGATCTTTAGTGAACCAACAATAAACTGGAGCTACCAGAGATCGGCCGGGCATTTTACACAAAGCTATGGTGAGTATTGTATAGAAGAGTAATTGGTCATTCAATTGATCTCCCATATGCAGGGGCGATAGGCCTCTTTTATAGTTGCAAGAGTCCTTCATACATGGAAACTATATGTAATAAGGTAATACAATCTGATTAGGTGTGATTACCACAAAGTATGCGAGTTTCCTAATTGGATTAGGAAATAATCTTCACTTTCCATTAGTTTTCTAACTTGTATAGAAAACTATTTGAATGAGTCTGGATTGCGCTGCTGGCCTGAGCTGTCCTGTGAGGAACCGGGCCCAAGCGACGTTCTCGACCAGTAGGCCGGGTTATTAGACTGGTCAGGATGATTGTGGCCCCTGACCAGGCGCTACTCAATGTGGCCACCGAGTCATGTTCTTATTGGTGGAATATCTTTGTATGTATTATATATAAGTAGTCGTTTGCAAAGCTCAATTTTTTTTTCTTTTTGACCTCAACTTTGGTGTTTGCTGTTAAAATATAATCCACCTTATTTCTTTTGTGAACTGATTTTCATGCTTATGATATAATCTTTTTATGCTGTTTTAATTTTTTGACCATTTGGAAGGGATGGCTAATCAGTACATGGCGGTACTAGGCATTAAGGGTTTTTTAACATCTAGTCCTTGAAGATAGAGAGAGAAAGCTAATACACCAAACTAGTCCTTGCCGGTGGTTGGACTTCCTCGCCGGAGCTAGTCTTCAGAGCTAGGACAGAGATATCCAGTAACGAGAAAGAAAGAGGAGAAGAATTTGGAAATTTGGATTTAGTTGCATTAGGGGCTGAGATGCAAAAATATAGTAGAGCCCACAATTTATTTTTGCAAATAAGGCTTTTTTGTGGAGTGTGTTGTATATTTCATTGTGCGTAGACTTTTTGTTAGCATATTTGTATGCGCCACTATAGAATCATAGATAGAGTTAGAATGCATGTGGGGGAGGGGACCCATGTATTTGTTAAAGTGCCAAGGTTGACACTTTAACATATGACAGTAGACAGTCTCTATTGTTAATGTTCTTAGTTATTTCACTTAGAGTAACGTTCGGGAGCCTAGAAAGTGTGTCTATCTCTTTCGGCTGTGGATCCGATATTAGTGAATCTTATGAAAAGAGAATTAGACACAATTTGATATTTATAAAATTAATTTGTTTGTGACATCTGTTATACTCCCTAGAATTATCCTTTCGTGAATGTGTAAAATGAAAAATAATGTCATCATAGTACACATGGTTTATGCTGTCCTACAACAGGTGCTGTGCCTATTTTAGCCTTACATATACTCCGTTTACAAAACTAATTGTAGAATGGGAGTACTAAAATGATTTTAACTATTTAAATGTTAAGAAAATTTATTATAAATTTACATAAATACTCTCACTACAATGAGTTGTTAATATTATAGTTTTAATTCGACAAGTCTTTGTCATCTCATTAAACAAGTGTATATTATTACAAGAGTAATAAATTAATTACTGCGGATCATTAATCATATTAATTTAGTACTCATATTTTGATGCAGTGATATGGACATGTTTGTCTTTTGAAAAGTGTACTTTTAGAAAGTTATCACTTCATATATATATATATATATATATAGTCAGGTTCTGAAAAGGGCCCAGGATTAAACAATATTAAACAACATTTATTTAATCCTGGGCCCCACTGCATTGGCCAATGGGGTGCTTGGGTGAGCATTGGTGTACCAAATTTGGGGTGAGCAAAAATGCTCTCATATATATATATATAGTCAGGTTCTGAAAAGGGCGCCTTCTTATTATTAAAGAGAGCACTCTTGTCTTGGCCGTTAAATCGTATTTTCATTAAACGCAGTTTTGTCATTTCACAGTTTTTAAACACGATCCGAGAATTTTCTTATATATATATATATATATAGGGTGGGTCTCTTAAGTGAACTTATCCAGTGGATTAATTGACTTTTAAGCTTAAAAGAACCAGCAAGGTGAGCGGGTCAGCGGGACAGCCCACGGGTTCCTTTAGGATTAAAAGTCAATTTACTGAGTAAGTTCATTCTACCAGTTCACTTGAGAGCCTCATTGTATATATATATATATATATATGCGCGGATAAATTGATTTGTTCACAATTTCTTGGGACACTATGGGCTGTTCGGAAATTCATAAAACAAGCTAAGGTTCGCCCAGTTATCATTCTCTATCAAGTTCGTATAAAAATCAATATCAACTTGGTTTGATAAAAAACTTATTTTAAGAATGATTTGAGATGTAGTACCAATTTATTTATTTAATTTTGTTTTTATCACAAGAAACTTGAATTAACCTGATACGCCTAAAATTGGCTCTATCTTATGACCGAGCGGTTCAAAATCAGCAGCTAGTCCATGCCCCGGGCAAATCATGCACAACTCCTCAGAAGCATCAGCCCGAGCGGTTCATTCACGACCCAGCCAGCAAGTCGGGAAAACCGCATATGCAGATCCCGCCGTGGGAACAGCTCATCCGGGCCCACACGCGTGATCCCGAGCATTACGGGCAGTTTCCTACTCAAGCTAGAAGACTAAAGGAAAGTGCACGCTATTTCCTAATCCAATTAGGAAATCCCCATAATTAATGCCAATCTATATCAATAAGATTATATTTCCTTATCCATGTATAAGTAGGTCTCTTACATCCATAAAAGAGACCTTTCACCCCCCATTGAAGGGGCCAATTCTTTAGTCTACATAGCACCTCTATAAAATTCACCATTATACGCATACACTCGGCCGGTATTACTGGTAGTGCCGCCCCTTTTTGTTGGCTCACCAGGCCCGCCGGTGATCTGCTAGTGAACGTGCTCAGACACACCCGTGGACGTAGGTACCTTCATTAACAGAGGGCCGAACCACATACAAAAAATAATCTCTCACTCTCTCTCTCTCTCTTAAAATTGCTCTACTTTACTCTTACCAAATTTTGACATCATCATAACCCAAATTAGTAATAGAAGGTCCTGAATAGAGGGAGAAAACTCCCCCACATTAAAACACCTAAACATCCTACCACATTTTGCGAGACTACGAGCCATAAAATTGCGAGAGAAAAGTATAAATCGTATTAAAAATTATTTCACTTCTGTAAAACCATTTCAATTATAAACCTTATGACCATAAAAATAAATAAATAAATAAATAAATAAATAAATAAATAAAAATTTTAAAAAGTATGAACCATTTCACTTATAAACCGTATGACCATAAAAAAATAAATAACTAAATAAATAAAAATTTTAAAAAGTATGACCAGTTTTCAGACTTCCGAAACAGCCTCTTAAGATTTTCTTACCATTAGTAGCTGGGGCATTGTTGGTCACTTTGGCACTGTGTGCAAAATCTTCAAATACCTTAGCATCTGGTGAGTTAGGTGCCAAGTGCAGGAGTGCTGGATCCATCATGTTAATTATATGAGAGCATAAAAAAAGAGAAAAAAATCATTCATTTAATGTATAACGGAAAATTTTATGGTTCGATCAAGTGGCTTTTGTTGTATCTTACATCCTAAGTTAAATTCTTTTTCCACTTATGGCCCGTTTAGTTCATGAATTATTTTTGAATCCCTACAGAGTGTTTGATTCATAATTAGTAGAATCCTAGCTGATTAGATTCAGCATTTGATTAGGGCAAGAAAATAAAATAGGAGTATTGCTAAATACCTAAACTACCTTTTGAGGCTAAACCAAATGATTTCAAATCCATATTTCTAAAGTTGGACAATTTGTAAAAGTTTATTAGACATTATCAAGAAACAAATAAATATATGAACTTAGGCATAAATATATGAGTTAACAGTTTTATATGCATATAATTAAATACTTTTGAATGATAGCACAAGCTTAATTATCTTTCAAAGGAAAACATGTATATATAGCTCTATGTCTAAATCACAACTTGTCAAAATATGTAACTGATGTAATTTTTTGTAGACTTTTTAATCATTAAATTTAGCATCATAATATGAATTCAGTAATCAATGTATTATCAAATATAATTTCATAATCTAACATACACCCTTCAGAAATATAAGGGATAGTTTAGGTATTATAAAAATGTATTAAGTAAAAACTCCTACAATACTTGAGATCACCACCTCCCACCTAAGATTTAGAATCTACTTTATTTTTCACCTGATTCTAAATTTAGTAGGGCCCACTATATAATAATTAATCAGTGAGCCAAATAAGGTAAAATATTAAAATTACTAGTAATCTTTGGGGTCAAATGAAAATCCACCCTTACAATCAATGAACCAAACAGGCCAGCTCATAGTAGTGCCAAAGGTTGTACACCTTGGTGCCAATTAAAATTTGTAATTAAGCTTTTGAATGCTAAAAGGGTATAAAGTTTAGCACAAAGTTTAAAAAAAATTACCATAATTGGCACCCATGTCACAATCTTTGGCATCAGCAGCTGCCAAATTTGATAAAAATGACTTGGTCTGGTATAATGTGTGTTGAATATGTGTAAGTATTGCCTACATATAGATATATGTGTATATATGTATATGTACCAGGGCAGTCGGATATGTTACTGGGTGCATGACAGGCATCGGGAAGGCCTAGGGCGAGCGTGGCATTGATCTTAAGGCCGATCTTTGGTTCATTTCTATCCTTCACCAAAATGCATAGGCACTTCCTGCTCTCCTGCAGGACCTGTTTTAATCCACTGCAGCAGTCTAGGGTTGGAGCTTTTGCATCACCCCCAACGTATGGAATACACGTGGCAAGCCCAACTAGTTGGTCTGCACATTCTTCCCTGTCTTTGCCCAATTCTGAGCTTGCAAAACCAACCAGCATCATCAATAGCATCAATGAGACTCCCAAAGCCACATATTTTGGATTCATATTGCTATGGAGAGAGAGAGAGAGACGTGATGGAATGGTATGGAAAGATGCTCCTCGCCTTTTATGCTTTCACTTTTGCATTGATATTATTGAAAGTAGTTGAAAAGGTCCGGGTGGTGTTGGAGTTTGTAATAATTGTGTTGGGTTTACCCTAAAAGTCCATCTACAAAGTTCACATGTGAAAAAGTTTGTGTTCCTTTACGTGGGCTAATATTTTAGTTTTTACGTCAACTTCAACAGATACATCAACTATCATTCTTTGTAATTGGACAGCCACGTAAGCAAATACAGCCCCAATTAACAACCTCTATCTATTAATGCATTGGGCTTCATATTGTTGTGCGAGTAAAATTTGTGTTTCCCTAAATTATTTTGCCCGATTGCTATTTCTACTAAAATAAAATGAATTAATGTACTCCTTGATAATAATAACATACCATGCAGACTATTGAGTCAAAGCATGCCATGGAGTACATTGGTTGATTCATCGACTGCTAATCGCATTTCCCTTAATTATTTAATCAAGTCAAAATGGCTAAGTCATAATTTTTTATTTTTTATTTTTTATTTAAAAAAAAAGAAAAAATAAATGAAAGAGCTCCAACAGTAGATTGACAAAATCAAACTGTACTTTTCTCCCAATGTTTTAGAGAAAAACTATACTATATTGATATTTTATGAGGCTTTAAATTTAGAGACCCTCACTACAGGAAATATGCTCTTTTTCCACGCAAAAAAAGTGTCGAGAATAAGGAAAAAGCGTCGCAAAAACTTTTTTCGGCGCTTTTCTCGACGGTACGATAAGTGACCGAGAAAAAAGGGGTGGTAAATACTTTCCGGCGGTTGTGCAAACCGCCGGAAGTTTTTTCTGGCACTTTTTCCGTCAATTTTACTAGTGTAGAGACAAATGATATTAGCGACACTTGTTATCCACCAAAACTAAGTGTCGGAAAAGATTATTCTCGACCAAAATTTAGTGACGTAAAAAATTATAAATTCGACGGTTTCCTACTGTGGAAATAATTTTATTTCGACGGTAGGTAAAGTGTGGGTAGTGCACTTATTTTCGACAGTTCATCAAGTGTGGAAATAACTTATTTCAGCGGTAGTGATAGTGTGGATAATGCTTTTTTTTAACAGTTCATCAAGTGTGGAAAACATTTATTCCGACAGTGAAAGAAATGTTGCTTACTTTATCCCAACAATGTATCAAGTGTGGCAAATGGTATTTCGACAGTTGATAGCAAGAAGAATAATATCCAATGTTATTCACCATGTTTTTTTTTGGCATTTAAAAAAAGGCTTAATTAGTTTTTGTAAAGATAGTTATCCATCCACTTTTAATTTTCGTAAACCTATATACTCCAAATGAAATTAAATACACCGCACTACTAATCATAGATCACTCTACAAGCAAATTAATCATAAATAAATATTTATGTCAACACCGATTACTTCAAATGAACACACTGTACACAAAATCAATATAAACAAACCTCTAACAATAAACTACATCACATAAATAAGTCACCTTCACACAAATAACCATGTAAAATATCTATAAAAATATTCAACTCTCAGCAAAAGGAAAATTTAAAGTATGTGCAAATATAAATGAAAATGCCAAAAAAAAAAGTGTTAAAAGTAACTATCCATCCATATAATATGCAAAAGGAAAAAAATTCCTAACATCGTTTAACCATATGTTTATTTATAATAGCCATCTGCGAGTAACATGCAGCAAGTTGAGTCACTTTCAGTACGAAATGAAAAGGATGTTCATCTGCACCTCTAGCAAGCCTCAAATCTATTCATTTGGATCATCAGACATGACCTACAAAAAAGGCAAAAAGAAAAACAAACAAATTTTAATAACATTAAATTTTAATTAGTAAATAAAGTAACATCTACAAACATAAATCTTTACGAAGAGAGTACATCAAGACAACGCCACGCGACCCTTTTTTTAAGAGTATCTCCAACAGTGTACTTATTTTCACAATGTCTTATCAAACGCTCTTCACACACAAATATCTCTTCAACATATACTTCCCAAAAGTCGGTCCCCAATGGTATTCCCCATACTTCTTTCAAAGGATCTTTACTAACAATAACTCCTTTTGCGACCACTTTCTTCGGTACACTGAAACTAACAAGATCTACTTTCTTCTCACCCTACAAATATAAGATGAATTGCATATATAACTCAATAACTTAAGTCAATTTATAAATTTTCACATAAAAAATAATGGAACTACACTACCTAGCAATCAATCAAATCTATAAAATGGTGTTATGTACCTTCTTGTTGCTAGACTTTTGCTTCTTTTTCCTCCTCAAATTTTGTGACTGCATTTTCATAATGTGTATTAATCACTCATATACAAATAAGATCAACTTAAATTAGATAAGATGAAGAAAAAAAAGAAGAACAATATTTATCCCTTTTCAATATTGTTTGTTCTCACACAATACCACTACACAAGATGATTTTAATAAATAAAAAAAAATCTTTGTACATATATTTTCAATTTTTCTCACCTCGTGAGATGGATTGAGAGGTTGTGATGAAGGCACTGTAGTAGGTTGTGGTGGACGAGGATGTGAAGGAGATGCTTGTGATAATGTGTGTTGTGACCTAGGTGATCCAAGATCCTATACAATAATAACAAGTTAATGTCACAAGCAATATACTCACTCAGTGTAATGACATTAGTAGCTAACAATAAGTAAAAAATTGTGTGCATTTTTTACCTGTCGAAGTCCAGAAGGTACAGAAGGCAAAACAGATGATGCACCTGATTTAGAACTTGTGAAATGAGTGCGAATTATTTCAAGTGTGGCCTCCATGTTAGCAAACCTTGTTTCAAATTTCTTTAACAACCCATCCTCCCATTCCTGTCTAACCTCGTCGGTAAAATGGGGTTGCACTCGTTCACGTTCATGCATGTCTTGTACATTAGCGGGAGATGGTCCACTGCCATATGTTCTCGCGCGCCCATGTGAGTCAGTGCCTAACACCTCATAAAATATCTTATTACGAATTTCCACAGTTTTTGCAGACTCTGGAGGTAGTTGACTTAGTCTTTCCTCAACACTTGCCTGTTATAGTTTATCAACTATTTAATTTCTTAAACACATGAAAATACTTTAATACAAACAATATCAAAACTAGTCTCAACTAAATTTACATACACACCTTTTTTGTTGCTACAACCTCATCAACAGGTGTCCCATCCTTCTTTGTGTGTGTTTTCACCCATAAATCATAACCAGAAGGTAATGCGTTATTTTGTTTCCTCATCTACACAAATATAAGTATCAAGTTAGAACTAGACAAAGGCTACTCCTTCAATATATTTTTTTATCAACTGGAGTCACAATAATAGATAAACCTCCTCCTCGACACAAAAATGACTCGTGCGTCCACTTGTATGTAATGTCTTTTGTTTACTCCGATTTCGACGATTTTGTCGGCTAATTTTCTGTAAAATAGTAAGAAAAAAAAATTAAAGTGCATACCTGAAAAATCTCAAGTGTTGTATATAAATAAGAAAATATCAAGAACTTGTAACAATTATAACCTTTGCCACGTGACTATTCCAATATTGAACAAGTATTGGCCATTGATCCTCCTCAAGCCTTGGTGGACGGTTCGCTAATCGCTCATCATCAGTTTTGAATGGTCGATACCCTTGTTTTTTCACCTCCCCTTTCCACTCCTTCCATAGCCTACCAATCTTCTTCATACAATTAGCTTCAAAGTTATTGGGGACATCAGTATTTTCCTACAATTGATGAAATGTTAGAACACAAAACATCAAAAAACATCAATTATTCATGTTGGTGAAAAAAAACACTTATTTACTAGACATGAGGTAAAGTGTGTTCATTTTACCTGCACTTCCAACCAAACTCTTTTTTTAAATGGAAGCAAATCTTTTGCCTTCCAAGTCACATAAGTAAGAGGTAACCTATATGAATAAACAAACATCGATTTCTCAAATGTTTCATTATTAATAAAGCTGGACAAAATGAGAAAAGTTAATTAATCCAAAAAAAATATATTAAAAATCAGTAACACTATACTAAACCTATTCCCATCTTTAGCTATAACGCCTAATTGTGAAGTGAATTTTGTTGCAGTTGATCCAAATGGCATAAGAGATCGATTGAGTTCAACATGCAGTTTTTCTTCTGTACCCCATACAGCATCAACTCTTGCAGGACCTCGACCACGTCTAGTGCTAGATTGTACTGAACTCGGATCTTTACATAGTGAACGTAAAGAAATAAGTATGAGATGAAATAAAAGATATCAACTAAAGTACATAAAACCAAAATTTAATCATTATTACCTTCTCCATGAGAGGATTGTGGTTGAGTTTCGGTACGGTCATTTATGCTCTCATTATCATGCTCACTCAAGTTATCTTCTGAGTTTGAACTACTATGTGATTGTGATTGGGACATAGATTGAGAATGAGACTGGGAACCTGATTGCCATTGTGCAGGAGTGTGGAACTGTGGACTGGTTTGGAATTGCGAGTCCATTTGATTTTGCGTTGGGAGCTTAAAATTGGAATTAGGCTGGGACTGGGCACCAGGCATGCATCCACGTGCCCTCTTTCTACCCTTGGCCATGGTCACCTGTTTGCATATCATGTACTAGTTTTTAGCATAAAAATAATAAAAATTTCAAATATTATAGATATAGACTGTGTACAACAGATAGTTAGCAAATGTTATATGCCGAGAGATAAAAATAAAGGAAATTTTTATTGATATAAAAGGATTAAGATACAACTAAACAATAATAAATATCAGTCCTCATCCTCATCACTCTCACTATTATCCTCATCACTCTCACTATGATCCTCATCAGTACTATCTAAATCACTTTCATAAATTTCTTCATCAGCCTCTGATTCATCCTCATCGATCTCAACATCTTCATCCTCATTGTCAGTATCATTATTTGCATCATCCTCCAATGTATCATCATCATCATCAGAATCAGTGGGTATATCTACGGTAGTTCCATCTACACCTGCCCTTACCCATTCAATGTCCTCATCATGTCTGGCTGTCACATTGTCTAACATCTGGCTATTGAAGGGCTCTACTTGAGGATCTATTATGGCACTATCTATTGGAGCTTTTCCATACATATCATACAAATCCCTAGGTGTCATCTTCATAACAACATGCCAGTCTTCTTCTGTAGGGTCTTGCACATACCATACTTGCTCCGCCTGAGATGCTAAGATGAATGGTTCATCTGACAAACGATTATGTCTATATAGTAAATGATTAAAATTGACAAGTGTAAATTTGAACTCGTCTTGTTTCTTGCCCGTGTTGATGTCGACCCAATCACACTTGAATAATATGTACTTAAACTTATTTGAGTATCGCAACTCAAATATGTCTGTCAAAGCTCCATAATAAGTAACATATCCTGAAATAGGGTGTTTATCCTTTGCACTTGCATAACTCTCGATAGCTGCTTTTAGCATGACACCACTATTTTGAGTGTTTCTCCTACTTTCACGTTTCTTGGTATGAAACCTGAAGCCATTTACAATATACCCAGAATACTTCTTTGCCCATTTACTAGGTCCTGCAGCCAATATTGCAAGTTCTTCTGATATTTCACCTTCTTTAAGTTTTTGAACCTACAATTTTTTTATAAATGTTCATGTCAGTTACATTTGAAAGTAATTTGTCTAAACTGTGTTAATCATGTGTAACTTACATGATTCATAAACCATTTGGGAAATTGTTCATTATGAATACGGCTAATCTCATATTCTCCAACTCGAGGCCTCTCTTGTTTAAGAAATGCTATATGCTTCCTACAAAATATTTGCTATGTTTGTCAATAACTTACAGTTGTATATTGTGGTTGAAAAATGGTAACTATAAAAAGGTGAATGAATGCCTTACTCGCGAAATGGGGTAACCGAAGCAGTGTTGACTAAAACATAACGATGAGCTTGTCCCCATGAAATTTCATCGAGGAGGAAGGCTACTCCTTTTCCTAAAGCACGACCCGTTCCTCCAACTAAAGTTTCCGCACCTTCATAATTCCTAATTGGACGGTTTAATTTGCTATCGACATCATTTAAGTATCTTGCACAGAAAGTCATGCATTCTTCTGCCAAGTATGCTTCTGCAATTGAACCTTCTGGATGATTTCGATTTTTCACATATTCCTTTAGTGTGAATAGGAACCTATGAGCACACAAATTAATTGACCGACAAATACGAAAAGGTTAGTACTTTATATGTTTTGGTACTTGAAAAATATTAGTAAATGTGAGTGTAATAACATACCTCTCGATAGAATACATCCAACGAAATTGCACGGGTCCTGCAATTGCAGCCTCTTCTGCTAAATGAACAACCAAGTGCTCCATGACATCAAAAAATGAAGGTGGAAATATTTTTTCAAGATGGCAAAGTGTAAGGGCAATGCGATCTTGTAAATGCTCAAACTCATCAATGGTCATCGTTTTCGAACAAAGCTTGCGGAAGAAATTGCTTAACTCAATCAATGCCATTGTCACATTCTTAGGCAATGATTTCCGTATAGCAAGAGGGAGTAATTGTTGCATTATGATATGATTGTCATGACTCTTAAGTCCTGAAATGGTTCGCTCTTTTAGGTTCACATGTCGTGAAATATTTGACAAATAACCATCTGGGACTTTCACATTCTTCAATACTTTGCAGAATAAGTCTTTCTGATCTTTGCTCATAGTAAAACATGCAGGGGGTATATATGCTTTTCTATTAGCATGTTGTTTGGGATGTAGTGCTTTTCGAATACCCATATCTTGAAGATCAAGACGAGCCTTTAAAGTATCTTTACATTTACCCTGAACATTCAATAATGTCCCAAGTATATTATCGCACACATTCTTCTCTATATGCATAACATCCAAATTGTGGCGAATTAAGTTAGCTTTCCAATATGGTAGTTGAAAAAAAACACTTTTTTTCTTCCAATTCAGTTCCTCTCTAATAGACTCATCATTGGCATCCCATCTTTTACGTTTTCTTGACATATCACCATGATTTTGCTCATCATTTATCTCCAAGCCATGTAATTGTTCTAACAAATCATCTCCTGATAACCGAGGGGGTTTTAGTTTTCTTTCAGCCATACCATCAAAAGAAATGAGATCATCTCGAAATTTATGATTGGGATCTAACCATCGACGATGTCCCATATAACAAAACTTCTTACCATGACTCAACCACTTAGAACGGGTTTCTTTGTTGCAACAAGGACAAGCTAATCTACCTTTTGTGCTCCATCCAGAAAGATTTGCATACGCAGGGAAGTCACTAATTGTCCATAGCAGAGCTGCACGCATACAAAACATTTGTTTGCTTGTTGCGTCATAGGTAGGAATGCCTTCATCCCACAACTCCTTCAACTCATCGACTAAAGGTTGCAAATATACATCAATATTATTTCCTGGTCCACGTGGGCCATCAATCAATGTTGATAGTATAAGATAAGGTTGTTTTGTGCACATCCAAGGTGGTAAGTTGTATATCATCAGTACAACAGGCCACGTGCTATGTGAAATATTCATTGTCCTAAAGGGGTTGAACCCATCAGATGATAACCCAAGTCTAACATTGCGAAAGTCACTAGAGAAAGTAGAATGTTGTTCATCAAATGATTTCCAAACTTTTGAGTCTGCAGGATGCCTTAGTATGCCATCATTTCTCCGTTGTTGTCCATGCCATTGCATCAGGGAAGCTGTTTTTGATGACATGAACAACCTTTGAAGCCTTTGCTTTAAGGGAAAATACCTAACTACCTTCGCAAGAATTTTATGTTTTCTCTCATTGGTACTGTCATCATCTGTTTCTCCTGAAAATTGTTTCCACCTTGATGTATGACAATATTTACAATCGTTTAGATCTGCAAATTCCTTCCTATACAACATGCAATTGTTGGGGCATGCATGAATTTTCTTGTAATCTAGCCCCAAATCCCTAACAACCTTTCTTGCTTCAGAATATGACTTAGGGAATGGTTCAATCATAGGAAATGCCTTCTTCAGTACTTGAAGTAATGCAGTAAATGAAGTATGACTCCATTTGTGATTAGTTTTCAAGTGGAAGATCTGCACAACAAATGATAGAAATGAAAAATCCTTGCAACCAGAGTATAACTCGCGCTCAGCATCTTTCAATAGTTTGAAAAATTTTTCTGTATCCTCATCAGGCCTTGTTGAGTGCTCATCTGGTTCATCAAGAATTGGGCCACTATCTAGGGTTGGCATTCCTAATGCCTCATTCACGAGCTCATGCATATTATCCTTTCTATGCCTTTCGTTTACTTCACTATCATCATTAACAAGTTGTGAGTGGATTGTAGATTCTCCATGATATACCCACTTAGTGTAGGTTTCAAGAAACCCATGCATAATTATGTGCTCATAAACATCCTTGCTTCTTTGGTTTATAGTGTTACGACAACGCTTACATGGACACTTGATTTCTGCATTGGGGTGCTTATTGATATATGCAAACTCAATAAAAGTTTTTGCCCCATACATATATGCCGAAGACACCCTGTTGCCAATTGTAATCCAACTCTTATCCATATTTGATCCTCGATTATCTCAACAAGACTGTCAAATTTTGAAATCTACCAAAGTTAAATGTACATGTCTATGAGCTTCTAAAACAAGTTAGTATTACATATCTAAGCTGAGGAATTGTCATGTGCAAACATCTTTAGATGCAATTATAATGAATGGATCACAAGTAGATAGGATACATCCTAAAATGCTAGGATATTTCAAATAAATTTTTACATGAAAATAGGCAATCCAGTAAAAGAATATAAATTTTTGTATTTGTCGTGTTACATATTTTATTATTTTCCTTGGAAACTTACTAGTTCAAGTTTTGCTTTTTCCTAAAATGCTCAGTTGAAAAAAAAAAAAAAAAGATAGACAATACATGAGGCAAATGAATATAATCAACAAACATAATTGATAGTACTATGAAACTTAGAAATTAACACAAACTTTTACTAGCAAAACTAAAGGAAAAGTAAGCTAAAGGGAAAAGTACATTTAGTAATTTGTATCCCAAATTTGGTTCCCAACATATGGTAGTGAGATCCTCTAAACAAAATAGCAGCAAAATTAAAGTACTCTCATCGTTCTTGAATGTGGTCAAAAAAATTCCAACAAAATTAAAATACTCTCATTGTTACTAAATGTGGTCGTGCTTTCATGTGTTGGGAACCAAATTTGGAATACGAATTTGGGAACCATAAAATTTACTTTGGATAAATTCATATGTAATAATAAGAGAGAAAAAAAACCCTTTAAATAATGTATTTGACGTTTTTAAAGCCTTCCTAAAAGATCCTTCAAATAGTTTGTTAAATACCCAAATGCTCCATTACATTACTTTAAAGTTCATATTTAGTCAATCCTTGCTTGGTGGTTTAAATTATAGCATGTGTGTACCTTTGTCTCTCCATAAATATATTGATATATATATGTCTATATACTACCAATTGGTTTAAGGCCTGATTCATTTCCAAAAAAAAAAAAAGAACGTGAATGACTTAAGAACTATAAGTGAAATCAAAACACACTATGCCCAATCTCTATGTATTATACTATTATTTAACATTGCACTAATCAAATATATATAATATATATATATATATATATGTCTTTTCTCTTGTATAATTAATAGAATATTCTATGATACATCCTATTGGTCTTAGTTTTATCATATATCCTAGAGATTGTTGGTCCCAAAATAAAATCAAAGTGGTTTTCAAAGTTAAACCATGTTGGACTACTTGTAAAATTTTGTAATCAAATTCCTACATTTTGACACCAAATTAGAATATATGATTTCTAAATGGCTTAACAATTATGCCATATGTTGCAGTGGTAATTAATGGTGTCATATACCACAACATATAGTACAATGAATAAAGCCTTTGGAAACCAATTTGAGATTTAAATTTGGGAAACACAAAATTACTCTAAGAAAAGCAAGTGAACACAAAATTAAATCCAACAAATCGGAGAAAAAACCACCAATGAATAAGAGAAACCAAAACTAAACAATGAAATCAAATTGAATTAGGTAAAACCTCTGTAGGTTTTGAATATATATATCAATTGATAATCTAACCTACGTCATTCACTAAGATTCATTAATATGCAAAACCAACGAAAAAAGGTTAAGATTTTATAATTCATAACATAACATGAAAACTCAACATCTGGCAAGTCTATCACCAAGCAAAAGATTGGTTTGATTTTAAAGTTTTTATACACATGACACATGTACACATGCAAGTCTATTAAGCAAAATTCAAAGAAAAATCCTAAGGAATGGTACTTACAGGTGACAGAGGAGATAACAGTGCAGAATCTCTGATCGATGGATGGCTTTTTGGATGTGGACTATTTGATCGTGAGAGGTAGCCAGAGTTTGGAATAGGTAGGAAACTGATGGGTATGATGAGAAAACCTAACTCTAATACACAACTCAAACAATACGGCACAGTTTTGGAATTGAAAAACCTTCCAAAACCGAGTTTTATTTACACATTATAGTTTAATAAGAATGCTATACAAACTTTGGCGGGAGACTCAATTTTTTATTGCTATTTTGCCGCCATATGTTTCAGCCATTTTGTGTGTGTGTTTTTTTTTTTTTTTTTTTAATACCATGGTGTGCAACTTTCATTTGCATCCCAAACCACCATATCTTTGGTTCTTACAAAAACCAAGTAGAAAGTTTGGGCTTGTTTGGTAACGTTGTCATTTTCTGTTTTTTGTTTTTATTTTTTCATTTTTTAGAAAACAAAAATTGAAAACACGTTTTGTAACGTTTTTGTTTTTTATTTTTAAAGTACGTTTTCAAATTTTGGGCAAAAATTGAAAAAACCAAAAAGTCATTTTGAGTTTCCTGTTTTTGTATTTGCTTTTTTGTTTTTTTAAATTCAACAATGTTACCAAACAAGTTTTTGTTTTTTTTTTTCCAAAAAAAAAACCAAAACTGGTTTTCGTTTTTAAAAAACTGAAAACTCAAAACAGGAAACGTTACCATGCGAGCCCTTATTAGCCTTTTGGATTGAATATTAATATGTACTTTATTTAGGTATTTCCAAACAACTCCTAACACCCATTTTTTTTAAATAACTTTTGACAATAATCAATGATTAAGAAAAAATTGCTCTAGCTGTAGCATTATCGCCCCCTACACCCAAATTTTTGTTTTTTGCAAGTGCCGTAAACAGTGTCGTAAAAAGTGTCGTAAAAAGTCACTCTTTTTTGGCTCTTCACTAACTGTCGAAAAAAGTGCCGGAAAAAATCAAATTTTCACGGCCCAAGCACTACAGTCGAAACTACTGTCGAGAAAAACCATTTTTCCTGGCAGTTAGCTTAGAGTCGTAATTACCGCCGAGAAAAATACTTTTTTCCGACACACTTTTTACCACTATACTCAACCGTCGAGAAAACCCATTTTTCTCGACAGTGTTTCAACTGTCGGAAAATAACCGCCGAGAAAAGCCTATTTTCCTGTAGTGCCTAAAAAATTTGATTAAAATGTAGTAACATAAAATGCCACCATATATTCGGAACCATTCAACTAGTGAGCTAAAAAATATTCAAATTAGAATGAATGTCACATTGGTGAGACGATCAAAAGAGATAATTTCTTAATTATAAACCTTTAAACAAGGTTTTAAAATGGATTAGGTATCCAATACCTAATAAAAAAGATTTACTAAACCGACTTTGCCAATCTACAATTTTTTCTAAATTTGACATGAAGTCAGGATATTGGCAAATTCAAGTGGCGGAGGAGGATAGGTATAAAACTGCTTTTAATGTTCCATTTGGACATTTTGAGTGGAATGTTATGCCTTTTGGCCTCAAGAATGCCCCTTCAGAATACCAGAATATTATGAACGATATTTTTAATAAATATTCTGAATTCTGCATTGTTTATATAGATGATGTTTTAGTCTATTCACCATCTATAGAGAAACATTGGAAACACTTGGAAAAATTTTATAAAATTGTACAAGAAAATGGTCTAGTTGTTTCTGCCAAGAAAATAAAACTATTTCAAACAAATATCAGATTTCTTGGACATCAGATAAATAAAGGGACCATTATTCCTATTTTTAGGGCTATTGTCTTTGGAGAGAAATTTCCAGATATAATCAAAGACAAAACCCAGCTTCAGAGATTTTTAGGAAGTTTGAATTACGTCTCTGAATATTATAAAAATCTTTATAAAGACTCAGCAGTCTTATATGATAGACTGAAGAAAATACCCCCTCCATGGACAGAAGTCCATACTGAAGCAGTTAAAAGAATAAAGGCAAAAGTAAAAGCTTTACCTTGTCTATGTTTGCCTATTCCAAATGCTTTTAAAATTGTTGAAACAGATGCTTCAGATCTTGGGTATGGAGGAATTCTTAAACAAAGAATTAATGATTCTGAACAATTGGTTCGCTTTACTTCAGGTGCTTGGAAGCCAGCACAGAAAAACTATTCTACTATTAAAAAAGAAATTTTAGCAATAGTTTTGTGTGTTCAAAAATTTGAAGGAGATTTACTCAATCAAGAATTTTTTATTAGAGTAGACTGTAGAGCTGCCAAGGACGTCTTAACTAAAGACGTAAAGAATATTGCCTCAAAACAAATATTTGCTAGATGGCAAGGAATATTGTCTGCTTTTGACTTCAAAATGGAATTTATAAAAGGAAGTTCAAACTCACTACCTGACTTCCTTACTCGGGAATTTCTGCAGACAAATCATGAGGCCTAGCTTCAGGAGTTATTACCCTGAAGGAAGAGGTGGAGGTAGACACCAAAGAAACTACCATAACCATGGAAATAAAGGTAAGAATAAAGTTCAGTATAATCCTCCAGAAAGGATCATAAACTTCTCTGATCCAGTTGACAAAGTTAAACTTTGGCCAATCCTTGTCTTAAATGACAATACCGAGGCAGTTAAATTGCCTAGTGATGTTGCTACACATTATCTGGATATTCCCAATCTTTGGTTCTACCCAAAGACAGCAAATGCAAATTCAAGGGAATATTATGAGAACATTTTAACAGAGACAGGTTCGGTAGATATCAGGCATAAAAATGCTGCAGGAAAACCAGCCTTTTCTCAAATGTTTATATTAAAGATTATATCTCCTTATGAATGGGGAATTAATCTTAATAAAGAAAGGAAGTTATTAAATAACAATCCTAATAATTCAAATTCATATAATTATTATGATTATCAAAAGGCATGGGATAAAGTTCTTCTCATCCAGAATTCCTTGTATAAACATACATGGTACTTTCAGTTTAAAAGGAATTTCAACTTTGATATTCCAAACTGGTTCTATGCTTGGATTTCTAAACATGGTCCTGAGATTGATATTCTCCCTTTGGAAGTAAACAATTGTTTTCAGTTATATAAAGATAAAAATCTTCCAGGAAGATCTGATTGTCCATTGTTCTACTTCTTTCTAGAATTCTCAGTACCTTGGATTCTAAAATGGGAATTCGCTTTGCAAAATACTCCATCCCATATTTGGACATTGTGTAGAAAATACCAAGTCTGGTGGTGGGCTAGGTATAATAACCCAGACCTCACTATCGAAAGAATGGAGAAAATCCTTGATATTGATCTCCCCTCAGTCTCAGACAAGAAGGAAGGATCTACCTCTTCTCCAGATATTTCAGAGATTAAATCTCAGATAAAATCAGATTTAAAATCTAGATTTCCAAACTTAAATCCACAAGAGTTTAAATTAAGAATTAAAAATGAATTATGTAAAAGATTAAATCTTGATTCAGACAGTGATAATGAGACTAATTCTCCATCAGATGCATCAATGCAAGATGAACAAGGAGATCCCTATTATCAGTCAAAAGAGTATCCTGGTGATGATGAAGATTACGGATTTGAAACTCAATTTAATCACTAAAGGAATCTCTTTATGTCTCTTTCTCAGCTTTAAATAAAGCTAGGGTCCCACTTCACGTGGTATTATCAGATGGCCGACAAACTTTTAATAAAGTACCTTTACTTTTAATAAAGTATCTTTACTTTCCTAAAGCTTATCCATCCACGTATCCAAAGAGATAAGAAGGAATCTACAGCTGTCCTTCCAGACCCTTCTGAAGCCTCTATATATTCAGAAGCTCATTCCAGTTGAAGGCAGGCTCATTTTCGCATGACTCAGTTTTCTAGCGAATGATTCTCACTCTTGTCTTCTCTCTCTCTTTTGTAATTTACTTGAGTGTTTTCTCTTTCACTTTAAAGTTTCAGTTTGCTTGTAAGATAAGTGTGAGGTTTGAGTGTGCTTAGTGTGAAGAAAGCAAAAAGCTCCTATAGCTGAAGCTTGTGTGCATTATAGCAGCTTCACTTTCATGTAAGTTTTATTTGTATTATGAATGATATTTTTATGAGTTTAAGATCTGATTTATGTCATATTGTTTCTCTTAAAATAACTATCAGAGAAAATTATATTCGTATTGTAAACAGGTTAGAATCAATCAACGTTATTCCTGAAATAGAAATTCAACCTCTAAGAACAAGAATTGTTCAACTACAGGAAGAAATTGATTCTTATAATGAAATGTTAAGAATGATTGCTTTTTAAATGAGTGATCGCTTGAGTTTAAGATTACTGTTAAAAACTCTTGAAGATTTAAAAGAATCTTATAATTCAGCCTTAAATAGCCCCTTTGCATTAGAAAATCATCATCCATACACTTTATTCCGCATGAACAAAGCTCTTAAAAGAGTTAACTCTGAGATATGTCTCACAAAACATAAGTTATCAATACTAGCTTGTTAAGAGTGTCTTCAGTTCCCCTTTTTGGTATCAGAGCCATCTTAATTTGGTTCCTGTTGAGACATTGTTCTGTTTGTTAGGACATAGCATTCTCCAAGGTTGCATAGGTTGCATAGGTCGAATAGGTCCGCTTGAGCCGGGTAGGCGTTTAGGACTGGAACTTGACTGGAACGTAACTGGAACGTAGCTAAAGAGAGTTACTATTCACAAACATTACAATGAACACAATAGCTAAGTTATTTGGAACTTATACTATTAATGAACAAGACTTTCTTGAAAAGAAGTTTGATTTTAGTAATATTAAAAATATGGATGAAGTTTTTGTTAATAACCTCGAAGAGGCATTAAAAAACTGGAAAATGCCTTCTATACCTTTAAACAGGTTATACCACAGTACAGTTTTTAATATCAACAAGTCATATAAGATAAAGACTGTTGAAAGCTCGCATCAAATTCTTAAAGAAAAAGAAAGTTTCCAAATGCTTACATCCAGAGCTATTTCAGAATATTTGGAACAAGATTATAAGTTTTTACATATTGGAATGGTCCAAGTTAGTATAAAACCCATGACCCTTACAGGGTTAGATACTTCTCTCTTAGTATGTCTAAGAGATGCTAGACATTTAAACTTTTTAGATTCTTTAATCGCAATGATTGAATCAAGTTTATGTCATGGTCCTGTTTATTTTAACAGTTTTCCAAATTTCTGTGTTAGCTTAACGGATGCTATCATCCTAGATGTCCTTACCTTAAATATTCATACTCAAAGGTATAACATGAAACCAGGAAGTGAAAACATTCTGGTAGGCTATAGAGTATATTATAAGGTAATGAACACAATGTGTCCAGAGTTTAAAACTCCAAATTTAAAGAATAATCCTGATCAGTCTACAGTTGTGATACAAGCTAATATGGATAAATCATCCATAACAGCACCTAGACTGATAAAATGGTCAGAGATAACTCCTCCCAGAGAATGGATATTAGAAGAATCTCATCCTCAACATTCAATAAAGAATTTTGAACCACAAGAAGTTATACAGGATGAAAATGGAAATGTAATAATTAAATGTCCATCTCGAATATCCATAGACATGTCTTCTCAGTCTACTAGTTCATCTTCTCGATTAATTAGAAGAACTAATAGTCTTCGAAGGAGACCCGGGAAGGAACCTATTGTACCTGTTTACGAAAAAACAAGTCAATTAATTGATACAGAAAACAGTTACAAAGAACCAAGTGTTCAAGGTATGAAGCTTACAGCTTCTCAAATACCTAAAGTTGTTTATAAAGAAGAATCTGATTCAGGATTCTCAATAAACACAATTTCATAATTCGAAATTGATAGAGATCTTTTAAATAAAGATTATTTAAAACCAGAGAATAAAAAGTATAGACTACTTTTAAAACAATTTTCTGAAGAGGAACAAAACAGTTTTAAAGAACAGTTTCTAGCCTATCTAAAGATAATAGAAAAACATATCTCATATTTTGATTGGCTTAAATGGAATCTTTCAAAAGAAGTATGTGCTGGGAGCATTAGTGATAATATCCTAAGAGAATGGGGATTATATCCTGAGGGTACTCATGAAAGTATACACCCTCCTAATCATGCTTTTTTGATAAAAGTGAATGGATCCCAAGAGAGGATCAAAGCATCTCCAATAAAAAAAGAAGTTTTAGAAGAAAGCGATGAAGCAAAGAATATCGCTAATAAAGGAGATGTTGGTAAAATAACAGAGCAATTAAATTTTGCTAATGTAGCTCTTCACTACTTAGGAAAACAGACTAATAGAATTGAAGAGTATGCTTGTATCATCAAAAAGCAGATAGATACATTTGATAAAATAGAAACAACTTTGTTACCATCGGTATTTCCTAAACCTAAAGTTGTTCCAGGAAAAGAAAAAAGATGGGAGAAACCTTTGGTAAGAAATACTGTTAATACAGAATTTCTACAGGCTTTAAATAAAAAATGGAAAGATGATGGAAGTCCACCTATAGATCCTATAGTAAAACCACCATCACCTCAGAAAAGCTTTAAAGACCCTCCCACTCCTAAGAAAGAAGGAGAGTCCTCAGGAACAAAGAATGACTCAGTGAATACGATTTCCTATGAAGAAGAGTCAGTTAAGGATGAGGATATAGAGGTAGTTGCGTTGGAAAGTCAGTTTATTAATTCTACGGTTAAACCTTTTACTCAGAATTATTATCCCAGACCTTCTCCAATTGATCTTCAATTTGAAGAAAGAAATGTTATAAATCCAATGCAATACAATGGTAATTCCATTTATGAATGGAATATAGATGGTTTATCCGATCATCAGATTTTAAAAGTCTTACAGCATATGGCTATGGCGGCAAATGCCATTAGAGCTAGAATTGATGACCCCAATTCTGAATTGACTATATTAAATCTCTTAGTTGCTGGATTTACAGGGCAATTAAATGGTTGGTGGAATCAATTTTTAACAAAATTTCAAAGAACAGAAATAATAAGTGCTGTAAAATCAGATGAAGAAGGGAATCCTATTCTAGATAGAAATAGGCAACCCACCCCTGATGCTGTTATAGCGTTAATTACTGCTATAACCTTCCACTTTCTGGGAGAAGTATCCCAAATAATGGAAAGAGGAAAAGACCTCTTAATAAATCTCAAATGTCCCACACTTTCTCATTTTAAATGGTATAAAGATACATTTTTAACAAGATTATACTTCAGAAATGATGCAAGCCAAGACTTTTGGAAAGAAAGATTTGTTGCAGGTTTGCCAGGTTTATTTGCTGAAAAAATAAGGATGAGATTAAGAAATAAAAATAATAATCTTCTTCCTTATCATTTGTATACTTATGGAGAGTTGATAAGTGAAATCAATTCTGAAGGATTAGCTCTCTGTAATGATATAAAATTAAAAAAGCAAATGAAAAGAGAAAGAAATTCTGGGAATAAGGAATTGGGAGATTTCTGCAAACAACTAGGATATGATATGGGATCTTCTGAAAGAAAGAAGCCTTTTAAAAGAACGACTACTAAGAGATCCTTTTCTAAACCAACAGGTAAGCCTAAAGGTAAACCTAAGGGAAAACCGAAAGGAAGACCGAAGGAGAAACCTAAAGGTAAACCTAGGATTCCTGTTTGTTTTAAATGTGGAAAACCTGGTCATTTCAAAAGCTAGTGCAAAGTAAAACAAAAAATCAATGCCTTAGACATTGATGATGATCTAAAAGATACATTAATCTCTATAATGCTTCTAAGTCAAGAAGAAGAAGATTTGTTAGAAGAACAATATGGCTTCGAAGAAGAAGAAGAAGAGGTTAATGAAATCAATGAAGAATCAGAACAAGAAGAAGAATTAGAACAATGTTCTGATCAATGCAAAGATAAAATTGATTTCTATGAGTCCATTTTAAAAATGAATGGCATGAGTATTAATACTATCTCAAGCCAAGAAAGTTTGATTTTAAAAATAATTGATAAAATTCCTAATCTTGAAGAAAAGAAAAAAGTGATTTCTCAATACATGAAGACCTTTGAAGAAGGTACTTCCCAAGATCAGGAAGAAACTGAATTGGTTAAACCAAAGCCTAGAGAAATTTATAATTTCAAGGACGTAGTTTCCAGAATAAATGCTAGATCTCAAAGATCTAGAGATAATCTTCCTTCTGTAAAAGATTTACAAGAAGAGATTAATGGGTTAAAGAAATCTGTCAGAGAATTAAAAGAAAGAGTAGATTCTCTAGAAGAAGAAAACTTTATTCCTGAAGAAGTTTTCAATCCACAAGAAAATCCTCAAGATAAAGGAAAAGGTATAGAAATATATCCAGAAGGATTTGTGGAAGAAACAGGAATATTTTATGTTGAACGATTAATTTACCAAAAGTGGTATGCTAAAGTTTCTATTGTTATTGGGGATGATTTCATTCTAAATAACATTGCTTTAATAGACTCTGGTGCTGATATGAATTGCATAAAAGAGGGATTAGTCCCTTTTAAATATTTTGTTAAAACCACCCAGACTCTTACAGCAGCAAATGGGAAGAAACTTGATATCAAATATAAGATCCCTTTAGCTTATATTTGTAATCAGGATGTTTGCCTTCCATCCACTTTTATTTTGGTAAAAACCTTAAATCAACCTATTATATTAGGTACTCCTTTTCTGTCTTTGATAAAACCCTTTACTGTTACTCAAGAAGGTTTAAAAACCAGATTGCTTGATGAAGATGTTCTATTTAGATTTCTACATCAACCAATGGAGACAGAAATCCATTCTTTAAAAGAAAACATTGTTTTTAAAGAAAAACAAATAGCCTTGGTTAAAGAAACCTTGACGCATCAAAGAATTTATGAAAAACTTTCAAATACTATTTTGAAAAATAAAATTGAAAAATTTCAGATTCTATTACAAGACAATATATGTTCTGAGCATCATAATGCCTTTTGGCACAGAAAAAAACATATTGTCACTTTACCTTATGAAAAGGACTTTGATGAAAAGAATATTTCAACTAAAGCTCGTCCTATTCAAATGAGTAAAGATTTAATGGAATTCTGCAAAAAAGAAATTGAAGATTTGTTAAACAAAAATCTTATTCGCAAAAGTAAATCCCCTTGGAGCTGTTCTGCATTTTATGTTAATAAAAATTCAGAAATTGAAAGAGGAGCTCCTAGATGCCATGGAGTGCATTGGTTGATTCATCGACTGCTAATCGCATTTCCCTTAATTATTTAATCAAGTCAAAATGGCTAAGTCATAATTTTTTATTTTTTATTTTTTATTTAAAAAAAAGAAAAAATAAATGAAAGAGCTCCAACAGTAGATTGACAAAATCGAACTGTACTTTTCTCCCAATGTTTTAGAGAAAAACTATACTATATTGATATTTGATGAGGCTTTAAATTTAGAGACCCTAAAAAATTTGATTAAAATGTAGTAACATAAAATGCCACCATATATTCGGAACCATTCAACTAGTGAGCTAAAAAATATTCAAATTAGAATGAATGTCACATTGGTGAGACGATCAAAAGAGATAATTTCTTAATTATTAGGGCTAACCAACCCAAAACAATAAAGAAAGGAGAAAGATTTGACCTACCAATGAAAGCTAGCAAAACCACACATCAGAAACAAACAATTGGCTAAGTACAATTATTCATTTTTATTTTTTTTGCTTTAATCATTTTAATTGTTTAGTTTTTTGGAGTCAACAATCACTTATAACTATCTATTATATATATATATATAAAAGCTGAAGCAAAAGCTACTTCCACATTTTGCCACGTCAACAAGCTATATTTCAACTAAAATCGTATGTGGCAATAGTAACGTGAGAGTTGCATCTCTCTCATAAATGTGACTCTCTCTCTCTCTCCCTTGGTTTTCCCCCTTCTCTATTACATTCATTGCCTCTTATAGAATATACAAAATTAGAACTCTCATTTTTCTAGAAAAAATCACAAACCCCCTCTGTATACACCCCGATTTTGACAACTGTCGAATTTAGGGGATTGTTACCTCCAAAACCGATGATGACAATGTCCGAAAAATTTTGGGTTTCTAAAGTGATTCAAGCATTTTGAAAGGCTCTTCAATTTCAATTTCAAAAAGAAAACTAATTAAGAAAGAAAGAAAAAAGGAAGGAAAGAGGGAGAACGTGAGAAAGGAAAGAAACGGCATGCGGCAAAGCCTGCGGCAGTCTCGTGGTGCCCCTGCGGCACTCACTGGGTAAAGCGGCACTTACTGAGAGCTGCCCCGGTAATTCCTAAATACTGCAGACAACTCGCCAAATGCCGCTGTAAAAGAAGGTGTTTAGAAAGCAAAAAGAAAGAAAAAGAATAAGAAAAAAAGAAAAAGAAATAAAAAACAAGGCAAAATGAGATGCACAAAAAGACGGTAGTCCACGAGTTGTCTGCGGCACTCTCTGAGTGCCATGCCGGCAATTGGTGAGTGGCGTTCCGGCGTTTACTGAGTGCCGCGAGCAACTCCACCAAGTGTCGCGTTTTTCAACCGCCTTGTTTTAAAATAGTACGCATTGTATCATAAAAAGTACCTTCGGGATTAGGGTTTTTACCCCCGAATTTACCAAAATGACCCTTGAAATTTGCCTATATACAAGTATGAATATCCCCAATACACAAGAGGATTCTTGAGCAACTTTTGATATAATTAGGATGCCAGCATTAAGAAAATTGTAGAGAGAATCAAAACAAAAAAAATCATTGCAAGGATTGGAAGGAGAGCTTGGGGATTCTTGTGAAGACCTTCAAACTATAAAGAAGTTAAGGAAAATTGGAGGTAATCTCTAATCTTAATTAGTTTTTAGTTCAAGTTCAATCACAATTCGTAGAACTACTTAGGATCTTTTACACATTTTTGAAAAGTCTCTTCTCACCTGATCATTTCGTCACACACCACTAGAATTGTGATTGAAGTCTCATTTGTTGTTCATTGATTTGGATCTAAATAGCTTTGGGTTTAAGACCAAATAAATTCTACAGTGAGTCTATATTCCTCAAGGATCATCAAATTGAGAGAGAAATTAAGGCTTAAGAAGAGTCAACTACAATGGCTTAGATGTCAACATTGGTGTAGTGAATTCGTAAACCAACTTTGATTAAGGATTTTTAGTTAAATCATGACTCATTGGAATTGAATAAGACCAATTGGAATGTGTTCATAACACAAAGATCTACCACTGTAGTTTTTACTTTGACTTAATTTGATGGTTAGGATGGTTTGATCCTAGGATTTATAAACTAGTCACTTCCTATCCGTTATTTCAGAAAAGTAAGTCTGTTTTGATTTAAATAGATTAGAGCAATAACCAAACATTTTTTACTTCATATAATTTTTTCCATAAAGTTAAACGCGTTAGTGAGATCCCCTAAAAATATTGGAGTAATTCAGATCCATTTACTATTTTGACTAAATCATACAAAATCTCTGGATAGAGAGTTGTCAAATTCTGAGTAATGTCTGGTTTTGATCTAATTCCCATAGATTGAATCATTTGATCTTTGATTTTCTTTCTGGGTTAGAATCTAGTATCATAAAGACATCATGTGTCCAAAAATCATTAAGAGCAAAACATGGGAAGTATGCTGTTACTATTTTTGAAAGTCAGGTCTACTCTTTTTAATTTTCAAAATTCTATGATTGATTTGATAAACTTTGCAAATAATGGCCCAAATGACTTTTCCATGACCTTAGGCTTAAACCATGTTTTGATTATGATTAATTAGACTTAAATCCAGAGGCTAAATGATCCAAATCAACAAATGACTCATAGTTTGTGCTTGTTCATGTTCATACATTCATTATCATCATCATATTTAGGATGTGATACTTGTATCCTACGACTTTAACTTGTAAATCATTGAAATAAGTTATAATTGATTGAGTTTAGTCATGAATTCTTTTTTAATCATGTTGAGATTGTACCACCACTATATGGACGTTACATTGGCTCCTAGTTAAGACTTGTACATCTATAGGAGGTGGTGTAATTTCAACAAATTAGAAGAAATTCATGATTATGTCAAGTTTCTCCATGTTTGTTAGATCTAAGCTAGGAGTTTGGTATAATATTTAGGATTTGATATTATATTATGTTCAAAGCATGTGGACTAATCCTTTGTTTTGTAGCGCTATGGAGGTACAATTACTTGACATTTCTTCTAGTTTATTTTATTTTTTTTATTTTATCGATTTTCGACTCCATGCGCGACACCTTAGATTAGGTATTGTCTTTTGTGTGTATATGTGTTAGAGACCCTTTTTAGTTTTTATGTTACTTTTTTAAATTTTTTTTTAATTTTCCATGCATTACACGTTTCCTATTTCGTAGCTGGATCCCGGGTAAGTTCTCTCGTTCCTTATTGCATATCATTTTTCTTGTTATTTGAACTATGTGAAAAGTATAGTGATAGTCCAATCATGTGATCCTTCTATCCAAAGAATTTTCGACTCCAAACTAACCCTTGTTAAAGTATGCTTTCATCATCAGAGGAAAATCTTGGGAATTGTTTTTTATGCTTTCCAAACAAATTTCAAAAAGTAAAATTTCAATCCAATCATCTTGGTTGAAAAATATTTAGTTTTCAAAAGAAATCTCAAGAATTGTTTTCAAAAGATTGATCATCCAAGGAATACTTCCCAAATGATTTTAAAACGTTCAAACTTTGATGGGGTAATGAGGGTCACAATGAAAGGGGAATTAGCCCACTTGAGATGAGTGAGGATTTTATGTGCTTATGTGTTTCATGTGTTAAGATTAGGATTTTCTTTTCTTTTGCATATAGAGTAGGCACACACACACACACACACACACACACACATGCATTACATCCGTGTGGCATATGAACCGCATGATGAACATGGTAGAAGCAATGACTCGCCAGCTGTAGCCCATAATTCCATAAGTTGTTGATCCATCCCCTCCAGTGGTAGAAGCAATGACTCGCTAGCTGTAGCCAATAATTCCGTAAGTTGTTGACCCACCCCCTCCAGTGGCAAGAGATCAAGACAGGTATGATAATGGAGGCACAGAGAGCTGATGTGCCTGTAGACACCCCAATTTGTTGGCTATCAGATTTAAGAGACCCATAGCTTGGTGGTTCACAATGATCGAAAAAGACTCAAAAGGACTCCTAGAAGTTAGTTCTATTTCTCAAAATGCTCAGAATGACCAAAATGCCCCTGAAAGCCCGAAAACTCTCAGATTTGGACCAAAAGTTCTGAAAACATGCTATGTCGGAAGAAAAGTAAGAAAATAAGTTTATAAGTAAAATCAGATGAAATCGTCAGCTCCCAGAGACCCCCGGAAGTCCCGGAAGTTCCCTGAAAGTCCCCGTTGATCGGTTTGACCAGTTTGACCAGGGTTTGACTGAAATCATCCGAATTCGCCAAAAAAATTTCAAGATCATCCTGGATCATGTGAAAAGTACTAAAACGAGTTTTAAAAGGAAATTGGACGAAAACGTCAGCTCCTGAGACCTCCTAGAGGTTCCCAGAACATTCTGAAGATCCTAGGTTTGATCGATTTGACCTAAAAGTTGACTTCGAAACTGGAGTACCGTAACAATTTTCAAACATTTTTCATGGTTACCAGAGGTCAATAGCTTTCCAACAGTATATTGTACATCATTTTTGGATTTAAAACGGATTTATTATGAATTTTTGAAGGTGAAAAAAGGCGAGCAAAATGGCTTTTATCGCGAATACCGTAAAACTTTTCAAAGTGACCTAACTCTAAAAAATTTTATATAGAAATTAGACTCCAATACCGTTCCAACGGTATATCACAAGCTCAGTTTGGAGTTCGTAAGCATTTTCTGTGAATTTCGGATGAAATAGGGCCTTTTCGCGAATACCGGAACCTCTGGGGGCCTAAATACAAAATTTTGGGGCATCTGAGGAGCAGTGCCATGGAGGCACTGGGTCACTACCGCGGCGGCACATGGCCAGTGCCGCAGCGACACTCAACTGTCTCAGAGTCCATTTTTTAAATTTATTTGGGGGTCCAATTTGATTAATTAAAAATCAAAACGATGTAGTTTTATGTTCACAGATATTTGGGACAAATGGGAGTAATTCTAAAACCCCAAAACAACACCAAATTAGCCTATATAAACCCCCCATTGCTCTCCATTTTGGGGGGGGGGGGTAAGTGCAAAACTTGAGAAAGTTTTAGAGAGAAAGAGAGATAGAGATAGGTTTAGAAGAGAGAAAGCGAGCTTCTCCCACTAATTTTCTATAGAAAATGAGTTCTAAACTTAACTTCTTCCACCATCCTTCTATATACTTCATTATCAATACACCCAACCACCATTTCTCTAAGCATTCATGAGTTAGGGAGCTACTTCCATGTCCAAATGTTAATATCTATGAGTGAAACACTACGCTACAAGTCCAAAATCACATTTATTATCATCTATTGATTGTTATTTACTTGCTTGTTCATATTATGTTCATCTCTTCTTAATTTTATTGTATTCTCTTTATTTACTTACTTGCTCTTCATCTTCTAAATGATGACATGAAGTTTGAGGTGAGTGAATCCTTATGGATAGTAGCTCTTGACCTCAAAACTATGTTTGATAGATGATGATTTCAACTTCAATACATTCCCATGTATTCATGAAGTTGTCTTTAAAAATGGAAATAATGCTTTCCAATAATATTGGAGGTTCTTGATATGAGTCAAATGTTGACATTTTAAGTGGTTATAATCTTCATTAATCATGAAAATATGTTTTCAAAGCCCCCGTTTCAAAACCCCTCTCAAACCCTCTCATTTTGATCTCAAGAAAGAAAACTCAAGTTTTTCCCAACATCTTTAAAATAGTGAGTCAAAACAGTGAATGACATGATTCCTACTCGAGGATACGTAGACAACCGCATTGGTTCGGTAGACACCATAATCAACCCTTTCTTTTAAGCCTTGTCTTGAACTACGCTCGACCTGATTCCCGCTCGGGGATACGTAGGCAACAGCATCGGTTCGATCATCCCACCCACCTAAAAATAATCCATTTCCTACAAGCCTTTTTAGGCCCCTTCTTTCAAAGCCTGCCTGAACTGTGCTAGACATGATTCCTACTTGGGGATACGTAGACAACTGCATTGGTTCGGTCGATACCATCATAATTAACCCCTTTTTCTTTAAAGCCTCGGCCTGAACTACGTTGGACCTAATCCCCGCTTGGGGGTACGTAGGTAAACTGTTAAAAGAAAGAAGGATGGCTCGCTAGGTCAAAAATCTGAAAGGACGCCTAGGCAAATTTAGAGCTAAATCCAAGGTGAGCACTAACAAAAGAGAGAAGAGCTCGCTAGGTCACCTCAATGGTTCCTAGGAAAAAGTTATGAGCATTTAAGAGATTAAAGTCACGGTCCTTGCCTTAAGCCAAAAAATCACCTTCCAAACTAGGGGCAAACTTCGGCTACCCGCCTCGTTTGCCTGAAATTTTACTATCTACTGTTCATAAAAGGGGCAAACTTCGGTCACCTACCTCGTTTGCCCAAAACCTCTAATAAACCATTGTCCAAACTAGGGGCAAACTTTGGTCACCCACCTCATTTGCCTATGAATTCCACTTCCTACACCTCAAACTAGGGGCAAACTCTGTTTGCTTAACATGATCCCTTCACACTAAGGGCGAGTTTTCAAGTCACCAAGTTGTTTTGAAAATTTTGAAATAGAGCAACGTTTATTCTAAAAGCTAAGGCACTAATTCAAAGCACTTCCTGGGAGAAGTAGAGAATTGATTAGATCAATAGGGAGGAATTTTCAAAAACCAGATTTATCAGCAAGGTGCTATCATATTAAGATGAGGAGTGAACATAAAAGATGAGCGGTACATCATTTATGACGAAGACACATTGAATTATGGCAATTTGAACGCTTCGTGCCTTTACTTTTGACAAGTCAATCCTTTTTTGGTTGAGTCAGTAATAAAAGTGTATCAGAGCTCAAAGCTCATACAAACCAACCCAACTCGTCATCGTTATTCCTATCAAGTCCATTCGTCCTGACAGTCTAAAATGTTTAGGTTTAAGGTGACTCCCAATTATAAAATATGTGGATGCAAGAAGAAGTTCCGAACACTGTTACTACATTAGTCAAGGCGTCAGCATGAGAGGTATCCAAACTTAGGGCAAATGCGAATTTCATCCCTTTCCTAACCATCAAAAGTTGACCCTCATCCATGCAACATAAGTCCATGACTGGCTGTTCATCATCTTTCTTCATCTATACAACATAAGTCCATGAGTAGATGTTGATCATCGTCCTTCATCGATGTCAAATCCATAGCCGCCACAGATCATCTACGAATAGAATCGTACCTTTACTCCCATCAGTGGGTGTATTTCCTTTTTCCCTAGCGGGATACATCTTAATCATTCCTCCCCAGTAGAGTCGCTTCATCCCCAGCAGATTCAGTTTTATCCCTAGCAGGTTTATCATTTCATACATCGTTAGTTCTTCTGATCATGGTTAGTCCAACCGTTGATCCAATCCATGATAGTCACAGTAGTTCACTGTCGACTAATCATCTCGATTCATACACGGTTAGTCCAACCATTGGTCCATTCCATGACAGTCACAGTAGTTCACTGCCGCTCATCATCTCGATTCGTACATCATCATTTCTTTTGATCATGGTTAGTCCAACTGTTGGTCCAATCCATGATAGTCACACTAGTTCACTGTCGACTCATCATCTCAATTCGTACACAGTTAGTCCAACCGTTGGTCCAATCCATGATAGTCCTAGTAGTTCACTATTGACTCGTCATCTCGATTTGTACATCATCATTTCTTTTGATCACGGTTAGTCCAACCGTTGGTTCAATCCATGACAGTCACAATAGTTCACTATCGACTCATCATCTTGATTCGTACACAGTTAGTCCAACCATCGGTCTAATCTATGACAGTCATAGTAGTTCACTGTCGACTCGTCATCTCGATTTGTACATCATCATTTCTTTTGATCACTGTTAGTCCAACCATTGGTCTAATCCATGCCAGTCACAGTAGTTCACTGTCGACTCATCATCTCGATTCATACATCACCAGCCCTCTAAATTGAGGCAAGTCATTCATCATCAGCCCTCTAGATTGAGGGAAATCCTTTATCGCCAGCCCTCTAGATTGAGGCAAACCCTTCATCGCCAGCCCTCTAGATTGAGGCAAGTCACTTTTTATCAGCCCTCTAGATTGAGGCAAGTCATTCATTGTCAGCCCTCTAGATTGAGGCAAATCCTTCATTGCCAGCCCTCTAGATTGAGGCAAATCCTTCATCACCAGCCATCTAGATTGAGGCAAATCTTTCATTGTAAACCCTTTAGGTTAGGGTAGAACTTCCACATCTATCAATCATTTTAGAGAGATTCTCAGAGAGTCCATCAACTCTCGAAGGCCCTAACTGGTTCTTTTGGATTGTACAGTATAAAATTTGATCAACCACGAGAGATTTAGAGATGGATCCTAGTTCTCGGTCATTCCGATCAACCGTGAGAGATTTGGAGACAAATCCTGGTTCTAGTGCCAAGGTTAAGAGAGATTCCCGAAGAATCCCCTACTATACCCAGCAGAAGATAACGACAATCAGAACTAACTCTCCGGATTAGTCATCCTAAAACACCGCCTGCAGTCAAAAGACCCTGACTCCCGGGGCAAGCACTGTCTACTCATAATTCACGGCTCCGTTGATTATTATGAGTTTCCTCACCCGTCGGTTATCGTGAGCTTCCTCACTTATCGTGAGCTTCATCACTCTGGTTATCTCACCTGTCAATTATCGTGAGCCTCCTCACTTATCGTGAGCTTCCTCACCAAACAATTATCGTGACCTTCCTCACTCCCCTGTCCAAAACCATGAACTCCCTCACCAAACACATATCACGAGCTTCCTCACCAACTCAGCTATTGTGAGCTTCTTCACTCCTCTGTACAAAATCACGAGCTTCCTCACCACTCAGTTACCATGAGCTTCCTCACTCCTTTATCCAAAATCGTGGGCTTCCTCCCCTATTCAATTTTTGTGAGCTTTCTCACTCATCGTAAGCTTTCTCACTTGTCGGTTATCATGAGCCTCTTTACCTACCTATCAGATATCGTGAGCCTCCTCACCTGTCGATTATCGTGAGCTCCCTCAACTGTCGGTCATCTTCAAAGACCCCGCATCCGGTCCCCTTCATTCACAAAGCACGTTTCTCAGAATTTAAGAAGTTTGCCCTGAGACCCAGAGTTTTCAAAGTCATTGTATCTTTATCCGAGTCATCCATTGCATCACAATCGGAGACATTAGCTCGACATAAGTCCACTCGGAGTGGCACATACCCCATAACACTAGCTCATACTAAGATCAAAACACTAAACATGATAGGATTCAATATGCAATTTATATCACATCCATGCATTGCATATCATCCTCATAACATAGCATTCATCTGTCTTGTTGTGCATGTGCGATTTATTCCTTTGTGCCCCGAACTACGTCCTGGTCTGATTCTCCTTGGGATATGTAGGCAGCACACGAAGAGCACGACCTACCCTAGCCCCAGCATCATGTTTTCTATCATTACACCTTTTGTAATGCTTTCTATCCTAAATCTATAGCCTCCAAAAAGACGTGTCTCTTCAAAGCTTTGGCACTCGCTTGCGACATGCGTTGCCTCGCAAGTTCATGCCTAAGAGGGGCAAACTGTAGACACCCCATTTTTTCAGCTATCAGATTTAGGAGACCCATAGCTTGGTGGTTCACAATGATCGAAAAAAACTCAAAAGGACTCCTGGAAGTTAGTTCTATTTCTCAAAATGCTCAGAATGACCAAAATGCCCTTCAAAGCCCGAAAACTCCCAGATTTGGACCAAAAGTTTTGAAAACATGCTATGTCATAAGAAAAGTAAGAAAATGAGTTTTTAAGTAAAATCAAATGAAATCGTCAGCTCCCAGAGACCCCCAGAAGTCTCGGAAGTTCACGGAAAGTCCCCGTTGACCGGCTTGACCTAGGTTTGACCAGTTTGACCAGGGTTTGACCAAAATCATCCGAATTTGCCAAAAAAATTCCAAGATCATCCTGGATAATGTGAAAAGTAATAAATGAGTTTTAAAAGAAAATCGGACGAAAACGTCATCTCCTGGGAGCTCCAAGAGGTTCCCAGAACTTTCTAAAGATTCCAGGTTTGATTGATTTGACCTAAAAGTTGACTTCGAAACTGGGACACCGTAATAATTTTCAAATAGTTTTCATGGATACCAGAGGTCAATAGCTTTCCAACGGTATATCGTACATCATTTCTGGATTTAAAACGGATCTATTATGAATTTCTGAAGGTGAAAAAAGGCGAGCAAATTGGCTTTTATCTCGAATACCGTAAAACTTTTCAAAGTTGCCTAACTCTGAAACATTTTATATAGAAAGTAGACTCTGATACCTTTCCAATGGTATATCACAAGCTCAGTTTGGAGTTCGTACGCATTTTCTGTAAATTTCGGACGAAATAGGGCCTTTTCAGAATACCGGAACCTCTGGGGGCCTAAATACAAATTTCTACGCATTTGAGGAGAAATGCTGCGGCGGTAATGGGCCACTGCCGCAGTGGCACATGGCCAGTGCCGCGGCTGCACTCAACCCTCGCAGAGTCCATTTTTGTAATTTATTTGGGGGTCCAATTTGATTAATTAAAAACCAAAACGATGTAGCTTTATGTTCACAGATGTTTGGGTCCAATGGGAGTACTTCTAAAACCCCAAAACCACCCCAAATTAGCCTATATAAACCCCCCATTGCTCTTCATTTTGGGGGTAGGGCAAGTGCAAAACTTGAGAATGTTTTAGAGAGAAAGAGAGATAGAGATAGGTTTAGAAGAGAGAAAGGGAGCTTCTCCCACTGATTTTCTATAGAGAGTGAGTTCTAAACTCAACTTCTTCCACCATCCTTCTGTATACTTCATCATCAATACACCCAACCACCATTTCTCTAAGCATTCAGGAGTTAGGGAGCTACTTTCATGTCCAAAGGTAAATATCTATGAGTGAAATACCAAGCTACAAGTCCAAAATCACATTGATTATCATCTATTGATTGTTATTTACTTACTTGTTCATATTATGTTCATCTCTTCTTAATCTCATTTCTTTTTTTTTATTTTATTTTCTTTATTTACTTACTTGCCCTTCGTCATCTAAATGATGACATGAAGTTTGAGGTGTGTGAATCCTTATGGATAGTAGCTCTTGACCTCAAAAACATGTTAGATAGATGATGATTTCAACTTCAATACATTCGTATGTATTCATGAAGTTGTCAAATAATACGTTCCAATAATCTTGGAGGTTCTTGATGTGAGTCAAATGTTGACATTTTAAGTAGTTATAATCTTCATTAAGTATTGAAAATATGTTTTCAAAACCCCCATTTCAAAACCCCTCTCAAACCCTCTCATTTTGATCTCAAGAAAGAAAACTCAAGTTTTTCCCAAAATCTTTAAAATAGTGAGTCAAAACAGTGAATGATCTGAGCTCAAAGATTTCTCGAGAACTCAATACTCAATGTATGGATGCAAGAAAACTTGGAAAGTCTTTCTGACTCATTAGAGAACACCCATGATTTTTGGCTTGACTTGGAAGCTCTTGAAAGGGGTCCATTTTTGTCCAAACATTACTTCCAAACATTCTGCCTCTGCTGTCACAGCAGCTAGGTTGACTTTCAACTTATTTTACAGAAAACCTTTCCAAAACGGGTGGTCCCAACTTATTTTCCCCTTGAACTTCAATGTCTTAGGGAACTTGTTGTATGATATGGACCTATAGATCTTATGTTTTCAATTTCTAAGATTTTCTAACATTTCAGTTGACAGTACGGACTCTGTTTCTGAATAACCTCTATTATTTGTTTGATTTCTCTCAATCTGTGATAGTTATTAAAGATTGGGTTTTTGGGTTGTGTTCTAGACACAGTAAGGAAGATCTGAATAAAAAATCAGGCATTGAAAACATTCCTAACCCATCTTTGAAATTTCTAAAATATCATGTTACTGTTCTGTCTACTATTCACAACAAGCATACTTTTACTTCCATCCTTTGATTTGATGCTTACATGTACTCCAAATTAGCTCATGTCTTAGGAAGTAGTTCATACTACATTTGTACATATCCCATGACGAATTCATTCATTCATTCATACACATTTCAGACTTCTAAGTCATTCTAGGAATCCATGAACATAAAACACACTACAACCTTGGCACATTCTAGATACATACATTGCATCCATGCAAAGATTTGGGGTTTTTCTAACTCCTAATCTAAGAAGATTATAAGGAATGATCATGATCACACGTTCATGCTTCCCCTCGATATAATCCTCCTTTCTCTTCCATCCCGGAGATTGAGAGATCTTCTTTTCTCAATGATTAACATGCATCATTCTAGCTTGCTAAGCATCCTTGTTTTCTTTGATTTATTTGTTTCAAGAACAGTTCATGTCCCCTTAGATTAGGAAAACTATATTACTTGATATGTGATTCGACGATTTTTCCTAGGTTTGTTCGTGTGATCTTTCACTTCGCATTGTGTGATACTTGGCTTAGATCTTGTGAATGATATTTTATCTTTAGATCTTCCATTTTAAATTTTCTTATGTGATGTAATATACTATCATTGTATTAATTGTTGAACCATACATAGTATAAGATGATTTTTTGGATGCTAATTGAGGCCCGTCGAGAGATGGGACGAGTTGAGGGTGTTTTAGTCGTGACAAAGGATCCTTCCTCTCTCGTACCAAAACCCCGAACCAAGTTCTTTGGTTATGAAGGGCCGGTGCCCTTTATCCATTTGGGTGAGTCAAATTAGGTTTCTTGGTTCCTTAAAGACCAAGTGGCGACTCTGTATATGTTTTCAACAGACCTTTTCTTTTCCTTTTCAAGATGATCTCAAATCAAAACTAAAAAGAGTGGATGAGCGATTCCGTGTGTCTATAGTGCCACACACTGAAAGTGAAGGAGAAAAGACTATGAGAGAAAGGTTAATGGTCGAGAAAGTAGAGTAGCTTGAGAGAGTGGTACGTAAGGCTCAGGGAGTTGATACCTATCTACTTGAATTGGAAGGGTTATGCAATGGGGTCCATGAGACACTGCATGTCGAATTTAAAATGCCGATCGTTGTCAAGTTTGAGAGAAAGGGTAATGGTTGACAAAGTAGAGTAGCTTGAGAGAGTGGTACATAAGGCTTAGGGAGTTGATACCTATCTACTGGAATTGTAAGGGTTATACGATGGGGTCCACGAGACACTGCCTATCGAATTCAAAATGCCGATCTTTGACAAGTTTGATGGAACGGGGAATCCTCGTAGCCATGTGAGGATGTGTATCAGGGCTTTCCAACCTATTGTGGTTGATCACTACCATGATGGCTGTACTATTTCAGTAGACTTTAACTAGGGCAACCTTGGCCTGATATCTCATAATTGAACCAAGCAAGACTAGAGTCTGGTAACAGGTGGTTAAATCATTTGTGGCACAGTACAATATAATTAAGACTTGGACGTAACAGTCTGGGATTTGGAAACCACCAGGTAAGGAAACAAGGAATCATTCGTTGAATATTTGAGTCGATGGAGGGGAAAATCAGCCAAGATGGTGCAAAGGCCGTCTGAGAAAGAACAAATCTGGATGCTAATGAAGAACCTTACACCTATCTACCAAGAAAAGATGAGGTTCCAATTAATCAACATGCTTTTCGAAGTCTTCGTGGTAGGAACTAAGATAGAGGATGCAATTCAAGAAGGGGTAATTAAGGAAGAGGAGCAACCAAGTAGGTATAGGAGGCCAAACTATGGGTCGAACGGAGCACATTCCAGAGGACACTCAGGCCCCATCAATGTTAATGCTTAACTAGAGAGGAAGTTTGACATAACGAGAGGTCGACCAGGGGTAGATAAGCCACAAAGGCAATTCTCTAATTTAGGAGTTTCACTATCAACTTCCCTTGACAGACTAATGACAAAGGACATCTTAGCCCATTGGAACCTCAATCCTTACCAAATTTGCTTCCTCCGAGCTTTCGAGAAGGTCTTTATTGCAAATTTCACCAACAAAAGAGTCATGCTACAGATCGATGCATGAGGTTAAGGTATGAAATTCAAGATCTCATCGATAACAAGGTAATATCTAAACCACCCATTAAAGCTCCTAACGTTACTAGAAATCCACTGCCAAATCATCATACTATACCGCTACCGTAGGGCATTTATTTCTTGGGACTAGAGGGGATGACCTCCGATCCATCCAAATTGATTACTACATTTGGAGAACCTAGAAAGTCTTACCAGTTGCCAAAAGATTCGATAATTTGTACTCTTGGGAATCAGTCAAAGGAATGTAGGAAGGATACAATGAAGCAAATGACCGTGATAGATTTGTGGGTTTAAGAAACTAACAACTGTACTTTGTATGCAGAAGATGATAGTCAAGATGTAGATCAGGAAGAAGATGAACTGTGGTACGAGAGTGATGAAGAGACAGAAGTGGAAAAAAAAGTTCAAAAATCACTAGAGAAATAGACAACTTATGGGCAAGAGAGGAGATCAGTCATCTAAGTCGATTGGGAAGACATTTTAAACCAAATGAGCTAGAAGAAGATCACCCGGACATGGAATTAGACAAAGGAAAAGGGAAGATAAATGAACAAGCTCAAGAGGATAGGGTTTTGAAACAAATGAAGAAAACATAGGCCAATTTCACCATCTGGGGGTTACTAATCGCCTCTAAACGTCACGGGCGGGGGGTGTTGAATGCCTTGAATTAGTCAGATGTTTCTATCAACATAGAACCAGAGGATCTCGTGAGAAAGATTCAAAGAATTCTGACTCTGGCTATCACCTTTTATTCAGATGACTTACCCCCCGAAGGGCCCATTCACAATAAGCCACTGTACGTCACTATTGAATTCTTGAGGAATACTATACCCGCTTGTCTCGTTAACAATGGATCTGCTCTAAATGTATATCCATTCTAAACATCCAAGTGAATGGGTCTAGATGAATCGGCTTTCATACTGTCTGAGCAGATGGTAAGAGCATACGACAATACCCAAAGGATAGTCATGGGTATAATCTTCCTCAATCTCACCGTCGGATATTTTGAAAAATAAGCTGAGTTTCAGATCATCGACATCCCTGCCTCTTTCAACTTGGTATTAAGTAGACCGTGGCTGGACAGTCTTGGTGCCATACCATCAACGATTCATCAGAAAGTTAAGTGTGTTTGGGGAAACAAGGTTTGCAATATTCTCGTGGATAGTTGCGTTCATCTGTTTGAAGCTTCATCAAGCGCGTTGGTTTTTGAAGTACAGTTGCAAGAACAGGAAACAAGTCTAGGAGGGTTTGAGTTCATCAATATGTTAGAGGGAATAATGCCAAGGGAGTTTCTGCCGCTATACTTCGATCAATATGTGAGTCCGCTAGTCGCCAAAATTATGAAAAAGATGGGTTTTTTCCCGAGAATGGGACTAGGAAAAAATCATGAAGACTTGCCAAAATTTCCAAGAATTCCGACACAGACTCACACTCATAGTTTGGGTTATCAGCCGTTAGAAAAGGAATTAATAGAAAAGAAGAAAGCAACTGATGCACCGATGGACCAAGACTCTTAATGGGTACTTTGTAAAGGAAGGAAAGGATTTCACTTTCTAAAATTTTCCACAACCATGGGTGGATCGTCATGATAACACTTTAAAGCTAGGGTTTGAAATCTTCTTCCCCCATGATTTTTTTGAATATCAAGATCCGTATTTACAAGTGCCCATGAAGTCTGCCACTGTTAAAGACTAGATCGGTACGCTAAATGGTCCAGTTATATAGAACCTGTTGCATAAAAGAAGCCTAAAAATTGAAGAGAATGGGTGATAAGAGATTGTAGAAGCCAAGATTGGGGAAGAGTATGTTGAGGATATGGTGGAAGAGGTGCTGGGAAAAGATAAGGGAAATGAAAAGGAAGAACCAGAGGGAGCAAAGATAGATGGAGGGGATGAAATGGAAAAGCTGCCAGATTGCGATACCATAGAGCTCAAGCAAGGAGTCAACAAAGAGTGAGCCTTCGAGTCTAGTGATAAGTACCCCCCCTCCCCAGAGTCTGTAATAGACCAAATAAGGCGTCTTAATATTGCTATATCTGTTGTAATCACCCCGAACATAGTTAATAAAAGTATAACTAGTTCTGCCTACTCGAATGCGCTTAATGAATGTGATAGCCATGAAATACCAAGCGAATTGTAAAAACTAGTCGAAAAAGAAAAAGAATTTGCATGCAAAATCATTTAGAATACTCTAACGATTAATCTGGGAAATGAAGATAATCCATAAAATATTTTTATTGGCTCTACACTTAGCAATGAAGAAAGCAAAGAATTGATCAATCTATTAAGTGAATTAAATGATGTTTTGCATAGTCTTATAGTGATATGGAAGGTATCGATCCAGAGATAGTTCAATATCATATCCCCCTATTTTCTGACTCAAAACCAATAAAACAAAAATTGAGGTGAATGATGCCTAAATGAGCACTTAAAGTACAAGAGGAAGTTGAAAAATAATTGAAAGTTGGATTCTTGATGGTCACCGAGTATCCCGAATGGGTTACAAACATTGTGCCAGCCTCAAAAAATGGATGGCCGTGTTAGGGTGTACATTGACTGTCGAGATTTAAACAAAGCTAGCTCTAAAGACCATTTTTCTCTACCTCACATGACATACTGGTTGATAATACCGTGGGGCATGAGCTCTTGTGTTTTATGGACAGATTCTCGAGGTATAATCAGATTCTCATAGCACCAGAGGATAGGGAGAAAACACCTTTATCACACCTTGGGATACATATTGCTATAGGGTAATGCCGTTTGGGCTCAAGAATGCAGGGGTAATGTATCAACGGGCTGCTACCACATTCTTACATGACATGATTCATAAGGAGGTGGAGGTATATATAGATGACATGATTGTAAAGTCCAAGAAGAAGGAATGACACTTGGATGCATTGAGGAAATTCTTCGAGAGGTTGAGAAAGTTTAGAATGAGGTTGAATCCACAAAAGTGCACTTTCAGAGTTATTACTAGGAAGTTATTAGGATTTCTTATCACCCAAAGGGGAATAGAGGTGGACGCAACCAAAATTAAAGCCATAGTTGAGATGTAGATGCTGAAAATGAGAAGGAGCTGAGGGGATGGGGTATGACCATGCCTTGGCCATTCTCAATATGGGGTATTGATATTATTGGTGAAATAATTCCAAAGGCCTCCAATGGACACAGCTACTATAGACACCCCAATTTTGATCGAACTATTAAACTTAGGGGGATTTACCTCTAGAGATCGATGATGAATATGTCTCGTCAGAATCAAGACTCTTACAAGTAATACAATTCTCTTCCTAGAAGAATCTCGGTTCAAAATCGCCCTTTTCAGCCAAAAAGACAAAAATTCTCATCTACCGTCACCTTGTAGACCATGAGTTTTGAACACGTATAGAAATATGGCATTGTCCTCGGAGCATCTTAAAACCATTTTGAAAAAGAGAGAAATTTAGCATAAACCCCAAAAAAGTCAACAATTGACCCAGTGAAAAGCAACTGGTCAAAAGGGGGTCAATCATAAAATTTCTGAATTTCAAGATGAAAAGTCCCAGTAATTGTTCATTGGGTCTCTCTTATACTAGAAATGATTTTTAAGAATTTTAAAATGAAAATGACATTGAGAAATCGAAAGGTCTTCAAGAAGAATTGTGCAGAAAATTAGAAATTTTACCTTCGGAGGGAGAGTTGACTTTTTTTCCTTAAGGATTTTGATTTTTTAGATATTTTTATTGAATCCAAATTGGGGGTATTTCCTTAATTACATTAAATGTCTTAAGTAATACATAAATTAAACGAATAAAATTAAGGTGCTAAATTGCTGTGAATAGTGCTGGACTGCTATGCAGCGGCACTCAAAGTGCCCGAAAGACAGTCAGTGAATGCCACTGTGGCACTCACTGAGTGACGTTCCATCTTCATTGAGTACTGGCCTAGGCTGGTTTGTATTTTTAAGCCAAAAATCCTTTTCAATCTTTGATCAAATGAATGCACCAAACGATGCCATTTTTTGTGTACGTGTTTACTACTCCTAGGTCATGCAAACCATGCTCCCACCATCACTAATTGACCTATCTACCCTTATCTTAGCCCCTAAGTTATTGAAAGTCTATAAAAACCCCATTTTTTTCTCAATTGTAGAGGTTGGAGACTTGAATCTAGAGAGAGAGAGACTTGAATCTAGAGGGTTGGAGACTTGAATCTTGAGTGAGAAACTTTAACTTTGAAGATGAGACTTGATTCTTAGAGAGAGGGGCTGGATTTTGAAGATGAAGTTTGTTCTTAGAGAAATATAGAGAGAGAACCCCAAAATCCCATAGAAATCCTACCCAATTCACCCAATTCCTCAAATCTCCATTGAAGAACCTTGAAGCTTCAAGGAAGAAGAAGAAGAGCATTGCTTGTAAGACTTAGATCTCTCCAAATCAATCAAATCCTGAGAAGATCTAGAGGTTAAATCTTTATTCCTATACTTATCATATATAATTCAATCACAAACTCATAGATCTAGGACTTTTACACATTTTCAAAACCTCTCTTCCTACCTCATTTCATCACACACCACATAGAGTTTGTGATTGAAGTTTCAAAAGTTTCCTTCATTAGTTTGGATCTAGAAATAGCCTTGGATTTTAAAACAAAAACAAGGCATGAAAGCATTTGTTATTTGGGTTTCATGGAGACTTTGATTTTACTTCTCCTTGTCTCCATTTTCTCTTAGAAGTCCATGAGATCTTCAACATCTCATTGGATCCTCTTTAGGTTGATCCATTAGTCTCCTATGGTCTTATGGCTTATATGGAGATTAAAGTGGGTCATTGTTATATCCATGTTTTGTTTGATGGAATTAAGTCTTAGTTCATGAATTAGGTCCTCCAAATTGAATCTCATAGAGTTATTTCTATACCTTATGAAGGTTCATATGATTTTTGGGTCATATCTTAGCCTCCAAGGACCATTGAATTGAGAGGAGATTAAGATATATCAAGTTTATATCCCTCAAGGACCATGTATTTGGGAGAGGAACTAGGTGTTGTTGAAGTTTGATTCAAACTATGAACATTAATCCAACAAAGGTGTAGTGAATTCATAAACCAACTATCATCAAAGATTTTTTTTATAAAATCATGGTTCATTGGAATTGAATGAGACCAATTGGAGGATGTTCTTAACTCATTTAAGTACCTCCATGATTTTTGTTTTGATAAAATTCCATGTTTAAGATGGTTTGGTCTTGTGATTTCAAAACAAGCAACTCTCTGTCCAAAATTCCAGAATAGTAAGTCCGTGTTAAAATTAATAAATGAAACCCTTAACCAAACTTCCTTGGCCTCTAATACAATTTTCTAAGTCGCTTAATGTGTTAGGAAGGTACCCTAAAAAGATCTAAGTGTTTCTTATTTGTTTTCTATTTTTAGAAAATCATTCAAGATCTCTGGACAAAGAGTTGCAGATTTCTGAGTAATGTCTAGTTTTTTCCTTATTCCTCGAGATCTAACCGTTCAATATTCAATTTTTTTCTTGGGTTAGAAACTAGACTCACAGAGGCATATCATACTCAAAAATCATTAAGATCAAACCGTTGGAAGAATGGTTTTTCTATCTTTGAAAGTTGGGTCTTATCTCTGTAATTCATGAGAAACTTTTACTGTTTTGTCCAATCTTATTAATTTTAACTTAAATGATTTCCTAATGTCTTGGGACCCAAATAAAGTTTTGAATAATGATAATTAAGTGTTAATCCAGAGACTAAGTGATCCAAATTAGTGAATAATCCATAGCTCATTCATGTTCATATCCATGCATTCATTCATGTATATAGATGCCTGTAGTTAGGATCTAGCTCTAGGTTGATTTGTCCCTAATTAAACCTAGTTGTGAGTTCCTTATGATCATGTCAGGATTATACTACCTCTATATGGACATTGCATTGGCTCCTAGTTGAGACTTGCATATCTATAGAGGTGATATATTCTCAACTAATTAGAAGGAATCCATAAATAGGTCAATTCCTTCTCTCTTTGATAGATTTAAGCTAGATTCTTAGGTTCGATTATTTGATATCTTTTGATTAAGGCATGTGTACTAACCTTTGTTTTTGCAGTGCATTCGAGGTACAATTTCTCAACCCCTTCTATAATTTAATTTACTTTTTTTGATTTTAATTGATTTTTGACTCCATGTGCGACACCTTAGATTAGGTCTTGCCTTATGTGTATATATGATTAGAGACCTTTTCTTAGGTTTAATTTTCTTGCATGCATCACACGTTTAATATTCGCGGCGGTATCCCGGGTATGTTTCCTAGTTCTCTATTTGCATATCATATCGCTTGCTAATTGAATTACATGGCTTATGAATGTTATTTTGTCGTTAGCAATTTTGCACCCCTTTCAGCATTCTTGTGTAATGTATTATTTATATATATGTATTAGTTGAGGGCATGTTTAGATTAATAGTTTGATTAAAATGGATGTTGAGTAGAGGCCTATCATGAGTTAGGATGATAGGGGGTGTTTTAGTCCGCCAGCCTCCTTCCCCTTTCATTCCATAATCCCCGGACCCAGTTTATCTTTGGTTTCGCAAAAGATCGGTTTGCTTTTAAAATAGTTTCTTAATTTTCCTTTAAAAATTTAGTGGTGACTCTTTGTATTTGAAATTGAATTTGAAAATTGTTTTAAAATTAAAAGAAGTGGACCCAAATGCCGGTATCCACAATCTGGTGACTCTGCTGGGGATCGAACCCAGAATCTCTGGTTTAAAGACCAGAATTTCTGATTTTGGGTTTACTCGAAGATTAGACTTGAAATCATCCTTTTAATCGAATTAATTAATTTTTGTGTGCCCGTCGCATTGCACTTGCATGTCTAGCCAGTCGATTGCACGGAACTATGACCTTGGAGGCTCGGGGCAACCCGATCGGTCAAGTCGTTATGGGACCGTGTGATCACCCTTGATCTTGTACCATGTGTTGGTGTATGAAGCATCCTACTGGGTGTTTGTCAAGGGTCCCTTATTTGACCAAAACCTGACCTTTGCATGATATCTTCTATAGAACCTTTCAATCTTAGGAAATTAATTCTTGATTAGGATTATGTGCTAGGGAGTTTTGTATGCCCGAAAGGGATTAATTGAGATGATGACAATGTTTGCTTGATGAAAGATGTGTAACCTCTTAATCACTTTTGAGCAATTCTCTTCATGTCCTATGACATTTGAGAACATTCCGAATCTTGATAATAAGATTAACATCTCTATATCATGTTTAGCTAAGCATCATTGACCTTGTATATATCCGAATTCATGAAGGGTAAGGCAATAATCCGATCATGTGATCCTCCTACCCAATGAATTTTAAATCCATCTTTGAAACCAAATGGACATTTTCTATCTTTATTCCAAAGTTTTCAATCGCTCTTTCAAAAAATCTTTGGAGTTCACTTTTTCATTAAATCTCCAAACTAATCTTTGTTAAAGTATACTTCCACATGATCATGTTCAAATGAAAATTCCAAAGGTCTTGAGAATATTTTTGAGCAATCTCATCGTCTAAAGAAATGCTTTTCAAATGAATTTCAAAGTAAAATTTCAATCCAATCATCTTGGTTCAGGAATGTTTAACATCCTCGTTCTCAAAAGAATTCATGAGAATTGTTTTCAAGAGATTTTATCATCCATGATATACTTCCCGAAGGAATATCCAAACTTTGAAAGGGTAACGAGGATCATAATGAAAAGAGGAATTGGTGCACTTGACATGGGTGAAGATTTTATGTGTTTATGTGTTATGTGTTAGGATTAGGATTTTCTTTTCTTTGGCATTTAGAGTAGGCACACACACACTTGCATTTCATCTGTGTGCCATGTGTGCGGTGCATGCATTTAGCCACATCAAATCATCAAAGCATTGCATGCATGTAGAATACAATTTACACCATCCTCTTTCTAGTCAAGATTAAAGTAATCCAATAGTTCCTCAAAATTCCTTGAAATTCCTTACCTCCTAAAAATCAATTCTGTATGTGGACCTTTTACTTATCTATGTTGAAAGAGTGGAACAACTAGATTCCCTAGTGAGGACACTTCTAACCTTCTTGGGTTCTTTTTCCATGATTTTATTTAAAATGACACACAAAGGGAATACTGGGGAAGTAGCAGAGTTAAGGGCAATTGTGGAACAACAAGCCAAAAACATGAACCGCATGATGGCTATAATGGCAACTATGGTGCGGCAGCCACCACCTGCAAATTTGCAAGGTGTTGACCCTCCTCCAGCCGTAAGGGAAGAGGATTTGTTTGATGACCCAAAAGTTCAAAGAGTTGAGGTGCCAAGTGTAGAGAAAGAGAGGATGAAGAAGGAAAGAGCAAAGAAAGAGAAAATAATGGCCGAGAAAGTAGAGAAACTTGAAAGGGTAGTCCGTAAGGCTCAAGGCGTTGATACTTATTTGCTTGAACTAGAGGGATTGTATGAAGGGGTGCAGGAAACATTACCTGTCGATTTCAAGATGCCAATTATTGACAAGTTTGATGGTACTGGTAACCCTCGCAGTCATTTACGGATGTGCATTAGGGTTTTCCAACCCAGTGGTTTGAGCACTACGATGATGGCTATTTTATTTCAACAAACTCTGACCGGAGCTGCCTGGCATGGTACCTCACGATCGAGCCAAGTAAAACTAGGATCTGGGAAGAAGTTGTGAAATTGTTTATGGCCCAATACGAATATAACCAAGAGATAGATGTGACAGTTCGAGATTTGGAGACCACCAGACAGGAATATAATGAATCATTTGCTGAGTTTTTAAGCCGATGGAGGGGTAAAGCAGCCAAAATGGTTCAAAGGCCATCTGAAAAAGAGCAGATCAGAATACTAATGAAAAATTTACAGTCATTTTGCCAAGAGAAGATGAGGTTCCAATCAATTAACACTTTTGCTGAGATTTTTGATGTGGGGACAAGAATTGAAGACGCTATCCGCGAAGGGGTAATCAAAAGAAATAATCAGGTGAACAAATATGTAGCGCCAAAATCCGATGTTAACACTTTGGCACAACCACCTCAACGAAAGGGCCATTATAAAAAAGGTAATCAATCGAGTTCTAATCAGGGACGACATGGAGAGATTGCTAGATTCGGAATACCGTTGATTGTGGCATTAGAACAGGCAATAGAGAAAGGATACTTGAAAAAGTTGGATCCACAACCCGTGCCTGACCCCATCGCAAAGGGATATAACATTGACCAGTATTATGCTTATCACCAGATGTTGGGTCATGATACTGACCATTGTATGAGATTGAAGCATAAAATTCGAAGCCTGATAAAGAAAGGAGTTATGACACATGTTGTTGGGGAGTAGTGAACTCGAAGGTTCAATTGATGCCAGCGAGGTGATAGTGTTTGGAACTACTACTGCTAAAGTAAATGTGGCTCTTGGAAATTTAATAAATTAAAAATCATCTGTGACACTCTAGTTGAGATCATGTCAAGTCTAGTCCGGTAATCGAGTCAGGTCAAGTAGGACTCAAGTGTCAAGTCCAGTCGAGTTTTTGAGTCAGTCTGTATCAAGTTTATTTTCAAGTCTTTTTATCGAGTTGAGTGATATAATCCTCCTTCTATCCTAGTTGAATAAAATCTCATTTTGCTTGATTCAGTGTGCTAAGTAGTGAATGAGTGAATCATGAAGCCAAAAAAAAAGAAAAAGAAGAAAAGAAAAAGTTATTTTTTTCAAACAATCATGAAAAAAAAAATTTCTGTTAATAAATCTTTACGTAGAAAAGGATCCCCAAGTGATCAAAGCAGATTTTGTGCCAAAACTAAGAAGGTGTAGAGAATTGATTAGCTTTACTTTAAGAATTTAAAGATGCACTTGCTCAATCTTGAAAAGATGAACTCGGAACTTGAAGTTTGCTCACCATTCCCCCCCCCCCCCCCCCCTTTTTTTTTTCTCAAATACCAAGCCTAAAAGATGAGCCCAACCAGTCCAAAGCCATAACTTGATCCTTGATGGTGGCCAAATATTTTAAATAAACTTCTTCTTCCAAAAAAGAAAAAGAAAAAAGAAAGAGCTCACTAGGATGAAAACCTGAAAGGGCGACTAGGAAAAAGTTAGAGCAAAACTAAGATGCGTGTTGAATTCAAAATCTGAATCCTAGCCAGTCAAAATCATGAAGGGAATAAGAGAGAGTGAGGTAGAGAAAAGAAAGGAAAAAGCAGAGAATAAATAAGATTGAGAATTCTTGAGTACTTCAAAGTACATCATTGGTACATGAATTATCCCAAGGCTTTGTGTTGTTCTCAACAAAGAAAAGAAATTGAAAATGAAAAGTCAGATTTGAAAGTATCAATTAAATCTTTGTCAGAGACTCAATGGATAAGTGATAAGTGGGCCTAAAACAATGCAGAAATATCTTTAAGAAAGATAAAGAGTGATTTGGAGGGCTGATATTACTTTGTGAGTATAATAGAGTATGATTAAAACACGATGTGTTATGAGAGTTGTGAAGGTTGACTGGGTAGTGAAAAGCTGAAAAGAATCAACCGCCATAAAAAAAAAAGAAAAAAAAAGAAAAAAAAAAGAAGAAAAGAAAAGAAAAGAAGAAAAGAAAAGGGAGAAGTAGTTCATGTTCCTGTTCAAAGGCTACCACAAGCGACCCATTTTAGAAAGAGCACTCATTGGACCCAAATGAAAGCATGGCTCGAAAAGCCCACAAATTCTTGAAGCCTTTTTCTTTCGAGACTTCCAGAGTCGATGAACTACATTTTGACCTGATTCCTACTTGGGGATACGTAGGCAACCTGCTCGGTTCGGTCATCACCCCATCATCCCATGCTATCTTCCATTCAGGCCTTGGCCGAACTACTTTGGACCTGATTCCCGCTCGGGGATAAGTAGGCAAATCTCCCAAGGTTCTTGGTCCATAACATCCCTACAACTATAAGCATCACCCTTTTGCGCCTTTGGTTTCCTTCCTTCAGACTAGGGGCAAACTTACGTTTTCTTGGAGCCACATATATATCGCCAAACTAGGGGCAAACTTCATTTGCTGAACACCTCATTTAATACTGAAAGCAATGCCTCCGAGTCCTATTCAAACTAGGGACAAACTTCGTTTGCCAAAATTCGTCTATGTCAGAGGAAAGTTTTCAAGTGATCAAGTTCATTTTGAAAGGATTGAAATAGAGTACCTTTCATTCGATAAGCTAAACCACTAATTTGAAGCACATTCTAGATGGGCAAGGAATTTGCTAAATTAAAAAGGGGAAGTGTTCAAAGTTTAGATTTATCAGCAAAAGCACTACTATTTGTAAGATAATGAATAAATGAAAGGTAAGATGATACATTATTCACGATGAAAGCACATTCATTCATAATGAATGTAGAGTTTGAGTTAGTCATCTTGAGTAACTGGCTTTGTCAGGTATGTCCTCCTTTGATGTGTCAATAAATGGTTTCAAATGTGTGGATTTAAGATGACGAATAAAGATTTGAAAAGTCTTCATGAGCATCCCAAATGCAATACGAGCAGAGGTTTCGAACACTATCATAACATAAAGTGGCAATATAAGAAGAGTTCAAGACTAGGGGCAAAGGTGACTTCCCTCTTTTGATAGAATCAATGTGTTTCTTCCAAAGGTTCGCAAATGCAGAAAATCATTATTTCCATCAGTTCCGTTCAAATTCTTTGAGTCTCGTTTAGAAAATAGGTTGACTTGAGTCTGATTGATTCCCGGTTCAAGAAATTGAATTGAATTGAATTGATTTGAGTATGACTGACTCTCGCTTTTTTGAATTAAATTAACATAAGTCCTTGTGAGGCTATTGATCTTTGTTTTTGTAGCATAAGTCCCCTAAAGGGCTATTGATTGTCGCTTTCACAACATAAGTCCTTGAAAGGCTGTCGAACACCGTTCTTGCAACGTAAGTCCTTGAAAGACTGTTGACCATCGTTCTTGCAATGTAAGTCCCTGAGTAGCTTTTGACCATCATTTTTGTAATATAATGAGTGGCTATTGACCAATATCTTCTCTTTATAAGCATTAGTCCTCAATGGCAGCTTCCATTCTCTAAGCATTAGTCCTCAATAGCAACCTTGCGTTAGTCCTCAATGGCAGGATTATCGGTGTTAGTCCTCAGTGGCAACCTTACGTTAGTCCTCAATGGCAGCATTATTAGTGTTAGTCCTCAATGGCAACCTTGTGTTAGTTCTCAATGGCAGCATAATCTATATTAGTCCTCAAAGGCAACCTTGCATGAGTCCTCAATGGTAGCATTATCGGTGTTAGTCCTCAATGGCAACCTTGCATTAGTCCTCAATGGCAGCATCATGGTGTTAGTCCTCAATGGTAATCTTGCATTAGTCCTCAATGGCTGCATTATCGGTGTTAGTCCTCAATGGGTACCTTGCATTAGTCCTCAATGGCAGCATCATTTGCGTTAGTACTCAATGACGATCTCTTTTAGGCCTCAATGGCAATCCTCGTCACTCCTCAATGGCAATCTTTTTTAACCTGCATTAGTCCTCGATGCTAGCATCTTTTTAGTCGATATTAGTCCTCGATGGCAATCTTTGATGAAGTCCTCTAGATTGAGGCAAATCCCTGTTGAAGTCCTCTAGATTGAGGCAAATCCCTGTTAAAGTCCTCTATATTGAGGCAAATATGTTGAAGTTCTCTAGATTGAGGCAAATCTGTTGAAGTCCTCTAGATTGAGGCAAATCCTTGTTGAAGTCATCTAAGGAGAGGCAATTCATATCGGTATAAGGCATAGAATGCATTCATATCACCAGAAAGAGCATGATCTTAGACATTGCATTGACAGTCATTATTCCATGAGCATGTCCATCACGATAGGATAGGTACATTCATTTGTGTGATTGTTTGTGTTTAGGTTTTACCCGTCACCCGAACTACGTTCTGGTCTGATTCCTCCAAGGATATGTAGGCAGCTCACTGTTGAGAACAACCAGCACCGACCATCTCCGTAATGCTTTCGCAACGCATTTTGTTTTCCGAAGTTCAATACCTCGGTCAAAGGCTTGTCTTTACACAGGCTTCGACATTCACTTGTGATACGCGTTGCTTCACAAGCTCTGCCGAAGAGGGACAAACTGTAGACACCCCAATTTTGACCAAACTATTAAACTTAGGGGGATTTACCTCTAGAGATAGATGATGAATATGTCTCGTCAAAATCATGACTCTTACAAGCAATCCGGCTATCTTCCTAGAAGAATTTTGGTTCAAAATCGCCCTTTTCAGCCAATAAGACCAAAATTCTCATCTACCATCACCTTGTAGACCATGAGTTTTGAACATGTATAGAAACACGGCATTGCCCTCGGAGCATCTTAAAACCATTTTGAAAAAGAGAGAAATTGACCAAGAGCCTTGAAAAAGTCAACAGTTGACCAAGTGAAAAGTCAACGGGTCGAAAAGGGGTCAATCGTAAAATTTCTGAATTTCAAGATGAAAAGTCCCGGTAATTGGTCATTGGGTCTCCCTTATACTAGAAATGATTTTTAAGAATTTTTAAATGAAAAGAACATTGAGAAATCGAAAGGTCTTCAAGAAGAATTGTTCAAGAAATTGGAAATTTTGCCTTCGGAGGTGAGTTGACTTTTTTCCCTTAAGGATTTTGACTTTTTAGATATTTTTATTGAATCCAAATGGGGGGTATTTCCTTCAATACATTTAATGTCTTAAGTAAATACATAAATTAAATGACATTTACTTAATGATTTATGTATTTACTTAAGACATGGTCGTCTTTCCCTCTTTCTGTGTTTTTGATTTTCAAAATTCTTTCTCAAAAGATATTTGACCACCTAAGCTAAGAGACCACCTAGGATCCTACCAGACAGTAAGGCCTGCAGAAGGAAGCGTAAGATGGGCGTGAGCGGAGGACAAAGGGTATGAGTCTTCTCAGGACAAAAGGTATGTGTCTGCTGGATATCTTAGATTAAGTAATTTGTTTTGATTAAACCCTTTAAGATGGATAGACTATTTAGATCAAATTCATCAATAGGTTCTAGCTCTAGAATCTCTTATCCCACTTTACCAGACATAATTAATGAAGAAGAACATAGGTATGAAGAAGTCAACCAAGATTATAGTGATTGGACCATCCCTAAGATTTCCAGTAGAGAAATTTACAAGTCAACTTTCCTTAGTTTTAGAACTGATTATAATGTTAAAACTGTAGAAAAAACCTATAGTATTAACAAAGAACACGAAAAATGTCAACTCCTTAGTATAGAGTCAATTAGAAAACATAGATCTGATGGTTACAACTTCATTCACATAGGGTTAATACAAGTTGCAGTTAAACCACTTAATATTAAAGGAATAAATTCTTCAATTTTATTATGTCTTAGAGATGCTAGATTTTTAAATTTTAGTACTAGTATAATGGGAATTATGCAGTCCAACCTTCATGATGGACCAGTTCATTTTAATTGTTTCCCCGATTTTACCATAAGTCATAGTGACCCCCACTTGTTAAAAGCTTTGACATTAAATATTAAAACTGCTGGTGAAATAACTAATATGCATAGTGGTTCACAAGCTCTTGCTTTAATTTATAGAATTTATTTTAAATGTATTCGAAGTAATCTTAATGTCCATGCTTTAATTAAAAGTCCTAAAAATCAAACTTTACTTATGTTAAGTAGTTCTGAACATGCTAACATCCAAATTCCTAAGACTATTCTGTGGAAGGATGTAGAGTTACCCAGTTGTTGGATTTTAGAAAATGAAAATCATTCTAGTAATTTCCAAAATAATGATACAGTCAATTTAGATCATGTACAACAATTCAATGATGGAAAAGTTAGGATCAGTTTTGATGAACAACGAGTTAGGACATCTCCTTTAAAAATTAGAGATTTTGATTCTAAGTCTTCTAGATCAAGTACATCTTGTATTCCTGATAGGACTACAACAGTTAGAAAAGATAAAGATCTCCTCAATGAAATTGATACTAAGTTAAAAGGCATTAAAACCACAGCCCAAGTTAGTAATCCTTATTACAAAGTACCAAGTGAAGATAGTTTTCCAAATTCTCCTACTCAAACAGATTTTGAAGGTCCTAGTAAAGATTTATTTACTATAAATATATATTTTGAAATTGATATGGAAATGTTAGCCAAAAGAGTATAAGTCACCCATTTATGAGAATTATAGAACCAATTATCGAGCTATTTATGATGTAGATGAGAGAAAGTCAATTATGAAAGCGTGGAAAAAATATATGAAGTTAGTTAAAAGAAATATATATTTCTTTGAATATTTGGAACATTACCATGATACTATAGATTTAACTGTTAAGAAAAGAAAAATCAAAAAAGAAAACAGTAAGCCTAGGAAAGATGACAAAGAAATTAGTAAGTCTAAGTCTAAAGAAGATAGTGACCCACCTCAAAGTGAATCCCAAAAATCATCTCGTAGGAAAATTCACAATTCTAAAGAGACAAAAGATGATAGTAAAAAATACAATCATCATGACAAGAAAAGTAAAAAAGCATCTACCAAAAAATCAACCCCTAAAATCATAAAAGAATCTAGCCTAGGATTACCCCATGAAAAAAAACCTATAGAACTAGCCCATAAGGATACGGTTGATATAAATCTACAGTTAAACGATAATGAAAACACTAGTGAACAATGTGATAGAATAATTAATGTTTTAACCAAGAAAAGTGAACAAGAAAACTTATTGTTAGATTTAATCAGTAAAATAGATGATGAAGATTTAAAATCAACATATTTAAATAAACTCAGAATACTATTAGCCAAACAGGAAGAAGCTAGTAAAACAAATCAGCCCACTATTAGTCTTGATAAAACACTTGAGAGATTTAATAAACCCAAAAAGGAAGTTATAGTCCAAGATTTACAAATTGAAATCAAACAAGTTAAAGTTGATATAAAAAATCTACAAGACCAAGTTGCGAAGTTTAACCAAGACCACAATAGTGAAGATGCGTCCCCTAGTGAAGATTCTAGTAGTGAAGATACTTCCCCCAGTCACCAGAATTCTCCTAGAAAAATATAACAACCCAGTTTGCTTCAAGTTATAAATAAAATTCATTTACAAAAATGGCTTTGCAATGTTAAAATAGTAGTAAATAAAGAATTAGAAATAGAGACTGTAGCATTGATAGATTCAGGAGCTCATCTTAATTGCATTCAAGAAGGATTGATTCCAACCAAATATTATGAAAAAACCAGTGAACGTCTTAGTTCTGCTAATGGTAGTCAAATGCAAATTGAATATAAGTTACCTAGTGCACACGTTTGCCAAAACAATGTTTGTTTTAAAACACCATTTGTTCTAATTAAAAACATAACTGATAAAGTTATTTTAGGAATACCATTTCTATGCCTACATTACCCATTTACTACTGATAATGATGGATTAACCACTCATGCATGTGGACAAAAAGTTCAGTTTAAGTTCCTCACTAAACCATTACTTAGAGATTTAAAACAGTTAAAAGACCAATCAATTTTTAAAAATAAAAAAATTCTTCATTGTAAAACTTTACATTTAAGGTCTTTACAAGAAGAATTTAGATATGTAAAAATTGAGAATCAGTTAACCAATAAATCACTTCAAATCAAGATAGAAGACTTTAAGTCTAGAATCATTAGTAATTTATGTGCAGACTTACCTAATGCCTTTTGGTATAGGAAAAAACATATAGTTACCCTTCCTTATGTCAAAGACTTTAATGAGTCCAATATCCCTACCAAAGCTAGACCTATCCAGATGAGTCAAGAAGACGTGGAATTATGTAAACAAGAAATTAATGAATTGTTAAATAAAAAATTAATTCGTAAAAGTAAGTCACCTTGGTCTTGCCCTGCGTTTTATGTTAGAAAAAATGCTGAGTTAGAAAGAGGAACACCAAGGCTAGTTATTAGTTACAAACCTCTCAACAAGGTCTTAGAATGGATTAGGTACCCTATCCCCAATAAGAGAGATTTAGTTAATCGATTAAGCCAAGCTGTTATTTTTAGTAAATTTGATATGAAGAGTGGATTTTGGCAAATCCAAAATCATGAGAGTGATAGATATAAGACTGCCTTTACTACCCCATTTGGACATTATGAATGGAATGTAATGCCTTTTGGTCTTAAGAATGCCCCTAGTGAATTTCAAAATATTATGAATGAAATATTTAACCCATTCAATATTATGAACCAAAATTGGCATTCTTCTGACTGGATGTTGATATCAGAAATTTCTTTTCCAATATCATCATATGAAAAATGACCATTATCTATCTTTGAAATCCATGGATCTTTTCTTGGATTGAATGACTGGATTACTATTCTTTTGGTTCTACCCAAAGTAAACCAATTTCTGTCGGAAAGTTTCATTCGAATAGTGTTGAGAGCTTTTGCTCTTCTTTTACAATGGTCAATGAATGAGTTACTTGCTGGTATTGATTGACTAAACTGGGTTTCAAGATCAGGTATGTTGATAAGAGTGTAATTCTAAGCATTGGCTCAAAATATTCTTACTAAATGGACTGATGGATAAATATCATAAAAGGAGGAATCCATTCAGGATTAGCTGAAGTGAATCCAAGAATTGCTATGTAACCAAATCTTCTGTTATCAATTCTCTTTGCTTAATCTTTAACTGTGTTGCGAATTATCTTTGGAAGTAACTGGAGTTATCTAAAAGAGGTGACTACTAAAATTTTTAGAAATCCTTTTTCAAAGATTTCAGAAATGACTTGTGGGTTTTGGGTCTCAAGGCGAATGGCTCTGTATATTTCTCCACAACTGAATTTTTCAGTGCAGATAAATCCATTTGGGATATTGGGAATATGTGGAAAGGTTGACTGGTGGAGTAATTGGTAAAAATCTAACCATGACTTGTAACCAGCAGAAAAGGAGGGTTCAAATTGACTCATTAGATCAGCATTATGGGAAAATAAGTGACTGAATTTGTCTCTTAGAAGAATTTTGACTTTGTTTGTAAATGATATGGCTTGAAGATTAAAATGATAATCCTGCTGGATTATGCTTTCAGGCCATAAATTATATTGACTAGCAAAATGAATTTGTAATTTAGAAAATATTTGAGTATTGGGAGGTGATGATTCCTCCCCCCCAAGGAAAGCAAAACACTCCCTGATAAACAAAGAGTCATTTCTTTGGGTTTTACTGGGTTTGGTCTCCTTTTGGAGCTCAAGTGCCCTTAACTGAAATTCTACTGCCAACATTGATTTGTTGAATAGTCTGTCATGACTCCTTTTAAAGGCTGAATATAAATTATCGAGGATGACCACTGATTTTTCAGATAAATCACATGTCATACCTGGATATCTATTCATGGGGACTAGAACTGATTGTAAAATGACTGGGGATGACTGACCGTCAGACTGACCATGAATAGGGGTGAAGGTAAAATCTTTCCTTGGATGTTCATCCGTAGCAACAATTTTTTCTTTTCCCTTGGACATTGCTGAAATATCAAAAATGATATTAGTATACTAAGGAAAAGGAATGGGAATAAAACTTTTGACTGTACTGCTAATATTAGTTTGTGAAAGAAGTAAATTGTATGAATATGTCTTGAGGACATAGTCATTATAACTTTTTGAGAATTTGCAAAATGGATTGAAGACAACGACCAAATGAGTAATTACTTGGTAAAATTTAGCCTTAATAGGAATAGGTCTAATAACAGGTCTAACTTGATAAAAATCTCTAATGTAAGGAAGGGTGACTATATGCCAAATTTCTAACATTAAATTTTCTAATAGATCGCTTTTGCTTAACACATTAACTGTCTTATTTTTACAACACTCATCTTGACATCCTAATATTATATCAGGAGAATCAGATTGTTCTTTATTGGACTCATAAGGGGATGAACTAAATTCATTATCTGATTATTCAGAATCAGTATTTCTTAATTCTAAAATCTTGTAAATATTTTCTGTAACTTCATCAGATAATCCTAAAGATTTAATCTGAGGTTTAACTTTGCAATCTTTAGCATAATGACCGAATTTGCCACATTTGAAACATTGGACATTACTTTTGTTGTTACTAGTTTTACCTTTTTTTTTAAAATTGTTGGGTTTTGGTTTATTAGTGTTACTAGGCCTAGAGTAAAATGGGTCTTTTGAATTTTTTTCGTTTTATGTGTTTTTTATGGTTAATCCTATTTTGCCTAGAAGGGGCTATAGGTGGCAAACCATGTTCACAAAAATTTCCTAACTCATATTTAGCTTTTTGTTTATCATTTTTGGCTTGGTTACTGATTTTCATGTCTATACACAATCTTAATCCTTCTCTTTGGATCGTACTAACTATTTCACCATATTTAAATTATTGTAATCTATGATTTCTTTATCATTACTAAGCACTTCTCTAATTTTATGTGCAAATAAACTTGGTAAACCATTTATGAATTTTTCTTTCCAAAATGGTTCATTACTATCATTTCTGAGCATAACTCTAGATATGAAAACATCTTTATACTATCTAAAATCACTTAGTGTGGGGCAGGTTAAATTACTTAACTGGTCATGGATTCTAGCAGTTATATTACTAGGGGTTCCAACAAAATGTTTGACTATAGTATATATTAATGTATTAACTCCGTCAGGTACACGACGTCCTACTTTTTCATCAAAAGGGGATTTCCATCATCATCTTGTTGAACATCATATCTAATTTTTTCCTTAGATTCTTCAGTGAGAAGCCTTTCCCACCAAGATTTAAGCATTCCACTAAATCCTGTAACAAATAAATCAACTATCTCAGTTTGACTTATTTGATGATTGGTTAGGTAACTGTTGGCCACCATGGTCATATGGGTTAACTTGTTGAGGATTTATTGTTCAGATAATCCATCAATATTCCATTCATATAACCTATCAGCAGAAATTGAAAATTGGTTTTGAATGTTTCTTTCTTCAAATTGGAGGTCAAGAGGTGTAGGTCTTGTGTCATAATTCAAAATTTAAATACGGTTAATTTGATTTCAATTGACTTTAATGCTTTAAATGCTTATGTGTGTGCCCGGATTTAATTTCTGTGTAGTTCTTAAATTAAATGTTAACATGTGTTAGTGTACCTTTTGAAAACTATTAACTTAGTACATTTTAGGGCACATGCATTTAAATGTGGGAGAAAAACACTAGACCACACACACACACATGCTTTATATCATCTTGGGTAAAGTCAAAATGCAAAACAAAATATCTAAACAACTAGTGGGCCCCACTCCCACCCTAATGGCCGGCCACTCTCTCTCTCTCCTCCCTTCACTTTTCATTTTCTTTCTCTCTCTCTCTCCCTTCTTCTTCTCCCCCTTCTCTCTAGGATACATACACAAATACACCATTTTTATTCCATGTTTTCTTCTTCCTAAAAGCCTCCAATAGAGCACTAAAGAGGGTTTTTTGGAGATTTTCTTATTTCACAAATTAGGCTTAGAATTTCAAGGGCTTCCTTGTGGTGTCCTCCAAATTCTCTTCCAAGCTCATTTTCAAGGCTTCTCAAAATTTGCCTAGGGTTCTAAATTCTAAATATCAACCTTAGAGGGCTTTTGGGAGATTCTTACTTTGGGAAGTATTGTTGGGTCACCTTGGGCTCCATTCTCCCACCTCTAGATTTCTATTTGGAGCTCTTTGGATTTCTCTTGTTTTGGTGCTCTTCCATTTATTTTGGAAGGATCTCCTTGAGGTAGATGTTATTGCTTTAATTCAATATGTTATTTATAGTTAAGGTGATTTGTGACCTCTAATTTGTTAGGAGAACAACTTAGACACATGATTTAGGATTTCCCCCAAAGTTGTAAATTTAGGGCTAATTACCTAAATATGAAATTATGTGTTTTGTTGAGGTTGAATCCAATTATGTGATGTTAGACATGCTTAGGATGCTCCCTTTATGTGATAACCACGTTAGGACGCTAGTTGGAAATCTTCGGAAATTCTATGTAAAAATGTATGTATTGGTGGATTATGCTTGAAATTGAATTATGCCATGAATATGTTGGTTGATCATATTGTCATAGCATACATGAACATTTGAAGCCGAATTGGCAAATCATAGCATCGGCATGACATTCAAAAATTTTGATTTTTGAAAGAAGGAAAAACCCCTTGTGTGGGAATTTGATTTAAGAAATCCGGATATGGGTTGTGATGTGAGACAGGGAGAATGACCCTTAGAACATTCAAACTCCGACTGTATTCCGGTTAGCTCCCGGAGGTTGGTATGCTACATTCCTTGGGTGGGTGGCTCATAGTCCGGTGATGAGAGGAGTGCACATATCATGCAAAGCCCTTTAAGGCACACGTCATTTCCATCTTTGCCACTGCGGCATTGCACTACATTTGCACCGCATCTCATACTTAATTATGAATTGCATATTGTTTTCTTGCAATATTTCCTACTAGGCCGTCGCGCCTAATGAAACTACAAAAACATCTTTTTCAGGTGATATTGATAAGGGGAAAGGGCACATGTGAACCCGACGCGTAGACGTCGTCGTGAAATCTTTTTGAAGGCTAAGCCTTAACATTATGGATATATATAGCTTCCAATGTATTTGTTGTTGTAGGAGTTTGTAATAGCTTAATTCTATGAAAGTTATTGTATTATGTAGTTACAAAACTCCTTGATCTCCTAATTCCTGATTTTGTCATTGGAAGACTTGTAGTGAATTTTATGGACAAGTGTTAGTCCTTGCACTTTCTTTTTGAAAAGAAACAACTTGTAATATGTTTGTATCCCTTACTTAACTCATGCTTTGCTAGTTATTTATGCTTTGTCGATCCTAGTCGGATCTCACTTTTTGTTTCCAATCCTTGTCGGATTTGGATTTTATGTTTGTGATCCTTGTCGGATTCATTAAATTTGGACAGGTAGGCATCTTTACGTCGACATGCCGTCGATATTTTTCTTGTTAAAAACACCTTGTTAATGTTTCAAAACGTTCCCACGAAGTTTCAAAATAAAACCAAGCAAAACAAAGGTTTCAAAGGAGGATGAATAGTAAAAACTGCTCATGTTTTTTTTGATGAATAGTGATTTTCAAGGCTGCCCGGGGGGGTTCGTTTTGCCTACAGCACCTTTTTTCGGACCTCGATAGAAGTGCTAATTAAAACCCAAGTGTCCTCATATGATTCTAAGATACTGTGTCAAAAAAAAATGGGGTACCTTTTGGGGAATTTTTCGGGCGATGAATAGTGTTTTCCGAACTAAAATTTTTATTTTTATATTTTCATTTGGTTTGGCCTTAGGTTTGGATCCCCATTGCCCACCTTTGTTATTGAATTATTGTAGGTGTGTATTCTTTCAAAACCTCTTATGATTCGCCTTCAAACATTAAATTTTTCAAGGTATTTTCCATTGTAGTTTTCAAGTTCCAATAAGTGCTTGAATTCTTTTAAACTTGGTTTGTCATGGTCGCTTCCGTGTTGTGTGTACGTTTAACATTGTTTTATCTCTTTTCCTTTCCGTTCACGTGTTCCGTTTTCGGGCGTGACAACTTGGTATCAGAGCTAACCGGGTTTGAATACCTAGGGACTCTGGGAGTTTAATTTGGACCTACGTGCTAATTTTCCTTATATGTCTAAGTTTTTATTTATGCTTTCTTTGTTTCAGTTAAAAGTTTGCATTAAGTACTAGATTGCCATAAGAGCATGCGTATGTGTTAAATGTTTTCAAGTACTTGCATGGTAGACATTTACATGTTCAAGTGCTACGTGTTTCATTAGTCGTTATATGCGTTGCTTATTGAATGTTTGAATTAGACGCCTACTTTAATGCTTCATCTAATTCGTTGGTAATTATTTCTTTTGCCTAGCTATGCCACCGCGTGTTAGAGGCCGTGCTAGAGGCCAACCTCCTGTCCGTGCTAGGGGCCGAGGTGGAGCCGCAGGTCGAGGAGCCCAGTCTTCCTCATCCTCTTCTGCTCCCGCTCCTAATCCTACACCTGTATCTATCCCAGGAGTTCCTGGTGGGGCTCAGTTCTTTGCTGAGATGATGGCCGTGATGAGGGATTTAACCCAGGCTGTCCAAACAGCAAGGAATGATATTCCACCTCCACCTCCACCGGTAGCTCCTACCGTAGTGGCGCCTGCGCCTGGTGTTCAGGCAGAGCCGAGGGCACAATCGGCCATGAGAGAATTTGGTAGGAAGAATCCTCCAATTTTTTCGGGAGAAACGGATCCGGTTCAGGCAGAGCTTTGGTTGAAAAGAATTGTTAGAATCTTCGAGCACCTGGGTATTGTTGAGGATCACCTTCGCATTGATGCCGCTACCTTTCAGTTGGCAGGTCGGGCCCAAGTTTGGTGGGAACTTGTACTTACTACACAAACCTTGGAGGGTATGACTTGGGAATCTTTTACTCAGATTTTCCTTGACAAGTATTTTTCACCCGTTGCTCGTCAGGCCAAGAGAACCGAATTTTTGAATCTTCGTCAGGGTGAGATCTCGGTTACTGATTATGAGGCGTGTTTTGGGGACTTAGCCCGTTTTGCGCCCGATATCACCGCCGACGATAAAATTAAAGCTAGGACCTTTGAGAGCGGACTTCGTCAGGGCCTTCGCACGAAAGTCATTGGGTTTGAGCTAGACTCGTATAGCAAAGTGGTTAAGAAGGCACTTGTATTTGAGGAAGAGTTTCTGAGTTCGAAGAAAGATAAAGAACTCCGGGGTCCGTCGAAGGGTAGTCAGTTGGGCTCGTCGAGTGGGAGCCAATTCAAGAAGCCGAGGCAAGATTATGTCCCTCAGCAGTCTTCCTATTCCTCACCGGTACCTATTCAGGCCCCGCCGGTTTCTCAGTTCTCATCTCAGCCACAGCAGCCTCAGTCTCGTGGTTCTCGCCGCTCTGGTTCTTCCCGTGGAGGGGGTGTCGTGGGTCCTAGAAATTGTTATAGTTGTGGCGACCCGAATCATATAAAGAGGAATTGCCCATTTGCTCAGACAGCGCCACAGACAGTTGCACCACAGGTTCACACACCTTTCTCTGGGCCATATCAGCAGGCTTATAGGCCACCTTTTGTGTCACCACCACCAGCCTCTTCTGTTCAGAGCTCTAGGCCTAATGTTCCTAGAGGCCAGCTTCATTATATAGGACATCGCGGAGGAGGGCAGCAAGCCCCGAGGCCACTTCCTACTATGTCCCATCCTGTTGCCGCATCATCTTCTGTAGTTGCCCCCGATGTCTCAGTTATCCGAGGTACCCTTCTAGTATTCAGTTCTAGAGCTTCTGTGCTTATTGATACTGGCGCATCATGTTCTTTCATATCATTGTCATATGCATCATCCTTGGACTTGGAGATGAGCCGTTTGACTCCTACGATTTTAGTTGATACTCCCGTTGGAGGTTTAGTTCCCTTGGATCGGGTATGTCGTGGGTGCGAACTTGTTATAGTGGACCGAAACATTGTTATTGATTTAATTGTTTTCGACATGTCTAGTTTCGATGTAATTTTGGGTATGGATTGGTTGAGTACCTACCGAGCTTATATAGATTGTTTTAAGAGGAGAGTTACTTTTATTCTACCATCCGGAGACCTAGGTCGTTTTGAGGGTGACCGTTTGGAGTTTCCGATGCGTTCACTTCACAGTTTGTATAGGGGGAAGAATCATGTTGATTATTGGGCTAGTTTATTTTCTGACGAGAATGAACCAGTCTTGATTGAGTTTCCTCCCGTTGTTTGTGAATATACCGATGTCTTTCCTGAGGACTTACCTGGGCTACCACCTATTCGTGAGATTGAGTTCTCGATAGACTTAGTACCCGGCACTTCACCGATCTCGATCCCGCGATATAGAATGGCACCCGCCGAGTTAAAGGAGTTGAAAACACAGTTAGAGGACTTACAATTTAGGGGATTCATTCGTCCTAGTACATCTCCTTGGGGAGCACCCGTTCTTTTTGCAAAGAAGAAGGATGGTTCGCTTAGACTATGTATTGACTACCGCAAGCTAAATCATGTGACTATAAAGAATAAATACCCACTTCCGAGAATCGAGGATTTGTTTGATCAACTCCGTGGTTCATCTTGTTTCTCTAAGATTGACTTGAGGTCGGGTTACCATCAGTTGCGTGTTAGGGAGTGTGATATTCCTAAGACTGCTTTCCGTTCCCGGTATGGACACTTTGAGTTCCTTGTTATGCCTTTCGGTTTGACAAATGCTCCCGCCGCCTTTATGGATTTGATGAACCGTGTGTTTAGTCCATTCTTGGACAAGTTTGTGATTGTATTCATAGATGACATCTTGATTTACTCGCCTTCTAGGGAGAAGCACGAGGAACATCTCCGCATTATATTAGAGGTTATGAGAGGACACCGGTTGTATGCCAAACTATCTAAGTGTGAGTTTTGGTTATCCGAAGTAAAGTTTCTTGGGCATGTTGTTTCTAGTGATGGGGTATCCGTAGATCCATCTAAGATTGAAGCCGTTATGGATTGGCAACCACCGAGAAATGTAATTGAAGTCCGTAGTTTCTTGGGGCTAGCGGGTTACTACCGCCGTTTTGTTGAGGATTTCTCTCGTCTAGCTATGCCTATGACTAAGCTTACTAGAAAAGGGGTGAAATTTGTTTGGGATGATACTTGTGAAAATGTTTTCCAACAATTGAAGGCTCGTTTGACTTCGGCACCTATCCTTGTTATCCCCGAGCGTGGATTGAGCTATACCGTTTATTGTGATGCTTCACTTGATGGATTGGGTTGTGTATTGATGCAAGAGGGTAAGGTTATAGCCTATGGCTCTAGGCAATTGAAACCACATGAGAAGAACTATCCTACTCATGACTTAGAGCTTGCCGTCGTGGTATTTGCATTGAAGAGTTGGAGACATTATTTGTACGGTGAGAGATTTGAGGTCTTTTCCGATCATAAGAGTTTGAAATACATATTCACACAGCGGGATCTTAACTTGAGACAGCGCCGTTGGATGGAGTACTTAGAGGACTATGACTTTGATTTGCAATACCATCCGGGCAAGGCCAATGTTGTGGCCGATGCACTTAATAGGAAGCCTCGTGGGACCTTAGCGTGTTTACCGGTACGAGAGTGGAAAATGTTAAGGCATTTAGATGACTTTGAGGTTTGTTGTTCCGAGACTCCCGACCGAGCCACCTTGTTTTCTTTGAATTCGCAACCGGCACTTTTGACTCGAATTCTAGAGACTCAAAAATCCGATGATGAGACCGTTGCTTTGACTTCCCGTATGCTTAGTGGAGACGGTGAGAAAGGTTGGACCTTTGATGACACTAGAGGTTTGAGATTCTGAGGTCGAGTGTTTGTTCCCGTTGCTTGTAGGGAGGACATTTTGAAAGAGTTTCACCATTCCCGTTTTGCCGTTCATCCGGGGGGTACAAAGATGTATCATGATTTGCGTCGCCAATACTGGTGGAAGGGTTTAAAGAGAGCAGTTGTCGAGTTTGTTGCTAGTTGCCTAGTTTGTCAACAAGTAAAAGCCGAGCATCAGAGACCCGCTGGTTTGTTACAACCTCTTCCTATTCCCGAGTGGAAGTGGGAGCATATTACTATGGATTTCGTTACGGCACTTCCCAGGACCTTACGTAAGCATAATGCTATTTGGGTTATTGTGGACCGTTTGACTAAATCCGCACATTTCTTGCCGATTAAGGTAACCGACACCGCAGATACTCTTAGTGTGATCTACATTCGGGAGATTATGAGACTTCATGGTATTCCAGTTTCGATTGTATCAGATCGTGATTCGAAGTTTGTATCTCACTTTTGGCAGAGTCTACAGAGAGCCTTGGGTACACAACTTCTACTTAGCACAGCATTTCATCCTCAGACGGATGGACAGTCCGAGCGTACTATTCAGATATTAGAGGATATGTTGAGGGCTAGTGTTATGGAACTTGGTGGTAATTGGGAAGATCATTTGCCCTTGGCGGAGTTTGCTTATAATAATAGTTATCAGGCGAGCATTCAGATGGCACCGTTTGAGGCATTGTATGGCCGTCCGTGTCGATCTCCGTTATGCTGGGGTGAGGTAGATGAGACTATCCTTCATGGCCCCGATATGGTTAGAGAGACTTTAGAGAAGATTAAAGTGATTCGTGAGAAGTTGAGTACAGCTCAGAGTCGTCAGAAATCGTATGCAGATCGCCATCGTCGTCCACTTGAGTTTGAGATTGGTGATCATGTGTTTCTGAGAGTTTCACCCCGTCGTGGGTTACAGCGATTTGGTCAGAGTGGTAAGTTAGCTCCGCGGTTTATTGGGCCATTTGAGATCCTTGAGAGGGTTGGCACCGTTGCTTATCGATTGGCCCTTCCGCCACAGTTATCGAGTGTGCACAATGTATTCCATGTTTCGATGCTTCGTAGATGTAACTCAGATCTGCGCCATCAGCATTACCCAGATCCATCACATGTTTTAGATTGGACCGAGTTGCCTCTTGGGGAAGACACGTCGTATGAAGAGCAACCTATCCGTATCATTGAGAGGAAAGATCGTGTGTTGCGAGGTAGGGTTATTCCGTTGGTAAGGATTCAGTGGAATCATCATAACATTGGCGAGTCGACGTGGGAGGACGAGGGTGAAGCCAGGAAGAGTTATCCTCACCTTTTCCCCGAGTAGAGTAAGTTTCATTTATTTGATAGTATTACTTAGACTAGGTTGAGCAAGTCGTTGCTCCCTTTTTACGCTTAGTTGTTCCGAATTCCGGGACGGAATTATTTTAAGGGGGGTAGATTGTCATAATTCAAAATTTAAATACGGTTAATTTGATTTCAATTGACTTTAATGCTTTAAATGCTTATGTGTGTGCCCGGATTTAATTTCTGTGTAGTTATTAAATTAAATGTTAACATGTGTTAGTGTACCTTTTTAAAACTATTAACTTAGTACATTTTAGGGCACATGCATTTAAATGTGGGAGAAAAACACTAGACCACACACACATACATGCTTTATATCATCTTGGGTAAAGTCAAAATGCAAAACAAAATATCTAAACAACTAGTGGGCCCCACTCCCACCCTAATGGCCGGCCACTCTCTCTCTCTCCTCCCTTCACTTTTCATTTTCTTTCTCTCTCTCTCTCCCTTCTTCTTCTCCCCCTTCTCTCTAGGATACATACACAAATACACCATTTTTATTCCATGTTTTCTTCTTCCTAAAAGCCTCCAATAGAGCACTAAAGAGGGTTTTTTGGAGATTTTCTTATTTCACAAATTAGGCTTAGAATTTCAAGGGCTTCCTTGTGGTGTCCTCCAAATTCTCTTCCAAGCTCATTTTCAAGGCTTCTCAAAATTTGCCTAGGGTTCTAAATTCTAAATATCAACCTTAGAGGGCTTTTGGGAGATTCTTACTTTGGGAAGTATTGTTGGGTCACCTTGGGCTCCATTCTCCCACCTCTAGATTTCTATTTGGAGCTCTTTGGATTTCTCTTGTTTTGGTGCTCTTCCATTTATTTTGGAAGGATCTCCTTGAGGTAGATGTTATTGCTTTAATTCAATATGTTATTTATAGTTAAGGTGATTTGTGACCTCTAATTTGTTAGGAGAACAACTTAGACACATGATTTAGGATTTCCCCCAAAGTTGTAAATTTAGGGCTAATTACCTAAATATGAAATTATGTGTTTTGTTGAGGTTGAATCCAATTATGTGATGTTAGACATGCTTAGGATGCTCCCTTTATGTGATAACCACGTTAGGACGCTAGTTGGAAATCTTCGGAAATTCTATGTAAAAATGTATGTATTGGTGGATTATGCTTGAAATTGAATTATGCCATGAATATGTTGATTGATCATATTGTCATAGCATACATGAACATTTGAAGCCGAATTGGCAAATCATAGCATCGGCATGACATTCAAAAATTTTGATTTTTGAAAGAAGGAAAAACCCCTTGTGTGGGAATTTGATTTAAGAAATCCGGATATGGGTTGTGATGTGAGACAGGGAGAATGACCCTTAGAACATTCAAACTCCGACTGTATTCCGGTTAGCTCCCGGAGGTTGGTATGCTACATTCCTTGGGTGGGTGGCTCATAGTCCGGTGATGAGAGGAGTGCACATATCATGCAAAGCCCTTTAAGGCACACGTCATTTCCATCTTTGCCACGGCGGCATTGCACTACATTTGCACCGCATCTCATACTTAATTATGAATTGCATATTATTTTCTTGCAATATTTCCTACTAGGCCGTCGCGCCTAATGAAACTACAAAAACATCTTTTTCAGGTGATATTGATAAGGGGAAAGGGCACATGTGAACCCGACGCGTAGACGTCGTCGTGAAATCTTTTTGAAGGCTAAGCCTTAACATTATGGATATATATAGCTTCCAATGTATTTGTTGTTGTAGGAGTTTGTAATAGCTTAATTCTATGAAAGTTATTGTATTATGTAGTTACAAAACTCCTTGATCTCCTAATTCCTGATTTTGTCATTGGAAGACTTGTAGTGAATTTTATGGACAAGTGTTAGTCCTTGCACTTTCTTTTTGAAAAGAAACAACTTGTAATATGTTTGTATCCCTTACTTAACTCATGCTTTGCTAGTTATTTATGCTTTGTCGATCCTAGTCGGATCTCACTTTGTGTTTCCAATCCTTGTCGGATTTGGATTTTATGTTTGTGATCCTTGTCGGATTCATTAAATTTGGACAGGTAGGCATCTTTACGTCGACATGCCGTCGATATTTTTCTTGTTAAAAACACCTTGTTAATGTTTCAAAACGTTCCCACGAAGTTTCAAAATAAAACCAAGCAAAACAAAGGTTTCAAAGGAGGATGAATAGTAAAAACTGCTCATGTTTTTTTTTGATGAATAGTGATTTTCAAGGCTGCCCGGGGGGGTTCGTTTTGCCTACAGCACCTTTTTCGGACCTCGATAGAAGTGCTAATTAAAACCCAAGTGTCCTCATATGATTCTAAGATACTGTGTCAAAAAAAAACGGGGTACCTTTTGGGGAATTTTTCGGGCGATGAATAGTGTTTTCCGAACTAAAATTTTTATTTTTATATTTTCATTTGGTTTGGCCTTAGGTTTGGATCCCCATTGCCCACCTTTGTTATTGAATTATTGTAGGTGTGTATTCTTTCAAAACCTCTTATGATTCGCCTTCAAACATTAAATTTTTCAAGGTATTTTCCATTGTAGTTTTCAAGTTCCAATAAGTGCTTGAATTCTTTTAAACTTGGTTTGTCATGGTCGCTTCCGTGTTGTGTGTATGTTTAACATTGTTTTATCTCTTTTCCTTTCCGTTCACGTGTTCCGTTTTCGGGGCGTGACATCTTGGGTACCAGTTTTTGGTAAGGGTAGTGGGTGTGATGTATGACTGGTTTATTCTTTTTATTTCTAAATCAGCAAATTGTGCTTCTATTAAACTTATATTATCACTAAAATCTTCTTCTATGGGAATACCAGTTTTACTAATGGTACTGAGATTTTGGGATAAACTATCCTCAACCACTTCTGTAACTTCAGGTCTTTTGCCTAAGGATTTTTCCATATTTTTTTAGCATTTTCTCTATTTTGTCAACAGTTTTACTAGTGTCTGATTTAAGAGATGTACTAATGGGTTTAACCTCTGGTAACTTTATTAAGGGTTCTTCCATCTTGACAGATTTAGGATTTCCTATTTTTGTTTCCATGTTTTTTAATTGTTTTCCCAAAACACTTAAACATTGATTAGTATAATTATTCTGTTCTACTACTTTTTTAATTTCAGCATCAGTAGATATCTTAAAGGGTGCAGCAATTATATCTGTTCCTTTATGATTGATGACTATGGATTCCAAAGGTGGATTAACAGCAGAGATTTTACTATTATCTTCCCTTTTAGTCCATATAGTTTTAATGATTACGTTAACTTTAGATTGCTCTAGTTTTGACTCTTTAGTAGATTCTTTTATACTAACTGTATCTATAGGTTTTGTATTTTTGCTAGTCCTACCTATAGTTCTAGGGATTGATTTTGTGGTAGAATCTTTATCATGCTGATTGTGTCCTTTACATGTGATGTTACTATTGTCTTTTAACATTTTATGATTTTTACTACGAGATGCCTTATGGGATGAGCTACCATTTCCTTTGGCATTCTTGTCATCATTTGGCTTTCTAGTTTTTCTATTTTCTTCTATAGACTCAGGAATAGATGGGTTACTATTTTTTATAGACTTACTAAGCTTTGAATGGGACAAACTACCATTGTCCTTTGGTTTTTTGCTACGTAGTGATCTTTAGGGTTTACTATACTCTTTTTTGATTTTTCTTTTCTTGACAGAGAAATCTATGGTATCATGATAATTTTCCAAATATGCAAAGAAATGTATATTTCTTTTAACTAACTTCATGTATTTTTTCCAAGCTTTTAAAATAGATTTTCTCTCATCTTCACTATAAATAATTCGATATTTGACTCTATAAGTATCATTAATGGGTGAATTATATTCTTTGGCTAAGTATTCCATATCAATCTCAAAATCTTTACTCATAGTGAATAAATCTTTACTAGGACCTTCAAAATCTGTTTGAGTAGTAGAAGTAGGATAACTATCTTCACTTGGTATTTTGTAACAAGGATTACTAACTTGGGCTGTGGTTTTAATACCTTTTAACTTAGTATCAATTTCATTGAGGAGATCTTTATCTTTTCTAACTGTTGTAGTCCTATCAGGAATACAAGATGTACTTGATCTAGAAGACTTAGAATCAAAATCTCTAATTTTTAAAGGAGATGTCCTAACTCGTTGTTCATCAAAACTGATTCTAACTTTTCCATCATTGAATTGTTGTACATGATCTAAATTGACTGTATCATTATTTTGGAAATTACTAGAATGATTTTCATTTTCTAAAATCCAACAACTGGGTAACTCTACATCCTTCCACAGAATAGTCTTAGGAATTTGGATGTTAGCATGTTCAGAACTACCTAACATAAGTAAAGTTTGATTTTTAGGACTTTTAATTAAAGCATGAACATTAAGATTACTTTGAATACATTTATAATAAATTCTATAAATTAAAGCAAGAGCTTGTGAACCACTATGCATGTTAGTTATTTCACCAGCAGTTTTAATATTTAATGTCAAAGCTTTTAACAAGTGGGGGTCACTAAGACTTATGGTAAAGTCGGGGAAACAATTAAAATGAACTGGTCCATCATGAAGACTGGACTCCATAATTCCCATTATACTAGTACTAAAATTTAAAAATCTAGCATCTCTAAGACATAATAAAATTGAAGACTTTATTCCTTTAATATTAAGTGGTTTAACTGCAGCTTGTATTAACCCTATGTGAATGAAGTTGTAACCATCGGATCTATGTTTCTAGTTGACTCTTTACTAAGGAGTTGACATCTTTCATGTTCTTTGTTAATACTATAGGTGTTTTCTACAGTTTTAACATTATAATCAGTTCTAAAACTAAGGAAAGTTGACTTGTAAATTTCTCTAGTGGAAATCTTAGGGATGGTCCAAGCACTATAATCTTGGTTTACTTCTTCATACCTATGTTCTTCTTCATTAATTATGTCTGGTAAAGTGGGAAAAGAGGTTCTAGAGCTAGAACCTATTGCTGAATTTGATCTAAATAGTCTATCCATCTTAAGGGGTTTAATCAAAGCAAAATACTTAATCTAAGATATCCAACAGACACATACCTAAGAAGACTCATACCCTTTGTCCTCTGTTCATGCCCGTCTTACGCTCCCTTCTGCAGGCCTTACTGTTTGGTAGGATCCTAATCAGGTGGTCTCTCAGCCTAGGTGGTCTTTTGCAAATATCTTTTGAAAAAGAATTTTGAAAATCAAAAACACAGAAAGAGGGAATGACTACAAGAACAAACACACCAACGGGGTCTTGGATCTGATACCAGGGGATGTTAGCATGATAACAGCCTTGTTTGGACCATAAATTATATTTATATATATATTAGTATATGAAGTTATACTATATTATATTATTATATGATTTATAATTATCACATGGAAAACCAATTCAAATTGGTTGGTGGTTATTTGGAAGTTGATTGAGGGACACTTGGCATTGCAAGGGGAGATCAAGATTGGTTACTTGAAGATCAATGGTGATGATGAAGATGGAAAGACACTTGTCATTGTAGGAGCATCTCCCACTAATTGGTGGTTGTAGGAATTTGAATTATTAATTATTATTGTTGGAGGGAAATGTAATTCAAAATCAAAGTAGTTATAGGTTTCTCTATAAATACTTGTAGTATACTCCTTAGTAAAGAGCCTTGACCACACAAACAAATGCATTAATATATCTACTTTATATTCTTCATCTATTCGGCCACCATGGCCATTAGTTTAGGTAATTTAATTTAGCCTAGTTAGGAGTAGTGTACCTTTACTTTGCTTTTACTTACAATTCTTAGGAGTAGGAGTAGTTATAACATAGTTTAATCACTTCGAAGGTATCCTTTGAACTCTCTCTTCTTCTTTATCTTCTCCTTTCTTCTTTTTCGAATTTCATCTCACACTTTTGAAGTCCTTATTAAGGCATCGAACGTCACCACAATCTCCCTGGTGAGGCACAGTTTGGATCATTACATTTACACATTGGCAATTTGCTTGCCTGGCACGCTCGCACACACATATATAATTTTCCAACCAAACATTTTTGGCACGCCCGGTGGGACTCGAGTGTCAAGATGAATTTTGAAGGGTGGTATGTTGTACCCTCATCAACGCCAAAATTTGGTAGTTGCAATTACGAATGGGTGTATGTGTCACCCCCATTAACACCAAATCTTGGTGACAACAATTTTGAAGTGTTGTATGCTTCACCACCATCAACACCAAATTATGGTGGTGAAAAATGGTTCACTAATTTAGTTCCATTATTGGAATAATTGAAGGATCAAGCATTTAGTTTAAAAACTAAAATGTATGAAATGGCTCGAGGGGTGTCAACTATTCTTCAAAATTACGAGCCAATGAATGAAAATAAATCTATTATGAAGGATCTTCATGATCCTTTAATGGTGGAAACAAGAAAATCACCAACACCATCATCACCCCTATTGGTTAATCAACCAAATGATTGTGATCAAAATACACTCGGGGGGTCCATTTTACAACCAAATATGGTTGAGGATCATGAACATGCTTTTGTTCATACATTTGGGTTTTTCGACACTGCACAAAGTATTGAAATTTATGACTTATTTAAGCCACTTTATACTTTGGCTTTAGATGGTCAATACCCACTTTGGCTCTGTGGTGCTCATCAAAAATGGGTTATGACTATGTGGATTTTTCTATGGCAAGATTTTTATGAAAACAACGAAAATTATTGACTGAAATTTTAAGCAGTCATACGGCCACTGTGTTAAATCGAACAATTTTGGCTGATGCAAAAAAAAATATTGAATGTCAAGGTTTACTGCCTTATTTCCATGAATGCATTCAACTTCGAGTCACTTTTGGTGAGACTCGAGTATCATGGTTGAAGTTTCTCCAAAGGCCATCCAAACATTTGGATTAATTTCCATTCAAGTTAGATATTAGAAATTCGATGGTTGTAATTTTTTTTAAACAATGTATTTTATGATTTGATACATTTATATTGGTTTCGAAGCCAGATTAAAGTTATTTATTTTATGTTCGAAGTAATTAGATTGGCTTCGAGGCAAAGTTTAAGCCATTATTTGGTTATTTGGTGTTCAAAATTAGTTTATTGGTTTCAAACCAATTTAAAAACAGTTTATTTTGATTTTGAAATTATTATTTTGGCCTAGAAGCAAGTTATTTGATGTTTCAATCCTTTTTGTTGGCTTCGAATTAAGTTTAAAGCCATTGTTTTGGCACTCGAAGCTATTGTGTTTATTTCGAATTTGGTTTTAAGCCATCATTCTCTGATCAAATCTTTTTCATTGGCTTCGAAGTAATTTAAAAGCCATTGTTTTGTATTCAAGGCTAATACATTGGCTTCGAACCAGTTTAAAGTCTTCATTTTTTGTTCAAAGCCATTATATTGGTTTCGAATCAAGTTTTTTGTACTCAAAGCAATTATATTGGTTTCAAAGCAAGATTAAAGCCATAATTTTGTTCGTGAGACCATTGCATTGGCTTCGAAGTAAGTGTTAAGCCATTATTTTTGTGTTCGAACCAATTATGTAGGCTTCGATGTGAGTTTAAAGGCATTATCTAATGTTCAAAGCAACTAGATTGGCTTTGAGGCAAGTTTAAAGCCATTATTTTGTGTTCGAAGCCCCTATATTTGCTTCGAATCCATTTTAAGCCATAATTTTATGTTCAAATCTCTTTCATTGGTTTCGAAACAAGTTTAAAACCATTTTAGTTTTTTGTGTTCAATGTTATTATGATTGGCTTTAAAGATCTGTAATGTGATCTACTTTGCATTACTAATTTGGTCTATTTCGAACATACTAATTGGATCGAATAATGTTATTTTTGTGATAATCTTCCGACTCTCTAAGAACTTCGTTCTTAAAGAGCCGCGGGGGGTATGTTTGGACCATAAATTATATTTATATATATATTAGTATATGAAGTTATACTATATTATATTATTATATGATTTATAATTATCACATGGAAAACCAATTCAAATTGGTTGGTGGTTATTTGGAAGTTGATTGAGGGACACTTGGCATTGCAAGGGGAGATCAAGATTGGTTACTTGAAGATCAATGGTGATGATGAAGATGGAAAGACACTTGTCATTGTTGGAGCATCTCCCACTAATTGGTGGTTGTAGGAATTTGAATTAGTAATTATTATTGTTGGAGGGAAATGTAATTCAAAATCAAAGTAGTTATAGGTTTCTCTATAAATACTTGTAGTATACTCCTTTGTAAAGAGCCTTGACCACACAAACAAATGCATTAATATATCTACTTTATCTTCTTCATCTATTCGGCCACCATGGCCATTAGTTTAGGTAATTTAATTTAGCCTAGTTAGGAGTAGTGTACCTTTAATTTGCTTTTACTTACAATTCTTAGGAGTAGGAGTAGTTATAACATAGTTTAATCACTTCGAAGGTATCCTTCGAACTCTCTCTTCTTCTTTTTCTTCTCCTTTCTTCTTTTTCGAATTTCATCTCACACGTTTAAAGTCCTTATTAAGGCATCGAATGTCACCACAATCTCCCTGGTGAGGCGCAGTTTGGATCATTACATTTACACATTGGCAATTTACTTGCCTGGCACGCTCGCACACACATATATAATTTTCCAACCAAACAAGCCTGTAATCTTTATCTTTCTTCTTCACTGGTAACAGGCCATACTCTGATAATAAATTAAATGACATTTACTTAATGATTTATGTATTTACTTAAGACATGAAATGAAATTAAGGTACTGAATTGCTGTGATTAGTGCTGGACTGCTATGCAGCGGCAATTAGAGTGCCCGAACGGCAGTCAGTGAATGCCGCGGCGGCACTCAAAGAGTGTCGTTCCATCTTCATTGAGTACCGACCTGGGCTGGTTTGTATTTTTAAGCCAAAAATCCTTTTCAATCTTTGATCAAATGAATGCACCAAACGATGCCGTTTTTTTGTCTACGTGTTTACTACTCCTAGGTCAAGAAAACCATGCTCCCACCATCTCTAATTGACCTATCTACCCTTACCTTAGTCCCTAAGATAATGAAAGTCTATAAAACCCTATAAAACCCTATTTTTTTTCTCAATTAGAGAGGTTGGAGACTTGAATCTAGAGAGAGAGACTTGAATCTAGAGGGTTGGAGACTTGAATCTTGAGTGAGAAACTTTAACTTTGAAGATGAGACTGGGTTCTTAGATAGAGGGGCTGAATTTTGAAGATGAAGTTTGTTCTTAGAAAAATATAGAGAGAGAAACCCAAAAATCCCATAGAAATCCTACCCTATTCACCCAATTTCTCAAATCTCCATTGAAGAATCTTGAAGCTTCAAGGAAGAAGAAGAAGAAGATCATTGCTTGTAAGGCTTGGATCTCTCCAAATCAATCAAATCCTGAGAAGATCTAGAGGTTAAATCCTGATTCCTATACTTATTATATATATTTCAATCACAAACTCATAGAACTAGGACTTTTACACATTTTCAAAACCGAGATTCCTACCTCATTTCATCACACACCACATAGAGTTTGTGATTGAAGTTTCATAAGTTGCCTTCATTAGTTTGGATCTAGAAATAGCCTTGGATTTTAAAACAAAAACAAGTTATGAAAGCATTTGTCATTTAGGTTTCATGGAGACTTTGATTTTACTTCTCCTTGTCTCCATTTTCTCTTAGAAATCCATGAGATCTTCAATATCTCATTGGATCCTCTTTAGGTTGATCCATTAGTCTCTTATGGTCTTATGGCTTATATGGAGATTAAAGTGGGTCATTGTTATATCCATGTTTTGTTTGATGGAATTAAGTCTTAGTTCATGACTTAGGTCCTCCAAATTGAATCTCATAGAGTTATTTCTATACCTTATGAAGGTTTATATGAGTTTTGGGTCATATCTTAGCCTCCAAGGACCATTGATTTGAGAGGAGATTAAGATATATCAAGTTTATATCCCTCAAGAACTATGTATTTGGGAGAGGAACTAGGTGTTATTGAAGTTTGATTCAAACTATGAACATTAATCCAACAAAGGTGCAGTGAATTCATAAACCAACTATAATCAAAGATTTTTTTATAAAATCATAGTTCATTGGAATTGAATGAGACCAATTGGAGAATGTTCATAACTCATTTAAGTACCTCTGTGATTTTTGTTTTGATAAAATTCCATGTTTAAGATGGTTTGGTCTTGTGATTTCAAAACAAGCAACTCTCTGTCCAAAATTCTAGAACAGTAAGTCCGTGTTAAAATTAATAAATCAATTAACCAAACTTCCTTGGCCTCTAATAAATTTTTCTAAGTCACTTAATGTGTTAGGAAGGTACCCTAAAAAGATCTAAGTGTTTCTTATTTTTTAACTATTTTTAGAAAATCGTACAAGATCTCTGGACAGAGAGTTGCAGATTCCTGAGTGATGTCTAGTGTTTTCCTTATTCCCAGAGATCTATCCATTCAATATTTGATTTTCTTCTTGGGTTAGAAACTAGACTCACAGAGGCATATCATACCCAAAAATCATTAAGATCCAACAGTTGGAAGTATGGTTTTTCTATCTTTGAAAGTCGTGTCTGCTCTGTGTAATTCATGAGAACTTTTCACTATTTTGTCTAGTCTTATTGATTTTAACTTAAATGATTTCCTAATGTATTGGGACCCAAATAAAGTTTTGAATAATGATAATTAAGTTTCAATCCAGAGGCTAAGTGATCCAAATTAGTGAATAATTTATAGCTCATTTTTGTTCATATCCATGCATTCATTCATGTATATAGATGCTTGTAGTTAGGATCTAGCTCTAGGTTGTTTTGTCCCTAATTGAACCTAGTTATGAGTTCCTTATGATCATGTCGGGATTATACTACCTCTATATGGACATTGCATTGGCTCCTAGTTGAGACTTGAATATCTATAGAGGTGATATGTTCTCAACTAATTAGAAGGAATCCATAAATAGGCCAATTCCTTCTCTTTTTTTTTTTTTTTTTTTTTCAGAATATGGTTAATTAACGAAAAACGCCAACCGCCACTACAAAACTGCAAGGGGCAAACCCCAGGATATACAAAAAGCGCAAGAAAAAGCAAAGGAAAGGACCTAAGCGACAGGGGATGGTTCCCTTCCTAAGACTAGACCAAGAAAAGGGACCATCCCATCAAATAAAACAAAAACCCGAAGGAGAAGAAATCAGCTTAGGCTGAAGTACAATAAGCTCACAAAAAACCATAGCATACAACATGCTAAACAAAGCTTCCGGACTAACTCCATAACTCAAGATATTCCTGAACTTTAGGATCTCTGGCCCACCGGATTTGAACTTGAGTGTGAATAATGATAACAATGTCTTTAGAGATCCTCTCTCTAGGCTTCCCTTCTTGTCTAAAGGTTCTGGCATTCCTCTCTCTCCAAAGAGCATAGATGGTTGCCCCAATACACATTCGAGGCATGATATCTTTAGGTTTCTTTGATTTCCATTTGCTAGCAGCCCACAAAATAAGGGAATTCCAGTTCAGAGGGGACCCGTCCATGTTGAACCTGCTCATAATTTCCTGCCAAACAAAGGAAGAATAATCACAAGTAAAAAACAAATGATCATGGTTTTCCAAGTTTTTGTGGCAAAAAACACAAGCAAGAGGGCCCGGAGTATACTTCCAGATCCTATCTTGGGTAGATAACTTGTTAAGCATAGCAAGCCACACAATAAAGCTATATCGAGGAAAGTTCCCAGGGAACCAAACCAAATGGTGCCAAGGCACCCGAGGTTGAGCTTCTCTAAGAAAATCCCAAGTATGGGAGGTAATAAAGCTGCCACTAGGGGAAGGAATCCATGAGACAGAATCTTTAACCTGTGAAGGAGAAGGAATAAGAGCAGTAGCAGCTTTAATTTGGATCAATTCCTTCTCTATTTGATAGATTTAAGCTAGAATCTTAGCTTTGATTATTTGATATCTTTTGATTAAGGCATGTGTACTAACCTGTGTTTTGTAGCGCAGTCAAGGTACAATTTCTCAACCCCTTCTCTAGTTTAATTTTATTTTTTTTTATTTTAGTTAATTTTCGACTTCATGTGTGACACCTTAGATTAGGTCTTGCTTTATGTGTATATGTGATTAGAAACCTTTTATTAGGTTTTATTTTCTTGCATGCATCACACGTTTAATATTCACAACGGGATCCTGGGTATGTTTCCTAGTTCCCTATTTGCATATCATATCGCTTGCTAATTGAATTACGTGGCTTATGAATGATATTTTGTCGTTAGCAATTTTGCACCCCTTTAAACATACTTGTGCAATGTATTATTTATATATATGTATTAGTTGAGGGCATGCTTAGATTGATAGTTCGATTAAAATGGATGTTGAGTAGAGGCCTATCACGAAGATATGATGAAAGTGGGTCCTTTAGTCCGCCGGGCTCCTTCCCCTTTCATTCCATAATCCTCGGACCCAGTTTATCTTTGGTTTCGCAAATGATTAGTTTACTTTAAAAATGGTTTCTTAATTTTCCCTTAAAAATTAAGTGGCGACTCTTTGTATTTGAAATTGAATTTGAAAATTATTTTAAAATTAAAAGAAGGGGACCCAAATGCCGGTATCCACAGCTACATAATTATGGCAATTGATTATTTTACTAAATGGGTAGAAGCAACGTCATATGCAACTTGGAAAGCTAAAGATGTGGTTTGTTTCATTGAGAAGAACATAATCTGCAGATACGGGGTTCTGAATGAGTTCATTTATGATCATGGCAGTCATTTCCAAGAAGAAGTCATCCCACTTCTAGAGAAGTAATATCACCCGCCATCAGTCCTCCCCGTATAGACCCCACTCAAATGGAGCAGTAGAAGCAGCGAACAAGAATGTTAAGGCAATCTTGGGAGAAATGACAAACACGTATAAAGATTGGCACGAAAAACTCCCATTTTCATTATAGGGATATCAGACCTCTAAAGGACCTTAATAGGTGCTACGCCATATTCGTTGGTTTATGGAATGGAAGTTATCCTTCCACTTAAGGTAGAAATGCCCTCTCTCAGGATTTTGGCAGAATGTGAAGTAACTGAGCTTGAATGGATACGGGGAAGGTATGAAGAGTTGTTTTTGCTTGATTAGAAAAGATTGGCCATAATAAACTATACTCAGGGATATCAAAAAAGGATAGCTCGTGCCTTCAACAAAAAGGTTCGCTCAAGAAAGCTTGCTAAGGGTGACCTGGTCCTTAAAGAACTTAAAGTGCCCGTTTATGATCCCAAGAGGAAAATTCAAACCTAATTGGATCGGACCATACATCATTAAGACTCTCCTTTCTTGAGGGGCTGCTTATCTTATGAACCTTGATGGGGTTGAATTTAAACATCCAATCAGCCTCGATCGCCTCAAAAAATACTTTTCTTGAAACCTTTCTTTTCATTAACTCATACATCGATGAACTACGCATGACCTGATTCCTACTAGGGGATACGTAGGCAACCTTCTTGGTTCGATCATTAATAATTGCCTGAGTGGCACCTTCCTTCAAGCCTTAAACTGAACTACTATAGCTCTTGAAAGCCTTCGGTCCATGCAAACCCAAGAAAAATCCCTGTGCTAAACTAGGGGCAAACTTATGTTTGCCTAGAACCACGATAAGGCCTCATAGCCAGGGGCAAACTTCATTTTCTATCCAACAGACCCAGATATTTACCCTAACCCATCTTTGGATCTCCTGGCTATCAAAATGAGCATTGTGAAGAAACGAATGAGGATTCATGGTATATGATGATTAAAACTCCAAGCAACCTTCAAAGAAATGGTAATAAAAGCTAAAAAGAAACATTAAAAGGAAGATTTTCATAACTCAAAGATAAATTGGAAATGTGAACACTTTGCTTAAATATTCCTGAATGTTTTATAAGAACATTCTTTAGAAAGAATAAGTAAATCACATTCAGAGAGCGTAAAAGAGTAGACAGGGTTTGTCAGAAGTTTTGTAAGATAAAGCTTTGCCTAGTGTTTGTTTCACTTTCATCAGTGTCTATCTATGAAGTTTGTCTCTCGACCAAGGTCTGGATCTCCAGAAGGTACTCAGTAGTAGGCATGACTGAAGCACGGATTCTCTAGAAAGGAATGACCACCATGTCATGCCAGGGCTCAGTAAAAGCCTTCACAGTGGAAGGGCACATGGTAGAACTCCTCATGAAATATATTATAACGTCCTCAGGAACATCCTAAAGAGGTCCATACTGATTGACCACTTGGCCAGGAATGCAAAAAGTGGTATCATGCAAGCTAGCCAACCAGAAACTAGGTCGCCCAGAAAGGCGTACTATAACCGAGCAATAATTCCACTACAGGCATATCTAGCAAATGTCATTAAAAGAGAGACCCTAAAGCCAACCAAGCCAGGCATCAACATAGTGGAATAGGTGGTGGACCTTTAGATGATCATAGGGAAGTGACCCGCGAGAGCATAGATGATGGATAAAGAGATCCAGACACTCCATGAGCCAAACCTGTAAGACAAAGGGAGCTCTAGAAGATAACATGGCTCCAGCAGTGTGGGCATGATCTAATCCCATCAGAGTTTCGCCAAGGACCAGCATGACGACACTCTTCATTTTCTGCAAACTATGAGCGATGGGTATAAGAATGTCAGAAGATAACTGAAAGAGAAAATAAGAAAGCATAGCTATAGATAATGCACTTTATTGTATAATCTGGTACCCACTGTCGTAGGGGTCCCCTATGGGAGAACAGAATGAAGAAACACGCTCAAAGTCGATCTGCCTGTCGTAAACAAAATAGCTCGCGGCATTACGGGATATGTAGAAGAAAGCAGCCAAATCCTGAATATAGTCAGACTGTACAGGAGGAATTGTCAAATCAGCAGAAGGATCAGTGTGGAGGATAGCACTAAACTCCTCAAACAAGGGGCTGATCTCCTGGTGACTAAAGTGAAAGACATGGAATGTAGGGTCCCAACACTGGATAGTAGCTCGAAGTAAACATTCATCTAAAGTAATCCACCGAAAAGAGGACAGGTCACTCAGCCTAAAATACTCAAAGTTAAGCCTATCAATGCTTGAGAGAGTATCCATCCATGGGAAGAGAATTTGAGAGCTAATGGGAGCCATTTGGGAAAGAAGTGGAAGAGTGAGAATAGTGTTTTGCGAAGTTTTGAAGAAAATAGCTAGTATAAAAGGAGGAATAGATCTATCCTGGCCATCGAATGGCACTCAGGGAACCTAATGGCACTGGGTAGAGTACCACGCGGCAGTCAGTAATTGCCGTGCAGCGGTCACCAACTGCCGCTCCGGCACTCACCGAGTGCCGCTCAGGCATAACCGAGTGCCGCAAGGAGGCTGACTTTGCTAATACTTATTTTGAAATATTTCGAACCCCAACCTACAAAGAAAAAACAAGACATGTAATAAAACATGTGCATTATTCGCATCACGTGCATCATAAATAGAAGCAAGCAAGACAAAGATATGGTCACATGCATAGAAAAAGGCATCATCCATAATAAAATAAAGGACCAAGCTATGGTCACATGCATATAAGGTACGACATTCATAGAAATAAGATAAAGAACAAGCTAGTAAAGGTAGGTCACATCATATAAGGTATGGTCACATGCATATAAGGTATGGTCACATTAAAATCATGCAAAGAAATAAAGGTGATGAGGGCTGATATTTGTATGATATTGGCCCAATGAGGAGAAAAATTGGCTGAATTTAACCCTCAATCTCTAGTTTTACCTACACTTGTGTCTTAATTCATCTCTTTACACAATGATGCGTTTTCTGTGGTATATCGTTGTGTTTGGTTCTTTGAATGCAGGTTCTGAAGCTAGAATGAATACTAGATTGAAAGGGGATAAATCAAGGAACAAGAAAACAGAGTTTAAATACCAATCGATTGGACTTTTTACCAATCGATTGGACTTTTTACCAATTGATTGGTGAAATCTGGAAATCAAATTCCTCTAATGGCGCAAGATCTCAGCAATCAAAGCGACGACCAGCCGTTAGGTTATGAACCTGGACACTTTTAGCTCATAGTATTACTGTATATATAGAGGAGAGTGAAAGGGATGAGGGGTTGGTTCATTTTTCATTTGTTTTGTAGGAGTTTCTCGTGGAATTCTCGGATAAGAACGAGCTTAAGTTTGATTGGTTTGATTTCACACCTGTTCTTTATCTGTTTAGGTGCTATATCATATTTGTATTAGTTATTGCTTGTTCAGTTGAAGTTCAATTTCAATTTTTCAGTTTGAAACTCCACTACAATTTTAGATTTATAATGAAAATCATGTTTAGGATTAATTTCACTCATTTGTTTAAGTCTATCTGCAATTCTTGTACTCAAAACATGCTAGAGTAGAACCCTGGTTGGGAGCAATGTGAACAAACATTGTTTCCCAGCCACTGTCATGAATCTGTAAAAGAATCAATGGCAATCGATTGGAAACAGAACCCAATCGATTGCCATAGATTCCAAAGCCAATCGATTGGAATTTTGTCCAATCGATTGGGAGTCATTTGATGCCAATCGATTGCCATTTATAGCAATCGATTGGCATGCTTATGACTTGGGCAGACTCTTTTTAGTATTCCAGTAGCTTTTACTTCAGAAACTAAGTCCAAATTGATCTTGTTAAGTTCAAATTGAAAACTGATTTTGAAATAAAAGCTCCTTCGGCCTTTTAACACAATGAACTTATGGACGAACATATTGAATATTCTATACTCAATCTGTTAGTTATGGTTCAAGGTTTTAATTAGCTCTTATTTCAGATCTTCATAGTAAGCGAAGGAATTCAAAATTACTGGTTTTGTTATATTAACATTCTTAGTAACTGGGATTGCTTTACTTAATCCCTTTGAGAAATAAGGAATATTAGAAAGATGAAGCCCCAGCTGTGCGTTAACGCTAAGTCATGATAGTGGTTGGTGCAGTGTGGACTCACATGTTCCCAATAGTTTTTTTTTCCATATTTACAAAACCATATTGCTTAATTTTGTTTAATTTAATTACTGGTTGACTCTGTTTCCTTAATTTGTAATTGCGAATTCAGTAGGATCGTTAGAACCTCCTCTCTAAAAGAAATCATCTTTTATTTCAATTTAGGATTCAATCTTGATCTTTCTGCCTTTATTTTCCGTCCTTTGGGATTCAACCCGGTCTTACCGATTTTAACGCGACTCGACCGTCTACACTTGGATGTACTCTTCAGAGAACACATTTTCAGTCGTGTCAAGTTTTTGGCGCCGTTGCCGGGGACGGTAACAAAGGCCAGAATCTTTCGATTGATCCAATCTTTCTTACCCCATTTCTATCTTTCTTTTTCCTTTTCATTCCTTCAGAACACAAACTGTATTGATTGTGTCCTTCTATGTCCTTTGATTCCACTGAAGCTTTCATCACAAATCTATTTGAAGATTCCATCCATAGTGCTGATAATCCCATTTCCACTCCGTCTACTTCAAATCCAATGTCTGACATGGAGAGCCAACAAGGAGAGAATCAACATGACCTCATCGATGATGGTCAACGACCTCTACGAGAACTCTTGGCTCCTGATCGAACAGCCACACCTTCTTGTATCCGCATCCCTCCGCACACGGGTACATTCCATTTTCGTAATGGAATGATTCAACTTTTACCCACATTTCACGGGATGGAGAAAGAGAAGGCGTACTTACATATTCAAGATTTCGGGGATGTTTGTGGCACTTTCACAGATCAGACCTGCCCGAGTGATATAATCTGACTAAAGCTTTTTCCCTTCACCTTGAAGGACAAAGCGAAGTCATGGTCATTGTCACTCAAACCAAATTCTATTTCAACTTGGCCAGCAATTCATGAAGATTTTCTTAAAAAGTTCTTCCCTAATCGGTTAACGACAGACATCTTGAGACAAATCAAGATGTACAATCAAAAAGAGGAAGAAACTTTCGCTGAGGCCTGGGAACGTTTCAAGGATTTGTTACTGCTTTGCCCACATCATGGTTTCGAAAAGTGGCGAACTATAAGCTTCTTCTATGATGGCCTTAGTCCAAAGTCAAAGAAACTCGTAGAAACTACGAGCGACGGTGAGTTTATGAGCAAGAACGCCGACCAAGCCGAAGCTCATTTCGAATGGTTGGCTGAACACTCGCCGGAATGGGAGACTCAAGTGACGAGAACTCAGACTAGTTCAAGTTCAAGTAAAAAGAGTATTTATCAGCTAAAAGCAGAAGATGGCTTAATGGAAAAATACGAACAACTGGCTCGTAAGTTGGAAGTTTTAGAAGCAAAGAAGGATCCAGTGATACAGTTCGCTTATGAAGAATCATGTTCTAGTTGTCTACAAATGGGGCATACCTCTCAACATTGTCAAATATACCCTGTTGATCAAGAACAGAGTCCAGTAGAGGTACACGCTGTAAATGCCCCTGGTCGTTTCAACCCCAATGATAGGTGGAGTCATCCTGGTTTTGATCAAAGAAACAGTGTTGCTGCAGCAAACCCATCTCAGCAGTGGCAGCCGAATAAAGGAAACCAATACCGACCTCAAAACCAAGGGCACCAACAGAGTTACCAACCTCCTACCTATCAACAAAATCAAGGGTATCACCAGAATCAATATCAACAAAATCATTCGCCTCAATTCAACTACAATCAGGGGGGTAACAACCAAACCTCATCTAACACTTATGTGCCACCTCATAAGAAGGCACATGAGGATCCTAATACACTCATGATGCAGCAGATGATGCAGCAGATGATGCAGCTAATGAGTAAACTCAACACAAGTGTAGAGAGGTTAGCTACTCAGCAAGGGGATCGAGAACGAACTATGTTCCCTGCACAGCCAGAGCCAAATCCTAAAGGCCAACACTCAGGTACAGGACCCTCGGGATCTGGACCACATAAGGAGGCCAAGGCTGTAACTGTGTTGAGAAGCGGAAAAGAAATTAAGAAAGCCTCTTTACCCTCACATCCTGTAGTAGGTAATAAAGAAGAGGTAGAGAATGAAGAAAAATTGGTGGAAGAAGAAAGTGAGGGCGAAACAGTTGAGCCCGAAATAACAATTACTGAGGATACAGAGATAAAGAGAAGACCTGGAAAAGAACCTCTCCTTGAGGAGGCAACCAAATGCCCTTTTCCAACACCATATCCTCAAAGGTTGAAGAAACCTCAACAAGAAACTAAAAGTCAGGAGTTTCTGGAGTTATTCAAACAAGTAAAAATCAATCTCCCACTCCTAGACGCAATTAAACAAGTGCCTTCTTATGCCAAGTTCTTAAAAGACTTGTGCACTGTTAAAAGAAAGCAAAGTGTTAAGAAGAGTGCTTACTTGGCATGCCAGGCGAGTGTAATTTTAAAACACGACCTGCCTCCTAAGTACAAAGATCCAGGCACGCCAATAGTTTTTTGTATAATCGGTCAGAAAAAAGTAAACAATGCTCTGCTCGATTTAGGATCGAGTGTTAATCTCTTACCGTACACTGTTTACCAACAGTTAGGGTTGGGAGAACTTAAACCCACTCGCATTACGCTCCAACTTGCGGACCGATCAATTAAATATCTGCGAGGAGTGCTGGAGGATGTCTTAGTCCAGATTGACACCTTTGTCTTTCCTGTTGACTTTGTTGTTCTGGACACCAAACCAGTTTACAATGCTAAATCTCAGATTCCGGTGATCTTCGGATATCCTTTCCTCGCGATAATTGATGCAACAATTAAACTAAGGAGTGGGGTTATGACCGTTGTTTTTGGGAACATGACATTCAATATCAAAATCTTTTCAAATCCCAAGATTGAAGATTTTGATAATGAGGAAGAGGAAGTGAATTGGGTAGAATCAGTAATTCAAGATTGCTTTGATTCAACTACTCACGCTGATCCTGTGGAGTCCATTATGACTAACTCATGTTATGAATTGGATAGATACACTCCACAAGATGAGATGATGAGCTTGATATGTGCAATATTGGAGGTTGTTGAAGAGGAAGTTGCAAGAACAATGTAGACGGCTCAATATGAGCAACTACCACCAAAGACCGCCAAAGACCAAGTTGGCTGTGCCGTCGAACTTGCAATTTCCGGAGTTGGAATTGAAAGAGCTCCCAAAAGAATTGAAATATGTGTTTCTGGGAGAAAAGAAGACCTTTCCTGTGATAATTTCATCTGTTTTAAATCACGAACAGGAAAGTAAACTGATACAGTTGCTTAAGCAACACAGGAGTGCGTTAGGATGGACCGTTGCTGATTTAAGAGGAATTAGTCCATCTATATGCACCCATAGGATTTACCTTGAGGAAGATGCCAAACCTTGTCGTCAAATGCAAAGGCGTCTAAACCCAAACATGCAAGAGGTAGTAAAGAAGGAAGTTCTGAAATTGCTGGATGTTGGGGTTATTTATCCAATTTCGGATAGTCCTTGGGTAAGTCCAACTCAAGTAGTGCCAAAGAAAGCAAGCATTACAGTGGTACAAAATAAAGAAGGAGAATTGGTACCAACACGTGTGACCACGAGTTGGCGTATGTGTATTGATTACAGAAGATTGAATGCGGTGACTCGAAAGGATCATTTCCCATTACCTTTCGTGGATCAAATGCTCGAAAGAGTAGCAGGACACCAATTCTATTGCTTCCTGGACGGTTATAGTGGTTATAACCAAATTGAAATTGATCCTGCTGATCAAGAGAAAACCACTTTTACCTTTCCGTTTGGAACATTTGCATATCGCCGGATGCCATTTGGATTGTGCAACGCACCTGCCAGTTTCCAGAGGTGTATGCTGAGCATCTTCAGCGATATGGTGGAAAAGATCATGGAGGTTTTTATGGATGACTTCTCCGTTTTTGGTAGCAGCTTTGATAATTGCTCAGAGAACCTCCAGAAAGTCCTGAAAAGATGTGAGGATAAGAGTTTGGTCCTCAACTGAGAAAAATGTCACTTTATGGTGACAAAAGGGATTGTCTTGGGACATATCGTGTCTGCTAAGGGAATACAGGTAGACAAGGCAAAGATTGATATAATTTCTAATCTTCTTGTCCCCACCACAGTGAAAGAAATACGATCGTTTTTAGGTCACGCCGGTTTCTACCGGAGGTTTATTAAGGATTTCAGTGTTGTATCTAGGCCACTGTGCCAACTCCTCGTTAAAGACCAAACATTTGAGTGGAATAGCAAGTGCCAGGAATCCTTTGATAAACTCAAACATCACCTCACAACAGCTCCGATAATGTAATCTCCGGATTGGAGTCTTCCTTTTGAGCTGATGTGTGATGCGAGTGACACAGCGATCGGAGCTGTATTAGGACAAAGGAAGGACAAGAAGCCTACTATGATCTACTATGCTAGCAGAACTCTTGATGGAGCTCAACGAAATTACTCTACTACCGAAAAAGAGTTGCTGGCAATTGTATTCGCACCGGAAAAATTCAGGCAATATCTTATTGGTTCGCAGATCATTTGCTTCACTGATCATGCTGCGTTGAAGTATCTGCTTTCCAAAAAGGATACTAAACAGCGATTAATACGCTGGATTCTCCTACTCCAAGAATTTGATTTGATTATCAAAGATAAAAAAGGGGTGGAGAATGTTGTAGCTGATCACCTCTCACGATTGATGTTTGAAGACAATTCTTCGCAATCCATTCCGATCCGTGAATCTTTCCCAGATGAACAACTTTTTGCTACAACTAGTTTGCCCTGGTATGCTGACATTGTCAATTACCTGGCAACAGGGGAGACCCCGTCTCATTGGTCCACCCCTGATAGAAAAAGGTTTCTATCCATCGCCCGATGGTTTTACTTTGATGATCCATACTTGTTTAAGTACTGTGCGGATCAAGTAATTAGGCGATGTGTCCCCGAGGAGGATATCTCTCAAATTCTAGCTTCTTGCCACTCAGAGGCTTGTGGTGGCCATTTTTCAGCTCAAAAAATTGCTCAAAAGGTGTTTAGTAGCGGTTTCTACTGGCCGACAGTTTTCAAGGACTGTTATGCATTTTGTAGAGCTTGTGCTAGATGCCAAATGTTAGGGAGCTTGTCTACGAGAAATGAAATGCCGATGACCCCGATCATTACAATTGAAATCTTCGATTGCTGGGGTATTGATTTCATGGGACCATTCCCACCATCCTCTCATTACGAATATCTCTTTTTGGCAGTTGAATACGTGTCCAAGTGGGTTGAGGCCATTCCGACAAGAAAAAGTGATCACAGAATAGTGATTTCATTCTTAAAAGAAAACATTCTTTCGAGGTTCGGAACACCAAAGGCCATGATTAGCGATCGTGGAACCTATTTCTGCAATAAGCCTTTTGAGGCACTGATGAAAAAATATGGGGTTAACCATAAGATTACTTTATCATATCACCCACAGTCAAATGGTCAAGCAGAGCTAGCTAATAGGGAAATCAAACATATCCTGGAGAAAACTGTTAACATCAACATAAAGGACTGGTCGTCACGTCTAACTGATGCTCTATGGGCATACAGGACGGCGTACAAGACGAACCTTGGAATGTCCCCCTATAGGTTGATTTATGGAAAAGCCTGCCATTTGCCTGTGGAACTGGAACATAAGGCATACTGGGCCACTAGACTGCTTAATTTTGACATTCATGAGAGTGGTACATTGAGGAAGCTACAGCTCAATGAACTGGAAGAGATCCGGAATGATGCTTACGATCGTGCTCGCACATATAAACCCAAATTGAAAGCTAAGCATGATCAGTCAATCTTGAGAAAGAAGCTTGAACCTGGGCAGAAAGTGTTACTTTATGATTTGAAGCTTCATCTTTTTCCGGGTAAGCTAAGGTCAAGATGGATAGGCCCTTTATTGTCAAAGAAGTTTTTTCTCATGGGGTAGTGGAAATTGTTAACCCCAAAAATGGTAATGCATTCAAAGTCAATGGGCAGCATTTAAAGCCATTTTTGGAGAGGTTCAAACCAGAATTAGAGACCATCCAACTGGATGATCCTGATTACTCTTCTTGAAAATTCTAGAACCTTTTGTTGTTGTATAATAGTTTTCTTTTCTTTGTGTGCTTCTCTATTTTGTTTTTCCTTTTGTTCTTATTCTGTCTTTGTGATTGGCTATAGGATGAATCCATTGCAGATGAATCCATTGCATTACCTACCACATTTGCTCTACCATGGGGTCCGTTCTCCAGGAACCCCAGAACAGAGGGAACAAGAAAAGCCAATTTTCACTCCGCTGTCCAGCTCGTACCCAGATTCCCCTAATGTAACAATTGCTGAAATGAATATCTGGGATCTTCTGTGCGCAGTTCGAGAAATTCTGGAAGATCTTCAGTTAGACTCGGATGGAGAAGTTGTGGAGTACTTCGTGGATTTTGCTGAAGGAGAATACCTTCTTTCTCCAGAATCTGAGCAGAACTGATAACTCTCGTAGCAAATGAACAAGACAGAATTTGTTCTTGTTTTCTTCCTTTGGTTTAATGGATTGTATGTTTTCCAACCAAGATCTTGTAATTTTGGATGTTGAGAATCCACTTTGAGAAATAAGATTGACAATTTCTGAATAAATTCTTCCTACTTGTGTGTTGGTGGGTAATTTCCCTGTTTGAATGCTTGAATTCTTGCCTTGTATCTTGAGAGTGCATTCTGAAACAGTTGGGGGTGATTTTATCGATGAACCATTCGTCTGACTTTGTGATCTTTGGATACCAATCAATTGGATTTTATACCAATCGATTGCCTTTTTTATTCAATCGATTGCCAATTTTGGCAATCGATTGCCATTCATAACAGACGTATAGTCTGATCATCTCCCTCTCTCTCATTTCATTTCAAAACTAATTGAGAGGGAGAGAGGGTTGCGATTTGAGTTGAGAGAGAGCTCCACCCCCATTTCCCTATTATCATCATCACCATCATCGTCCCCATCATCATCATCGCCAACACCACCACCGCTGCTGAAGACACAAGAGCTACCGGGGGGGGGAGGGGGAGTTGTGTGCTCAGGTACTCCTCATCACCATCACCAAACTCTCTGCTTTAGCCATTCATCCATCAATCTTGCCTTAGTTGGAGGATTGTTTCGTCAGAATTTTGTAGCCGCGGCACCCATTGAGGTAAATCCTTAAACCCACTTTGTAGTTCTTTCCCTAATCTCGTTTTTAATGCAAGAGGGAACCCCTCTTGGCCTTTAGGCCATTCACAAAGGTTGGGGGGACATGAGACCTTGTTGTGGGTAGCCCCCCATTTTCGCTGATGGCAATCGATTGCCATTAGGGACCAATCGATTGGGATTGAGTGGCAATCGATTGCCATTTTTTGCCAATCGATTGGCATTAACAGAGAAGCAGATTGTTCTTTCATGTCATCTAATCCCTCTGTTCTTTCTCTTTTCAGTTGCAATGGCTCCCAAAGCCAAAGATAGCAGCCTCTACCAAGATAAGTCTACCTCATTGGTTATACCAAACCCACCACTTCCTCACGGTTTTCGTACAAACAAGGAGAACATCTGGTTCTCAAAATATTTTTAAACTCGTGAAGTGATGGTGGAGCGTCAGTTTGAAAATCTTTGGAGCGACTCCAAGATTCCATTCTATCTCTCTCAACTTTGTGCCTATCCCGATTGGATGCCTGTTCTCACAACCGCTAAAAAAGTTAACGCCTCGTGGATCCGAGCTTCCATAGCAAGTATGCTCAAGGTTCCAGGGACTCCATACACTTTTTCTTCCTGTGTTCGAGGACAAGAGGTTTTATTCAGCCCAGCTACAGTTTCGGCAGCTCTGGGGATTGCCGAGGTTCCAGATCATTTATTCCCTGTACACATTGATCGACCTTTCCCCTCATTCGACCTGGTTGCCACAGAAATTTCAGGAGGCAAAGTAAAGAAATGGAATGGAGAGGGAACCTTCTGGGACCACGATCTCACCTCAGCCAATCACTTACTACACTTGGCCATTGTTGGGTGCATTCTTCCGACCACGTACAAAAAAGAGCTGGCTGGGTGGTATACGCAATTTCTGTATACTATTGGGACCAAGAAGAAGATCTGTCTCTCTCGTCTCTTGTTAGATTTCCTGTTCGACTGCACTCGGCATTTGGGACGTACCCAACACCTCAAAGGTGCATGGGTTATTCATACAGTGTGTGCAGCAGCAGGTATTCCTCAGCTTCAAGTTGATCTTCCTCTTAAGAGTCCTAAGATTGGTGTGTTCTGCGAAGCCACAGCAAGATGATCAGATGCTCAATTCAAGGCTCTTAGTAAAGGAAAAGGCAAAGTTGGAGAGGATAGTGGCAAGAAGAAAGGCGATAAAAGGAAAAAGAGAAAGAGAGGAGATGAGTCGTCAGAGGAGGACGATGACCCAGGGACGCCAGAGGCGGAGGGTCAGGATACAGTGGTGTTGTACGAGGAGGACGACCCAGGGACGCCTGAGGTAGAGGGTCAGTACGAGTTGAGGAAACGTCAGCCCCCTGCAGCATCCACGTCCGCTCCGGTATCTCTCCAGACTATTTATGATCTTCTTATTGAGGAAAGAAATGCTAGAGTACAGCTTCAGGGGATGATTAGAGAGCTCACTGCATAGCAGTTATTGATGGCCGCTCAGATGTCGTTTGATCGTAATGCTGTGCAGGGGAGATTTGAGCTGCTAGGTGGTCAGATAGAGTAGATATTGATGCTACTAGGGATTGAGCAGTCCTTGCGCTCATCTATGCCACCTCCTTCGACGGCTCCAGTTTCTACGTCAGCTCCGCCAGAGGGAGATATCTTAGAGACACCCCCACTGCCACCACCTCCAGCTGCTGCTCCACCGCCAGCTGCGAGTGACCCGGCGGCTGTCGCCCAGACTGGGACAGTTGCTGAGGGTGATGGTGAGGTAATTGTTGATCCGGGTCTTGACGGTGCGCCCGTGTTATCTGGTGACCAGACTGTTGAGCTTTAGGATGGAATGTTGGAGAGCAAGAGAGTTTTTTGTTGTTTCTTATCGGGTGATCTCTCTTGCATTGTTTTTGTTTGATTTGTGGATATTTTGGTACCTTTGTGGATACTTTATTTTCGTTGGTTGGATAGTTTGGTAGGATAGTTTGGTTTTCAGTTATATCTGTACTTGGACTTTATTGATTTTTGGACATTATCACTACAGATAGTTCTGTTTGCTCATGGATTGTGTTTCTATTGTTGATACTTTCGATTATTATCCATATACTGTTGATCTTGGTTGTGTGCGGAGATTGTTATGTTAAAATAGGTGAATTCTCAAAGTTGTGCTGAATCGCGTAACACAGGTGATATCTTCTGTTACTCGAAATGCTTCCATTGTGGACAATGTCGATTTCAGTTGGGGGTAGAAAGTAGATATCCGCCTGTATTTGCTTGAATTTAAAATGCACACCTGTTTAATATTAGAATTTCCTTGTCAAAAAAAAAAAATAAAAAATTAAATTTGCTATTGTTGAGTTTCTAACTTTCAAAACTTCGTTTCTCCTAGCTAAATTATTGTGCAATGATGCATTCATGTCTTTCTTATTATATTATGGACTTCGATTACATGTTACTTTGTCGCTAATCTGGTTTTACGTCTATAGCATGAATATATCCTGAAAACATTTTGCACGAGTTGACAATCACGAAAGAATCTTTGAATTAGAGTGAAATATGATTGTCATGTGATTAGATTAATAGTAAAACTTTAAACCCTAGTGAGTTTCGAGCCATTCTCCTGTTCTGAGAGTTAATTACAAAAACTTGTGTCAGTTCTTGAAATGCGCTATTATCTCGTTGAGAGTCTCATTCTTGTTTCATTTGGCTAATGCTTCAGGAGAATGCTCAGGATCTACTAATTTAAAACTCAGGAAATACTCGAGATAAGTTATTATGTTTAGAAGATGATTTAGGCCATCGTATTCTCACCTCATCACCCGAGAAAGTCAAAATTCCCACTTATCTATCACAAATCAATGCCTCTACCTAAAATCACATATTTATAGTCGAGCATGTGACAGTTTTGTGAGAATAGTGAAAGGAGGAAAGAAGAAGAATTAAAAATAAAAAAAAAAAAACAAAAATCGGTGAAAATGAAGGAATAAAAGAAATTGGAGGTTGGATAAATTAAAATTGTGAAGTGAAGTTGATATTACCATGTCACATGCTTGAACCCATTTTCACATTTCACCATCTTTAACCTTTCTCTATTTTTCTGTCACAAGTCCTAAGGATTCTGGATAATTTTAACGAATTTCGAGTATGAAACGAGTTTTCCACAGTAGATCGCTCCTGAAGTAATTGGTATTCCGTTCATGGGACTCATGCACCTTAAAATAAGCGTTCTTCAGTGTCTAGTATGCAAGCATTTTTGATTGCCTCTACATATACTCATTTGAGCTTCATACTATGAGTGCATAATTTTTACGCCAGTTTCAGAGTGATTTTATTTTGAGCGTAAACCATTTGAGAATTGAGTTGAAACTATGAAATCTTGAACATGTCAATCCAAATAATTCTGAGGTAAAGATTTCAATTGTAGTTGTTAACTTCATGCACACACACAAGGATATATAAAGGCTCTGGATGTAGTTTGACTGTAATAGTTGCTTTGTAACATGTTGTTTATTTCCATAGCATGATAAAGGAATTCATGCTATTGTTCAGCAGAATTCTTAGCATAAAGGAGAAATTGAAAGTTCTTGAGGAGTTTAGAAATTTTTGACACCTGAATTTTGTGGGCAAATTCTTTGAAAACCCTCACTAGACACAACTCGTCCATTAGGGTAAACCTAAAGGTTCAAAGGCTAGTTGCAATCGCTAAATGCAACCGCGAATCCTGCAAAAGTGAGATAGGATTTTTCTCTTGATTTTGCTCAATAAAATTGTAACTTTGGTTGTTGTCATCTTAGCTTGATTTAATTCCGCTTCATTGCTAGAGACTAGCAATACGCTAGTTGGGGGTCGTGATGAGGGCTGATATTTGTATGATATTGGCCCGATGAGGAGAAAAATTGGCTGAATTTAACCCCCAATCTCTAGTTTTACCTACACTTGTGTCTTAATTCATCTCTTTACACAATGATGCATTTTCTGTGGTATATCGTTGTGTTTGGTTCTTTGAATGCAGGTTCTGAAGCTAGAATGAATACTAGATTGAAAGGGGATAAATCAAGGAACAAGAAAACAGAGTTTAAATACCAATTGATTGGAATTTTTACCAATCGATTGGTGAAATCTGGAAATCAAATTCCTCTAATGGCGCAAGATCTCAGCAATCAAAGCGACGACCAGCCGTTACGTTGTGAACCTGGACACTTTTAGCTCGTAGTATTACTGTATATATAGAGGAGGGTGAAAGGGATGAGGGGTTGGTTCATTTTTCATTTGTTTTGTAGGAGTTTCTCGTGGAATTCTCGGATAAGAACGAGCTTAAGTTTGATTGGTTTGATTTCACACCTGTTCTTTATCTGTTTAGGTGCTATATCATATTTGTATTAGTTATTGCTTGTTCAGTTGAAGTTCAATTTCAATTTTCAGTTTGAAACTCCACTACAATTTTAGATTTATAATGAAAATTATGTTTAGGATTAATTTCACTCATTTGTTTCAGTCTATCTGCAATTCTTGTACTCAAAACATGCTAGAGTAGAACCCTGGTTGGGAGCAATGTGAAGAAACATTGTTTCCTAGCCACTGTCATGAATCAGTAAAAGAATCAATGGCAATCGATTGGAAATAGAACCCAATCGATTGCCATAGATTCCTAAGCCAATCGATTGGAATTTTGTCCAATCGATTGGGAGTCATTTGATGCCAATCGATTGCCATTTGATGCCAATCGATTGCCATTTATAGCAATCGATTGGCATGCTTATGACTTGGGCAGACTCTTTTTAGTATTCCAGTAGCTTTTACTTCAGAAACTAAGTCCAAATTGATCTTGTTAAGTTCAAATTGAAAATTGATTTTGAAATAAAAGCTCCTTCGGCCTTTTAACACAATGAACTTATGGACAAACATATTGAACATTCTATACTCAATCTGTTAGTTATGGTTCAAGGTTTTAATTAGCTCTTATTTCAGATCTTCGTAGTAAGCGAAGGAATTCAAAATTACTGGTTTTGTTATATTAACATTCTTAATAACTAGGATGGCTTTACTTAATCCCTTTGAGAAATAAGGAATATTAGAAAGATGAAGCCCCAGCTGTGCGTTAACGCTAAGTCATGATAGTGGTTGGTGCAGTGTGGACTCACATGTTCCCAACAGTTTTTTTTTCCATATTTACAAAACCATATTGCTTAATTTCGTTTAATTTAATTACTGGTTGACTCTGTTTCCTTAATTTGTAATTGCGAATTCAGTAGGATCGTTAGAACCTCCTCTCTAAAAGAAATCATCTTTTATTTCATTTTAGGATTCAATCTTGATCTTTCTGCCTTCATTTTCCGTCCTTTGGGATTCGACCCGGTCTTACCGGTTTTAACGCAACTCGACCGTCTACACTTGGACGTACTCTTCAGAGAACACATTTTCAGTCGTGTCAAAAGGCACTGATCTAGTAAGGTAGGTGTGTGCCTATCCTATCCAAGAGATTAATTTTGGCAATCCAAAAGTCGTCATCCAAATAAAACAAGCACAGTCATCCTGATATGTATGTCCTCCCCAACACTAAAAAAAAGAAAGATAGTACGAAGAGATGTAAAGTTATGTAACAACCCAAAAATTTCTATGTAAATAATCATTTTAATTATTATTTTCGGTTAGCAATATTATATAAGTATGCCTATGTAAGACATGTGTTTGGAAAATTTTTAGTGTTTGGTGGACATATAAATTAAATCATGAGTGTGCGCGTTTAGTTTGGAAGTTATATTTTATTAATTTTTATTTGTTAAAAAAAAAATGAAGGGTTGATATGTATTTTTGTTATATAGTGTTTACAGGCCCGCGAATGTGTTAAATAATGTAATTAACATTAAAACTTAGTACCGGGGTCATGGGTACCCATTGGACTACTCATTTTAATACTTTGTACTGTATTTTGGGCCCATATGAGTCTCTTTTGTGAGCCCATTAGACAAAAAACGGGATTTGATATGTATATATGAGTTATTTGTATATGTTGTGTATGTATATATACTTATATCATTAACCCTAGCTACCCAAAGTGAGAACAGACGTGTGTGTGTGTGTGTGAGAGAGAGAGAGAGAGAGAGAGAAGAAGAAGAAGAAGAAGAAAAAGAAGAAGAAGAAAAAGAAGAAGAAAGGAGAATGGTCTCGGGTTCGTGGGCACGTGGGGAATCGCGGAGCATTCGTGGTGGTTGATTTTTGATCAACGAGGTGCGTTAAATTTTGTGTATGCGAGCATATATATATACACGTATGTATACATGCATGTATACGAAAGTAAATTAAAGTAGTACATGTTTAATTTAATTGTTAGGGTTTGTTGGTCCAAAAGTAATCCTTAGAGGGGGGGTGGAGGGGGGGGGGGGGGGGGGGGAGGGGGAATAAGGATACTTACAATTAATGGCAATTTAAAAACTACTATCAAGCACAAAACTCAATTAAAAGAATAATTAAGGAGATAAGAGAAAGAGACACTTGCAAACCAATATTTTTAAGTGGTTCGGCAATCGCACCCCGCGGCCTACGTCCACCCCCCAAGAACACCTCTTGAGGAATCCACTAGTCAATCTTCTTTGGGTGAAGATTAAACCACTCTTTACAAGTTCTTCTTGAACTCCTTTTACACCTCCAATGAATATTGCCTTCACTTGGAGCAAAGGTTACACCAACCTTCTTACAACTTGAAGAAAAAAATAAATGTTGGGTTACAACTGAATAAATACTCTCCTTTTTAGAGTAGATGAAAATAATAAATGCTCACAATATAATCTCTCAAGGTTTTACAAAGGAACTCTAGAGTTAGAAGAGTAAATCTCAAGATTTAGGGCTTTGATCTTTGATTGCAACAAGTGTGTATTTAATGAGAGTAATAGATGATGCCACAACCAAGTTTTAACTCAGTATATATATACTCTCTAAAAAAAATAACGTTTAAGGTAGGTGGGAGCATTTAATGCTAAAGCAAAACAGAGGAAAAAGAGCCGTTACTGTTTCTGCGCAGAGGTCTAGTCGACTGGGTTTTCGATTCAGTCGATTGCCTTTTTTGAATATTGTATATGCACCTTTAATACAGTCGACTGTAAAAAATAGGGTCCAGTCGACTGGATGGCTGAAGCAGAATGTAACTTCAAGAATCATGGTTCAGTCAACTGTTTTATTATCAGTCGACTGATAAAACTAGCTCCCAGTCAACTGTAAAATAGAGTCCAGTCGACTGGATGGCTGAAGCAGAATGTAGCCTCAGGAACCATGGTTCAATCGACTATTTTATGGTCAGTCGACTGATACAACTTGCTCCCAGTCGACTGATGAAATCAATCAGTCAACTGATCTTCTGATTTACTAATTTTTCTTGTTTTGAAAGGTTTGTTCTATTTTAAGCCCTTGTTTCTGAGATTCAATCTACCCAACTTTACATTTAGTCCTATGAGAGCAATACAATAATGAATTAGTCTTCCACAATGCTTCCTTGATATATCCATCACCAGTCTTAGGATCTGTTTGGACAACATGCTAAATGAAAACATAAGAAATCAACTTAATGATTTGTTAATCATCAAAATTACTTAGGGTAAAACCCTTGGGGCTAACAGGGTTAAATCTTAGTAATGGATATACGTTGTTATTGTTGTTGAAGTAATCTAGATATTTTCTTTCCCCTTCGTGTGACTTTGTGATTTTGACTTTAGGGTATTCGAAAAGGTTAGGTGAATAGTGAGTTTGATAAAACCATATGTGAAATATTCATGATAGTTAAGATCTATGTGTGAAATTTGTTTTTTTTAATTAACACAGTTGCAGAAACTTTAGAAAATTATTGTAAAATCGTGGCTTTGAATTTGAACATTCTGTCCGTGTCTCTTATGTAAAACGCAATTCTGCACACTTTTTGGCTAATAGAGTTTTCCTGATTCTGCACCGTTTGGGCAGAAATTAAGATTTCAGTAGCAGTTTTTAGTATATTAAAATGTACGACATTGGAGAAATATGATTCGTTTTGTTTGTTTTTATTCGTTCGTATGACTTAACGAAAGTTACTTAGAGATACATGAATTCTCATATAATGTTGAGCTATAAAAAAAAATGGGTGATAGTCATTAACGTTGAGTCCGATGAAAATATTGTGGAACGATTGTTATAATACTTTACGATATGAGAATTTGAAATTTTATTATGGGTTTCATGTAGGCTAATATTGAATGTTGGGTTGATGTTATTGTACCTGAAATAACTGACCTTATTGTGTAGTCATTTGATAAACAGGAGTAAATTAGATACGTTGAATAGTATATTGGGGATCTTGTAATTTGATTGGAAATTTTTGAGGGAAGATTGTTATGGGTTAATTGATAAAACCCTTTATTGTAAGAAATTGGAAGACATCTAAAAGTTAGAGATGTGATTGGATGATGAGATGAAACATTGTGATAAATGTGAAATTCACAATTATTGGGATAATATGAACGATAAGTGATAATCGCAACATAATTCCTTAGTGTTCACTGCTCCCCGTTGTGTGATATGTGTTTTTGGTAGCTCGCACTCTTTTGCCAGTGGCTTCATGATCAAGCTGGCTTAAGACTTGCTGAGTGTACTCTTTTGCCAGTGGCTTCGTGATCAAGCTGGCTTAAGACTTGTTGAGTGTACTTTTGCCAGTGGCTTCGTGATCAAGCTGGCCTAAGCCTTATGCTCGGCTTATATTGTATAGACGTCTTGAGATATTGACCAGCCGTCCGTTGTGTATACCTGGTTTGGTTGATACCCCAACCAAACTGGCACTGAAGTAGGTGTTGGTAGTATGTCCGGGCACACATGGGATATATGTGTGGGCTGTACCATGGAGGGTGGCCAAGTGGTGAACCTAGGGAATACAAAGATAAATTTAATGCTAATAAATAATGAAAATGGATTATTTCATAAGACTGATAAGCGTGAAATAATGAACGCGACGTTTGAGTTAGAATGTGCACGGTTTGTATACGGAATTGTTTGCTTGGTTTGTGATCATTCAATTTGCAGGATGGTGGGCCCACTAATATTTTACAGGTTTGGCTCACCATAAGTAGATGGTTAAGTATGAAATCGTAGTAGCTTTGGGTTTTGGGCAAGAAACTACTTGTCACCACATAAATAGAAGCTACTCTTTTGTGCAAATATGTGTGTGGAACTACCTGTCTTGGCCCAATAGTGTTGTAATGTGGTTTGTAGTCTACGGGTTTAGGTAGGAGCCCTCAGATTTTATTATTTTTGTTTAACTCATACCAGTTATGTGACTGACCCGAGTGTGTTATGCATTCGGGTACGTTTCTGTTTGAAACGTAGTTGGATGACATGTTCAGGATATTGCTTTTGATGATGTGACCGTTGTGCTTGGCTGTGGAGTCTTTGGGCATTGGAACGTTATAGTTGCTCTGACCATCGGATGTATAGACTTTATTTCTTTTTTTTTTCTAAACTTTGTAAGAAATTTTATTTAATGAACTTTGTATTCCTTTTGTAAATTAAAATGGTATTATATTTGTAATGGAATATTATTTCTTTTATAATGAAATGGAGGATTGGGAATATAAGTTTAATAAAACATAGTTTTTATATTTAACACAGGATCACGTGTCTTTACTTAATAAGTATTAAATTCTATTTTCAAATAAATTATTTATTAGCCTGTGTGAGGGTGTCACTCTCGGTGTTTTGGAAATTGAATATTAGTCTGGATACATGCTCTGGATTAAATATTTGGTTGTCCAAAAATCGGGGTATGACAAGTTAGCCCTGGCGTTGACCTCAGGTTTGGCGAGTGACGCATCTGAGAGGCTCCCGTTTTGACTCCGTATCACTCCCAGTACCATGACCTCAGCCTCAGCCTCAACCTCAGCCTTGCCCAAAAACTTCATAAGCTCCACTCGGGCCCACTATAAGTTATAGCTCTAGCTCTCTCACTCATAGGGTCAAGGCCTTGATCTCCTCATACTAGGCAAAGGAAGAGAGTAAACCCAGAATTGGTTAAGCAAAATTTATAAATAAAAGAAATGCTGATTGGGTAAAATGGAAATAACAATAAAAATTAACCTTAGCTCTCAATTGAGCATCAGTAGTTACCCGAGCCCCCTCAGCATGAAACAGAAACCAGAAATAAGGATTAGAAAGTCAAAAAGAGCGCAAATCAGTATAAGAGTCAAAAACACGTATAGGGTTTTTAAAAAATTACCCTCCACTCCCGTCCATGGACCCAATGCCTTGAGCTATGGGTAAAGAGCAGGCCCTCCTCTGCACAGTCTGGTGGGACATGATCATACAAGAGTGAGACAGTGGGAGAACCCTGGCGGTACCGAGGAATCATGGCCATACTCTACTCGCCCCAAAAAACCGTCGGGAAGCTCCAATCCCACTTTGGTAGAGCAGGAGGTCCGGCTGCGACATGAACAGGGTGCAAGAAAAGAGAAAAAAGGGTCAAGAGAAGTATTGATAATATTAAAAGAAAGACCAAAGAAATCATGCTTGATACTTACTTAGGTTACTTCCATCAATGGGAAGTTCTTCATTGGCTTAGCAGTGTGGAAAGGTGTATACCCCTCAGGAGGCTCCAGGTAATCCTGAATGGAGAGACCATTTAGGGCAGCTACAAAGGCACTACCATGAAGAGTTTCAACAGCTCTTAGAGAACAGGGAGGAGGATGCGAAACATGGAACATAGGAACCATCAGTGACTTCCTGGTCACTCTCTCTCCCAGGTACCACTCCTGAGCATCTAGACCGTCTAGTAGCATCCTCATCGGAAAAAAAATAGCCAATCTCTGCCTATCTGGAGGGAGGGTAGCGAGTACAGAAACCCAGGACTACCAGTTGACGTGGGACTTCCTCAAGGTCGTCAGGAAATTCCTGAACACGATAAAGTCATGGGCCCCGGTCTTCGACACGATGTGGTCCTTCTGCCACTTCAACCCCAAAGGCATGACGAGGGCATTAGCTGGTCGTGTTGAGGGCTGCATCATATGGAGACTCGTAGGACAAAATTTGAAAAGAAAAAAAAGAAAAGAGCGTGAGATTCAAAAATCATAAATGGGAAATTAAAAGGAAAAGGAAAAGGAAAAGGAAAGTAAGACGGGAGCATACCTTCCATGCACTCTATAAGCTGGCCATGGAGGCTGGGCAATCCGAGAGAGCTCTCCCATGTGCCTTTAGAGGATGGCCAATCCAGCGTCAGCCCAATCAAACTTAAAAATTCGGTCCAACTCCTCTAGAGACCCCAGTAGTGCAACAGCGACCCGGTTACCCTTGGTGATCAATAGAGAGCACCCCAATTGATACATAATAAACCCCCTGGCCATCTGCTTATTTATGAAGCCCTCCTGATCCTTGAACGTATCAAGAAACCACTTGGTCGTGACCAAAGGCTCATCCGGGGCCACTCCCAATAGCACGGATACCTGATCCCACTCTGTTACCGTGTCCAGCATTCGTAGGAACTCACTCCCAAAGGGGATTGTTGTGATCATACTAAAATCAGGAAGGGTCATCGTCATCTCCCCGAACTCAAAGTGGAAGGTGTCCGTGGTATCCCACCACTGCTCTGTGAGAGCATGAATCTGCCTAAGGTCATTTGAGCTCTTTGTCAAGAGCTTGATTAAATCTCTGAAGCCGAATGAGAAGATGTAGCCTTTCACAGTCTCATTCAAAGAGTAGACACCTCGATTTTGACAAACTGTAGAATTTAGGGGATTGTTACCTCCAAAACCATTGATGACAGTGTCCGACAAATTTTGGGTTTTTAAGGTGATTCAAGCTCTTCAAAAGGCTCTTCAAATTCAATTTCAATTTTAAAAAGAAAATTATTAAGAAAGAAAGAAAAAGGAAGGAAAAAGGAGAACATGAGAAAGGAAAGAAAACGGCACACGATGAAGCCTGCGGCAGGTACCCGAACCAATCTTGGGGCCTGGAAGGATTAAGCCCGCCTGATTGTCCCATTTCAAATCTCATGCCAACTGCCACAAGTGAGTTTCACCACCCTTCATTAGTGATCGGGAGAGAGCAAATCCTAATTATACACCTTAATTCACATTTGTTAGCAGTTTTTATCCTGTTTTTGTGTATTTTTACTTTATTTTCTATTTTTTGTCAGGATTTAGAAGAAAATAAGGATTTCAGGCTAAATGAGGTGAAAAAGCAAGAAGAAAGAAGCAGAAAAAGCCATATCGCACAAGCGGCTCGCTCACACGACCTCCCAATTATGCGCTCGTGCGGCCCGCTCACTCGATCCGTACAAAAAACCTAAAACACATTTTTTTAAGTGCTGAAAACCCTACGTGGACGAAATTACCTAATTACGTCTAGTAAGCGAATTACAACAGTTTCAGTCGGATTAGGTTTAAAAAAACCTTGCTAATCTCTCCATAACTATATATAGATGAATCAAAAGCTAGGGGAAGGACACACATTTTTACACATCTTTACATTCATCAACTTTGAAGGCAAGAGGAAGAGAAGATCTAGCTTGAAGGTCTCTAATGGCAACCATCATCTCAATCTTCATGTTTTCATCAACCATGTGTAACTAAACTTCTATTCTAGGGTTTTAATGAAACCCTAGCTATGTAAAGGGGGAATTCTATGCTTTCTTATTTTAGGATTTTATGTATTGGATAGTAATTGTATGTTGGAAGGTTATTTATATATAATCAACTTTTAATGATAATAATCTAGAGTATTTTGGATCTATTCTTGTCTTAGATTTTTCATTATGCTTATTGAACTCAGTATTTCTTTATTTCTGTGATTGAAAGGAGTATGTACATACAATATTGCTTATGTGATTACGATGTTTATGTCTTTCATAATTCATGCTTAGGAAAGATGAGTTATTCTACACCCTAGTTATAGGTAGATAATTCCTGTGAACGGAAGATGAGTTATGCTTAGATTAAAGTAGTGATATCTTCTTGTTGATACTATTGGTTTGTAGCTACGATAGATCGTGACTATCCAATCATAGAACTTAAAGTAGAAAGTCTAGACCCCCAATGTGTAGTAAGTGGTGGATTTGCAATCAAGAACTCATCTACTCATACTTAAAACAATCTTAAATTTTGCAATCGTTTACTTAGATTTAATCTTAATATTTTATTTCCATAAATTCATAGTTTAATTTCTTAGTTTAATTAATAGTAGCATATAAATCATCAACCAATCAAAATTCCATTTTTCTATAGCTAAATAGATTTAGGTTTTCTAAATTAAAGGACAAAAATAATCAATCTCTGTGGGTTCGACCTTTACTTCAACACTTCAAATCCTTAAAAGTAAAGTATACTTTTTATCTTGATTTTGACGAGATCAATTTTTGGCGCTGTTGCCGGGGATTGCGACAGTTTGCAGTTAATTTTTAGAATCTTAATTTAGATAGTTAGTAAATATTAGCTTAGATTTTATTTGCTTTATTTCTAGTTTATTTTTGAGTCACTAAAATTATCCGTGTTTTTGCAGCTTACAAGTCATCAAACTCTAGCAAGTTTGAGTGGAGCAGCTGTGCACGTCAACGGAGCTTACATAGACCTGAAATAATTGAATTGCAATCAATTTAAAAAAATCAAGTAAAAAAAAAACCGCTTTGCTTTAAAATTTCGCATCAACTCACTGTAAGTCAGGGCGCTGAGACGCATTACTTGCATTAGGTAGGTGTGAAGTGAGCACTGCATTAGTTAGGAAACCCGGGGCGCTGGACTTTGATGCGAATCACTGCATAAGGATAATTACATGCATCATAGTAGTACTGTGTGCTTGTGTGCTTGGTTAATTGCATAGTTTATTTTCTTTTTTACGAAGTCAATCCTTATTATAGTTTCAGTACTTTAGTTTATGTTTGGTACTCGTTCGAGTAAACCTAAGTTAAATCCGCTTAATCTTGAACTTGAACGTACCCTTGGAATCCTTAGGTATTCAACCCGAGCTTCTAGAGCCTGGTTGATGCTAGACGACGAATCCACACCAGAATCGTCATCATTGTTTGAGTCTGAAATTCGAAGTACTCTTAAACGTCTAAGGAAAACTAGACCTATTAAAACTGAATCTATTCCAATGGCTGATTTTGAAAGTAACAGGAATATAGGAAATAATGGGAGTAATGCAGGCAATCCTAACATACCTCTGCCTCCACTGCTAAAAGACTATTTTACCCCCACTGCTTATATGCCACCGTTGTGCATAGAATTACTGGAGGTGATTGCGGTTCACTTTGAGATCAAGTCATCGACCATTGCACATCTGCCATCTTTTCACGTTCATGCTAAGGAAGATCCTTATAATCATTTAGGTGAATTTCAGGGTATCTGTGCTACTTTAAAAATTCAAACCTTAACAGATGACGAGTTGAAATTGCATCTTTTCCTATTTTTCCTTAAGAACAAAGCGAAGTATTCGCTCCAATCCTTGGAGCCAAACTCTACAAGAACGTGTGATGGGTTGCATACTGCATTCCTACAAAAGTTTTTCACCTTCACTCGAACAAATCAAATTAGAAAATCTATAATGAATTTCACGATGCAAGATGGTGAAACCCTTTATGATGAGTGGGAACAGTTTAAGGAACTTCTACGCTCTTGCCCTCATCATCAGAGACCTAAATGGTAATTAGTACAGGTTTTCTACAAGGGACTCATTCCCGCCGTTCGCAACATCGTTGATTCTATTTGTGCGGGGACGTTCCTCCACAAAAGTGCCGACGAAGCTTGGAAAATCTTTGAAACTTTAAGTAAAAACTCTATGCACCAAGCTATGTCTGTACGCCCCGAGGGCCATCTTCCACCACAACTAAAAAGAGAGGCTAAAGTTGAGTCAAGCCATTCATTTGAAATTCAAGAATTAAACAGAAAAATGGACCAACTAATGATGATGGGCCACATTCAGAGCCCACCTCCTCCTGCTAAAATTTGTCAGTTATGCTCTGACCCGTCTCATTCTACACTAGCATGTCCGTCTACATCACAGTTTTCAAAATTTGTAGAACAACATATTAATGTTGTTCAATAGTTCCAAAGACCCAACTATAACCTCGCGGGTTATAAACTGGGCCCAACATGGAATCCTCATCCAAATCTCTCATGGAAATCCAATAGTGAAGGACCTTATTCAAGACCTGAGACAACAAACTTTCCGAACGCGTACAAGCCACCACCTAATCAATACCAACATCCTCATTTCCGTGCTAATTGATCTTGTCAAAATCAAGATATAAAAATATGCTTTACTTTCAAAAGATTTGAAGTGTGGAAGTAAAGGTCGAACCCACAGAGATTGAATACAACGTACTTTAATTTTTAAAACCTAAATTTAGTTAATTAAGAAAAAAGGATTTTGGATTTAATTTGAATTAAAATAATAACAATAAAAGTAAATCTAAATTATGAAAGCAATTAAATGTTTGTTTTTGTAATAAGTTTAAGGAACCTAGGATTGCAAATCCACCACTAGCTTCATAATAAAGGTATTTACGAATTATTTAGCTTATTAAATTGGATGATAATGGGGAATTGTAACTACAAGCCCAATTCCTCCGTCAAGAAAATAACTATGGTTCAAGCACCAACATAATCCATCTTCGCTTAGCACGAATTATCCCACACTAAACTAGGGTTGTGGTATAATTCGTCTAATCTACGCATGGACTATTTGGATACTTGATAGCACAATTCAATTTAAGCACCAGTACATGTAAATAATCTAAACAAGCACAGCAAGCATAGATCATTGAGCACACTACCATCAAAATAGATCTAAGACAAGAGTAAACTTTGAAAGTAACGATTTAATCAATAAAAGCACGATTTATTTATAAAAATCCTCGGAATATGTAACTGTCATCCATACATAATAAAACTAAAATAAAAACATAAAATGCACCCTATTACTTGGCTAGGGTTTCATTGAAACCCTAGATCTTGAGTTTAGTTGGCCATAGAATTGATGAACGGCAAGAGGTTGATGGAGGAGGCCATGGGAATCCTTGGTCTTCTTCTTCTTCTCCTTGCTTTCCTCTCTTCAATGGCTGATGTTTTAGTTGTATATGGATGTATCTAATGTTGTGTAATGATGTGTAACCCCAAAATTGATTTAGAATAGGATTTATATAGAGTTTAGAAGGATTTAAGAAGCTTTCCTAAGCCAAATCCCGCTAAGATAGCTATTTTTACGTTTCTAGACGTATTCAGCCAAATTGGATAGCACAGGGCTCTTCAGGAGCTCGAAATACGCAACTGACTTTTTGAACGGGTCGCGCGTGCGGGTCACTCTAGCGACCAGGCCATTTTCCAACTTTTCTCAAATTTTCTGCTACTCTACGCACCGATCGTAGAATTATGATAACTTTTGACTCGAACCTCATTTGACTCACCGTTTTCGGCAACGCGTCCATAACTTGAATATCTACATTTTATATCTCTGGAGAAATTTGTCAAATCGGAAGTATTCCTTGTCAAAAATGTGATTTTCCGAGGTGGCTACTACATTCAGCTTTCACCGGAATCACCGTTTGAGCCCAGAATGACTTTTAAATCCACTAACCATTGGATTTTTGTGCATTTTCAAATTAAAGCTCCAAAACCTACAAAATTTGGAATACTTATTAAAAAACAACTAATAACTACATGAAATGGGCTAACAAAGCATATTTTTAGGACTATAAACGGCAACTATTCGTCGCCAATCACACCCCCAAACCTACACTTTGCAAGTCCTCGAGCAAAGAAAAACATAAAAATAAAACTGGAGTACAATTCAAATATCCTAACTCACTATCACAGGAAACGCGATTTCATTTAGCACATGCAACAAGCCTTTTAAACCCTTAGGTGTCCCTAGTAGGACGAGTGAAGTCTCGTGAGAGTTCTCGTCAACAAGTTACCCACAAACCATCTTTATTAACTTATCAATTTAAATTTTTTTTTTCTTTTAATATTAAAATAAAAAATATAACATTCAATACCTCTTATCATAAGACAGAGATTTGAAATAGAATAACGAACATAAAGAAACATAATGAAACATCCACCTAAGTCATGAAAAATAATCCCAAGCACATGCATCGTACAAATCAATAGAGTTTCTCATAAAATTGCACATGTGTGATGTGGTAGTCAAATGAACATGCGCATGTCATGAACATAGAATATACTTCGGATAATCATTTAACTATGCTTCAACTACGAATCTCATAATATTAATTACACTCTCAAATGAAACACTCAGAAACATATGTAATTTATCTAATATATGGGAGCAAAGGAAATATGTTTCAAAACGAGAAATGCTCACATATGACTCGAAAAGGGCATGACACGAAAGAACAGTAGTCTCATGGATAGAATGCCAATAGTCAAGAAAAATAAATCATTACCATGTTTTAATCCCCCTCCCATCATTTTCATATCCAACCATGTTTCCTAGGATCAAATAAGACTTTTCAACAGTTGTAATGTGGCTCAGACAAAGAAAAAGGATAGAAATGATTCATTAGGTAGGTAATCTCAGAATGGCATTGTAAGGCATGTATGATTTCTTTCATTCGTCTCTTCTACCAACTTCATCTTTTCATACTTTTTTACATATATTTTTTCTTTAAGTTCTTTTTTTTCTTTCTCTTCTATTCTTCATTCTACTTTCAACTTTTTTTTCAATCCTTATCTATTTTCTTTCCTTCTCGTTGCTTCTTGAAACAAATATTCATTGAATACCATAGCAACTACCCCAAACATATTTTATTCTCTTCTTCTTTTAGGGGTGAACTCCAAGTTGGCAAAATTAGAGCAAAAGATAATGGTAATTAAAGAAAAAGGGCATTTCAAAGGCTCAAATGGGCGAACTAAGGAAAATTTTATCATTTATCAAGATAAGTAAACAAAGAGTGCCTAAAATCATCTCCTATGATCATATGATTCTTCAATGTTTACAACGGAAGATTATTTATCATGGTAACAAATATTTTAACTTGACTATCAACCAAAACAAGAATAATGAGAAAAAACAACAAGTAAATGCGTTGCTTTAATGAAATTTGACAAACAAAAAATGTACTTATAACCCTCTAAAAAGAAAAGATAGGCTCAAAAGCTCACTGGGCTTAGTCTCCACCATGTGTTATCTGAAAATCCGAATCATATCATAGTTCACATCAAATATGTATTCAAGCGACTACATGCAGTGCATAGGTTTGTGCGCAAATCTATGATATAAAACTATGATTCGAACGATACATGACCTAAAACGCCATATCATGACTTCAGCAAATATTTAATCACATCTTCTCATGTTTACCATTCTATAACAATCCAAGTTACATAACAAGATGTATCGACTAGAGATTGCAAAACTGTAGGTGACATCGTTTATTGAAGCACAAGTATTGAAAAATTTTTCAAAATTTTGGTGTATATAATTTTGGTGTAGATAATAATGTGCATGTGAGTGCATACCCCCAAACCTAAACCTTTCATTGTCCCCAATGAAATAATAAAGCGAAAGAAAGGAAAGTGCGTAGAGAAGGAATGATAGTACCTCGATTTCGACAACCACAAACCAGGTGAACATATATAAATATAACAATATAGTTCAAATGCTCGAAATGGAGACACTAAATCACCTGACAATACTTAAAAGAAAATAAACTAACAACGAGTAAAAAAAGCAAATAAAAATTAATGTATATAAAATAGAAAACTAAAATAATTAAACAAGAAGTTAAACTAAACTAATTAAAATAAGCTAAACGATAATTGAAAAACTGTAAAGGAAATGAATCAAAACAAATAGAAACAGAACTAAGAAAACAAATATGAACTTAATCTAAAAGAACTGACAAGAACAAACAGAAAGGAAAAACAACTGACCAGGTTTGGGAAAGAGAAGGAGAAAGAATAAAAAGAAAAATTGATGAATCCCCACCTCGCGCGAGCGCGAGCGAATTCCTCTGCAAGGTAAGCCTGAGGCCATATAATAAAAACATGAAAAATTATCTCTAAGGCACAAGGTCACGCGAGCGGGCCGCGTTAGCGAACCCCTTGCTCGCGCGAATTCGAGTGCGAGTTAATACTGAGGCTTCATATTAAAACTTGAAAATTTTTGTCTAAGGTGGAATGTCGCGCGAGCGGGCTACGCGAGCAACTTGTCGCGCGAGCGACTTTGGTCTTTTCCTCCTTTTTCATTATTTTAATGTATATTAGTTCCAAATAAATTTATTCTGACCCCCAAACTTGACCAGAATGACCCAAAAATGACTCAAAACTGACCCAAAATGACCAAAAACACTCAAAATTAAAAGAAACGGATGAAATGAAGCTTGGGTTGCCTTCCAAGAAGCGCTATCTTTTACGTCTTTAGCTAGACCATTCTAGCTCAGGATTTATGGAGGCTGAAAATCGGACTTTGTACCCCTAAGGATATCAGGAAGACCCTGGTGGTAATCAGAAATCATGTCGCTATGAATTAATCCAATTGACGGTTCATCCTGAGTATGTTCAAAATGATTTCGTACCTTCGGAGTAAATTCATCTTTGGGGTCCTGATTATTCAAATTCATCCGCCCACTACTCACCATATTATTTTCATTACTCACAGGTATTACGTAATTGGATTCAATAGTTTGTCTTACCTCACTCTTCGCCTCACATAAATAATCGACGTCTTTGGGAGATTGATCAATAGCATAAAAAATGTTCAATTTTAAGTTCATATTCCCAAACAACACCTTCATCACCCCCGTTCGATAGTTAACATGCGCATTAGCGGTCACTAAAAACGGAAGACCTAGAATGATAGGAGTGTGATTCCTAGCATCTAGTACGAGTTCAGTGTCAAGAACCATAAAATCGACAGGATAATAACATTTATCAACTTTTACTAAGATGTCCTCGACGATTCCTCTAGGTATTTTAATTGAACGAACCACTAATTAGATGGTAGCAGCCCTGGGTTTAAGTTCACCTAGTCCTAATTGTTTATAGACGTGATAAGGTAAGAGGTTAACACTGGCTCCTAAGTCAAGGAAAGCTCGATGAATGATAGTGTCACTTATGACATATGAAATCGTAGGCGTACCTGGATCTTTATATTTTAGAGTAGGGTGTTGAAAAATTGAGCTTACTCTTTCAGTGAGGAAAACCTTTTTCGGAGTATGACTGCGCAACTTGCGCTTTTGAGTGCAAAGGTCTTTTAGACATTTAGCATAAGCGGGAATTTGTTTTATAGCATCGATGAATGGAATATTAATTTTAACTTGTTTAAATACCTCGAGTATATCTTCTGTTTTAGATTTTTTCTTAGAAAAATGAGACGGTTCCTCAACGTTTGGTGGAAAAGGCATTTTCAGAATATAATTAGTTGGGACCGTTCTTTTCCTTTTCTACTTTGATTCACATCCTCACCCATTTCTTTATTCGAATTAACGTTTAAATTTTTCTCACCCTCATCCAAAATTTCAGTAACTTCCACTTCCCGAATAGTCGTCCTAGTCGAAACAGCATTCACTTGATCACTCTTACCCCCATTCTCGTATTGACCCTGAGGTTTTTGAATAGGTTGACTTGGCAACTTACTCTCGATCAAACAGTTTAGTGTACTCACTACTTGTCCCATTTGGGACTCTAGTTTTGCGATGGATTGGGTGTTAGAATGTACTAAGTGGACTACTGACCCAAAGTTTTCAAGTGAAGCCAACACCTTCTCCTCAAATGCATTATTACGTGGAAGTGGAGGAGGATTGGGTTGTTTGTATTGATATTGTTGAGGCTGAGTTCGATAAGTATTAGAAAATTAGTCGGCGCAGGATTAGAATTATTTTGTGGGAATTGTTGAATAGAATTAATGTGTTACTCCACGAATTCTGGGAATTGAGATGCGAAAGGACATGCAAAGATATTATGTGACAGTGTAGAACACAATGCACATACTTCGTGAGGAGGTGAATTGGACCTATTTCCCATCATCATAAGTTGGTCAAGTTTTCTATTTAATTCTTGTATTTCAATTGATTGACTTGACTCAACTTTTACCTCTCTTTTTGGTGGTGGCAGATATCCTTCAGAACGTACCGACACAGCCTGGTGCATCGAGTTCTCGCTTAATGTTTCAAAAACCTTCCATGCCCCAACAGTGGCGCCAAAAATTGATTTTGTCAAAATCAAGATATAAAAGTATGCTTAACTTATGCTTTACTTTCAAAAGATTTGCAGTGTGGAAGTAAAGGTCGAACCCACAGAGATTGAATACTACGCACTTTAATTTTTAAAACCTAAATTTAGTTAATTAAGAGAAACGGAATTTGGATTTAATTTGAATTAAACTAATAACAATAAAAGCAAATCTAAATTATGAAAGCAATTAAATATTTGTTTTTATAATAAGTTTAAGGAACCTAGGATTGCAAATCCACCACTAGCATCATAATAAGGGTATTTACGAATTACTTTAGCTTATTAAGTTTGATGATAATGGGGAATTGTAGCTACAAGCCCAATTCCTCCGTCAAGAAAATAACTATGGTTCAAGCACCAACATAATCCATCTTTGGTTAGCACGAATTATCCCACACTAAACTAGGGTTATGGTATAATCCGTCTAATCTAGGCATGGACTATTCGGATACTTGATAACACAATTCAATTTAAGCACCATTACATGTAAATAATCTAAACAACCACAGCAAGCATAGATCATTGAGCACACTACCATCAAAATAAATCTATGACAAGAGTAAACTTTGAAAGTAACGATTTAATCAATAAAGGCACGATTTATTTATAAAAATTCTCAGAACATGTAACTATCATCCATACATAATAAAACTAAAATAAAAACATAAAATACACCCTATTACTTGTCTAGGGTTTCATTGAAACCCTAGATCTTGATTTTAGTTGGCCATAGAATGGATGAACGACAAAAGGTTAATGGAGGAGGCCATGGGAATCCTTGGTCTTCTTCTTCTTCTCCTAGCTTTCCTCTCTTCAATGGCTGAAGTTTTAGTTGTATGTGGATGTATCTAATGTTGTGTAATGATGTGTAACCCCAAAATTGATTTAGAATAGGATTTATATAGAGTTTTGAAGGATTTAGGAAGTTTTCCTAGGTTAAATCGCAGTAAAACAGCTATTTTTACGTTTTTGGACGTATTCAACCAATTCTGATCGCACATGGCTCTTCAGGACATCGAAATATGCAACTTTGACTTTTTTAATGGGTTGCATGCATAGGTCACGTGAGCGGGTCGCGCGTGCGGGTCGGTCCAGCAACCAGGCCATTTTCCAACTTTTCTCAGGTTTTCCGCTGCTCTGCGCACCGATCGTAGAATTGCGATAACGTTTTACTCGGATCTCGTATTGACTCGCCATTTGTGGCCATGCGTCTGTAACTCAAAGATGTACATTTTAAATTGCTGGAGAAATTTCTCAAATCTAAAGTATTCCTTGTCAAAAATGCAATTTTCCGAGGCTGCTACTACATTAAACTTTCACCAGAATCACCGTTTGAGCCCAGAATGACATCCAAAGCCACTAATCATTGGATTTTTGTGCATTTTCAAAATTAAAGTTCCAAAACCTACAAAATTTAGAATAATTATTAAAAAACAACTAATAAGTACATGAAATGGGCTAACAAAGCGTAATTTTAGGACTGTAAACAGCAACTATTAGTCGCCGATCAATCCACCTAGGGATGACTCTTTTGAAGAGAGAGTACTGGCATTGTTTAAAAACATAGAGGCCCAATCGCAATCACAGTGTCAACTCGTTACTCCCACACGCAATTGATAGCTAAGTTAGAATCCCAAATGGGGCAAATAGCTAATACGTTAAATCGTCGTAATGAATGGAATTTATTGAGTCAATCGGTCCAAAACCCTAAAGGGCAATATGAGGTAAGTACGACGAGTGACAAAGTAAATGCGGTGTCGACAAGAACAATCGAAGGTCCTGAGGAGGTCATACCTCCTCCTGAACCTAAAAAAGATAAGGGTAAAGAAATCAGCAAGGAACATGATGAAAATGAGAATAAAGTCACAAAGAACCCTGCTCCTTCAGTACCTAATACATCTTAAGCGACAAACCCATCAAATTATATACCTAGGATGCCGTTTCCTCCAAGCGTAGACGTCCAATCTCACTTCCCGAAGAAGGGAACACGTCTGAAGGTTATTCTAGAGACGTTTAAAGGAGTAAAGATTAACATTCCATTGCTCGATGCTATTAGGCAAATACCTCCATATGGTAAATTTCTAAAAGATTTATGCACCCAAAAGAGGAAATCTAGAAATTATTTATCTAAAAAAGTCTTTCTAACGGAGAAGGTTAGCTCTATGTTTCAACATAACACACTCAAATATAAGGATTCGGGTACTCCAACCATCACTTGTCACATTGGTGACAAATATATCCACTAGGCTCTTCTTGACCTTAGAGCGAGTGTGAATCTACTTCCCTATTCAGTTTATGAACATTTGGGCTAGGGAGAACTAAAACCAACTGTAGTTACTTTATAATTAGTAGATAGGTCAATTAAAGTTCCACGTGGGGTAGTAGAATACGTGCTGGTAAAACTTGATAGATGCTATTACCCCGTTTATTTCATTTTGCTAGACACTGATCTGGTCCTGGATGCTAGTAAACACATCCCAATTATCCTAGGACGTCCTTTCCTAGCTACAGCTCATTCTATTATTAACTGTAGGAATGGGGTTATGGATATAACTTTTTGAAATATGACCATTCATTTGAATGTATTCAACGCATCTAATCAACCTTATAGAGATGACGAGGAGGCAGACTATTATGCAATAGATTTAATTGATGAAGTAGTCCAAGAGGCAGTGCCTTTATGTTGACTAAAGAAGCCTTGGAAGCATGTCTATCTCATTTTAATTTTAATGATTTCAATATTGATACTTACGTTGAAGAATTGAATAATTTTTTGGAATCGGTAGACACAATAAGTGTACTTCCATGGACGCCCAAAAAAGAGGCCCTACCACCTCTCGCACATGAACCGGCATTACCGTCCATTGAGTGTCCCCCGACACTTAAACTTGAACCGTTACCTGACTCTCTAAAACATTCATTCCTGTGACCTAATACTACACTTCGAGTTATAATCGCATCAAATTTAACTATGATTCAAGAATTACAACTAATATTGGTCCTAGGAAATCATAAGAAATCAATTGGGTGGACAGTCGCCGATTTAAAAGGAATTGATCCGTTAGTTTGCATGCATCGAATAAATTTAGAGGAAAATGCAAAACCATCTAGAGAAATGCACCGATGTCTCAACCCTAACATAAAGGAGGTAGTCGTGAAAGAAGTAATTAAACTCTTAGACGCATGAATTATTTATCCAATATCCGATAGTAATTAGGTCAGCCCCACGCAGGTTATCCCAAAGAAATTGGGCATTATTACAGTAGTGCCAAATGAAAAAGGGGTTCTCATACCTACCCGTCAAACTACTGGTTGGCGGGTATGGATTGGCTATCGAAAACTTAATACTATGACTCGTAAAGATCACTTCCCTCTCCCATTCATTGATCAAATCCTAGAACGTCTGTCCACTTCGAGTTACTATTGTTTCTTAGATGGATACTCTGGTTATAACCAAGTGCCTATCTATCCCGATGACCAAGAAAAGACGACATTCACATGTCCGTTTGGTACCTTTTCTTATCGTCGGATGTCGTTTGATTTGTGCAATGCACCGGCCACCTTTTAATCGTATATGATGGCAATTTTCTCGAACATGGTTGAAAATTTTCTAGAAGTAATTATGGATGATTTTTTAGTTTTCGGTTCTATATTTGACGAGTGTCTTCAAAACCTTACGAAAGTCCTCGCCCGTTGCGAGGAAGCGAATTTGGTTTTGAGTTGGGAGAAGAGCCATTTTATGGCTCAAGAAGGAATAGTGTTGGGTCATGTTGTTTCAAAATGCGATATAGAGGTTGACAAAGCGAAAATTGAATTAATTGACAAATTTCCACCACCGTCGTCTATTCGTCAAATCCATTCCTTTCTCGGTCATGCTAGTTTTTACTGACGATTTATCAAAGATTTTAGCAAAATTTCACACCCCTTGTGCAATTTTCTTGCCAAGGATGTCCCATTCGTCTTCGATAATGAATGTCTAAGGTCATTTCAAATGGTGAGAACTTTCCTGTCCATGGCTCCGGTAATTCAATCCCTCGATTGGTCATTACCGTTTGAACGAATGTGTGATGCATCTGATTATGCCGTTGGAGCCGTATTTGGTCAAAAAGTGAATAAAATCCCTCGCGTCATTTATTATGCAAGTAAAACCCTTAATGATGCGCAATTAAATTACAGGACAACTGAAAAGGAATTACTAGCGGTATTGTTTGCCCTAGATAAATTTCGATCATATACCGACCACACCACATTGCGTCATCTCTTAAACAAGAAAGAGACAAAAACTTGATTAATCCGATGGATTTTACTCCTTATCAGTTCAATTATGAAATACGAGATAAAAAGGGTTCTAAAAATGTTGTAGCGGACCACTTGTCACGAATTCTTGTCGAATCTAACGATCTCACACCTCTCAAGGATTCATTTTTGGACGAAAAATTATTTGCGTTATCTTCCTTGAATCATCCGTAGTTCAGTGACATCATCAATTTCACCCCTCATACGTGGTCTCGTCAAGACAAAGATCTTTTCATTTCTCAAATCAAACATTATTACTGGGATGACCCGCTTTTTTTTAAATATTATTCTAATCAAATTATAAAACGTTGTGTTCCAGAGAGTGAGTTCAATTCTATTTTGAACTTCTGTCACTCTCTAGAATGCAGAGGTCACTTTGGAGGCCATTCTACAGCCGCTAAAGTCCTCCAAAACGGGTTATATTTGCCAACATTGAATAAAGACCCTCACGAATTCTGTCAAAATTGCATAAGATGCCAACAAATAGGTAATATGTCACGTCGTGATGCGATGCGCCTTACTCCAATCCTTATTATAGAAATATTTGATGTGTGGGGCATCGACTTTATGGGTCCATTTTCGTCGTCCTTTGGGATCGAATACATTTTAGTCGCGGTCGACTATGTTTGTAAGTGGGTGGAGGCAGTTGCGGCAAAAATGAACAACCACAAAGTTGTGGTTCAATTTATTAAGGATAACATATTTTGTCATTTTGGGACACCATGAGCGATTATAAGCGACGGAGGAAAACATTTCTATAATTGTCACTTTGTGGCGCTTGTCTGAAAATATTCCATCACCCATAAGGTAGGAACTGCGTATCATCCGCAAACCCAAGGCCAAGTTGAAGTCTCGAATTCAGAAGTAAAAAGTATACTGGAAAAAATAGTACATCCAAATCGTAAAGATTAGTGCCTACGACTTACCGATGCACTTTGGGCATATCGAACAACTTATAAAATACTATTGGAATGTCTCCATACCGACTAGTTTTTGGAAAAGCATGCCACCTATCGGTGGAAATTGAACATAAATCCTACTGGGCCGTAAAATTGCTTAACCAAGATATAAATGCGGCAGGATGTCACCGTAAACTTTAATTACAAGAACTTGAAGAACTGAGAAATGAGGCTTATGAGAATTCAACAATCTATAAAGAAGGTTTGATAGCTTTTCATGACATCCTGTTTGGTTATTTAAAAGCATGACATCTATAAAAAATTTTGAGGTTGGACATGCATTTGGTTATTTAATTCAAAATTAAGGTTATTCCCAGGTAAACTACGTTCCCGATGGGACGGTCCATTTATAATAACGCATGTGTTCCTGTATGGAATGATTAAAATCCAAGATACCAATGACGGAACACCTTGTAAGGTAAATGGAAAACGGCTTAAACCGTACTCGTCTAAAGAAACGGATGAAAGAGCGATAGAATCAATGGATTTGGTAGACCCGATTTCTTACGACTGAGCATGTGCATTGGTCGAGCTAAGGACGTAAAACTTAGCGCTTCTTGGGGGGCAACCCAAGCTTTTGTTAGAGTTTTCTTTAGTTTTGTTCGCTTTTTAGGAATTGAACTGCAAGTGTCTGAGTTTTGAATACCCAAAAAGACAAAAGACTGATAATTGAAACCCATGTACAAGAAAACAGAAGAGAAAATGAGAAAAATGACTTATCACGCGGGCGACCCCGCTCGCGCGTGATGGCCATTTAGACAAATGTTTTGATAAATTTTGAAAACATGCCTCAGTATTTACCCGCGCCTTGAATTGCGCACGCGAGGGGTTCACTCGAGCAGACCGCTCGCGCGAGTTTGACCCTTAGGAAATTTTTAAAGTTTTATTTGTTCAAGTATTAGCTTTTGCTCACACCTCAGATCGCGCAAGAGAGGGTCTCGCTCGAGCGGCCCACTAGAGCGAGTTTCTAACTTAAACAAAATTTTAATGAACACAAAACAAGACTCAGCTTCTCCTCGTGGAGGGATTTGCGCGGGCAAAGATCGCTCGCACGATCCGCTCGCTAGAGGTCCCCTTCCCTATAAATATAGGGTTTTAAGCCCTAATTGTTTCAGTTCTGTCCTTCTCTCTCTTTGCCTTCTTCTCTATCTCCTTCTGTGATTCTCTCATCTCTTCAAACAACAGTACCACGCCACCACTAGACCACCATAAACACCATGAGCCACCGTCGGATGACCACAACTAGCTGCTGACGCTGCTGTCACTGTCGTAAATTACGGCCAAATCTCTGTCTTGGTGTTCTCTCCTTCCCTCTCCAACCATAGGTACACATATATATATGTATATACATATATAGGATATATATATACATGGATTTACATGCATACACACAAATTTAGTTGGATTTTCTTTCTGCTTTACCCTAACCTCCCTAACTAATACATCACTAATTTTCATTAGGGTTTTGCAATTGGGACTTTGCTTCATCTATCTGCACATGTATGATCATCTTTAGGTTACATATTTAGATAAAGATCTAGGTACATACAGACATGTATATATACATAGATGTATATACTCAGAACCACACACATGGATTTTCACTTTCATCTTAGTATGTACGCATAGATGCACTGATTATATTTGGGGTTAGAGATATGGGGCTTATTAAACCCTAATCTCAACTCACCCAAAATTGCACATACACACCTGCCCTAATTCCGCAGATACATTGCACAACCCATAACCCTAGTTAGGGTCCATAACCTCAGTCAGGGTTTTCAGAATCTCAACCCCAACCCTGATCTAAACACATTGTTAGGACTGGAAATTTGGGGCTAAGTCGGAATCTAAATACTTAGACTAATATACCTATAGACACCCCAATTTTGACCAAACATTGGGTCAAAGGGAGTATTACCGCTAAGATTCGATGATGACAATGTCCGACTAATTTGGGACTTCCAAAAGTGATTCAAGCTCTTCTGAAGGCTCTTTTAATTCAAGACAAAAAGGAAAAAGAAAGAAAAAAGGGAAAACAGAGGAGAATGGCACATATTAAGATATGCGGCAGTCATGGGTTGCCGTACGACACTCACTTAAGTGTCGTTTCGACATTCTATGAATGCCGTAAGTTTCACTAAATGCCGCAAAAAAATATATTCTCAGAAAAAAGGCAGTCCCTGGAGTTGTCCGTGGCACTCACTGAATGCCAGAATGGCTATTATTGAATGCCGTAACAGCATTCACCAAATGCCGTTCTGGTACTCACCGAGTGTCGCTCCTTCCTCTCTGAATGTCGCATTTTTATGACAGCCTGTCCTAAAGTAGGTTGGTTTATACATTCAAAAGGCGACCAAATTTAGGGTTTTGGCTACAAATTTTCCAAAATAACCCTCTAACGATTGCCTATATATAGAGGATGTGTATCCCATTTATGAGGACTTGAAAAAGGGAAAATGTTAGGAATTCCAACATCGATTCTCCTTCAAAAACTTTCAAAATGTACAGAGGAGTAGAATTAGAAGAAGGAGCTAGAAGAAGAGCTTGACCATCATTTGGAAGTTCCTAAAGCAACAAAAGAGTTGAGGATAATTAGATGTAAACTCTAGACTAATTAGATTATTTAGTAGTTCAATCACAATATTTAGATTCTCTTATGCTCTTTACACATTTTCAAAAACTCTCTTCCCACCTTATTTCATCACACACCACCAATATTGTGATTGAACTTTCATTTCATGAGTTTGGATCAAAATAGCTTAGGCTTTAAAGCTTAAATAAATCTTGAAGTAGAGCTTTGGTCTCCTTCCTTTTGATTATGTTTATTTCTTAAGATTCATAAGAATTTCAATATCTTAGTTGAATCTTTTCAAAACCCCTAGTACTCTTATAAACTCATAATTTATGAGGGGATTAAGGTTAATATTAATGTATTGAGTTAATGAGTTTGAACTTTTACCATAGTTTGAATTCATTAATTTGGGATTTTATGAAGTTTCTTCATACTTCATTAAAATCCATAAGTTTAAGTGTCCTTAGCCTCCAATGATCATCAAATGGTAGGAGGATTAATTTGAGTCTAATCTTATATCGATGGTTTAGATTCATTGTGTTGCGGTTTTATGGAGTATTTTCATACTTCATTAAAATCTACAAGTTTAAGTGTCCATAGTCTCCAATGACCATCAATTGGTAGGGGAAGTTGTTTGGATTAAGCCCAACTTCATGGTTTAGTAGTTGGGGTTAACCAACAAAGATGAACTTGAACAAAATGGTGCAGTGAATTCAATGACCGCCTTTGATCAAGGATTTTTAGTTAAACATCGAACAGTTGGAACTAATGAAACCAACTGGAAAGTGTCTATAACCCATAGTTCTACGGCTGCAATTTTTGTTTTAACAAGATTCCATGCTTAAAATGGTTTGGTCATGAGTTTTTGGCAACAATAACAATCTGTCCAGAGTTTCAGAACATCAACACCCTTTTGAAATGAGTAAATCAGAATCCCAAATCAAGTATTAAAAGCCCCAAATAATTTTTTCTGTGCACTTCAATGTGTTAATAAGACCCCCTAAAAAGATTAGAGTCTTTTACATTTTTTACTATTTTTCAAAAATCGTAGAAGAACTCTGGACAGAGAGTTATGAAGTTCTGAGTAATGTCTAGTGTTTGTTTAATTCCCAAAGATCTAACCGTTCTAAACTTGGTTTTTCTTTTTGGATTAAAAACTAGACTCGCAAAGGCAACTGGGGTCTAAAAATAATCAAGATCAAACCATGGGAACCATGCTTTTTATTTCTTTGAAGTTATGATCTGCTCTCAGCAATTTTCAGAATCCCGTCACAATTTTAATCAATCTTGTAAATAATGGCTTAAATAATATTTTCATGACCTAGGGTTTATACCATGCTTTAACAATGATTGATTAAGCTTAAAACCAGAGGCTAAATGATCAAAATCTATGAATAGTTCATAGCTTTATATTGTTCATATTCATGTATCCATGTTCATTCATCCATATAGATTAATACTTGTTGACACAGCTAAAAATGTGCGTGCGCATGTGTGCTATACCCAAGTGTAGGTAATCATGCAAGTAGTAATCTGGTTAAGACCAGGTCGATCTCACAGGGAAGGTGATAAACTAAATACTTAGATTAATCTCTAAAAGAAAAATAAAAATCAATATATGAAAGGTTGTAGAACACGAAGTTCCACAAAGTGTCTACTAACAATAAAGTAACTAAATTAAATTAAACTACTACTAACTAATCAACTTAAGTGAGATTTTAAAATGTGTTTTTCTTAATGAAAGGAAATGTTGGGATCACACGAATCCGCAGCGATCATGCCATCTACCACGCAGTTACATTTAAGCTCTAAGGAGTACATCTATTTACAGTATTCCGTATTTTCTAAACATGGAGAATCAATAGTCCGTTCATAGCCAGGACTACTTCATCACATTTATTCCCAAAACACATGAAGGTAGTTTAAATCAATAGTTAAGACTCACACCTACAATGGTTTTTGCATTGAAGGTGGTTTGCAAAAGATATTGAAGAAAAATGCCTTAAGGCTTAAAGTAATGAAACTATTTTGACAAACAGAACATTTAGGGACAGTTTGATAACAAATTTTAAAAGCAGAAAGTCTTGGAATACTATAAAAGACTACCTAAGAATTAGAGAGTTGGATCGATCGACTCGCCTTCGATCAATTGAACATCTTCATCTTTCAATCGATCGAAAGTCTTCGATCGCTTGACTGTGTTCTGGTTCGATCGATCGAAACTACTTCGGTCGATCGAACACATGAATTGTTGTGCTGCATGGTAGAGGCTGGATATCACTGTTTCATCGTGATCTCCCAACCTGAGGACTACCCAGACATAGTCTAAAGTGTCTTAGATTCGTTTTTAACGTAAAAGTCCATCAAAGGCTTGTTTGGTTGTGATTTTAACATGTAATCTACGAAAACTAAAAGTTTAACCCTATCTAACATGCAAAGCTACGCTTCTAGCTGATTAAACTACAATAAATTATAAGCAGAATGTAAATAAAATAGTAAGATATAACCTGGAATGAAGAATCTTTATTAAACTATGAAAATTCAAGCCAAAACCAATGATAATCCTTGAAAATTACCTACAAAACCAAAAGAAAACTCTCTCCTCTCTATAAACTGATACAAACTGAAGTGAGCCTTCCTGGGACATAAATATAACGCATAAATATACATAACCCTAAGGCTAGGGTTGAAAACTCTATTTCTGCTTTGTGCACATAAATTCTAATAAAAGCCATGTTCGATCGATCGAACATCACTCGATTGATCGACTTCTGGAATCTTCGATCGCTTGAACGTACTTCGATAGATCGAACCTTCGATCGGTTGAAGTTTCTACAATTGATCAAGGTTCACTTTGCATCTTTGAATTGTCTTCCTTAAAATTCAACAGCCCTTTTATCCAGCTTATCCATTTCTTCACACTGTAGCAGTAATCTACACAGATTATAGCTAAAATAATACCACTTATCATAGTTTAATCATTTTATGTAAAAACTGGCATTGTAATCCAAATTGACGATTTGCAAGGGATTTGTAGACTTAATCAGTGTATTTCTTTATTTTAACGCGATTGTATTTTACAAATACCCCCGCTTCACTCCCTCCTCGTCACACACTTCAACAATTTAATCACATTAGATGTGCAATGGGGTTCATTGAAGTCAAAGCGTAAGATCAGGGATTTGGATTTTCATAATAGACTTGGCAGTATTTACTAGGTGTGGGGTTGAGAACAACGCATATTTTGGAATGTTGATCCAGGTATATGGAAAGGTAAATAGCGAATAAAGATGGCTTAAATCATTTTCTCAACTTCTTAGTTTTTAACACTTCAGTGTTCATTGAGTTTAGTTGGTAAATCCTGAACATTCTCCTCTAATAAGTAGCTAAAATGAAGAATTAGAGACCATTCAACGAATTTTAATACGTATATTCAAGAAAAAACACTATGAATTTATATGAAAATTCCCTCAGAAATAAAGGTTGGCTCAAAAACTCCATGAGGGTTAAACTGTTTCCACTACTCGTTCTTTTAGCCCAATAGTCATATTAACTCTTTATTAGGTTTTCCACATAGCTACCAACTAGTGCAATAGGATGTTAGATACATGAACGGTCAACAAATGCAACCATCCTAATGGAATTAGAGAAATGCGTGAACTTAATCTATAAAAGGATGAGATTAATATAAATGTATCATTGCTTAATAACAGCGAAAGAGAAATGACTATTCAAAGTTGTTCTACCAATTAAGTTCACAAAAATTTCTTAAAACTTTCTTAATAGTTTGAAAAATTAAATTTAAACTTTTTTTCAATTTCAATTTCTTCAATTTATTTGTATCCCAACTGTAAATGTAATCCAATTCTAATCGAGATTGTACGAAATGTGCAATAAAGTAATCCATATTGCTACGTATAGATATGGGCAGGTGATTTTCTACCTACATCCCACCCCCAACTAAAAATTGTAATGTCTGCAGAAGGTGATTTTCAAATATAGATAGAGAGATATCACCTGATAAATCATAGCAAAAACCGCAAGCATAGCAATATGTAAAGAAGGCATACAATACTCCAAGCAGCACCGATTACATAAAATATGAATAGATAGAGCCTGAGATCGTACATAATAACAGAACTAATCACTGGAACGATAAAACCATGAAAACAACATAGCAGTGATAGTAAAATCCATAATAACCAAACCATCCAAACAGTCCAAAATATCCAAAACCCACAAGAAACTACTGGAGAAGAGAGAAAGAAATAGTAATAAACAAAATACAATAAAACTCCAGCATAGCAAAGGACACAACCTACTCATCACCAATGTCAGAAAGAATCACGATCGGAGCATCAGTAGCAGCAGCATCTCCACCCTCAGCAACAATAGTAGCTATCGCCGGGTCACTCACAGTCGGGGCAGCTGATGTAGCCAATGACGGTGTAATACCCCATTTTATATTAAATAGTTTATAGCAATTAATTAATATTTTTTTATTGGTTTGGTTGTATTATTAATGTGGGTAGTATACGAAAATTAGTGTGAGTGTTTTACACCATAGGAAATACTATTGAATTTTAAAATTTGAGAACATCAATAGTGCACATGTGCGTGTGTTTGGTGTGGAGTGTGTTATGATATTTATATAATATTATATTGTGTGTGTATATCTATAGTTATATAATATTAGGTTAATATATATACATTAAGCCCAAAAAAAAAAGAAGAGAAACCCACATATACTCAGCAGCCGAGGGGAGAGAGAGAGAGAGAGAGAGAGAGAGAGAGAGAGAGAGATCGAGAGAATAAGAAGAAGAAGAAGAAGAAGAAAAGGGAGAAGAAGGAGAACGGTCTCGGGTTCGTGGGCACGTGTGGAACCGCGGGCGTTCGTTGTTGTCGTTTTTTTTTACAAACTTGGTGAGTTAAATTTTGTGTATCCGAGTATATATATATACATGTATGTATATATGTATACGGGAGTAAATTAAATTAGTACATGTTAAATTTAATTGTTAGGGTTAAATCTTTGTAATAGATCGATACACGTTGTTATGATTGAAGTAATCTAGATATATTCTTTCCCCTTCGTGTGACCTTGTGATTATAACATTAGGTTATTCGAAAGGGTTAGGTGAATAGTTAGTTAGTTTGATAAAACTATATGTGAAATATTCATGGTTATTAAGAAATATATGGAAATTCGTTTTTTTTTAATTCACACAGTTGCAGAAACTTTAGAAAATTCTTAGAAAATCGTGACTTTGAATTTGAACATTCTGTTCGCGAGTGTTTGGTAAAACGTGATTCTGCACGTTTTTCGTCTAATGGTGTTTTTGCTGATTCTGCACCGTTTGGGCAGAAATTGAAGATTTCAGTAGTAGTTTTTTCTTATATTAAAATGTACGAAATTGGGGAAATATGATTCGTTGTTTTTTTTTATATTCGTTCGTATGACTTAAAGAAGATTACTTGGAGATACATGAATTCTCTTATAATGTTGAGCTATAAAAAAAATACGTGAAAGTCATTAACGTTGAGTCCGATTAAATTTTATAATTCCGAGAATGCAAAATGGTTTCAAGTTCCTTAGTTTTCACCGCTCGCAGTTGTGATATTTTTTTTGGTATCTCGACTTGCTGAGTGTACCTTTTTGCCAGTGGCTTCGTGATCAAGCTGGCCTAAGCCTTATGCCCAGCTTATTATTAGATGTCTAGACATATTGACCGGCCTTCTGTGTGTATACTTGGTTTGGTTGATACCTCAACCTAACTGGCACCAGAGTAGATGTTGGTAGTATGTCCGGGTACACATGGGATATATGTGTGGGTGTACCATGGAGGGTAGCCAAGTGGTGAACCTAGGAAATTGAATAATGAATCGTTCATAATAGTAAGAGGATATTATCAATAAGATTTCCGATGAGTTTATGGATCTAAAATGTTGATTGCCTCGACCTTTGTTCTTTTCTTATATAATTATTTTGGACTTGTATTAAGTAGGTTGTGATGATAGTTCTTACAATATCTTAGTACTAGTAGTTGTACATAATCTTGTGGTATTTTACTTTTATTCACCTTTGTGGTTACAGGATGGTGAGTCTACTAACAATTTGCAGGTATTGACTAACCATGTGACGGAAGGTAAGAATTATTTTATTTAAATTCGGGCGAGAACTACATGGCCACCACATAGAGGGAAACTACCGCTTGTCCCGACATGTGAAGTGGAACTATCCTCTTGCCCGAATTACCTGTTGGGTTTGGTAGTAAGAGTCACCGTGTGATTCCTAGCTCTGTGTGTGTGTGGATTAACTTATACCAGTCATGTGACTGACCCGTGAGTTTTTTTCTCGCGGGTGCGTTCTTGTTGGAGCGTAGCCGATCAAACTTTGCATGGCTAGTAGGGAGGTCGTGGTACCTGGCAGCAGGAGGTATGTGGAGTCCTGTGCTGTTTTTCCTTATTCATTTGTAATTCATTCTAGAGGATTTAGTGATAATTTCTGGCTTTGTGGGCCATTTAACAATTTAAGATTTTATTTTAGTGAAGTGTTCTTTTTAGATTTTTATTATGTTTTGGAGTTGGATTTAAATATTGGTTTGACTTTTTAGTTGGATATTGACCGTTGCTTTAGCACATGTGAGAAATAATTTATTTCAGTACAGACTGTGCTATGTTTTTATATTACAAGCACCTTTGATGATTGGACAACTAGATATTTGTTGAGGGTTCTCCCTTGATTAATACTTCGCTGTCTGAAAAATGGGGTGTGACAGTTTGGTATCAGAGCTCATGGTTGCCCTAGAATAGAGAGTGTCTAGGTGATCTTCAGAATGTGGTGGCCCGTTCGCTGAAAGGAACAAGGGTAGCCCGTTCGCTAAAAGGAACAAGGATTTTGTTTCTATTGGCGGGCGAACATTCGATAGGGAAAAGGGTCCGTTAGTAGGAGATGCTTGGATACGAAAGTGTGAGTTCGTGTTCGAGAGGATGCAGGTCACAGAGGTGAAGAAACAGGAGTTGGCATCTCAACAGCTTGATGGTGCAGCTTTGCTTTGGTAGGAATCCTTGAGGGCTACTTATGACATGGCGGAGATGACGTGGGAAGAGTTCAAAGTTTTATTTGAGGAAAATTTCATTCCCAGTGCAGTGAAGTCACAAATTTGCTAGGGGATTCCATGACCTCACTCAAGGTACCATGAGTGTGTGGGAGTATGTGAAGAAGTTCAACGAGCTATCTCAGTATGCTCCTCATCTGATTGATACGGAGGAGAAGAAGAACGAAAAATTTATTGACAGATTGGGACATCACTTGTCCAAGGTAGTGCTATCTGCAGAGAGTAAGCCTTTCAACAAAGTGGTGGATTTGGCTTTGAAGTTCGAGCGGAAGGAACATAAATTTTAGGCTGAGAGATCAGCAAGGGAGAAGACTAATGAGAATTCTAGAGACACTCGGCCTCAAACTCATCAAAAAGATACAGGACGTAGTGGGAACATATTTAATCCTTATGATCAGGGGTAGAGAGGTCAGTAGGATCAAAGACAAGGATATAGCGGTCAGCGGTTCCCAAGAAATCAGGGGAACTTCAAGCAGCAGAACCAGCATTGGAATGGTCAGGATGGTCAGCGTAATCAGGGCTTCCAGGGTCAACGTCAGCAGGCCCCGCAGCCACAGATTGGTTTCAGTCCACCAGTGCCTTAGATTGGAGCACCACCGGTAAGGGGAGAGATGGTTGTAGCTCCTTGAGTGTGTTTCAATTGTCAGTTACCAGGACATATTGCTAGGGAATGTCCCCACCCTCCTAGGAATAAGCAGGTCGCGAGATAGGGTCAAGCAGCTCCAGCCAGGGCATTTGCAGTGATGCCAGGCAATGAGAATGTGCAAGGTAGCCTCAAACTTTTTCATTCCGATGTTCGTGTCTTGTTTGATTTGGGTGCATCCGACTCTTTTATTTCTCGTCAGTTTGTTTTGAGAGAGAGTATTCTTGTTACGCCTTTACTTGTTCCTATGAGCATGGGAACACCTCTAGGGGTTCAGTTACTCTATATGAGCATTATAAAGATTTTGTAATAGACTTTGGGGATCAGACTTTCCACATTAATTTGATTGTATTGGGGTTTGAAGGGTTTTCCATTATTTTGTGGATGGATTGGCTTAAGGCGAACCATGTTGTCCTTGATTGTGCTAAGAGGACCATTCATATAGATACCCCAGGATTACCTCGTTTCTCTCATACGTATCCAGATAGTGGAGAATTAGTTATGTCTAGTTTTCTATATTCGGTGGAGATACCGAAGAAGGATATTAGTGATGTGGAAGTGGTATGCAACTTTAAGGATGTTTTTCAGGAGATCCCTGTACTGCCGCCTAAGAGAGAGGTGGAATTCTGGACTGATCTTGTACCGGGGTCCACAACAATTTCTAAGGCAGCATATCATATAGCGCCCAAGGAGTTGGGAGAGATGAATTCAGAAAGGGTGCGTTAATTATTTTTTTCTGGTAGATTCATTTTTCTTCTTAGTTGATCTTTATTTCTAGTAGTGTAAATCTTTTGAGGTGTGTATGAATCAGGTTCATACGTCCTATTAACTCACCGTGGGGAGCTCCGGTAATATTTGTATCCAAGAAGGACGGTAGTCTTCGTATGTGTATAGACTAAAGGGACTTGAATAAGGTGACGATCAAGAACAAGTATTCTTTGCCAAGGATTGACAACCTTCTTGACCAATTGAAGGGAGTGGTGGTCTTTTCACAGCTTGATTTGAGGACTGGGTATCACCAGATGGGAGTGGTGGAAGAGAGCATTCCCCATACAGCTTTCCGTACTCGGTATGGGTTGTATGAATTTCCAGTGATGCCATTTGGTTTGACCAACGCTCCAGCATTCTTTATGAATTTGATGAATATGGTGTTCAGGCCGTATTTGGATCAATTTGTCATTGTCTTCATAGATGACATTTTGGCTTATTCACGAACTCAGGAGGAGCATAGAGAGCATTTGAAAGTGGTGTTGCAGATACTTCGGGAGCATCAGTTGTATGCCAAGTTCAGAAAGTGTCATTTTTGGGAGACCACAGTGAGATTTCTAGGTCATGTTATTTCAGCAGAGGGAATTACAGTAGATCCTGAAAAAGTCGCAGTAGTGCAAGACTGGGCGCAACCTTCTAATCCGACAGAGGTGAGGAGTTTCTTTGGATTAACAGGTTATTACAGGAGGTTCATTGAGAAGTTTTCTCTCATAGCAGCTCCAATGATGAAGTTGACTCGTAAAAATGTGAAGTTTGTGTGGACAGATGAGTGTGAGCAAGCATTTCAGGAGTTGAAGCAGCGGTTGACCACCGCGCCAGTGTTGACTATCCCGACGGAAGGAGGGAAGCTTGTAGTGTTCACAGATGCTAGTGGGACTGGTTTGGGCTGTGTCTTGATGCAAGAAGGGAAGGTTGTTTCGTATGCTTCTAGACTGTTGAGGTCACATGAGAGGAGGTATCCCACTCATGACTTAGAGTTGGCAGCTATCGTGTTTGCACTGAAAGTGTGGAGGCATTCTTTGTTTGGGGAGAGATTTGAGTTGTATACAGATCATAAGAGTCTCAAGTACTTGTTTTCACAGAAGGAACTGAATATGAGACAACAGAGGTGGGTTGAGTTCATCAGTAGTTACGACTTTGAGATTCTTTACCATCCGGGTAAGGAAAATGTAGTGGCTGATGCACTGAGTCAAAAACACAGTGTGATGGCTTCTTTGATGGTTAGGGAGTGGAAGTCTCTTGAAGTGTTAGCATCTCATGATATTCAGCCAGGGCATGAAGGTGAGAAAGCATATATTGGGAGTTTGGTTGTCCAACAGACTTTAATAGGGAAAGTTCGACAGATGCAGAGGTTGGATACAATTTTAGTTGACTGTCTCAATGACTTGGTAGTGGATTTGCTTGACGAGTGTCCGACGGATTGGTCCGTGGATACAGAGGGAAGTTTATGTTTTCAAGGAAGACTCTGTGTATCGGATAATGAGGAGCTGAAGAGGGAAGTACTTGATGAGGCACTTCGGTCTCGATACACTATACATCCTGGCGGGACTAAGATGTATTTGTTGGGTTTGTGCTCTCAAACCATTACTTTATGTATGAGACATTAGCATTATAATATATGGATATCAGCTTTACATTTCATTGTGTATGTTTCTTTCATGAGATGATTGTTTTGTCCTTAAGTATCATAGTAAGCAATTCGTGTGTGTATGAGATACACACAAGTGAGATACGAATTACTATTCTTTGATACTTAGAATATGTCACAGTGGATGATGAGACTGGATACCTCATCAGGTCTACACTGTAGCATAATTAACTACCATTGGATGGAGTGATTAATCTCAATCACTAGAGTGTAGCTCTTAGTTGATATGCTAGTGCTTATAGTGCATTGACGGACCTGAGCTTTCCTATTGACGCTTAAGGCTGTCAACAGTCAATAGGAACTCATAACTTGTATAAGGTACGTGTTCTCAATCTTGAGATGATTATGAACACAGACTATGGATATGGCTGCTTTGACTTACCAATCAGTGAGGTCTATAGAAGATCAACACCTGGGTATCTTGGGTATGTCATGTCCATAGGGTTGTGAACATATATTGTCAAGATAGAATCTACCCTCTGATTCAGAGTAAGCATTCCCTTGAGAATGTCACCAAGTTGATTACTTAGTACTGCAGTCTTGTTGATAAGAGTTATCAACATGTTTGGTAATCATGAGTAGTGAATGGGACTCAAGGAATACAAGAAGTAATCATGATTCAGGTTGACAGTAACAGTTATCCGACTACCTGAATATGATTACGAATGCTGACGGTAGAGGGACATTAGTACACCATACAAGTCTAGTTATCGCTTCGGATATGTTCTTTTGCGTTGGAGTTCAGTTATCGTTTTATAGTGGAATAAACGTTAACTGACCAGTTAGTTAGTTTGCTGATCAAAGAGTTTGGTCATGGTAATTAACAAACTGGTCTGAGCCAACAATAAAGAGCCTAGGAGGTCCCACTCTTAGCTCCGCTAGGATGCTTGGAAAGACACTTGAGGAAGCTGTTAAGACAGGTTCGATCGATCGAAACGAGTTCGATCGATTGAAGTCAGCAGGTTCGATCGATCGAGAATGGTTCGATCGATCGAAGGTTCGATCGATCGAAGTCACTTCGATCGATCGAAGTCTAAGTCGGTTCTGGAAATCTATAAATAGGGCAGCTGCGTTCTGGAAGAAGATGATCGTCGTTTTTATACGCAGAAGCTGTAGAAACTATTATAGTCTTCCCAAAACCTTCCTATCCTCTCTATTAGGGTTCCCACAAACCCTAGTCTTTCCGGCAGGCATCCGCAGGAGTCATAAGGGTGAAGATCATCTAGTGGAGGCTGCTGGAAGTTAAAGTTTCAGAATTGGGTTCAAGACACTAAGGTATAATTCTTGCAACCCCTTGTACGCATCTATGGAATTGACGAGTAGTAGATCCTGGAATACCAAAAGTTTTATAACTTAACCTATTTCCGCTGTGCGTTTAAACTCTAACTTTAAACCACTTTTTCCTTCAATTGGTATCAGAGCCAGGCTCGTTTGGATCTATAGATGCGTTTTTGGAACCCTAGTTTTGATTTGCATGTTGATTTTAGAACTGTTTTCGAAACTGCATCGTCACAGATCTATTTCTGCAGTGTTATCGCAGCAGAATACAAAACTGTGATTGCATAGGATGCAAGGTGGGTTCGATCGATCGAACTTGTTTCGATCGATCGAACATTCTGTTCTCAATCGATCGAACTAGTTTCGATCGATCGAATAGTGTTCGATCGATCGAGACAGATTCCCTGTCCAGGTGTTCTGTTCACAATTGTAAAGGTTTTTTAAATTATACTTTAATCTTAAATTATTTCTGTAAAATTTTTTAAATCATTCTGTGAAACAGAATGTTCAAGCGATTGAACAGTGTTCAATCGATCGAAGGTTCGAGCGATCGAACGGTCTTCGATCGATCGAACCGTGACAGAGAAGTAAGATGCTGTTTTAAGTTCTAATTCAGTATGTAAAGTGTTTATATACTGTGTGAATCAATTAAGTGTTCCAATAGTCACATATATTTTTTATGTATGTGTGGATGCGTGTATGACTAACCCTTTTGCAGCAAAATTAGTCGCTATCTCCCATGACACCAAATCGTTTAAATATTTATATTTAATTTGTTTGAGATTGGTGCATGTTGTAATTTATTAATGGTTTGGTTTTAAGGCATATGTAAAGGGCGCTGCGGCTTCAATCCTACGAAAAGGAAAGTCGCACCGGTTTCCCTAGCCTTTTATTTCCTTTTTGCTATTTTCTTTTTCTAGATAAATTGTAAGCTTCAAAAGAAGCATAGGTCCAATGTAATAGAATTAGAAATTCCATGAAGATGGAGCAAGGAGCCGTTGTCCATGAAGATGGAGCCGGAGGCGACCAAACCAAGAAGGTGGTTCTATGGAAATAGAGCCATGGGAGATAGAGGCATTGTTTGAATGCCTAAATTTCATTTTAGTTTTTTGTTTTATGTGCTTGTTTTGTGATTGGCGTATAATACATTGTTGCATGCACTTAAAACAAGTTTTCTAAAATAAAATTCAAAAACCGTTTTCAACACATTAGTAAACATTAGATGTTTATGGGTAGTGTGTGGAAATATTTTTCAAAAGCAAAATCCTTAATTTACTAAATCTAGTGGGAGAGGGTCTTATCAAATAACACCCACGATCTTCCATTAACGGTTCATTGTAAGATTAGTAGTGTATTCTGTGTCACCTCGCCAGGGGTGATCATTCCATACGGAGGGTACACTGCTCATTGGTTACTAGATGTGAACTTCCTATGGATAGGATCAATCAGACGTGTTAGAGGGTGACCACCACACGGAGGCGCTACTTGAGACGGTTGTGATTGGATCCTAGTTAATGGTACACACTAGCTAAGCTATGGATAAGGGATCCCACACGGGGCATTATTCAGAAACTTAGAGATCAAATAGGTTCGGGAGTCATGGCTATTTTGCAAGAGTTGCATAGCGGATAAGTCATGATAAATCGAAAGATCGAACATTGACCACCACACGGAGGCTTTATTCTTTCGTTTCGATATTCCGGCGACTTTGTTTTTAAATAAGAGTTTTAAGGATTCTTTTATTTCAAACTGTCAATTCTGATATCCATATTTATTTTGTTTGTTTGATTTTCAGTAATCATAATGTCTGGATCTGCATTTAGTCCACTTGCCACCATACTCACTCAAAACAAGTTAACTGGAAATAACTACACTGAATGGAAACGTAACCTTGACATCGTTTTAACTGTGGAGGATCACATATATGTCCTCACCACCCCAAGCCCTGAAGAACCCGCGGCAAATGCTTCGGCAGCTGCCAGACGCGAGTTCGACAAATGGAAGAAGTCGAATGGAATGGCCCGTTGTTACATTCTGGCCTCAATGGCTGGTGTGTTACAACACCAATTCCAATCGAACGATTCTGCCAGTGACATTATCACATCCCTGAAAAAGATGTTTGGGGAGCATGGCTGGCCTGCCAGACAGGTAGCCATGCAGAAGATAATGAGTTCAAAGATGTCGGAAGGTACTCCAGTCAAAGAACATGTTTTAAAAATGATTGGTTATTTAAACGAACTGGAGACCTTGGGAGCCAACATCGATGCACAGACCCAAGTTGATATGATCCTCAACTCGCTGTCGCCATCATTCGCTCAATTCAAACTTAACTATAATATGAATCAAATGGATTTTTCAATGAGCGAATTAATGAGTTCTTTACTGGCAACAGAAGGGGTGATCAAACCTGGGGGCAGGGTTTTAAACGTTGAGAAAAGCGCTTCTTTTTCCCGATCTACACCGAAAGGTAAGAAAGGAAAGAAGAAGGCTGGCACTGGTGGTTCAAGTGTTGGACCAGTCCCTAAGATTGCAAAATCTAAGGGAAAAGGTAAGGGCAAAGGGAAGGTGGGTGGCCAAGGCAAAGGAAAGTGTTTCCAATGCGGTGAGAAGGGCCACTGGAAGAGGAACTGTCCAGAATTCTTAGCTACAAGAGTTCAAGGTATGATTGAATCACATGTGATTGAAGTAAGTTTTATTACGGATACTTCAAACACTTGGTGCATTGATTCTGGTGCGACTAACCATATCTGTAATTCATTGCAGGGGTTCAGATCAACCAGGAAATGCAGTGATGGGGAGATCGTGCTTACTCTAGGTTCTAGCGCAACCGTATCTGCGGTTGCTATAGGAGTCGTAGTTTTAGAATTTTCAGACAATAAAGTTTTGATTTTAGCAGATGTACTTTACGTCCCTTTAATGAGACGTAATTTAATTTCAGTTTCTAATTTAACGAATAATGGTTATTCCTTTCATTTTGGAACTGAAGTTGTCATTAAAAGAAACAGTTCTTTTATATGTTCTGGTGTTAAATCAAATGGTTTGTATGTGATTACTCCCAATCTTTCAAAAGATTCTTGTTTGGAACTTAATAACTCAGTGGTAACTTTACCATCTAAAAGAAAGGAACCTTCCACTAATCCAACAAGGCTTTGGCATATGAGGCTTGGCCATATCAATCTGAATAGGATTGGCAGACTAGTCAAAGAAGGGGTCTTAGGCGATTTGGTTCTCGAACTAATGGAAGTCTGCGAATCTTGTTTGGAGGGTAAGATGACCAAAAGGCCCTTTTCCTGCAAAGGGCAATAGGACCAATGCATTGTTGGAATTAGTTCATACTGATGTGTGTGGACCAATAAATATTAGAGCAAGGGGTGGTTATGAGTATTTCATAACATTTACCGATGACCACTCTAGGTATGGATATGTGTACCTAATGCAGCACAAGTCTGAAGCCTTTGAAAAGTTCAAAGAGTTTAGGGCTGAAGTGGAGAAGCAATCGGGTACACATATCAAAGCCATTCGATCTGATCGAGGTGGCGAGTACCTCTCTAATGAGTTTATTGATCACCTCGTACAGAATGGGATTCTGTCACAGTTGACTGCACCTGGTATGCCTCAGCAGAACGGTGTAGCGGAGAGAAGGAATCGGACTCTTTTAGACATGACTAGGTCAATGATGAGTTATTCAGAGTTGCCATTATTCCTTTGGGGTTATGCTTTGGAAACCGCTGCATACATACTAAATCTAGTACCAAGCAAATCTGTTCCCAGGACACCACGAGAGATGTGGATTGGGCGCAAGCCTTCTTTGCAACATCTCCAGATAAGGGGGTGTCCGGCACATGTGCTTAAAGGAAAGATGAGCAAGTTGGATTCTAGATCGGAAGTATGTTACTTTGTAGGGTATCCAAAGGGTACTTATGGATGGTATTTTTATGATCCAAGAGAACAGAAAGTGTTTGTTAGTACAAATGCTGTTTTCTTGGAGGATGATTATATCGTGAACCATAAACCTAAGGGAAGGATAGATCTTAGAGAGATAGAAGGAGAGCCCTCAGTCCAACCCGCAGTTGATAACGATGAAAATCAAGAAAATACCACTTCTTCACCCATTTCCGCACCGGTACCTCGTCGTAGTGGGAGGATTATCAGCCAGCCTGATAGATACATGTTCTTAGGAGAAGTTTTTGAAGCTGTCTCCATAGAATCTGAATCTGATCCTGCCACTTACGAAGAGGCAATGGCTGATGTTGATTCAGCTCATTGGATTAAAGCTATGAAGGCTGAATTGGAATCTATGGATTCCAATCAGGTCTGGCATCTTGTAGAACTTCCAGCCAATATTAAACCCATTGGCCGCAAGTGGGTCTATAAGAGGAAAAGAGGATCTGATGGAAAGGTTGAGACCTTTAAGGCAAGGCTTGTGGCGAAAGGCTATACTCAGAAGGAGGGCATTGACTATGAGGAAACCTTCTCGCCGGTAGCCATGCTCAAGTCCATCAGAATACTCTTATCCATTGCTGCATGCCTAGATTATGAAATCTGGCAGATGGACGTCAAGACTGCATTCTTGAATGGCAATCTCGAGGAGGACATCTATATGCAACAACCAGAAGGGTTCATAGCTGGTCGGAAAGGTAACTTGGTATGCAAGTTGCAAAAGTCCATTTATGGGCTTAAGCAGGCATCCAGAAGTTGGAACATCCGATTTGACCAAGCGGTCAAGTCGTTTGGTTTCATACAGAATCTGGATGAGCCTTGTGTATACAAGAAATGTGAAGGGAAAGTAGTGGCTTTTCTTGTGCTTTACGTTGACGACATTCTACTCATTGGGAATGATGTAGTGGCGCTGTCAACGGTCAAGGTTTGGCTAGCTAGTACTTTCGATATGAAGGATCTAGGTGAGGCGAGCTATATTCTTGGGATAAAGCTCTTTCGGGATCGCAAGCAAAAGATAATGGGATTATCTCAAGCTGGTTATATCGAGAAAGTGCTAACTAGGTTTTCAATGGATAATTCGAAGAAAGGTTTGTTACCTTTCAGGCATGGTTTAGCGTTCTCCAAGGACCAGTGTCCAAAGACACAAGAGGAGTGGAATCGCATGGCAGGAATTCCCTATGCCTCGGCAGTGGGAAGTCTCATGTATGCGATGTTATGCACTAGACCAGATATCTGCTTTGCCGTTGGCATGGTTAGCAGGTATCAATCGAATCCTAGTCCAGAGCACTGGACAGCCATTAAGCACATTCTTAAGTACTTGAGAAGAACTAAAGATTACATGCTTATGTACGGCGGTAGTGAGTTAATTCTAGTAGGATACACTGACTCGGACTTTATGTCAGATAAAGATTCGAGAAAGTCGACATCCGGACATCTCTTTACCTTGGGAGGTGGTGCTGTTAGTTGGAGGAGCATTAAGCAGAAATGCATTGCAGACTCAACTACAGAAGCTGAGTATGTGGCTGCTTGTGAAGCCGCAAAGGAAGCTGTTTGGCTCAAGAAGTTCCTTATGGAACTCGAGGTGGTACCAGCGTCGCTGTCACCTATTACGCTATACTGCGATAATAGTGGGGCAGTGGCTCAGTCCAAGGAGCCAAGGAACCACGGGAAGGGAAAGCACTTAGAGCGGAAATATCACCTAATCCGAGATATAATTCAACGTGGAGATGTGACTGTCACCAAGATTGCCACCGCTGACAATCTTGCTGATCCGTTTACAAAGGCCTTACCACAGAAGGTCTTTGATCGTCATCTAGATAGTCTAGGTCTTAGATGTAGTTCTGAATGGTTGTGAGTGCAAGTGGGAGTTTGTTGGGTTTATGCTCTCAAACCATTACTTTATGTATGAGACATTAGCATTATAATATATGGATATCAGCTTTACATTTCATTGTGTATGTTTCTTTCATGAGATGATTGTTTTGTCCTTAAGTATCATAGTAAGCAATTCGTGTGTGTATGAGATACACACAAGTGAGATACGAATTACTATTCTTTGATACTTAGAATATGTCACAGTGGATGATGAGACTGGATACCTCATCAGGTCTACACTATAGCATAATTAACTACCATTGGATGGAGTGATTAATCTCAATCACTAGAGTGTAGCTCTTAGTTGATATGCTAGTGCTTATAGTGCATTGACGGACCTGAGCTTTCCTATTGACGCTTAAGGCTGTCAACAGTCAATAGGAACTCATAACTTGTATAAGGTACGTGTTCTCAATCTTGAGATGATTATGAACACAGACTATGGATATGGCTGCTTTGACTTACCAATCAGTGAGGTCTATAGAAGATCAACACCTGGGTATCTTGGGTATGTCATGTCCATAGGGTTGTGAACATATATTGTCAAGATAGAATCTACCCTCTGATTCAGAGTAAGCATTCCCTTGAGAATGTCACCAAGTTGATTACTTAGTACTGCAGTCTTGTTGATAAGAGTTATCAACATGTTTGGTAATCATGAGTAGTGAATGGGACTCAAGGAATACAAGAAGTAATCATGATTCAGGTTGACAGTAACAGTTATCCGACTACCTGAATATGATTACGAATGCTGACGGTAGAGGGACATTAGTACACCATACAAGTCTAGTTATCGCTTCGGATATGTTCTTTTGCGTTGGAGTTCAGTTATCATTTTATAGTGGAATAAACGTTAACTGACCAGTTAGTTAGTTTGCTGAACAAAGAGTTTGGTCATGGTAATTAACAAACTGGTCTGAGCCAACAATAAAGAGCCTAGGAGGTCCCACTCTTAGCTCCGCTAGGATGCTTGGAAAGACACTTGAGGAAGCTGTTAAGACAGGTTCGATCGATCGAAACGAGTTCGATCGATTGAAGTCAGCAGGTTCGATCGATCGAGAATGGTTCGATCGATCGAAGGTTCGATCGATCGAAGTCACTTCGATCGATCGAAGTCTAAGTCGGTTCTGGAAATCTATAAATAGGGCAGCTGCGTTCTGGAAGAAGATGATCGTCGTTTTTATACGCAGAAGCTGTAGAAACTATTATAGTCTTCCCAAAACCTTCCTATCCTCTCTATTAGGGTTCCCACCAACCCTAGTCTTTCCGGCAGGCATCCGCAGGAGTCATAAGGGTGAAGATCATCTAGTGGAGGCTGCTGGAAGTTAAAGTTTCAGAATTGGGTTCAAGACACTAAGGTATAATTCTTGCAACCCCTTGTACGCATCTATGGAATTGACGAGTAGTAGATCCTGGAATACCAAAAGTTTTATAACTTAACCTATTTCCGCTGCGCGTTTAAACTCTAACTTTAAACCACTTTTTCCTTCAGTATCATGACCTGAAACAAACCTTTTGGTGGGAAGGTATGAAGAGAGATGTTGGAGAATATGTTTCTAAGTGTATGGTGTGTCAGCAGGTTAAGGCAGAACATCAGAGACCGTCTGGCTTGTTGAAACCTTTAGAAATACCTGTGTGGAAATAGGAGTGTATCTCTATGGATTTTGTGGATGGTTTGCCGAGATCCAAGAAGGGAAATGAGTCAATTTGGGTGATTGTGGATAGGCTAACTAAGTCGGCGCACTTTATTCCAGTGAGTGTGCAACGGACGACAGACAAGTTGGCACATATGTATATTCGGGAGATAGTACATTTGCATGGGACTCCGGTCTCGATTGTGTCGAATCGAGATTCGTTGTTTGTGGCAGACTTTTGGGAGAACTTTCAGAGGGCGATGGGAACACGGTTAGACCTTAGTACTGCTTATCACCCTCAGACCGATGGGTAGACTGAGAGGGTTAACCAGATTCTTGAGGATATGTTGCGGGCTTGTGTTCTCGATCTCGGTGGTAGTTGGAAAGAACACTTGTCATTGGTAGAGTTTGTTTACAATAATAGTTACCATTCTAGCATAGGAATGGCACCTTTCGAAGCGTTGTATGGGAGGTCGTGTAGATCTCCAGTGTGTTGGACAGAAGTGGGTGACATACCTATTTTGGGTCCAGAGATGGTTCGGGAAACTACTGAGAAGGTGAGTGTTATTAGAGAGAGGATTAAGACTGCTCAGAGTCGGCAAAAGAGTTATGCTGATAGGAAGCGCAAGGGTATAGAATTCAAAGTGGGAGATTTCGTGTTCTTGAAAGTATCTCCAATGAAGAGTGTGATGCGATTTGGTAAGAAAGGGAAGCTTGCTCCGAGGGTTGTAGGACCTTATGAGATCATAGGAAAGGTTGGAGAGTTGGCCTTTAGAGTATTGCTGCCTCTGACATTGGCGACAATCCATAACGTGTTCCATGTATCGATGTTGTACACAGATTGTTCGTCCAACAGAACTTGAGATTAACGATGACATCACGTATGTTGTTTGACCTATCACTATTGTCGTTCGAGATGTGAAGTATTTGCGGAGAAAAGTATTGAATCTTGTAAAGGTGCAATGGAGAGAGAGAATTAACGATGTTACGTGGGAACTGGAGGAGAAGATTCAGAAATCGCATCCTGAGTTATTCGAGTAGTGTTCGCGCGTGTTGCAAATCTCGGGACGAGATTTTCTTTGAGGTGTGTATAATGTAATACCCCGTTTTATATTGAATAGTTTATAGCAATTAATTGGAATTTTTTTTATTGGTTTGGTTGTATTATTAATGTGGGTTGTATACGAAAATTAGTGTGAGTGTTTTACACCATAGGAAATGCTATTGAATTTTAAAATTTGAGAACATCAGTAGTGCACATGTGCGTGTGTTTGGTGTGGAGTGTGTTATGATATTTATATAATATTATATTGTGTGTGTATATCTATAGTTATATAATATTAGGTTAATATATATACATTAAGCCCAACAAAAAAAAGAGAAACCCACATATACTCAGTCGCCGAGGAGAGAGAGAGAGAGAGAGCGAGAGAGAGAGAGAGAGAGAGAGAGAAAGCGAGAGAGAGAGAGAGAGAGAGAGAGAGAATAAGAAGAAGAAGGAGAACGGTCTCGGCTTCGTGGGCACGTGTGGAACCGCGGGCGTTCGTTGTTGTCGTTTTTTTTTACAAACTTGGTGAGTTAAATTTTGTGTATCCGAGTATATATATACACATATGTATATATGTATACGGGAGTAAATGAAATTGGTACATGTTAAATTTAATTGTTAGGGTTAAATCTTTGTAATAGATCGATACACGTTGTTATGATTGAAGTAATCTAGATATATTCTTTCCCCTTCGTGTGACCTTGTGATTATGACATTAGGGTATTCGAAAAGGTTAGGTGAATGGTTAGTTAGTTTGATAAAACTATATGTGAAATATTCATGGTTATTAAGAAATATATGGAAATTCATTTTTTTTAATTCACACAATTGCAGAAACTTTAGAAAATTATTAGAAAATCATGGCTTAGAATTTGAACATTCTGTCTGCTTGTCTTATGTAAAACGTGATTCTGCACGTTTTTCATTTAATAGTGTTTTTCCTGATTCTGCACCGTTTGGGCAGAAATTGAAGATTTCTGTAGCAGTTTTTTAGTATATTAAAATGTACGAAATTGGGGAAATATGATTCGTTGTTTTTTTTTATATTCGTTCGTATGACTTAACAAAGATTACTTGGAGATACATGAATTCTCTTATAATGTTGAGCTATTAAAAAAATAGGAGAAAGTCATTAACGTTGAGTCTGATTAAATTTTATAATTCTGAGAATGCAAATGGTTTCAAGTTCCTTAGTGTTCACCACTCCCAGTTGTGATATTTTTTTTGGTAGCTCGACTTGCTGAGTGTACCTTTTTGCCAGTGGCTTCGTGATCAAGCTGGCCTAAGCCTTATGCCCGGCTTATTTGTTAGACGTCTAGACATATTGACCGGCCTTCTGTGTGTATACCTGGTTTGGTTGATACCCCAACCAAACTGGCACCGGAGTGGATGTTGGTAGTATGTCCAGGTACACATGGGATATATGTGTGGGTGTACCATGGAGGGTAGCCAAGTGGTGAACCTAGGAAATTGAATAATGAATCCTTCATAATAGTAAAAGGATATTATCAATAACATTTCTGATGAGTTCATGGATCTAAAATGCTGATTGCCTCGACCTTTGTTCTTTTCTTATATAATTATTTTGGACGTGTATTGAGTAGATTGTGATGATAGTTCTTACAATATCTTAGTACTGGTAGTTGTACATAATCTTGTGGTATTTTACTTTCATTCATCTTTGTGGTTACAGGATGGTGAGTCTACTAACAATTTGCCGGTATTGACTCACATTGTGATGGAAGGTAAGAATTATTTTATTTAAATTCGGGCGAGAACTGCATGGCCACCACGTAGAGGAAAACTACCGCTTGTCCCGACATGTGAAATGGAACTATCCTCTTGCCCGAATTACCTGTTGGGTATGGTAGTAAGAGTCACCGTGTGATTACTAGCTCTGTGTGCGTGTGGTTTAACTCATACCAGTCACGTGACTGACCCGTGAGTTTTTTTCTCGCGGGTGTGTTCTTATTGGAGCGTAGCCGATCAAACTTTGCAGGGCTAGTAGGGAGGTCGTGGTACCTGGCAGCAGGAGGCATGTGGAGTCTTGTGCTATTTTTCCTAATTCATTTTTAATTCATTCTAGAGAGTTTAGTAATAATTTATGGCTTTGTGGGCCATTTAACAATCTAAGATTTTATTTTAGTGAAGTGTTCTTTTTAGATTTTTATCATGTTTTGGAGTTTGATTTAAATCTTGGTTTGACTTTTTAGTTGGATATTGACCGCTGCTTTAGCAAATGTGAGAAATTATTTATTTCGGTACAGACTGTGTGGTGTTTTTATATTACAAGCACCTTTGATGATTGGACAACTAGATATTGGTTGAGGGTTCTCCCTTGATTGATACTTGGCTGTCTGAAAATTGGTGTGCGACAGTTTGGTATCAGAGCTCATGGTTGCCCTAGACTTGAGAGTGTCTAGGTGATCTACGGAATGTGGTGAATGGGTTGTTAATTACAATGAACGAGTTTGTTTCAGATATTTATGTATGTGTGGTTCTCTAATGAAGGTTATGGCTAGAGGCTACAATACCCGTCATGGAGCTCAGACTGGAGCTGGTGAGTGTTCTGGAGGAGCTGGAACAGGAAATCCCAACTTAGTTCAGGTTGACGTGGGGGCTATGATGAACCAGATTCTCCAAGCTGTGCAGAACAATCAGCAAGGAAACCAGGGTGACCCGTTTGCTAAAAGGAACAAGGATTTTGTTTCTATTGGCGGCCGAACATTCGATGGGGAAAAGGGTCCGTTAGCATGAGATGCTTGGATACGAAAGTGTGAGTTCGTGTTCTAGAGAATGCAGGTCACAAAGGTGCAAAAACAGGAGTTGGCATCTCAACAGCTTGAGGGTACAGCTTTGCTTTGGTGAGAATCATTGAGGGCTACTCATGACGTGTGAAGAGTTCAAAGTTTTATTTGACAAAAATTTCATTCCCAGTGCAGTGAAGCCACAAATTGGCTAGGGAATTCCAAGACCTCACTCAAGGTACCATGACTGTCTGGGAGTATGTGAATAAGTTCAACGAGCTATCTCAGTATGCTCCTCGTCTGATTGATCTGGAGGAGAAGAAGAACGAAAAATTTATTGACGGATTGGGACATCACTTGTCCAAGGCAGTGCTATATGTAGAGAGTGAGCCTTCCAACAAAGTGGTGGATTTGGCTTTGAAGTTCGAGCGGAAGGAGCAGAAATTTCAGGCTGAGAGGTCAGCAAAGGCGAAGACTAATGAGAATTCTAGAGACACTCAGCCTCAAACTCATCAAAAAGATACAGGACGTAGTGGGAATAGATTTAAGCCTTATGATCAGGGGTGGAGAGGTCAGCGGTATCAAAGACAAGGATATGGCAGTCAGCGGTTCCCAGGAAATCAGGGGAACTACAGGCAGCAGAACCAGCAGTGGAATGGTCAGGGTGGTCTGCATAATCATGACTTCTAGGGTCAACGTTAGCAGGCCCCGCAGCCACAGATTGGTTTCCGTCCACCAGTGCCTCAGATTGTAGCACCACCTGTAAGGGGAGAGATGGTTATAGCTCCTAGCGTGTGTTTCAATTGTCAGTTAGCAGGACATATTGCTAGGGAATGTCCCCACCCTCCTAGAAATAAGCAGGCCGCAAGAAAGGGTCAAGCAGCTCCAGTCAGGGCATTTGCAGTGATGCCAGGCAATGAGAATGTGCAAAGTAGCCTCAAACTTTTTCATTCCGATGTTTGTGTTTTTATTTGATTCGGGTGCATCGCACTCTTTTATCTCTCGTCAGTTTGTTTTGAGAGAGAGTATTCCTGTTACGCCTTTACTTGTTCCTGTGAGCGTAGGAACACCTCTAGGGGGTTCAGTTACTCTATATGAGCATTGTAAAGATTTTGTGATAGACTTTGGGGTTCGGACATTCCTCGTTAATTTGATTGTATTGGGGTTTGAAGGGTTTTCCATTATTTTGGGGATGGATTGGCTTAGGGTGAACCATGTTGTCCTTGATTGTGCTAAGAGCACCATTCATATAGATACCCCAGGATTACCTCGTTTCTCTCATATGTATCCAGATAGTGGATAATTGGTTATGTCTAGTTTTCTATATTCGGTGGAGATACCGAAGAAGGATATTAGTGATGTGGAAGTGGTATGCGACTTTGAGGATGTTTTTCTGGAGATCCCTAGACTGCCGCTTAAGAGAGAGGTGGAATTCCGGATTGATCTTGTACCGAGGTCCACACCAATTTCTAAGGCAGCATATCGTATGGCGCCCAAGGAGTTGGGAGAGATGAAGAAGCAATTGGATGAAATGCTTCAGAAAGGATGCGTTAATTATTTCTTTCTGGTAGATTCATTTTTCTTCTTATTTGATCTTTATTTGTAGTAGTGTAATTCTTTTGAGGTGTCTATGAATCAGGTTCATACGTCCTAGTAACTCACCATGGGGAGCTCCGACGATATTTGTATCCAAGAAAGATGGTAGTCTTCATATGTGTATAGACTACAGGGAGTTGAATAAGGTGATGATCAAGAACAAGTATCCTTTGCCTAGGATTGACGACCTTCTTGACCAATTGAACAGAGCGGCGGTCTTTCCACAGCTTGATTTGAGGACCGGGTATCACCAGATGGGAGTGGTGGAAGAGAGCATTCCCCGTAGAGCTTTTCTATACTCGATATGGTTTGTATGAATTTCCAGTGATGCCATTTGGTTTAACCAACGCTCCAGCATTCTTTATAGATTTGATGAATAGGGTGTTCAGGCCGTATTTGGACTATTTTTTCATTATCTTCATAGATGACATTTTGGTTTATTCACCGACTCAGGAGGAGCATTTGAAAGTGGTGTTGCAGATACTTCGGGAGCATCAGTTGTATGCCAAGTTCAGTAAGTATCATTTTTGGGAGACCGCACTGAGATTTCTAGGTCATGTTATTTCAGCTAAGGGAATACCAGTAGATCCTAAAAAAGTCGCAGCAATGCAAGACTGGGCACAACCTTCTAATCCGACAGAGGTGAGGAGTTTCTTGGGATTAGCAGGTTATTACAGGAGGTTGATTGAGAAGTTTTCTCTCATAGCAGCTCCAATGACGAAGTTGACTTGTGAAAATGTGAAGTTTGTGTGGACAGATGAGTGTGAGCAAGCATTTCAGGAGTTGAAGCAGCGGTTGACCACCGCGCCAGTGTTGACTATCCCGACGGAAGGAGGGAAGCTTGTAGTATTCACAGATGCTAGTGGGACTGATATGGTTGTGTCTTGATGTAAGAAGGGAAGGTTGTTTCGTATGCTTCTAGACAGTTGATGTCACAAGAGAGGAGGTATCCCACTCAAGACTTAGAGTTGGCAGCTGTCGTGTTTGCACTGAAAGTGTGGAGGTAGTATTTTTTTTAGGGAGAGATTTGAGTTGTATACAGATCATAAGAGTCTCAAGTACTTGTTTTCACAGAAGGAAATGAATATGAGACAACAGAGATAGGTTGAGTTCATCAGTAGTTACGACTTTGAGATTCTTTACCATCCGAGTAAGGGAAATGTAGTGGCCGATGCACTAAGTCGAAAACACAGTGTGATGGCTTGAAGTGTTAGCATCTCATGATATTCAGCAAGGGCATGAAGGTGAGAAAGCATATATTGGGAGTTTGGTTGTCCAACCAACTTTAATAGGGAAAGTTTGACAGATGCAGAGATTGGATACAATTTTAGTTAACCGTCTCAATGACTTGGTAGTGAATTTGCTTGATGAGTGTCAGACGGATTGGTCCGTGGATACAGAGGGAAGTTTATGTTTTCAAGGAAGTCTCTGTGTACCAGATAGTGAAGAGTTGAAGAGGGAAGTACTGGATGAGGCACATCGGTCTCGGTATACTATATATCCTGGCGGGACTAAGATGTATCATGACCTGAAACGAACCTTTTGGTGGGAAGGCATGAAGAGAGATGTTGGAGAATATGTTTCTAAGTGTATGGTGTGTCAGCAGGTTAAGGCGTAACATCAGAGACCGTCTGGCTTGTTGAAACCTTTAGAAATACCTGTGTGGAAATGGGAGTGTATCTCTATGGATTTTGTGGATGGTTTGCCAAGATCCAAGAAGGGAAATGAGTCAATTTGGGTGATTGTGGATAGGCTAACTAAGTCGGCCCACTTTATACCAGTGAGTGTGCATCGGACGGCTTGGCACAGCTGTATATTCGGGAGATAGTACGTTTTCATGGGACTCCGGTCTCGATTGTGTCTGATCGAGATTCGTTGTTTGTGGCAGAGTTTTGGGAGAGTTTTCAGAGGGCGATGGGAACCCGGTTAGACCTTAGTACTGCTTATCACCCTCAGACCGATGGGCAGACTGAGAGGGTTAACCAGATTCTTGAGGATATGTTGCGGGCTTGTGTTCTCGATCTCAGTGGTAGTTGGGAAGAACACTTGTCATTGGTAGAGTTTGCTTACAATAACAGTTACCATTCTAGCATAGGAATGGCACCTTTCAAAGCGTTGTATGGGAAGTCGTGCAAATCTCCAGTGTGTTGGACAGAAGTGGGTGACATACCTATTGTGGTTCCAGAGATGGTTCGGGAAACTAATGAGAAGGTGAGTGTTATTAGAGAGAGGATTAAGACTGCTCAGTGTCGGCAAAAGAGTTATGCTGATAGGAAGCGCAAGGGTGTAGAATTCAAAGTGGGAGATTTCGTGTTCTTGAAAGTATCTCCGATGAAGGGTGTGATGCGATTTGGTAAGAAAGGGAAGCTTGCTCCGAGGGTTGTAGGACCTTATGAGATCATAGGAAAGGTTGGAGAGTGGGCCTTTAGAGTATTGCTGCCTCCGACATTGGCGACAATCCATAACGTGTTCCATGTATCGATGTTGAGGAAGTGTGTGAAGGACCCTACACAGATTGTTTGTCCGACAGAACTTGAGAATAGCGATGACCTCACGTATGTTGTTTAACCTATCACTATTGTCGATCGAGATGTGAAGCATTTGCGGAGAAAACTAGTGAATCTTGTGAAGGTGCATTGGATTGAGAGAATTAACGATGTTACATGGGAACTGGAGGAGAAGATTCAGAAATCGCATCCTGAGTTATTCGAGTAGTGTTCGCGCGTGTTGCAAATCTCAGGACGAGATTTTCTTTGAGGTGTGTATAATGTAATACCCCGTTTTATATTAAATAGTTTACAGCAATTAATTGGTATTTTTTTTTATTAGTTTGGTTGTATTATTAATGTGGGTAGTATACGAAAATTAGTGTGAGTGTTTTACACCATAGGAAATACTATTGAATTTTAAAATTTGAGAACATCAGTAGTGCACGTGTGCGTGTGTTTGGTGTGGAGTGTGTTATGATATTTATATGATATTATATTGTGTGTGTATATCTATAGTTATATAATATTAGGTTAATATATATACATTAAGCCCAAAAAAAAAGAGAAACCCACATATACTCAGCCGCCGAGGAGAGAGAGAGAGAGAGAGAGAGAATAAGAAGAAGAAGAAGAAGAAAAGGGAGAAGAAGGAGAACGGTCTCGGGTTCGTGGGCACGTGTGGAACCGTGGGCATTCGTTGTTGTCGTTTTTTTTTACAAACTCGGTGAGTTAAATTTTGTGTATCCGAGTATATATATACACATATGTATATATGTATACGAGAGTAAATTGAATTAGTACATGTTAAATTTCATTGTTAGGGTTAAAACTTTGTAATAGATCGATACACGTTGTTATGATTGAAGTAATCTAGATATATTCTTTCCCCTTCGTGTGACCTTGTGATTATGACATTAGGGTTTTCCAAAGGGTTAGGTGAATAGTTAGTTAGTTTGATAAAACTATATGTGAAATATTCATGGTTATTAAGAAATATATGGAAATTCAAATTTTTTTTTTAATTCACACAGTTGCAGAAACTTGAGAAAGTTATTAGAAAATTGTGGCTTTGAATTTGAACATTCTGTCCGCGTATCTTATGTAAAATGTGATTCTGCACGTTTTTTGTCTAATGGTATTTTTCTTGATTCTGCTCCGTTTGGGCAGAAATTGAAGCTTTCAGTAGCAGTTTTTTAGTATATTAAAATGTACGAAATTGGGGAAATATGATTCGTTGTTTTTTTTTTTTTTATATTCGTTAGTATGACTTAACGAAGATCACTTGGAGATACATGAATTCTCTTATAATGTTGAGCTATAAAAAAAAAAAGGTGAAACTCTTTAACGTTGAGTCCGATTAAATTTTATAATTTCGAGAATGCAAAATGGTTTCAAGTTCCTTAGTGTTCAGCTCTCCCAGTTGTGATATTTTTTTTGGTAGCTCGACTTGCTGAGTGTACCTTTTTGCCAGTGGCTTCGTGATCAAGCTGGCCTAAGCCTTATGCTCGGCTTATTTTTTAGACATCTAGCATATTGACCGGCCTTCTGTGTGTATACCTGGTTTGGTTGATACCCCAACCAAACTGGCACCAGAGTGGATGCTGGTAGTTTGTCCGGGTACACATGGGATATATGTGTGGGTGTACCATGGAGGGTAGCCAAGTGGTGAACCTAGGAAATTGAATAATGAATCGTTCATAATAGTAAGAGGATATTATCAATAAGATTTTCGATGAGTTTATGGATCTAAAATGCTGATTGCCTCGACCTTTGTTCTTTTCTTATATAATTATTTTGGAAGTGTAGTGAGTAGATTGTGATGATAGTTCTTACAATATCTTAGTACTAGTAGTTGTACATAATCTTGTGGTATTTTACTTTTATTCATTTTTGTGGTTACAGGATGGTGAGTCTACTAACAATTTGCAGGTATTGACTCACCATGTGACGGAAGGTAAGAATTATTTTATTTAAATTCGGGCGAGAACTGCATGGCCACCACGTAGAGGAAAACTACCGCTTGTCCCGACATGTGAAGTGGAACTATCCTCTTGCCTGAATTACCTGTTGGGTGTGGTAGTAAGAGTCACCGTGTGATTCCTAGCTCTGTGTGTGTGTGTGGTTTAACTCATACTAGTCATGTGACTGAACCGTGAGTTTTTTTCTCGCGGGTGCGTTCTTGTTGGAGCATAGCCGATCAAACTTTACAGGGCTAGTAGGGAGGTCGTGGTACCTGGCAGCAGGAGGCATGTGGAGTCTTAAGCTGTTTTTCCTTATTCGTTTTTAATTCATTCTAGAGAGTTTAGTGATAATTTCTGGCTTTGTGGGCCATTTAACAATTTAAGATTTTATTTTAGTGGAGTGTTCTTTTTAGATTTTTATTATGTTTTGGAGTTGGATTTAAATCTTGGTTTGACTTTTTAGTTGGATATTGACCGTTGCTTTAGCACATGTGAGAAATAATTTATTTCGGTATAGACTGTGTGATGTTTTTATATTACAAGCACCTTTGATGATTGGACAACAAGATATTGGTTGAGGGTTCTCCCTTGATTAATATTTGGCTGTCTGAAAATTGGGGTGTGACAGACGGGTCAGCCACAACTGAAGGTGGTGCAGATGTTGTAGAAGGAGCGGCAGGAGTACGAGATGGAGCATGTGGTACCTGTCAGTCAATAACCAATCCTCTATATGAGACGAGTCATTCCAGAACTGAACGGCACCGCCCGTAATCTCTCTAACAATCGGGACGGAAGGGATCTCGAGAGTACCCACACGGTGAGGACAATCACTCTCCAGCTCCTTAGGGACACATAGAGCAGCAGATAAAGTGGCAGGACTGATGATGATCTCCTGGCCACGGAAGAAAGATCTATAAGTGAATGGTGCAGCTGGGTCCTTGATCAGTGTTGCACAAACCTCTCGCACACAAGAAACATTGACTTGTTTGGGTTGTGTCAACATCTCATACCATTGTGGCATATCCTTGATTCTGGCTAAGAACCATGGAGCTGAAAGCCAGGTTATCTCGAGAGGTCTCTCTATCATCACCTTACGATGACTGAAGAACCGTGTGTAACACGGCTGGTCAAAAATATGGCAGAACCCATGGTCGGGGACCGGATCTCGGATAACAAATTTGAAAGATTTCTCCCAAAAATAGCCCGTTGTGGGATTCATAGTGGGCGACCTGAAATTGAAAAAGAAAAAAAGAAACAAATGAAAATAGGAAAGCAAAACAAAAAGGTAAAACTGTCATTGATAAGGTTCGATCGATCGCAGCATGGTCGATTGATTGAGGAAGGACTGAGTTTGATCGCTCGATCCTAGTTCGATCGATCGAAAAGGGACTGGGTTCGATCGATCAAACACAGAGAAAACGCAGCAAGAGTCCCACATAGAGAAGAGCGCGCACAGAAATGAACCGAGAAAACAAATAAAACGACAAAACAATACGAAAAATTCTTAGGGTCAACAAAGGGGGCACCCCCTTGCAGATGAATAGAGAAATAATCATAGGGGGACCATGGTAATCTTACCTCGGTGAACGGGCAGCGGAGAATTATGAGGGTGATGATGATGAGGATCAGGGGGAATCAGGGGATCCCGAATGATGTGTGTGAGGAGTGGAATGAAAAGAATCGCCCCGAGTGTCTCTGTCTCCAATCGCTCGAATGAAGGAGGAGAAGAGAAACTGATGAAGTGTATGGACGACGCCTCGTTTAAATACAAGTCTCGATTGATCGAGAAAGTTCGATCGATCGAACCTTCGATCGATTGAGACCTGTTGAAGCGCTTGAGGTTCGACGTCTTCGATCGATCGAAAAAAACTCGATCGATCGAACTTAGAAATTCCAGTAACTCTCTAAATGGATAGAGTATGCACCCCCAACTAACAGAAATTGATTTGGACATACAGAATAGCATAAAAGCAGTTCACAGACAGGACATGTAGGACAGACATCATCATCAACAAGGTAAAATGTTGCAAATTTTATAAGTAAAATTATTTAATAGCATGCATGGTGCAACATTATAATTCCAAAGTTGGCACTAAAGAGCTTATTAATAAAGAAAAACTAAAAGAAAACTGAAATTAACAAAACTTTTGTCTAGGTTTACACTTTAATTGGTAAAAGAATGATCAAAAGACAAAGCACAATTGAAGTGAAGCACTAATCTTCAAGCATGAATGTTCCATCTTCCGCAATTGCTTCAGGGATGTGATAATGTCACTGGCAGAATCATTCGATTGGAATTGGTGTTGCAACACACTAGCCATTGAGGCCAGAATATAGCAACGAGCCATTCCATTCAACTTCTTCCATTTGTCGAACTCGCGTCTGGTAGCTGCCGAAGCATTTACAGCGGGTTCTTCGGGGCATGGGGTGGTGAGGACATATATGTGATCCTCCGCAGTTAACACGATGTCAAGGTTACGTTTCCATTCAGTGTAGTTATTTCCAGTTAACTTGTTTTGAGTGAGTATGGTGGCAAGTGGACTAAATGCAGATCCAGACATTATGATTTCTGAAAATCAAACAAACAAAATAAATATGGATATCAGGATTTGACAGTTTGAAATAAAAGAATCCTTAAAACTCTTATTTTAAAACAAAGTCGCCGGAATATCGAAACGAAAGAATAAAGCCTCCGTATGGTGGTCAATGTTCGATCTTTCGATTAATCATGACTTGTCCGCTATGCAACTCTTGCAAAACAAGTTATGACTCCCGAACCTTTTTGATCTCTAAGTTTCTGAATAATGCCCCGTGTGGGATCCCTTATCCATAGCTTAGCTAGTGTGTACCATTAACTAGGATCCAATCACAACCGTCTCAAGTAGCGCCTCCGTATGGTGGTCACCCTGTAACACGTCTGATTGATCCTATCAAAAGAAGTTCACATCTAGTAACCAATAAGTAATGCACCCTCCGTATGGAATGATCACTCCTGACGAGGTGACACAGAATGCACTACTCATCTTACAGTGAACCGTTAATGGAAGATCGTGGGTGTCAATAAATAAGACCCTCTTCCACTAGATTTGGTAAATTAAGGATTTTGCTTTTTAGAAAAAAATGTTTTTATACATTACCCATAAACATCCAATGTTTACTAATGCGTTAAAAAATAGTTTTTGAATCTTATTTTAGAAAACTTGTTTTACGTGCATGCAAGTAGTAACAATATAATTTAATGCCAATCACAACCAAGCACATAAAACAAAAACTAAAATTGAAAATAAAGACATCCAAACGATGCCTCTATCTCCCATGGCTCTATCTCCATAGAACCTCCTTTTTGGTTTGATCGCCTCCAGCTCCATCTTCATGGACAATGGCTCCTTGCTCCATCTTTATGGATTTTCTAATTCTATTACATTTGTCCTATGCTTCTTTCGAAGCTTACAATTTATCTAGAAATAGAAATAGCAACAACAAAATAAAAGGCAAGGGAAACCGGTGCGACTTTCCTTTTCGTAGGATTGAAGTCGCAGCGCCCTTTACATATGCCTTAAAACCAAACCAAACTTAAATTACAACATGCACCAATCTCAAACAGTTTAAATACAAAATTTAAAAGTCTTGGTGCCATGGGAGATAGTGACATAACTAGCTGCAAAAGGGTTAATCGTACATGCATCCACACATATATACATAACAAATATATGTAATCTTGGAACACTTAATTGATTCACACAGTATATAAACTCTTTACATACTGAATTAGAACTTAAAAATAGCATCTTACTTCTCTGTCACTGTTCGATCGATTGAAGGTCGTTCGATCGCTCGAACCTTCGATCGATTGAACATTGTTCAATCGCTTGAACATTCAATTTCACAGAATGATTTAAAAAATTACAGAATACTTTAAAATTAAAACTTTTCATTTCAAAACATTTTAAAATTGTAAAACAGAGAACCTGACAAAGAATCTGTCTCGATCGATCGAATGTCATTCGATCGATCGAACATATCAATGTTCGATCGCTCGAACCTGTTCGATCGCTCGAGTACAGAGGATGTTCGATCGATCGAAACATGTTCGATCGATCGAACCCGCCTTGCATCCCATGCAATCACAGATTTGTATTCTGCTGCGATAACACTGCAGAAACAGATCTGTGACAATGCCGTTTCGAAAATAGTTCTAAAATCAACATGCAAATCAATATAGTGTTCCAAAAACGCATCTATAGATCCAAACGAGCGTGGCTCTGATACCAATTGATGGAAAATGTAGGTTTAAAAATTATTTTAAACACGCAGCGGAAAAGATTCAGTTATAATAACTGATTGGTAGCCCAAGATCTACTACTCGTTAATTCCATAGATGCGCACAAGAGGGGACAAGAGTTATACCTTAGTGTCTTGAATCCAATTCTGATTTTCTTGAACTTCCAGCAACTTCCACTAGATGACCTTCACTCTTATGACTCCTATGGATGCTCGCAGGAAGGACTAGGGTTGGTGGGAACCCTAATGGAGAGGAAGGAGAAGGTTTGGTGCTCTAAAATAGTTTCTGCAGCTTTTGACGTTCAAAACGACGAACTTCTTTTCCAGAACGCAACTGCCCTATTTATAGATTCCCAGAACCGACCTAGACTTCGAGCGATCGAAGACCTTCGATCGATCGAACCATTCTCGATCGATCGAGACTTCCAAGACTTCAATCGATCGAACATCCTTCGATCGATCAAACTTGTCTTGACAACTTCCTCATGTGTCTTTCCAAGTATCCTGACGGAGCTAAGAGTGGGACCTCCTAGGCTCTTAATTGTTGGCTCAGACCAGTTTGTTAATTACCGTGACCAAACTCTTTGATCAGCAAGCTAACTAACTGGTCAGTTAACGTTTCCTCCACTATAAAACGATAACTGAACTCCAACGCAAAAGAACATATCCAAAACGATAACTAGACTTGAATGTTGTACTAATGTCCCTCTACCTTCAGCATTCGTAATCATATTCAGGTAGTCGAATAACTGTTACTGTCAACCTGAATCATGATTACCTCTTGAATTCCTTGAGTCCCATTTACCTCTCATGATTACCAAACATGTTGATAACTCTTATCAACAAGACTGCAGTACTCAGTAATCGACTTGGTGACATTCTCAAGGGAATGCTTACTCTGAAACAGAGGGTAGATTCTCTCTTGACAATAGATGTTCACAACCCTATGAATATGACATACCCAGGTGTTGATCTTCCATAGACCTCACTGATTGGTAAGTCAAAACAGTCATATCCACAGTCTGTGTTCATAATCGTCTCAAGATTGAGAACACGTACCTTAAACAAGTTATGAGTTCCTATCGACTGATTGACAACCTTGAGTGTCAATAGGAAAGCTCAGGTCTGTCGATGCACTATAAGCACTAGCATATTAACTAAGAGTTATACTCTAGTGATTGAGATTGATCACTTCATCCAATGGTAGTTAATCATGCTACAGTGTAAACCTGATGAGATATCCTAGTCTCAACATCCACTGTGACATGTTCTAAGTAACAAAGAATAGCAATTCGTATCTCACTTGTATGTATCTCATACATACACGCATTACTTACTATGATACTTAAGGATAACAATCATCTCATGAAAGAAACATACATAACAAAATGTAAAGCTGATATCCATATATTAAAATGTCAATGTCTCCTATATAAAGTAATGGTTTGAGGGCACAAACCCAACATTGTTCTCTCCCGATCAGTAGCCAAACATTTCAAATGAACTACTTCTCTCAAAAAAGAAAAAGAAAAGTAAAAAAGAAGCTAACTATGATGAAACCGAATGGGCGCCTAGGCAAAAGTTAGAGCATGAAAAGAAAAGAAAATTTTGCATGTTGTTTTCAAGAACTTGATCTTACCCAGTCAAAACTGTAGAGAGAAAAGAAAATAAAAGAAAGAAGAGGAAGAGGAATGAAGAAGATCGATAAATCAGGAACATGAATTATCCCAAAGCTTTGATTTAAGTGAGTCCAAAAGATATAAAGGGCTAATCTTGCTCCGAAAACATGTATGATGCATGATGAGAGATGTAAAAACTGGCTGGCTAGTTAATAGGTGAAAAGAATAAACCATCAAAAACACAAAAAGAAAAGAAAAGAAAAAGGAGAGATAGTTTAGTTTCTTTCAATACTACCACAAGTGACCTGGTTCAGAATATCTGTCTGATGACATGGCTTAAAAAGTCCCCCAATTCTTGAATCCTTGCTCTTTCCAAACCTCTAGCCTTCGAGGAACTACGCTTGACCTGATGCCCACTTGGGGATACGTAGGCAACCTACTTGGTTTGGTCACTGCTCCTGAAACACTCAGCCACATCTCGAATACCTTCCTTCAAACCTCGACCAAACTACTTTTGACCTGATTCCCACTTGGGGATATGTAGGCGAGCTTTCTTGGCTCTCGGTCCCTAAATTTTGCAAACTAGGGGCAAAGCTTTCAAGTTTGGCCAGAGCCTCAAGATACCACTGCCACACTAGGGGCAAACTTTGTTTGCCAAAACTTCCATTTATCCTCGTCAACTAGGGGCAAACATCGTTTGCCTATACCCCCTTTCAACATAAGCGAATCCTGAATCGCCAAGTATATCTTTGAAAACATTAGAAATGAATTGTCTCTTATTCTATAAGCTAAGGCACTATTTCAAAGCACATTTCAGAAAAAGCAAAGGATTGATTAAGATTCGTATGGAGCATTTTCAAGGCATTATGTTATCAGCTGAGTATTATCACGAGAAGATGAGAAGTGCACATGAAAACAAAAAGAGATACGTCAAACATGACAAACGCGCATTAAAATCATGCAAAATTGAGTTATCTCCTCCAAACTTCTACTTTAATGTCAAGAATGTCAACTTCCTGTGTCAATGTCTATCAATCTCTATCGTGGTCTAGTTTGTAGTTGTCTAGTCTGTCGTGATCTCGAGTGTATGGGTCTGAAGTGATCTAAAAATTGTGAAACTTTAAAAGCATCCAAAGGTGGATATGAGCAGAAGTTTTGAACATTGATATTGCATGAATTGATCCTAGTCAAAGGTGAAGCATCGAGTGGTTGAAGGAAATATGCTAATCAGAAGACCGGCCATAGATGTTAAGTTGAGCTATTGTTGAAACAGATCAGAGTGCCTTGCATGAATATCTGCTAGAATGATTCAAGATTTATGAAGAACATCAAAGACATGCTAAAATCATCAGGTCTTTTGAGAACCTATCAACTATGGATCAGAATTGTGATATCCAGAACTTAGTTTTGACCCTGGATCGATCTAATCTTGATATATAAGCCTTAAGAGTGCCTAACTTGTTGGAATTGGTCTAAAAGACTCATGGGTATTTGAATCATGGTTTAAAACCATTCAGAGTTGATGAAAAGTCCCCAAAGATGATGAATCGAAGACACCGTAGCTTGAAAATAGCCGAGAAATGATGATTTACAGCGAACTCCCGTAGATTTAGGTTAATTGTGTGTTGGACATTTCGGTCTACTGTCGCTCAAGAATTACATCCAGAAAGGATTTGCAGAAGATGAATCGTAATTCAGATTAGGGTCAGAATAAACCAGATTATTTGAAAGAATGTTTGAGCTGGTCGAAGCACCGACATGAGTCTTAGATTGAATCAATAGGGCCTTTAGAATATGTGATCACCTCTCAGAAATCTTAGATACCTCCCCAAGCAAAGAACTTTCAGAATTTGTGTTGCCTCCAAATATAGTGTTCTTCTTAGCATCATGTATCAGGATTGCCTATAAATGAAGGGTATCTCTCAAAAATTTGTATATCAGAATTGCAAGAATCGTGTGTATCTCAGAATTGTGTATCAAGGTTGCCTCCAGATGAAGGGTATCTCTCAAAATCTGTGTATCTCTCAGAATTCATGCGTCAGAATAGAAGATTTGTCCCCCGAAGAAGGACCTATTTTAGCAGAACAGAAGATTTTTCTAGAAGAAGGACCTGTTTTAGAAGAATAGAAGATTTATCAAGAAGAAGGACCTGTTTTTGAAGAACAGAAGATTTATCTCCAACAGAGAGATTTGTTTCAGAGGATGTGCCTCCAAACCTATTTCAGAAGATTTGTCCCCCGAAGAAGGACCTGTTTCAGAAAAACAGAAATTTGTCTCCGGCAGAGTGACCTGTTTTAGAAGATTTATCCCCAGTAGAAGGACTTTACATCAGCATTCGTCCCCAGCAGAAGGACTCTACATGAACAATCTCCCAAGTAGAGGACTTTCATCAGTCGTCTAAGTGGTTAGGACTCTCGGGAATCGAGTTTAAGATTAGATCGAGTTTAAGATCAGTCAAGTTTTAGATCGAGTTTAAGATCATGTCAAGTTTTAGATCAAGTTTAAGATCAGGTCGAGTTGAAGACAGAATCGAGTTTAAGATTAGATCGAATTTAAGATCATGTCGAGTTATAGATCAAGTTTAAGATCAAATTGAGTTTAAGATTAGATTGAGTTTAACACCATGTCGAGCTATAGATCAAGTTTAAGACAGAATCGAGTTTAACATCATGTCGAGTTATAGATCAAGTTTAAGACAGAATCGAGTTTAAGATTAGATCAAGTTTAAGATCAGGTCGAGTTTAAGATAGAATCGAGTTTAAGATTAGGTCAAGTTTAAGACAGAATCGAGTTTAAGATTAGATCAAGTTTAAGATCATGTCGAGTTATAGATCATGTTTGCGATTAAATTAAATTTAAGATTAGATCGAGTTTAAGATCCTGTCGAGTTATAGATCAATTTTAAGATCAAATTGAGTTTAAGATTAGATCGAGTTTAAGATCATGTTGAGTTATTGATCAAGTTTAAGATCAGGTCAAGTTTAAGGCAGAATCGAGTTTAAGATTAGATCGAGTTTAAGATAGAATCGAGTTTAAGATTAGGTCAAGTTTAAGACGGAATCGAGTTTAATATTAGATCAAGTTTAAGATCAAGTCGAGTTGTAGATCTTGTTTAAGATCAAATCGAGTTTAAGATTAGATCGAGTTTAAGATCAGGTCAAGTTTAAGACAGAATTGAGTTTACAATTAGATCGAATTTAAGATTAGGTCAAGTTTAAGGCAGAATCGAGTTTAAGATTAGATCGAGCTTAAGATCAGGTCAAGTTTAAGACATAATCGAGTTTAATATTAGGTCATGTTTAAGATAGAATCGAGTTTAAGATTAGATCGAGTTTAAGATCATGTCGTGTTATAGATCAAGTTTAAAATCAAATCAAGTTTAAGATTAGATCGAGTTTAAGATCATGTCGAGTTATATATCATGTTTATGATCAGGTCAAGTTTCAGACAATATCGAGTTTAAGATTAGATCAATTTTAAATCATGTCCAGTTATAGATCAAGTTTAAGATCACGTCAAGTTTAAAACAAGATCGAGTTTAAGATCATGTCAAGTTTTGGATCAAGTTCAAGATCAGGTCGAGTTTAAGATTAGGTCAAGTTTAAGACAGAATCGAGTTTAAGATTAGATCGAGTTTAAGATCAGGTCATGTTTAAGACAAAATTGACTTTAAGATTAGATCGAGTTTAAGATCATGTTTTAGATCAAGTTTAAGATCATGTCGAGTTTTAGATCGAGATTAAGATCATGTCAAGTTATAGATCAAATGAAGTTCAAGATCATGTCAAGTTTTAGATCGAGTTTAAGATCGTGTCAAGTTTTAGATCATGTCGAGTTTTTAATTTTGCCAAATTTAAGATTATATCGAGTTTAAGATTTTGCCAAGTTTAAGATCATGTCCAAGTGTAAGATTGACGTGAGTTTAAGGATAGGTCGAGTTTAATATCATATCATGTCTAGGATAAAGTTAAGAAACCTGAATCAAATAGGAAAGATTAAATGTGACAGAGAGCCGTCGCATCCCTTACATTAGATTTTCCATCTAGAACCCTTGAGGATGATTCCTCTAGCACGTGCACATTCATGCATTGGCATCCTAGGATAGGAGCATTTCATCCGTATTATTGTTTGTGTGTATTCTTTGTCTCCTTGTGCGCTTGAACTATTCCCTGGTTTGATTCCTTGAAAGGATACGTAGGCAGCTCCAGTGGAGCACGACCAGCAGTGACTTACATTTAGCCGCCTCTACCCAGCATTGCATTAAATTCTTGCATTCGTGATTTCTTGATTTTCTCTAATTTTGATTGTTACGAATTTTTTCCTAAAACCTCTCAGTATGGTTGTTGGGTGCCTTCAAGCTTTTGCATTCACTTGCAGTTCCCGTTGTTCACAACAAGTTCTGCCAGAGAGGGGCAAACTATAGACACCCAATTTTGACCACATTGATAGGATTTAGGGTGGACAACATCTTGGAGGATTCAATGATGAAAAGTACCCCGTGGAAAGTATTGGATTCAACACAACCAACAGATCAAACTTCGGAAAGTGACTTCAAGCTCAGAAAAGCCCTTTTCCATGCATAAATCCCGATTTTGTCAAAATCATCTCTCAGAATTCATGTTCTCTCAGGGTTACATGAACATTAAGTGTTCTCAACATAGTTTTCTAGGTATCTAGAGATTCGATTTTATAGAAAAGTTTGACATCGATGCACAATTAAAAGTAATTTTGGAAAAGAAGTTGTTTGATTACAAAAAGACGACGAAAGTTTCGAAGGACTTCCGGGCTTCAATTGGACTTCATTTGTCATTTCAAAACCTTCTGGAATATTTTTACACTGAAATTCAACCCGACAGCTTTCCAACGGTGCGTATACGAACGATTTTGGACACGAAAAAGCATTTTTGCAAAAATGTTGAAAAGCAGTGCACTTGAAACTTGAAACAAGGCTTGTGGGTAACCAGGGGAAACCAAAAAGCAAATAACGAGTTGGGAAAGTTGGGTGGCGGGTCCCACCATAACTGCCACCTACATTGTGTATTCTCCATCGCATTTTAGGTTCCCACTGCGAAGAAATTGCATGGAAATTGCGTTTAGGCACCGAAATGGCCATTTTATTTCTTTTCTGCTCTCTAAAAATCCGGTTTTAACCCTGTAACTTAAGATCTAAGTCTTTAAAACTCTATATATAGATCTCATACATCTCATATGAGATCATCTAGGAATATCTTGAAGAAGCTTTAAGTAAATACAAGTGAATATACTTACAAGAGATAAGAATATACTTAGAATTCAAGAGAAATTTCTAGAGAGAAGAAGGGAATTATGAATTAGAATTTCCTAAATTAATCTCAAGATAATTAGATTAGATGATTTTAACATCAATTGCCTACCTCAACTTCCATAGATGAATGCTTGAAGAACGCTTGAAGAAGGATATCTTCAATACAACTTTGATTGCAAAATTGAGATTCCTCCAAGAGGTGAACACTATAATTCATCTCTAATTCCTGTTTAATATATATAGATCTGTAAGATTTGGATCCAGCTTAGTTTCATTTTATTTGTTAGAACACTCATCTTCTTCATCTATTGTTCTTCATACACTAACATAGCTAGATCCAAATCTCTTTGATTTCGTTGATTATTCATAATTAGAGATTGATTTTTGATTTGACTCTCAATTTTGATTTCCTTTTTTCTATTCTAGTTTTAGATTCATGCATACATGATTATGTATATATGTATCTATTTTGAATTCTATGATGGTTTTGAATCGTGTTCTATGAGAAGGATGATTTCTACGTTCATACATGTCTTGATTATTCCTTTAACCTAGAATTCTTATTGAAATTTGTAGATAGTAGTTGACCGCTCATACAACTTGACCAGTACATGTCACCACCGACTCCACGTGTACCAATATGGGCTCCACCAACAACAATGGCTATAAACAAGACCCACCCTATAGAGCCCACTATGAAGCTCTACGACTAAGAATCTCACCCTGAGGCCAACCTCAATGAGCCCACTCTGAAGCCCTACTTCAGATAAGCCCATTCTGAAGCCTCCACTAGCCCACTCCGAAGGCCCACTTCGGATGAGCTCACTCTAAAGCCTTACCACTCCGAAGCTTCACTTTGGAATCCGAAGCCTATTATTCCACTCTGAAACCTTATTCTCTGAAGGCCCAAAGTAGCTCACTCCAAAGCCCCCACTACGGATGACTCTACTTCGAAGCCTTATTCAAACAAAGCCCATCTCAAGTAGCCCACAAAGGAAGCACACTTCAAATATACACACACTCCCCTCTCGAACACCCACCCTTGGTCCAGAAGTAGTACCTAAGGGTGGTCAAGTTCGCTGGGATTTCGGAAGCTCATGGCTAGGTGGCTAGAGCTAAAGGAATCTCCCCAGCCTGCGCCTCATGGGCAAGGTTAGGGTTCGTCCCAAAGAGAGAGAGATACACGTGACTTTCACATGCCTGACCCCCAACCAATCTCACAACCAATGGGCGAAGCCCATCACGACAAAACTTGCCCAAACCTTTGACCATCAGTGCTTAGTCATTTCAAGCTTGCTTAATAGACTGCATCAATAGAAAATAACCTCGGTTCCCTCCTTCTCGGAAACCCTCTGCACGCCTCGACACTCACCGTCGCTTAATCCTCTACACCAATGGCATGATCCTCGATATCTTCACTCGCTTAAACCTCTGTACCAATAGCATGTCTTTTCCGCTTGACTAACCCTACAACCTTCGTTAGCCACTGAGGGACAATACCTTCTCTATTTAACTTATTTCTCCCAAGCCCATGACAAATCAACATCTCATTCAATGCCTTCACTTACCTTAAACATGAACATTTAAACCGTCCATCTACATAAAACAATCGACCCACTCAAAGGATGCCAACTTAACTTCTCTCCACCGCATAAAAACTTCATAGCCTCACATGACTTTCTACATAAATAGTATTCTTATTTATTACATCCGAGGAACCCAACCTAACCCAACTTAATCCTACACTAGAGCAAAGGATTAACTGTTATTCCTACTCTCACCAACTTACAAAACATTCCAATTTTCTTGAGCACAACTATACCCTTCGTCTTATAAGACCCTCCGTCACACTAGACCCTTTGCTTAACATCACCCTTCGTTTTACAAGACTCTCCGTCTCACTAGACCCTTCATCTTACAAGACCTTCCATCTCACTGGACCATCCGCCTTACATTACCCTTCGTCTCATACTACCTTTTGCCTCACCTTACCTTTTGCTCCACTTAATCCTTCACCATACTCCAGCACTTACTCACCACCCTCCACCGTACTCCAATACACATAACTCCTGGACACTCACTTCTTTCTCTCTCTCTCTCATTTGGGGCTACTTCGGTTGTCATCTGACCTGAAGTCCCTCCGAATCCCATTATTCTACTATATTTTCTTACATGTTTATTATTCCACACTTTTTACATTATTTATCATGTTTTAGTTATTGTTCCACCTGTACTAACATGTTTATGTGTTATACCCATCAGTATCTCTCATACACATCACAAAAGAACTCACACAAAATTCATCTCCAATAGGATATTTATAAGTCCCTTTGATCCATGATCTAAAGTTCTTCATAGAACTTGAGGGCTAAATTGATTGGAAATCATGATAGTTAAGTAGATCTATGACTTTGACCTCTGTAATAAGCTTCAATCAACACCTAAGATGTTTTCCTCACACTTTAAAATGAATTAGATAAAATTCAGCAAAACAGATTGGTTTTGTCCATAAGATTTTGTCCATTAAAACTCATAGTTTGATGGATTTCAAATTTTATGGATAAAGTTTAATGAATTAGCCTTCATCCGGTCCAATTTGAGAACTTCTAGGATCCGTATGCTATTTTTAGAAATTGTTGAGAAGTCGGTTGACAGATTTGAACACAGTCTCTTTGTGCTTTAATTTTAAAAAATCTATAATCGTTATTGATGTTATGCTTTTTGGGGATGATTCATAATTCATGTATCTATATGCCGATGTAAATCATGAGCATACGATCGAGTTAAGATCGTTTTCTAAGCGTTTGAAGTTGATATTACTATTATGGAATTTTCTAAGTTTAACTACAATTATGATTATGTATACAAAATGGTCATATCTTGATCACTCAACGACAATTGATGAATTAAACTTGGTTTAGAAATCATCTAATATAAATGGATGAGAGATTAAAGGCTTAGAATAACTTTATTAACATGATTCATGAACTTCTATTATACTTCTATTGTGTTTTGCATTCATTTGTCAAATGATATCAAACTTCCAGAATAACAGAGTCTGGTTAAAACACTTTTTCATAAACCTTATGATCATAAGATGTCCACGGAATTATTATTTTCATAAATGACAATGAAATAGCTTTCTTTTGACACCAAATAGAACTTCACATGATATTTGTAGATTTAATTATGATTTTTACAAGAATAGTGGACAGACCTGATCCACTGTTCCCAAAACATTTATTTTTCAAACTTAAGAATTGATTATGAGGTCCTACTTTTTGGGGACGTTCTCTAAGATATCTATCTAACTTTCTGTAAAAGGGTTTTAACCCAGCTCATGTTTAAGACCACTTTTGATAGGATTCATTAGAGGTTGCTGAATCTGGAAAATATGATTCCTAACATTTCTTCTTTGTTTTTCATTCATATCATTTGTTTGCATGTGTTTTGTTTGCAATGCTTGGGTATTCTTTGGTGTCTTAGTGCATAGAATTGAATGCCGTGGATCCGGACTTCAATTTGTGAGCTTGCCTCGTCTACATGTGGCTTAGTGCCCATGTATCGTGTACCTTTTCTATCCTTTCTCTTAGAATTTTTCTAGGTATACAACTTTATTTCAACGACACAAATTCCTTTAGGATAGTCTCCGTTTATATCATTATTTGTTAGAGACATCTTATCTAGGATTGTTGCATGATTGCATTACACATTTTCATTTCTTTTTGCTTTTGCGACTTCGCTTGAGTCAACCCAATGTAAGTCTCTTTGTTCCTTTTTGCATATCATGACATGTTTCCTTTATTTACATCGGTCTCGGGCAGGACTAGCCACTGTGAGTATACTTCTCTCTGGTATTGCATATGCATCCGATTGCTACATGATTTAATCTCTTGAAATGATTTTCATTAGATGTTCCCTTTTTGACATGTATATATTATCTAGTATGTTTGAGGAAACAACCTCAATTATGAATTAAGGACATGGATATTTGAATCAAGGCCTACCATTCGGTAGGGCGAGGAGAGGGTGCTTTAGTCCTACATGGGCTCCTTGCCCTCTCGTACCAAGACCCCCGAACCTAGTTTTTGGTAATGAAAGGCGAGTAACCTTATTCAATTTTGGGCAAGTCAAACTTCGGTTTCCTAATTCCCGATAAAAATTAGGTGGCGACTCATTGTCTCTAGGATCGCGTGAGGAAGTCCTAGTCTTCCCTGAAGTGTGCTCCTTAGGATCTGTCCCGGGACACTATCGAGGGAAGACGCTAGGACCTCATCCGAGCGCACCGGTCCATAACCCTTCATTACCAGAAACAAGGTTTGGGGGTCTTCGAACAAGAGGGGAAGGAGCCCAAGCAGGACTAAAGCACCCCCTCCTCGTCCTACCGAATGGTAGGCCTTGATTCAAATATCCTTGTTCTTAATTCATAATTAGTGTTGTTTCCTCAAACATACTAGATAATATATATATGGCAAAATGATTATCGAATGAAAATCATTTCAAGATATTAAATCAAATAGTAGTCGGATGCACATGCAATACAAGAGAGAGGTATACTCACAGTGGCTAGTCCCGCCCGGGACCGATGCAAGTAAATGAAACATGTCATGACATGCAAAAGGGAACAAGAAAACTTACATTGGGTTGACTCAAGCAGAGTAGAAAAAAGCAAAAGAAAGGAAATGTGTAATACAATCATGCAACAATCCTAGGTAAGATGTCTCTAACATATAAGAACATAAACGGGGACTATCCTAAAGGAAATGTGTTGTTGAAAAGAAAGTTGTAAACCTAGAAAAATTCTAAGAGAAAGAATAGAGATATTACACGATACATGGGCACTAAGCCACATGTGGACACGGCAAACCCCTAAATCGAAGTCCAGATCCACGACATTCAATTCCCTACACTAAGACACCAAGTAATACCCGAGAATTGCAAAAAATACAAGCAAACAAATGATATGCATGAAAAATAAGAAGAAGACGTCAATAATCAAATTTCCAGATCCAGCAAGCTTTATTGAATCCTACCAAAAGTGGTCTTAAACATGAGCTGCGTTAACATCCTTTTACAAAAAGTTAGATACATGTCTTAGGGAACTTTTCCAAAAAGTAGAACCTCATTACAATTTTTGAAGTGCGAGAAATAAGAGTTTTGGGAACGGTTGATCAGGACTGTCAACTATTCTTGTAAAAATCATAATTAATTCTACAAATATGATGTAAAGCTCTATTTGATGTCAAAAGAAAACTATTTCATTATAGGTTATGAAAACAATAATCCCATGGATGTGTCATAATCTTAAGGTTTTTGAAAAGTTGTTTTAAACAGACTCTACTATTCTGGAAATTTGGTATCATTTGACAAAGGAATGTTAAACATAATAAAAGTTCATAAATCAAGTTAATCAAGTTAATCTAAGCTTTTGATCTCTCATCCATTTATCATAGATGATTTTTAAACCAAGATTTATTCATCAATTGTTGTTGAGTAATCAAGATATGACCATTTTGTACACATAATCAAGATTGTAGTTAAACTTAGTAAATTCCAGACTAGTTGTACAACTTCAAATGCTTAGAAAATGATCTTAACTCGATCGTATGCTCACGATTTTACATCGGCATATAGGTACATGAGTTAGGAATCATCGCCAAAAAGTAGATCATTGATGACTTTCATAGATCTTCTAAAATTCAAGTACAAAGATAATATGTTCAAATTTGTCAACTGATTTCCCAAAATTTTTTAAAAATAGCATATGGATCCTAATGATTCTCAAAACGGATCGAATGAAAGCTAATTCATCAAAGTTTACCCAAAAAATTTGAAATCCATCAAACTATGGGTTTTGATGGACCAAATTCTAGGGACAATACCAATCTGTTTTGCTGAATTTTAACTAGTTCATTTTAAAGTGTGAGAAAGATATCTTAGGTGATGGTTGAAGCTTATTAGAGACATCAAACTCATAGATCAACATAATTATGATGATTCCCAATCAATTTAGCCCTCAAGTTCTATGAAGAATTATAGATCATGGATCAAAGGGACTTACAAATACCCTATTGGAGATGAAATTCAATAGGAATTCTAGGTTGTAGGAATAATCAAGAGAAAAGTATGAACATAGGAATCATCTTTCTCATAAATCATACTTCAAAACCATTATAGAATTCAAAATAGATACATATATATAATCATGTATGCATGGATCTAAACTAAATAGAAGAATGAAATCAAAATTGAAAATCGAAAGTGAAAATCAATCTCTAATTAAGAATTATCAACAAAATCAAATGAGACTTGGATCTAACTATGTGAACGTGTGAAGAACAAGAGAGGAACAAGATGAGTGTTCTGACAAATAAGACAAAACTAAACTTGATCCAAATCTTGTAGATCTGCATCCAATGCTATCATAGATATTTTCTACTATGAAACTGCTGCAGACACTGATCTGTGACGATTCAGCTTCAAAAACAGTCCTAAAATTGACATGCAAATCAAAAATTGTATTCCTAAACGCATCTGTAAATCCAAAAAAGCGAGGCTCGGATAGTAATTGATGGGAAAAATAGGTTTCGAAAATTTATTTAACGCTCAGTGGAAAAACAGTGTTAAAAACGTTTATTGTTATGCTAAGATCTACTACTTATCAATACTATAGATGCGTACAACAAGAGAGACAAAGATTATACGTCAGTTCTTGAACCCAATTATGTTTCTCTTCCTCCTTGATGGTACAGTAACCTCTACTAGATAAGTTTCACTCTGATGTCTCGTATGAATGCTTTCAGAAAGGCTTGAGATGGTAGGATCTCTAATAGAAGGGATAGAGAATGTTTGGAATCCTAAAATAGTTTCTGTAGCTCTCTGAGTAATAAAACCACGATTAAAATACTCTGTATGCAGCTTCTCTATTTATAGATTTCTATAACGACTTTAAGCCTTCGATTAATTGAAGTTGCTTTTGATAGATTGAACCTTCGATCGATTGAAAAACTTTGAATCGATCGAACTTGTCTTGACTTCAATCGATCGATATTCTTATGAACGATCAAACTTGTCTTGACAACATCCTCTTGTGCCTTTCCAAGCATCCTAGTGGAGTTAAGAGTGGGAGCTCCTAAGCTCTTTATTGTTGGCTCATATTAGTTGTTAATTCCCATGATCAAACTCTTTGATTAGCAAATTAACCAACTACTCAGTTAGTGTTTACTCCACTAAATGATAACTGAACTCTAACGCAAAAGAACATATCTGAAGCGATAACTAGACTTGTATGATATATGAATGTCCCTCCACCATCAGCAGTCATAATCATATTGAGGTAGTCTGATAAACTATTACTGTCAACCTGAATAGTGATTACATCTTTCATTCCTTGAGTTCCATTCACCCTTCATGATTATTAAACATGTTGATAACTCTTATCAACAAGACTAATGTTTTCAGTAATCAACTTGGTGGCATTCTCAATGGAATGCTTACTCTATCAAGGGAATACTTATACTTTGTAGCCATTTGATGTTGAACTCTATCTTTAATATCTTTGCATTCATTTCAAGTTATGAATTTGAAGACATTTTCGTACATACACTGTGAACAGTGCGCTGACAATAGTACATTACGAAAAGGGTAAGGCTATAGTGAGCAGCTTCTCATATGAGAAAGCAACTTATAGATATTGGATGAGGAAATAGCCATAAACATATCTCGAGATTCTCAAGAATCTATTGGCTGCTTTCTCATCCAAGGGTTATTAAGTTTTTTCTCATATTAGAAGCTTTTCACAATAGCTTTATTAGTAAAAACCCTTTTCCAATAGTACCTTACCTAGTTAGCATTACTCACTCCACATTTAGTGTGCTTTCATTTGGTTATCATTTTTTCTGATACTGCTTTTGTTTGGTTATTAGGGTGTTGAATTAGTGCAAATTTGAATTGTTCATATTGCATTTAATGGATCTGCAAGTGCTAATAGTGGCAGCTTTATAAGCTTCTTTTCCAAAATTGCTACAGCCCAAGGTAATGCTTAAACTACTGAAAAGTAATCATGACTTTGTGGCATGGACTCTTTTTTCAAAATTTTTTTGTTGCAAGTGACTTAAATGAAGTTGCTTGGAAATTTCAACAGAAGTGCATGTAAAGTATTAAAATAAATGGGCATTTATATATTATATGTATAAAAATATCAGGTCAAAGTCAAGCCTCGCCACCTCAACAAAGAGAAGTCGAGTCATATTAAATTGGGCTGACTACTCAACCCACCTGAGCAATTATGCAAAATCGCTCAGTGTGGTCCCCAGCTCAGGCATTCGTTCCAGACTAGCCCTACGTGAGCGCACTCCTAGAAGGTGTGGCTGCTTGCCCAGCAAGCCTCCAGACAGTTTCCTATCCCAGCAGAAGGACGAATGGAAAGAGCAAGTAGTTTCCTAAATCATTTAGGAAACTCTCCTAATTTCATGTATGTCAATTGTAATCAGATTGGGTTTCCTAAATCTGATAATTTACCTTGTACGGGTGGCCTCTTGTACCTATTAAAGAGGTCCCTCACCACTGTCAAGGGGATCGTATTCTTAACCTAGAGAATAGCAAATTACATCACTATTATGCATATACCCGGTCGATTTTTTGTAGTGCTGCCCATCTTGTTGGCTCACTAATAGCCGCAGGTGATTTATTAGTGAAGTGCACTAACGCACACATGGACGTAGGTCACCTCATTAACGGGGCCGAACCACATACAAATTACCTGTGTTCATCCATCTCCCTCTAAATTATCCTTACCCGAATTTTGGCATCATCAGTTTGGCGCCGTCTGTGGGAATATCTGCTTTCTCCGAATGACTGATCAACATGCCTCAAAAGAAAGGTAAGAACACCGCTTCTTCGACGGGTCAGGCAGAGTCACAGTCCGGGTAGTCGGCTGCCTCCATGACCCCGAGCAGATTACCACGGCTCTTGCGCAACTCTTGGAAGGCCAGTAGTGAACCTAACCATAGATCGAAGCACTGCTGGCCCAGCAGGAGAAGATCCCATTGATCGAGGATCAGCCTGAGAAGAGCATGCCTAATTAAGAGCCGATCAAATCCCAAAGGCGTGCCTACACTGAGCCATTGTCCCCGTCGGCTAGGGGACGGCTCGGGAATGACGAGCGGAGTCGGGCTCCCGAACAGACCCAACAACGCGCCCGAGGCTACCCGCGCCGGACAGGGGATGCTCAAAACATCATCAATAGGTGGCGCGCTGCCAGAGGGGAAGAATAAAGGCAAACTGCCTGGGATTCGGTCAGAGATCCTCCGACCATGGGCCACCATGATCTCAGGCAGATGATTACCCAGAGTCGGAGCCGGGTTTCATCCCCAAGGACCACACACTTTGAGGAAGAAACCTTCTCATTTGACCTAGCACACTATACGGATATGGAGAAGAGGACTGGTTAGAAGGATGTCAAGGCCCAGATTGAGGATCTGTAGAATCAAATCAAGCAGCTAAGTCGGAGGCCGCGCCATGATCATACCAACACTAAGATCGAGTCCCCCTTTACCATCAGGTCTTGGGGTTCCCTGTCTCGTGAAAATTCATACCACCATATATTGACGCCTACGATAGTTCCGGAAGCCCGATGGACCATATCTAGTCTTATAAAGCCCAGATGGCACTGGTCACTATCATTGATGAACTACTATGTCTGGCCTTTCCAAGAACCCTCAAAAGGCTAGCCACACAGTGGTTCAATGCTCTTAAACCCAGAATGGTCGATGACTTCAAGACGATTATCAAACTCTTCATCAGCCAGTTCATGGGAATGCAAGACCGATCGCAACTAGATACCTAGCTGTTGACCGTCAAGTAGCGAAAAAGGGAATCCTTAAAAGAGTACATCGATCATTTCGATCAGTAGAGACTTCAAATCCGCCACCTAGACAAAATGGTCGCTATTATGGCCTTCTGCTCAGGAGTTAAACACATCAAAGTTGCTACATCGTTCCACCGAAACCGTCAGGCAACCCGGTGGAACTCTCAGAGAGGGTCGGGAAGTACATCAACATGGAGGAATTTCTCGTTGCCAAGTACGCAACCTTTGTAGGAGATGAGTCCCCGGGGTTTAAGCAAAAGCGCAAGGGCTCCGAGAGGGGCCCAAGAAAGAAGCTGAAGCAGGACTAGCAGAAAAGTGGTCGGGATCATGCCCTAATCATCTTCACTCCACTTTCCCGGCCTATCCACGAGGTCGTGGCTGCCACAGAGACTCTGAGGCTGCTCCAACAACCAGCAAAGCTGAGGAGCCCGCCCGAGAAGAGAAACTGGGAAAATTCTGCCAGTACCATAAAGACCATAGCCACGACATTGAGGACTGATTCAAGCTTAAGATCGCCATTGAGAAGCTGATCGAATAGGGTCACCACACCGAGTTTATTATGGCAGATAGGCGGCCTCGATAAGATGCTCGAGTGCCCGAGCTGCCATGACCACTTGGGAAAATCAAACATGATCTCAAGAGGAACTTCGGGGGGATGGGTTTCTTATGCGGCCAAGAAGAGGCATGCCTGGGCATCCCGGTTTAATGTCTAGCATATCCAATCCACCAACTCCCCACCGACCGATGCAATGACCTTCTCGTCTAACGATGTAGAGGACCTACACTATCGTCTTGATGATCGATTAGTGGTGATGCTCTCTATAGAAAATTATGTGGTTAAGAGGGTATTAGTAGACACGGGCAACTCCTCTGACATTCTGTTCGTTTCAGCGTTCGACCAGTTTAGAATATTAAGAGATCGACTCTGGCCTATAGCCACTCCCTTGGTAGGTTTCAATGGATCAAGCACCTAACCGCTCGGGACAAATCGAACTCCTAGTGTTCATGGAGATTTACCCCAAACAGGTCACCGTACTAGCAAACTGCATGGTGGTAGAGGACCCATCGGCCTATAATGTCATCTTGGGGAGACCAACGCTCAATAAGGCCAGGGCAGTTGTGTCAACATATATCCTGGTGGTTAAGTTTTTCACCCCTAATGGTCCCAGGAGCTTTTAGGGGAATCAGGCAACTGCCTAGCGCTGTTACATTAGCTTCCTATGCCGGGAAGCCATTACAGAAGCGATGGAATGGGCCCTACAGAAGAACTAGAGCATGTAGCGCTGGACCCTGAGTTTTTTGATCGGTTCGTCAGCATCGGGGCCAACGTGCAACTAGGCCTCAGTAAGGAGTTAATCCAATTCCTATAACAGAGTCAGGACGTCTTCTCTTAGAGCCATGAAGATATGCCTGGGATTGAGCCCCGGGTTATATCCCACCATCTCGACATCAACCTTGACTCTCAACTAGTTAAGCAGAAGAGACGGGGCATGGCCTCAGAGAGACAAGCAGTAGTGCGTGTAGAGACTTCAAAACTCCTGAAGGCAAATCCATCAGAGAGGTCCAATATCCCGACTGGTTGGCGAATGTCGTACTAGTCAAAAAAAGTAACGGGGATTGGAGAATGTGTGTAGTTTCACCGACCTGAACAAGGCCTGCGCCAAAGATTACTATCCACTGCCCAGGATAGACTTCCTTATAGATTGAACGGCGAGCCATTTGTTCCTTTCATTTATGGACGCCTAGTCTGGGTACAACTAGATCAGCATGTATCCCAGGGATGAGGAAACGACCTCATTCATCACGGACTAAGGCACGTATTGCTATAAAGTGATGCCTTTCGGCCTCAAAAATGTCGGGACGACGTATGAACTCCTGGTCAACCACATTTTCAAAGATCTGATCAGAAGTTCAATGGAAGTGTACGTTGATGACCTCCTGGTCAAAAGCTGAGACGAGTCCGACCATCTCAAGAACCTGGATAGAGCCTTTAGTATCTTAAGAAAGTTTGGGATGAGGTTGAACCCAGCAAAGTGCACATTTATCATCTCGTTCGGGAAGTTCTTAGAGCACCTAGTCAGCAGAAGGGGGATTAAAGCAAACCCCGAGAAGATTCAAGCCATCATCAACATGCGGTCACCAAGGTCAACAAAAGAGGTTCAGAGTTTGGTCAGACGGGTAGCCACATTGAATAAATTCATCTTCCGAGCCATCGACCGGTGCTTGCCATTTTTCAAGATCCTTCGTAAGGCTTTTCAATGGTCGAAAGAGTACGAGGAGGCCTTCTGGGAACTCAAGAAGTACCTAGCGTTGCCCCCTCTGCTTTCAACACTAGTACTGGAGGAGGAATTATTCTTGTACTTGGCGGTGTCACCTTCGGTAGTAAGCTAGGCCTTTATCCACAAACAGTGCGGGATACAATTCCCAGTGTATTATACCAGTCGGGCACTCCAAGGCGCTGAAAGCAGATATTCACGCACCGAGAAGCAGGCATTTGCCCTCATCACCTCTAACCGGAGACTCTGCCCCTACTTTCAAGCCCATGTCATCATGGTTCTTACAAATCAGCCACTCTGCCGAATCATAAGTAGGCCAAGAAATCTGGAAGACTCGTCAAATGGGCATTGGAGCTAGAAGAGTTTGAGGTCATTTACCGACCCCAAACAACTATCAAAGGATAAGCCGTGGCAGATTTGCTAGTGAAGTTTACATACCCAGAAGAGGCCCTCGAAGAGCTTGACCCGTTGATCCTACCACCCGGTCTACAGCCTGACATCCAGACCTAGGTACTATATGTTGATGGATCATCAAACAAACTGAGAAGCAGGGCAGGGATCATCCTGACAATACCCGATGGGATCCAGTTAGAGTATGCCTTGCAATTCGGGTTCAGGGCCTCTGATAATGAGGCCGAGTACGAAGCCCTACTGGTTAGATTATAGTTAGCTACATCAATGGGTGCACAACAAGTCCAGGGGTACAGTGACTCACAACTCATAGTCAATCAAGTCACCTAGGAGTATGAAGTTCGAGAAGACAACATGATAGCCTACTTGTGTAGACACCCCAATTTTGACCACACATCGAATTAAGAGGAGAACTACCTCTAAGATCTAGTGATGATAAGCATCCGAAATCCAAGACTTCCAAAGCTTATTCAAGCTCTTCTGAAGGCTCTTTCAATTTACAAAACGAAAAAGAGAGGAAAAGAGAGGAAAAGAGAAAAGAGAGGAAAATGGCATAGAATAAGTTCTGCGGTAGTCACAGGATGCCGTACGGCACTCTGTGAAGTGTCGAATGACACTCTGTGAATACCACAAATTTTACTAAAGTGCTAAAAAATTTGAAATTTCATGAAAAAATTGCAGTCCAAGGAGTTGTCTGCGGCATTCTTTGAATGCCGTTCCAGCAAATTGTGAGTGTCGCAATGGCATTTATTAAGTGCCATGGATATCTCCTGAGTGAAGTATTTTGTGATAGCCTGTACTAAAATAGTTCGGTTAGTACCTTCAAAAGGTAGCCAGAATTAGGGTTTGGCTGCGATTTTGCCAAAATAACCCTCCAAAGATTGCCTATATATAGAGGATGTGTATCGCATTAATATGGACTTGGAATTTTAGAGTGTTAGGATCCCAATATAGATTCTCTTTCAAAAACTTTCTAAATTAAGAGAGAAGTGGAATTAGAAGAAGAAGAGCTTGATCATCATTCTTGGAAGATCTCAAAGCAACAAAAGGAGTTGAGGATTATTAGAGGTAAACTCTAAATCGCTTAGTTTTAACATCCAAGTTCAATCACAATAGATAGATGATTAGGATCTTTTTACACATTTTCAAAACCTCTCTTCCCACCTCATTTCATCACACACCACATCTATTCTGATTGAACTCTCATTTCATCAGTTTGGATCAAAATGGCCTTGGGTTTAAAGTTTACGTAAGTCTTGAAGTAGAACTTTGGTTCCTTTCTTTTGATTATGTTTATTTCTAAAGACTTATGAGACTTTCAATGTGTTACTTGGATCTTTGCACTTAGAATCCCTTAATATTCTTATGAACTTATGATTCATGAGAGGATTGGGGTTGATTTTAGTATATTGAGTCAATGGGTCCAAACTTTTATCCATAGTTTGAACTTATTATTTTGCGGTTTTATGAAGTCTTTTCATACTTCATTGAAATCTACAAATATGAATGTTGTTAGTCTCCAATGACCATCAAATCGTAGGAGAAGTGGTTTGAATCTAACCTTATCTTCGTGGTTTAGTTTTTTTATCTTGGGGTTTTAAGGAGTTTCTTCATACTTCATTTAAAATCCACAAGATTAAATGTCATTAGTCTTTAATGACCATCAAATGGTAGAAGAAATAATTTGGATTAAGCCCAAATTCAAGGTTTAGTAGTTGGGGTTAACAAATCAAGTTGAACTTGACAAATGGTGCAGTGAATTCAATGATCACCTTTGATCAAGGATTTTTAGTTAAACATCGAACCGTTGGAACTGAATGAAACCAACGGGAAAATGTCTATAAATCAAAGTTCTACCACTGCTATTTTTTGTTTTAACTAGCTTCCGTGGCTAACATGGTTTGGTTATGAGTTTTTCGGAGACAACAACAATCTGTCCAGAGTTCCAGAATAGCAACACCCTTTTGAAATGAGTAAATCAGAACCTTAATCAAACATTTTTGACCCCAAATAATTATTTTATACAAAGTTTAATGTGTTAACAAGATCACCTACAAAGATCCATGTGTTTCATATTTTTTTACTATTTTTAAAAAATCATATTAGAACTCTTGACAGAGAGTTATGAAGTCCTAAGTGATGTATGGTATTTGTTCAATTCCAAGAGATCTAACCGTTGAAACCTTTATTTTCTTTTTGGATTAAAAACTATTTTCTTTTTGGATTAAAAACTAGACTCGCAGAGGCATTGTGTTCCCAGAAATCATCAAGATCAAACCAGGGGAACCATGCCTTTTCTTTCTTTGAAGTTCTGATCTGTTCTTAGCAATTTTCAAAATCCTGTCACAGTCTTTACCAACTTTGTAAATATCAAATGATCTTTTCTTAACCTAAGGCTTATACCATACACTAATGAAGATTACTTCAGCTTAAAACCAGAGGCTAAATGATCCAAATCATTGAAAAGTTCACAGCTTTTACATTGTTCACTTTCATATATCCACGTGCATTCATTCATATAGATTGATACATGTAAATGGAATCCACTCTGTGTTAGGATTTGTTCCTTAGGATTTATTGAAATTTTTATTTAAAGTATGTGGACTAACCCTATGTTTTGAAGCGCATTTGAGGTACAATTTCTCAACCCCTCCTCTAGTTTAATTTACTTCTTTCATTTTAATTAATTTTCGACTCCATGCACGACACCTTAGACTAGGCCTTGCCTTATGTGTTTATATGCGATTAGAGACTCCTCTCTAGGTTTTATTTTATTTGCTTGCATGCATTGCACGTTTAAAATTTGCGACTGGATCCCGGGTAAGTTCTCTTGTCCTTTGTTGCATATCATCTTGCTTGATACCCGAAGAATTTTAAATCCATCTTTGAAAGCAAACGGATTTTTGCCAAAGTTTTCAATTAGTTTTTTCAAAAAATCTTTAGAGTTCACTTTTTGATTAAAGCTCAAAACTAACCCCTGTTAAGGTATACTTTCACATGATCATCTTCAAAGGAAAAATCCAAAATTTTGGAAACTATTTTTTTGGAGAAATGCTTTTCAAATGAATTTTAAAGCAAAATTTCTATCCAATCATCTTTTTGAGAAATGTTTTCACATCCTCATTTTCAAGTAAAAGGTTCAAAAAATCTTGTGAATAATTTTTGAAAGATCTCATCGTCTTAAGAAATGCTCCTCAAATGTATTTTGAAAATTTTTAAAACCCGACATTTGAAAGGGTAGTGGGGATTGCAATGAGAGGTGAAATTGCCGCATTTGACATGGGCGAAGATTTTATATGCTTATATGTCTATTTGCTAGGATTAGAATTTTTCCTTTCCTTTGCATATTGAATAGGCACACACGCACGCATGCATTGCATCCGTGTGACATTTGAATGATTTCATCTCACCAAAAGTCTTTCAAAATATATAATAAAAGATTTTGAAAAAAAAATATACATATAAAGAAAAAAAATAGAAAGATCTTTTGAAAAATATTTCATTTGGTAGGGTAAATGTAGCATCCAGTTCGGGCACGATTTGTTTTAGATGTCCTACTGCAAGGTTAGTTAGAAGAGAAGAAGCCAGAGAGATGGCAGATGAAAGGAACGACGGGGAAGTGGCAGAGTTAATGACACTGGTAGAACAACAAGCGGAGCAGATGAGGCGACAGGCCGAGAATATGAACCGAATGATGGTCATGATAGAAGCAATAGCTCGCCACCACCAGTTGTTAATCCGCCAAACAATGATCCACTGGTTAGGAAAGAAGGGTGGTATGATGACCCAAAGATTCCAAGGGCTGAGGTTACCAAGATATAAAGGGAAAGGGTGGAAAGAGAGAAAGAAAGGATAATGATCAAAAAGATAGAGAAGGTAGAAAGGGTAATGCGCAAGCCTCAATAGGTCAATACTTACCTGATGGAGCTGGAAGGTCTATATGATGGGGTTTACGAAACGCTGCCTGCCGATTTTAAAATGCCGATTTTTGATAAGTTCGATAGGACAGGGAATCCTTGCAGTCATATGAGGATCTGCATCGGAGCTTTCCAACCGAGTGGACTGAGCACTACCATGATGGCTGTCCTACTTCAGTAGGCTTTAACTGGAGCCGCTCTATCATGGTACCTCACTCTTGAACCAAGCAAAACCCGGGTCTGGGAAGAAGTGATCAAAGCATTCGTGGTGCAGTATGAATACAATCAGGACCGGGATGTCACAATCTGATATTTAGAGACCACTAGGCAGGGAAACAAGAAATCATTTGCTCAGTATTTGAGTATGTGGAGAGGAAAAGCACCTAAGATGGTACAGAGGCCATCCGAGAAGGACCAGATCTGAATGTTGATGAAGAACCTTCAACCTGTCTACCAAGAGAAGATGAGATTCCAATTGATCAACACTTTTACCGAGGTTTTTGATGTGAGAACGAGGATAGAGGATGCAATCCAAGAAGGGCTAGTTAAGAAAGAAGAACAGCCGAATAGATATAGGAGGCCGAGTTATGGGTCGCATGGAGGACATTCGGTAGGTCACTCTGGCCCCGCCGATGTCAATGCATTGAGCGGACTAGAGAGAAAGTTTGACATAGCACCAAGAAAAGGAATGGACAAACAGCCGAGGAAGTTTTTCAGATTTAGGGGTATCACTATCTACCGCCATTGATAGGCTAACAGCAAAGAGGCATTAACATCCATTGGAGCCTCGACCTTTACCATGCCCACATCCACCAACCTTCCGAGAAGATCTCTATTGCAAATTTCACCAATAGAAGGGTCATTCTATGGACCGGTGCACAAGGCTAAGGCACGAAATCTAGTTCCTCATTGATAACAAAGTGATATCAGAGTCGCCTGTCAAGATACCTAATGTTACTAGGATTCCGCTGCCAAACCATTATGCCGTACCGCCACCATAAGGCCTCTATTTTTTTAGGATGGGAGATATAATCTTTGATCCGTCGAGGCTAATCACTAAAGCCAGGACACTAAGGAAGCCTTATCAGATGCTGGGGGATCCAATAATCTGCACTTTGGGGGATCAAGTGGATTGGTGGGACCAAGAAACTGGCAACACCGACATGGGTCAGGTGGAAGATGACATGTGGTACGAGAGCGACAGAGAAGGAACAAAGAAAGAAATTTTGAAAGTTGTTTCCGAAGTTGATAATCTGTGGCCAAAGGAGGAAGTCAGTCATTTAACCCGGTTAGGGAGACACTTCAAACCGAATGAGTTAGAGGAGGATCACCCAGGGATAAAATTGGATAGAGGGAAAGGGACAATGAATGAAGAAGAAGAAGAAGAAGATAGGGTTTTGAAGCAAATGAAGAAAACTCAGGCTAACATCACCATCTGGGGTTTATTGATCGCTTCTAAACGTCATAGGCAGGCAGTCTTGGATGCTTTAAACCAATCTAATGTTTCCATTGACACAGCGCTGGAAGACCTCGTGGGGATGATCAGTAGGATTCCGACTCTGGCTATTACCTTCTCATCACATGACCTACCTCCGGGGGGGCCTGTTCACAATAAACTGCTATATGTCACTATTTAGTGCCTGCGAAACACAGTGTCCCCTTGTCTTGTTGACAACGGGTCTGCTCTAAACGTGTGTCCATTCCAAACAGCTAAGCACATGTTGGATGAATCAACGTTCATACCGTCTGAACAAAAGGTGAGAGCATATGACAACATTTAGAGGACGGTCATGGGCATAATTCTCCTTCGTGTCGCTGTTAGGCCTATGGAGAAGGAAGCTGAATGTTAGGTCATCGACATACCTTCTTCTTTCAATTGACTACTAGGGAGGCCGTGGCTAGACAGTCTGGGTGCCATATCGTCTACAATTCATCAAAAAGTTAAATGCGTCTGGAGGAGCAAGGTCTATGATATTCTCAGGGACAGTTTGGTTCGTCCGTTTAAAGCTTCATCAAGCGCGCCAGTTTTGGAAGTACAATTTCAGGAGGAAGAGACAACAAGTCTAGGAGGGTTCAAATTTATTAACAAGTTGGAAGGAGAGAAGCCGAGAGAATTCCTGCCGCTATATTTTGATCAATACACGAGTCCATTGGTCGCCGGGATTATGAAAAAGATGGATTTGTTTCCTGGGTATGGGATTAGGTAAGAATCATCAAGGTCTGTCGGAATTTCCAAAGATCGCCACTCAAACTCACACTTATGGTCTGGGTTGTCAACTGTCGAATAAGGAGCTGAGAGATAAGAAGAAGGCAACTGACGCACCATTGGACCCTTACCTGAAGGCGCTCAATGGATACTTTGTGAAGGAGGGAGAGGATTTCCCCTTTTGTGGCTTCCCAGAACCATGGGTAGATTAGATACACAATTGTTTGAAGCCAGGGTTTTAGATCTTCTTCCCCCACGAATTCTCTGAGTATCAAGATCCATATCTGCAGGTGCCCGTGAAGTCAACTACAGCTAAAGAATAGATTGGTGCGCTTGATGGCTCAGTCATGAAGAACCTGTTGGGCGAAGAAAACACAAAAGCTGAGGGAATGGGCCGAGAAGAGGTCATAGGCGACAAGGTCGAAAATGAATAAGCTAAGGGTTTGGTTGAAGGGGTACAGGAAGAAGACAGTGAGGATGACGTGGAAGAACCGGAAAAAGAGGAAATGGAAGAAATTACCAAGACAGGGGATATGGAAGAATATTTCATCACCGAACTGGGAGGGGAAAACAAGAAAGAATGGATTTTTGAGTCAAGTAATAGGTATCCCCCATACCCAGAGTCTGTAATGGCCCAAATGAGGCGTCTTTCGATTTTCATGTCTGTTGTAATTGCTCCAAAGTATAACTAGTTCTGCCTACTCGAATGCACTTAATGAATGTGATGAATGTGATGATCATGAAATACCAGATAAGTTGCAAAAATTAATTGAAAAAGAAAAAGAATCCGCATGTAAAATCATTGAGAACACTCTAACAATTAATGTAGGAAATGAGGATAATCCTCAAAATGTTTTTATTGGCTCTACACTTAGCAAAGAAGAAAGCAAAGAATTAATCAATCTATTAAATGAATTCAAAGATGTCTGCATGGTCTTACAACGATATGCCAAGTATCGATCCAGAAATAGTCCAACATCATATCCTCCTCTTCCCCAACTTAAAATCCGTAAAATAAAAATTGAGGCGAATGAGGCCTGAATGGGCACTCAAAATCAAAGAGGAAGTTGAAAAGCAATTGAGAGCCGGATTCTTAATGGTCACCGAGTATCTAGAATGGGTTGCCAATATTGGGCCTGTCCCAAAAAAGGACGGTCGTGTTAGTGTCTATGTCAACTTCCGAGATTTGAACAAGGCCAACCCTAAGGACGATTTCCCTTTACCTCACATTGATGTGTTAGTGGACAATACAGCGGGACATGAACTCCTCTATTTTATGGATGGGTTCTTAGGGTATAACCAGATTCTAATGGCGCCCGAGGATAGAGAGAAAACCACTTTCATCACACCATGGGGCAATACTACTATCGGGTGATGCCGTTTGGGCTAAAAAACGCGAGTACAACTTACCAGCGGGCCGCTACAATGTTGTTGCATAATATGATCCACAAGGAGGTAGAAGTGTATGTGGACGATATGATAGTGAAATTTAAATAGAGTAAGGGACACTTGGATGCATTGAAGAAGTTCTTCGAAAGTTTAAGGGAATTTGGAATGTGGTTAAACCCTCAAAAGTGCACCTTCGGGGTCACTACTGGAAAGTTATTGGGGTTTCTCATCACTCAGAGAGGGATAGAGGTGGACTCAACCAAAATAAAGGCCATAGTCGAAATGCAGCTGCCCAAGAACGAGAAAGAGTTAATGGGATTTCTTGGTAGAATACAGTTTATAAGCCGTTTTATCTCGAAACTCACCTTAACCTATGACCCATTGTTTAGGTTACTCAGAAAAGGAGAGAAGTTCGAGGGGGATCCCCTTTGACAACAAGCCTTCGATAAGATCAAAACCTACCTCCAAAACCCACTTGTCCTATCACTACCCTCACCCGAAAAGTCCTTGTTGCTATACCATTCTGTGTCCGAAGATTCAATGGGGTGTATCTTGGCCCAAGAAGGAGAAGAAGGGCACACAGAAAGAGCCATTTATTACTTGAGCAAAAGGATGACCAGAGATGAGTTGAAATAATCAAATGGCGCCTAAGGATAGAGAGAAAACCACTTTCATCATGCCATGGGGCACATACTACTATAGGGTGATGCCGTTTGGGCTCAAAAACACGGGTGCAACATATTATCGGGCCGCTACAACGTTGTTGTATGATATGATCCACAAGGAGGTAGAAGTGTATGTGGACGATATGATTGTGAAATCTAAATAGAGGAAGGGACACTTGAATACGTTGAGGAAGTTCTTCGAAAGGTTAATGGAATTTAGAACGAAACCCTCAGAAGTGCACCTTCAGGGTCACTACTGGAAAGTTATTAGGGTTTCTCATCACTCAGAGAGGGATAGAGGTGGACTCAACCAAAATAAAGGCCATAGTCGAAATGCAGCTGCCCAAGAATGAGAAAGAGTTAATGGGATTTCTGGATAGAATACAGTTTATAAGCCGTTTCATCTCAAACTCACCTTAACTTGTGACCCATTGTTTAGGTTTCTCATAAAAGGAGAGAAGTTCGAGTGGGATCCCCTTTGCCAACAAGCCTTCAATAAGATCAAAACCTACCTCCAAAACCCACCTGTCCTATCACCACCCTCACCCGGAAAGCCCTTGTTGCTATACCTTTCTGTGTCTGAAGATTCAATGGGGTGTATGCTGGCCCAAGAAGGAGAAGAAGGGCACACAGAAAGAGCCATTTATTACTTGAGCAAAAGGATGACCGGATACGAGTTGAAATAATCACCCTTAGAAAAAGCCTATTGGGCTTTGGTGTGGCGCACCGTTGCTTTAGGCACTACATGTTAGCCTTCCCTATAACCCGGATATCCCGAATGGACCCACTCAAATACCTGTATAAAAAGCCTGTATTGACCTGTAGGATTTCCAGGTGGACCACATTGCTAACTGTGTTTGATATCAAGTATGTTACCGCCAAATCGCTAAAAGGAAGAGCTGTTGCTGAGTACTTGGCTAACCTTGCAATAGAATTAGAAGAAAAGGGTGAATTTCAGTTTCCAGACGAAGGAGTAATGGAGGTGAAGGAGGACTTGTGGAAAATGTACATTGATGGAGCGGCCCACCAAACGGGCTACAGGGTTGGAATCATTCTCATAGCACCTGATGGGGCCCCTACCCCGTTGGCCGTCAAACTCAGGTATGACTCGACCAATAACATTATAGAGTACGAAGCATGCATAATTAGGATGGAAGTAGCCTTAGCCTTGAAAGTTGGAAGGATCTATGTTTTTGGAAATTCTAACCTGATCATATCCCAAGTACGAGGTGATTGCAGGGTAAAGTTTAAGAAGTTGAGACCTTACCATGACTACCTAGAGAGACTAAAAGTGCAGTTTGAAAAGATTTCCTTTTATTACCTTCCCCGTGAGGATAACCAACTAGCCGATTCCTTAACAGCCCTAGCCTCAATGATCTAAATCCCCTTAAGAACTACCATGAACCCGCTATCCATAGAAATAAGGAACCATCCTACATTTGAAATGATCGCAACCATAGATGAGGAGAGTGAGCTGCCTTGGTATGAGGATGTATGGAACTTCATTAAAAAGGGAGAGTACCCTGATGGAGCCTCAGAAATGGACAAAAAGGTTGTGCGACAAATTTTTGCCCAATTTGTGATCTACGCGGATAAGCTATGGAAGAAATCCTACACCGGGTATAATTTGGAATGCTTATACGAGAGGGAGGCCAAGAGAATGATGGAAGAAATACATGAAGGAGTATGTGGGCCCCACATGAACGGGCACATATTTTTCGTAACAGAAACAGGTAGCAAAAAAGATAATCCAGCAAGGGTATTATTGGACAACCTTGGATAAAGACTACTGCGAATATGTTCAGAGGTGCCATAAATGCCAAATCCATGTGAACCTCATGCACACCCCACCATCTCAGCTCTATAGCATGACTAAGCCTTGGCCATTTTCCGTTTAGGGTATTGATATAATTGGTGAGATAGTTTCAAAAGCCTCAAATGGGCACCGATACATAATTGTGGCCATAGATTATTTCACTAAGTGGGTGGAAGCCGTGTCATATGCAACTTTGAAGGCTAAGGATGTGGTGAGCTTCATTAAAAAGAACATAATTTGCAGATACGGGTTCCCAAATGAGTTCATTTCTGATCACGACAGTCATTTTCAAGGGGAAGTCATCCCGCTGTTAGAAAAATATAAGATCACCTGTCACCAGTCATCTCCGTATAGACCGCAAACAAATGAAGAGGTAGAGGCAGCAAATAAGAACGTCAAAGCAATCTTGGGAAAAACGATGGACACATATAAGGATTGGCATGAAAAGCTGCCATTTGCACTATGGGGATACCAGACTTCCGTGAAAACTTCTACAGAAGCTACACCGTATTCCCTGGTTTATGGGATGGAAGCTGTCCTTCCCGTCGAGGTAGAGATACCCTCTCTAAGGGTTTTGGCCGTATGTGAGATAACTGAGTTAGAATGGACATGGGGAATGTATGAAGAATTTATGTTACTCGATGAGAAAAGGTTGGCTGCAATAAATCATACTCGGGGATATCAGAAGAGGATAGCTTGTGCTTTCAACCAAAAGGTCTACCCAAGGAAGCTTGCTGAGGGTGACCTAGTCCTTAAAGAACTGAAAGTGCCTGTTTACGACCCTAGAAGAAAATTCAAACCCAATTGGGTCGGGCCATACATCATCAAGACTCTCCTCTATGGAGGAGTGACCTATCTTATGGACCTAGACGGGGTTGAATTTAACCAACCAATTAACCTCGATCGCCTTAAGAAATACTTTGCTCGAAACCCCTTTTCTTTCAAAGCCTCCTACATTGATGAACTACGCTTGACCTGATTTCCGCTAGGGGATACGTAGGCAACCTGCTCGGTTCAGTCACAAATAATTACCTAAATGGCACTTTCAGTCAAGCCTTAAACTGAACTACTACGGAGCTGATACCCATTGGGGGATAAGTAGGCGAGCTCTTGAAAGCCAACGGTCCATGAATATCGAAAAATAAAAACCCAGTGCTAAACAAGGGGCAAACTTGCGTTTGCCAGGAACCACCTCAAAGCCCCAAAACTAGGGGCAAACTTCGTTTGCTATCCGAAGAACCAATATATTTACTTTGAAACATATCTTTGGATCTCCTGGCTATTAAAATAAGTACTATACAGAAACAAATAAGGATTCATGGTATAGAGTGATTAAGATTCTAAAAGCAATTTTCAAAGCAGTGGTGATAAAAGCCATGAAAACACATTAAAAGGGAGAATCTTCAAAACTTAAAGACGAATTGGAAGAGTGAACACTTTGATTGAACATGTTAGAACATTTCCTAAAACTTGAAAGCATTCTTTAAAAGTAAGACAAAATCACATCTCAAAAAGCGCAGCAAGAGTAGGCAGGGTCTGTCAGAAAGTTTTGTAAATAGCAAGCTTTTCCCTATTTTTGTCTGTTTTATTTCATTATGCCTGTATCCATCAAGCCTGTCTCTCAACCAAGGTTTGGATCTCTAGAAGATACTCAGCAGCAGGCACAGTCGAAGCAAGAGTCCTCAGGCATAGAGCAGCCATCCTGCCATACCAAGCAATAGCCTCAGTAGTATCCTGCAAATGTCCAAACTTGCAGACCACTCAATCAGGAATGTAGAAAGTAGTAATATGCAAGCCCGACAGCTAAATGCCAATCCACCAAGGGAAGCGTACCGCGATAGAGCAGCGAACCCATTGCGGGCAGATCCAACAGATGTCATCAGAAGAAAGACCTCAAAGCCAGTCGAGCCAGGTATCGACAGCATGGAATAAGTGGTGGATCTCCATACGATCAAAAGGAAGTGATCCACGCAGGTGCGAAGGGTGGATAAAGAGGTTCAAGCGCTCCATGACCCAAATCTATAAAACAAAAGGTGCCGCGGTAGATAACATGGCCCCAGTAGAACGGGCATGATCTAGTCCCATTAAAGTCTCACCAAGAACCAGCATAATAGTACTCTTCATTTTCATCAATCCACAGACAATGGGTATGAGAATGTTGGAAGATGAATGGAAGAGGAAATAAGAAAGCATAACGATCAATAAAGCGCTACGCCATATAACCTAATACCTGTTCTCATAAGGATCCCCGATGAGGGCATAGACCAATGAGAGATGCTGAAAATTGACCTGTCTGTTATGTATAAATGAGCCCACGACACTACAGGATATATGGAGAAGAGCTACCGAATCCTGAACATACCAAGCTAGCACCGAAGGAACAGTCAGATCCACAAAAGGATCAGTAAGAAGAATAGTGCTAACCTCCTCGAACAGAGGGCAAATCACTTGGTAACCGAAATAGAAGACGTGAAGTGAGGGATCCCAACACTGAGTAGCAGTTTGAAGCAGGCTTTTGTTTAGGGTCATCCGTCGGAAGGAGAAGAGGTCGTTCAGTATAGAGCACTCAAAGTTAAGCTTATCAATACCATTGGGGACTAATGGGGATTTGAAAAAGAAGAGAATGAAAGAAGAGAAAGGGGGTATAAATAGAAGTGGGTCTGCCTAAAGCATAGGGCGGCACTTGAAAAAGCGGAATGACACTCGATCATGTGTCGTGCGACAGTCTGTAAATGCCTAGCGGCATTCTCTGACTGCCACAACGGCACTCACCGAGTGTCGCATAGGCCAAATCGAGCGCCGTAAAAGCCTATCTTTTTGCCAAAATCTGTTTGTACTATTTTCTGCCACTTCTAAACAAAAACTGAATAAAAGCAATAAAGCGTGCGCATCATGCAGCACGAGCAACAAGACTAAGCTATGGTTGCATTCATTCATCCATTCATTCATATAAGTAGATAATAAAAGCAATGACATTCGTAGAGGTCATAAAGAGTAATAATAAAAGGACCAAGCCATGGTCACACATACGATGAACAATAACAAGAAATAGAAAAAGTGAAAGAAGCATTCGCAATAAAGTGATGAAGACACCTATCCTATCTTAACTATCTAGAAAGCATCAAATAATAATAAGTGAGCATATATGTATACAATCATCCAAAGTATGTGCATCCTCCCCAAAACACTCATAAATACATAAAAGAGAGATAAGCAGAGCTCAGCCCCGGCCCCGACCTCGAGTCTGGCGGGTCACGCGTCTGAGGGATTACTCCTCTGACTCTATCCCGCTCGCTCTGCCTCAGCTTCTGCCCCTGCCACTACTAGTACCCCCACTACTGCCGCCACCTCATCCTCCACCACTGCCCCCAGGGGCGTCACTAAAACTGATGCCGAATTGCTGAAGCCGCTGCTGAAGAACCCCCACATGTTGGGCCAGTGCCCTATTCTCCTCTACATAAAAGTAGAAAGGAGGTAAAACTCGGAAGTTCTAAGATAGAATGAAATTTTAAAAGCAGAGTCTAGATTTCACCTGGGCCCTCAATTGGGCCACGGCCGTCGCTGAGCTCCCTCATGCTGAAACCAATAGCCAAAAATAAAGATTAGTAAATAAGAGGTAGCCAAAATCAATGAGAGAGACAAGAATAATTTCTTACCATCCACGCTGTGGGCATACGTCAAGCCCTCCGGGTCATCATCATACTGAAGAGGAAAGGTAGGGGCACCCTCAGAGAGTCGGGGAATCATTGTCGAGAACTACTCACCAAAGGAGACAGTTGACATGGCCCAATCCCACTCGGGTAAAGTGGGACGACGAACAGCAGCAGGGACGGGCTGCAAATAATAAGGATGAAATGTAAATAAAGAATAAGAGAGAACTCAGGAAAGGATAAAGAAATCATATACTCACCCAGATCACTTCCATCAGAGAGAAGTTCAGCATCAGCTTGGCAGCACAAAAAGCTGCATATCCTGTGGGGGGGGGGGGGGTCCACCATGTCACAGATGCCCAAGCCCATCAGAGCAGCTGTAAGCGCACTACCCTAAAATATGTCCATGGATCTCATAGAATCTAGAGAAGGGTATGGCAGGAATAATTTGGGAGCCGCTAGAGACTGCCTGGTCACCCTCTCTCCCAAATACCACGCCTGGGCTTTGGGCCCATCTAGTAGCCGTCTCATCAGGTCATACCCACCTGATTCATGTATCCCTACGGAAGGAGTAGGAAGCACCCTAAGCCATGGCTGCTAGCGAACGTGCGGCTCTCTCAAGTTCGTCAGGAAATTCCTAAACACTATAAAATCATAAGCCCCAGTCTTCCGCCCGACCCTATCCTTCATGATGAGGGCATCAACATCGCGTGTCTCAGGGGACATCATGTGAAGATGCTCGTGGGACCAAATCTGCAATATAGATAAGAAAAAGAAAAAGAAGGCGTGAGTCTTGCAGTTTAAATAATTTTCTGAAAGTGTGATAAAAAATGAAATATAATAAAAAAATCAAGAAGAGGAGGTACCTCCCATGCCCTCCAGAAACTACCTGTAGAAGCCGGTCGATCCTGGAAAATGTCCCCCATATGCTTATATAGGATGGCTAATCCTGCACTGGCCTAGTCATATTGGTAAAGCTCTCCCATGACCTCCAAGGACCCTACCAGTGCTAAAAAAACCCAATCCCCCTTGGTGCTCAACAGAGAGCACCCAAGCACATACATAAGGAAGCCCCGAGCCATCTGCTCATCTGTAAGGCCCTCCTGGCCCCTAAAAGTATCCATAAACCACTTGTCCATGACCAAGGACTCCTCAGGGACGACTCCTAGCAACGACAGCACCCGGTCCCAATTGGTGACGTTTTCTAGGTACCGTAGGCACTCCCCTCTAAAAGGGATCCCAGTGATCATGAGAAGTCCAGCGGGGTCATGGTCATCTCCCCGAAGTTAAAGTGGAACGTGCTAGTACTATCACACCAACGCTCTGCTAGGGCGTATATCTAACGAAGATCGTTCGAGCTCTTTGTCAAGAGCTTGACGAAATCTTGGAAGCCAGCAGCAATAATGAGACCCTTTACGGTCTCGCTCAACTCCTCCTACCAGGCAAAGCCGTGAGCTAGGCTGCCGTGTCCTTTCAGCACATCGGGTGGAAGCTGCAAAAGAAAATCAGAAGGTTCAAATGTCAGCAAGTGAATGAAAGAATGGAAAGAAACAAAGAGTGATAAACAAAAATAACAAAAAAATATATATAATAAATGAAAGAGCAGTGATAATAAAAAACGAATGAATAAGGAAAGGAGTGAAGACGAAAGCGTCTAAATGCTTGGGAGATTTCACGGGTTAATTGCTTAAGAAAACGCATGTAGTCCTGATGATATGAGTAACGCCCACGAATCTTGTGTGAAAAGGTTTGAAAGGAGCATAGTTACAAAAGAAAATTCACAAGTATAAGGGTAGTTATTCATAAGGAGTGTTTGAAAATTTTGATTAACGCGCATAGCATTTAAAAGGTCCTTGAGAAGAGTTGAAAAAAAATTAATGAAATTGTTACAGGTGAAAGATTCAAACATTTTTTACAAGCATTGCATTCATTTTCATGTGAAGTTTTGTCCCTACATTCATAAAGTTCGTAGGAGATAAGATAAAGAAAACAAAAAAAAATTGAATGAGCATTAAGTAAAGCATTGGAAGGGCTCGAGAGCACTATAAGCACAACATTTGCATAGACAAAGAGGCATTTTGAAGTTGTGTTGATCACTTATTGCATTCACAAAGTTTATAATGAAGAGGAATCGAAAAAGGGAACTAGAGGAGGCATGTATACCTGTCGCTGGAATGCCTGTGTAGATAGATGCTAGCCCAGGTCCCAGAGCAAGAAAGTAGGATCGGAGTGGGGAGTAGCCGTGTACTTGGCCTTCTTCATACTCCTCGAGCCGCTAGCCACAACCCGGCGATGAAAAGAGAATAAACTAAGGGTTAACTTTTGAGTTAATCAAGAAAACAACTAAAATAAAGGAAATAACGGAGTTCTGATCAAGAAGAAACTTACATATGGATCCCTTGGATCAGTGTGAGGAAAAGAAGAAAAAATCTCCAGAAAGGATCCGAGAGTGAGAGGTTTTGAAAAATTAATGAAATGAGTTGAAAATCTGAAGTTTAAGCAATCTGCCGCTCCGAACGGCACACGGGAAATCATGCCCGGCAGTCAGTAGTGTGCCGTACGGCACTCACTAAGTGCTGCAGCGTCACTCCGTAAGTGCCGCACGACATTCACGGACTGCCGCATTTTGAAATGTGTGCCGTTGTAGACAAACCATTTTGTCGGCTACCAGATTTAGGAGACCCATAGCTTGGTGGTTCACAATGATCGAAACAACTCAAAAAGACTCTTGAAAGTTACTTTTATCTCTCGAAATGCTCAAAAAGTGGTAAAAATTGCCAAAATGCCCTTGAAAGCCCAAACACTCCCAGATTTGGACCAAAAGTTCTGGAAACATGCTACGTCATGAGGAAAGTCATAAAATGAGTTTTCAAGCAAAATTGGATGAAATCATCGGCTCCCAGAGACACCTGGAAGTCCTAAAAATTTCCGGAAAGTCCCCGTTGACTAGTTTGACCAAGGTTTGACCGAAATCGTCCAAATTCGACAAAAGGTTTCGAGATCATTCTAGATCATGTGAAAAGTACTAAAAATGTGTTTTAAAAAAAAATCGGACGATAACGTCAGCTCCTGGGAGCTCCTAGAGGTTCCCAGAACTTCCCGGGGATCCTAAGTTTGACCAGTTTGAGTAAAAGTTAACTTTAAAAGCAGAGCACCGTATCATTTTTCAAATATTTTTCATGGATACTAGAGGTCAATATCTTTCTAATAGTATATTGCACATAATTCTCGGATTTAAAACGTATTTCTTATGAATTTTCGAAGGTGAAAAAGGCAATCAAATCGACTTTTATCGCGAATACCGGAAAACTTTTAAAGTGACCTATTTCCGAACTATTTTTTATGTAAACTAGACTCCATTACCTTTGAAACAGTGTATCACAACCTCATTTTGGAGTTCATACGCATTTTCTGTGAATTTTGGACGAAATAGGGCCTTTTCGCGAATACCGGAACCTCCGCTACAGCACATGCCCAGTGCCACTCTGGCACTTTCCCCCTGAACAGTCCATATTTGTAAATTATTTTGGGGGTCCATTTTGATTAATTAGAAACCAAAACGACGTAGTTCATTGTTCATAGACATTTGGAGCCAATGGCAGCACTCTTTAAATCCCAAAACCACCCCAAATTGGCCTATATAACCTCCCCTTGACTTCTCATTTAGGTGTGACAAATATAAAGCTTAGAGAAGTTATAGAGAGAAAAGTTGTAGAAGATAAGGTTAGAAGAGTGAAAGTGAGCTTCTTCCTTTGATTTTCAACTAAAAAGTGAGTTCTAAACTTTGTTTTCTACTTCATTACTGCCATTTACTTCACATTCACTACACCCAACCACCATTTTAGTGAGCATCTGTGAGATAAGAAGCTTCTTCCATGTCTAAAGTCACCATATATGAGTGAAACACCAAGCTACAAGTCCAAAATCATCATGAATATCATCTATGGATTACTTACTTGCTTGTTTACATATTATGCTTATCCTTCCTTAATCCCATTTTCTTTTTTATTTTCTTTACTTGCTTACTAGTCTATCATCAACTAGATGATGACATGAAGTTTGGGATGAGTGAATCCTTATGGATTGTAGCTCTTGACCTCAAAAACATGTTTGATAGATGATGGTTTCAACTTCAATACATTCCTATGTATTCTTGAAGTTGTCTTCAACAATTAAAACAATGTGTCCAACAATCTTGGAGGTTCTTGATGTGGGTTCAAATTTTGATATTTTAAGTGGTCATAATCTCCATATAAGCACTGAAAATATGCTTTTAAAACATCTATTTCAAAACCCCCCTTAAACCCCTCATTTAGATTTCAAAGAATAAAACCATAGTTCTTCCAAAAATCTTCAAAACAGTGAACAATCTGAGTTCAAAGATTTCTCTAAGACTCAAAACTCAAAGCATTAACATGAGACCTCTTGCAAAGTCTTCTTAACTCATTAGAGAACACCCGTGATTTTTGGTTTGACTTGGAAATACTTGGAAGTGGTCCATTGGGACACAAACATTCTCTCTAGATATTCTGTTTTTACTGTCATATCAACTTGGTTGACTTTCAATTTGTCTTTCAGAAAACTTTTCCAAAACATGTGGTCCCAAATTAATTTTTCCTTGAACTTCAGTGTCTTAGGAAACATTCTATATAATATGGGCCTTTATATCTTTTGTTTTCATTTTCTAATATGTTTTAAAATTTCAGTCGACAATACGGACTCGGTTTCTGAGTAACCTCTATTATTTATATGATTTCTCTCATGCTGTAATAGTTATTGAGAATTGGCTTATCGATATATGTTCTAGACATAATAAGGATGATCTTCATAAAAAATCATGCATTGAAAACATTTCTATCCCCACTTTTCAATTTACACAAGATCATGTCACTATTCTGTCGACTATTCATAGCAAGCATTCTTTCACTTTCATTCTTTGATTTGATGCTTATATGCAATCCAAATTTGTTCATATCTTAAGAAGTAGTCCATACTACATTTGTACATATCCCATGATAATTTCCTCCATGCATTCATTCATCTTTTTAGACTTCTAAATCACTTTAGAAAGTCCATGTACACAAACACACAACCTTTGCACATTCTAGGATCATACATTGCATTCATGCAAAATTTGGGGTTTTTTGTAACTCCTAATCTAAGAAGATTATAAGGAATGAACATGATCACATGTTCATGCTTCCCCTTGATCTAATCCTCCTTTCTCATCCGTCCCGGGGATTAAGAGGTCTTCTTTTCTCAAAGATGAACATGCATCATTCTAGCTTGATAAGCATAGTTTGATTAATTCGATTATTTGTTTCAAGAACAATCCATGTCCCTTCTTAGATTAGGAAAACTTGATTACTTGATACATGATTAGATGATTTTTCTTAGGTTTGTTTGTCTGATCTTTCTCCTTTGCATTGTGTGATACTTGGCTTAGATCTTTTGAATGATATCTTATCTTTTGATCTTCCATTTCAAAATTCTTGTGTGATGTAATATACTATCATAGTATTTGTCAAACCAAACATAGTACAAGATGATTATTTGGATGCTAATTGAGGCCCGTCGAAAGACGGGGCGAGTTGAGGGTGTTTTAGTTCGGGCAAAGGATCCTTCCTCTCTCGTACCAAAACCCCGAGCCAAGTCCTTTGGTTATGAAGGGTCGGTGCCCTTTATCCATTTGGGTGAGTCAAAATTAGGTTTCTTGGTTCCTTAAAGACCAAGTGGCCACTCTGTATCTGTTTTCAACAGACCTACCTTTTCTTTTCTCTTTTCAAAACAATTTCAAAACAAACAAAGAGGTGGGATTCCGCGTGTCCACAATCTGGCAACTCTGCTGGGGAATTTTATTTTAAAATAAATAATATAGAGGTTTGACTCATAACAAACATCCTTAAAATCATCTTTTTGCAATGTCTGGTTCACCGCATTGCACTCCTGCATTTTCCCTCCGATTGTGTCTGAAATGCGACGCTGACATTGTTCAGGTCTTGCTGCGCCAGGGCACAAGTCACCTATGATACTGTACCTTCCACGGTATATCAAAAAGAGTAAACACTTCCGTACTGTCTCTCTGACAGTATATTGGAACTCTCGTCAACAGACCCTCTTTGACTAAACCCACCCTTTGCATATAGATTCCTGTAGAACCTTTCATAGGACTGTTCATTTATATTTTTAGATAGGACAATGTGATATAACTGCTGTATGCCCTGACGGGATTACCTGTGCGGTGTAGACTCTTATGTGGCATGAGGCAGAACCTCTTTCTTATGATTCCCAAGGCAATCACTCACATGTGATCACATTGAGTTGACCTGCCTAGGCACCATGACAAGGATGTCTACTCCATGCTCATAAAGATATACACCACAAACCTTGTTTCTCGGTCCTAGGACATAGGAGTATGAAAACCTGCTAGATAGTATAATCACCATCATCACATGCTCCTGTCATATTCACCTGTTTCACCCATAAACTCTGTCCAGGTGTATCCTAGATATAATCTGTTTCCCCTAGAAACTCTGTCCAGATATCCCAGATATAACCTGTTTCCCCGGAAACTCTGTCCAGATATCCCAGATATAACTTGTTTCTCCTAGAAATTCTTCCCAGATATCCCAGATACAACCTGTTTCCCCGAAAACTCTGTCCAGATATCCCAGATATAACCTGTTTCCCCCAGAAAATATAGGCCCAAAAGCTCACTGGGTTTAGTCTCCACCATGTGTTATCTAGAAATCAGAATCATATTATAGTTCACATCAAACATGTATTCAAGCGACCACGTGCAGTGCATAGGTTTGTGTGCAAATCTATGATATAAAACTACGATTCGAATGATACATGACCTAAAATGTCATATCATGACTTCAGCAAATTTTTAATCACATCTTCTCATGTTTACCATTCTATAACAATCCAAGTTACATAACAAGATGTATCGACTAGAGATTGCAAAACCGTAGGTGACATAGTTTATTTAAGCACAAGTATCGAAAAGTTTTCCAAAATTTTGGTGTATATAACGATGTGCATGTGAGTGCATACCCCCAAACCTAAACCTTTTATTGCCCCCAATGAAACAATAAAATGAAAGAAAGGAAAGTACGTAGAGAAGGAACGATGATACCTCGATTTCGTCAACCACAAACCAGGAGAACGTATATAAATATAGCAATACAGTTCAAACGCTCCAAATGGAGACACTAATTCACCTGGCAATACTTACAAGAAAATAAACTAACAACGAATAAGAAAAGCTAATATATAATACATATGTTTTTTCTTTGTATTTTGTTATTTATTTATTTATTTGTTTGTAAACAATAGAAACTAAACTAAAATTAAAATAACGTAAAGGAAATAAAGAAAAACAAAACTAAAACTATGGAAATAAAGAAATACTTAATCTAAATTTAACTTAAGAGAACAAAATACAAAAATAACTGACCAGGTGCGGGAGACAGGAGGTTAGAGAACAAAAGAGAAAATTCCTGAAAATCCTACCTCGCGCGAGCGATCGTCGCGCGCGCGAATCCCTATATGAGACATTGCTGCTGCTACTTTTATGATTTCTAAAGAAAAATTTTATAAGTCCCAGGCTCGCGTGAGCGGGCCGCTCGGGCAAGACCCCTCGTGCGCGCGATTTTTAGGCGCGACTAGAACCTGAGGCATAAATATAAAAACTTGAAAAAAATTTCTCTAAGTGACAATCTCGAGCGAGCGGGCCGCGCACACGAGGCAGTTTTATTTCTCATTTTTCTTTCTTTCAGTGTATATAAGTTCAAAATAAATTATCCTCGACCACCGAACCTGTTCAGAATGACCAAAACTGACTCAAATGACCCAAAAATGACCGAAAATGCTCAAATATAAGAGAAACAGACAAAGTAAAGCTTGGGCTGCCTCCCAAGAAGCGCTATCTTTTATGTCTTCAGCTAGATCATTCTAGCTCAGGACTTATAGAAGCTGAAAAATCGGACTTTGTACCCCTAAGGATATCAGGAAGACTCCGGTGGTAAGCAGAAATAACGTCGCTTTGAATTAATTCGACCGACGGTTCTTCCAGATTATGTTCAAATCGATTTCTTACCTTTGGAGTAAATTCAACTATCGGGTCTTGGTTGTCAGGATTCATCCGCTCATTACGAATCATATTATTTTCCTCACCCATATTCAGTTCTTTGTTAGTCTCAATATTCCGTCTTACCTCACATTCCGCCTCACATAGGTAATCGTTGTCTTTAGGAGGTTGATCCATAGCATTAAAAACGTTTAATTTTAAGTTCATATTCCCAAATGACACCTTCATTACCCCCGTACGACAGTTAACACGAGTGTTAGCGGTTGCTACGAATGGACAGCCTAAGATGACAGGAGTGTGTTTCCTAGCATCTAGCATGGGTTCTGTGTCAAGGACCATGAAGTTGATAGGATAATAATATTTATCAACTTTAACTAAGACGTCCTTGACAATTCCTCTAGGGATTTTAATAGAACGATCCGCTAATTGTATTGTAGCGACCGTAGGTTTAAGTTCACCTAGTCCTAATTATTTATAGATGTGATAAGATAAGAGGTTAACACTAGCTCCTAAGTCAAGGAGAGCCCGATGAATGTTAGTGTCACCTATGACACATGAAATCGTAGGTGTACCTGGATCTTTATATTTCAGAGTAGCGTGTTGAAAAATTGAGCTCACTTTTTCTGTGAGAAAGACCTTTTTCGGAATATGACTGCACAGCTTGCGCTTTTGAGTGCATAGGTCTTTTAGACATTTAGCGTAAGCGTGAAGTTGTTTTATCGCATCGAGGAATGGAATATTGATTTTAACTTTCTTAAACACCTCGAGTATATCTTTAGTTTTTGACTTTTTCTTAGAAAAATTTGACGGTTCCTTAACGTTTGGTGGAAAAGGCATTTTTGGAATGTAATTAGTTGGGACCGATTATTTTTCTTTTCAACTTTGATTCACGTCCTTACCCATTTCTTTATTCGAGTTAACGTTTAAATTTTTCTCACCCTCGTCCGAAAATTCAACAACTTCCTCTTCCCGAATAGTCGTCCTAGTCGAAACAGCGTTCACTTGCTCACTCTTACCCCTATTCTCGTATTGACCCTGAGGTTTCTGAATTGGTTGACTTGGCAACTTACTATCGATCAAACAGTTTAATGTACTCATTACTTGTCCCATTTGGGACTCTAGTTTTGCGATGGACTGGATGTGGGAATGTACTAACTGGATTACTGACCCAAAGTTTTCAAGTGAGGCCAATACCTTATCCTCAAATGCATTATTACGTGGAGGTGGAGGAGAATTGGGATGTTGTTATTGATATTGTTGAGGCTGAGTACGATAAGTATTAGAAAAATTAGTGGGTGCGGGATTATAACTATTTCGTGAGAATTGTTGTATAGAATTAATGTGTTGCTCCATAAATTTTGGGAATTGAGATACGGAAGGACATGCAAAGATATTATGTGACGGTGCAGAACACAATGCACATACTTCGTGAGGAGGTGAATTGGACCTATTTCCCATCATCATAAATTGGTCAAGTTTTCTATTTAAATCTTGTATTTCGATTGAATGACTTGACTCAACTTTTACCTCTCTTTTTGGCAGTGGCAGGTATCCTTCAGAACGTACCGACACAGCCTGGTGCATCGAGTTCTGGCTTAACGTTACGAACATCTTCCATGCCTCATCGGCGCTTCTGTGCAGGAAAGTACCTGCACAAATGGCATTGACGGTATTTCGAAGTGAGGGAACTAGTCCCTCGTAGAAGACCTGAACTAATTACCACTTGGGAACTTCATGATGTGGGCATGAGCGTAATAATTCTTTAATCTTTTCCCAAGGATCATAATGCGTTTCCCCATCTTGCATCACAAAGTTTGTTATAAATTTCCTTATCTGATTTGTACGCATAATAAGGAAAAACTTTTGTAAAAATGCAGTGTGTAAGGCTTACCAGGCTTTAATTGTATTCGCTCCAATGATTGGAGCCAATACTTCGCTTTCTCTTTTAAAGAGAATGGAAAGAGCTGTAGTTTCAATTCATCATCAGTTACGTTTTGATTTTTAAAGTAGAGCAGATATCTTGAAAATCCCTTAAGTGTTGGTAATGGTCTTCATTAATACGACCATGGAAAGAAGGTAGTAGCGTGATGGTAGATGACTTTATCTCAAAGTAAGATGCCGACACCTCCGGTAAATCAATACATGTTTGTGGTGTATAGACCGTAGGGATGAAATAGTCTTTAAGCAGAGGGGGTTGAGGTATGTTAGGATTGGGATTATATCCGTTATTTCCATTGTTTTTGCCGTCGGCCATTGGATTATGTTTTATGTTAATAAATCGAGTTTTTCTTAACCTTGTAAGTGTACTTTGAATTTCGGCTTGAAATAGAGACGATGGTTCTGGAGTCGATTCGTCGTCTAGCAACTGATCTCTAGAAGCTTGGGTTGAGGATCTATTAATTCTTAAGGTACTTTGAAGTTCATGATCAAAAGTTTGTAATTCAGGTTTACTAGAACGTGTACCAAACATAAACTTAAAAGAAAAATAACTAAAATAGAAACTGACTCAAACATTTACAAGACAAGAATCATGCAAATAAGGCAACAAGCACACAACTATTATGATGCATGAATATTATCCTATAATGAAATGACCGCATCAAGCCCAGCGCCCCGGGTTTCCTAGCTAATGCACGTGAACAATCACTCCTAAACTAATGCAAATCGTGAGTCTCAACGCCCTAACTTACAGTGGTTAGAAGCAAATTTCAAAGGAAGCGATTTAGTTTATTTATTATTTTTTGCTTTTGCGTAAGCTCCTTTTAAGTGCACAGCTGCTCCACTCAAAACGCTAGAATTTGATTACTTTGAGAAACTACAAAACAAAAAGAAAAGTTAGTAACTTAAAACAATAACAAAAAATAAGAAATAAAAAATATAACATAATCTAGTATTTACGAATTAACTAAACTAAGATTCTAAAACTAAAGGTAGTAATGCAATCCCCGGCAACAGCGCCAAAAATTGATCTCGTCAAAATCAAGATATAAAAGTATGCTTACTTATGCTTTACTTTCAAAAGATTTGCAGTGTGGAAGTAAAGGTCGAATCCACAGAGATTGAAAAGTACGCACTTTAATTTTTAAAACCTAAATTTAGTTAATTAAGAAAAATGGATTTTTAATTTAACTTGAATTAAACTAATAACAATAAACGTAAATCTAATTTATGAAAACAATTAAATATTATTTTTATAATATGTTTAAGGAACCTAGGATTGCAAATCCACCACTAGCCTCATAACAAGGGTATTTACGAATTACTTTAGCTTATTAAGTTGGATGATAATGGGGAATTGTAACTACAAGCCCAGTTCCTCCGTCAAGAAAATAACTATGATTCAAGCACCAACATAATCCATCTTCGGTTAGCACGAATTATCCCACACTAAACTAGGGTTGTGGTATAATCCATCTAATCTAGGCATGGACTATTCCGATACTTGATAGCACAATTCAATTTAGGCACCATTACATGTAAATAATGTAAACAAGCATAGCAAGCATAGATCATTGAGCACACTGCCATCAAAATAGATCTAAGACAAGAGTAAACTTTGAAAGTAACGATTTAATTAATAAAAGCGCGATTTATTTATAAAAATCCTCGGAACATGTAACTATCATCCATACATAATAAAACTAAAATAAAAACATAAAACACACCCTATTACTTGGCTAGGGTTTCATTGAAACCCTAGATCTTGAGTTTAGTTGGCCATAGAATTGATGAACGGCAAGAGGTTGATGGAGGAGGCCATGGGAATCCTTGGTCTTCTTCTTCTTCTGCTTGCTTTCCTCTCTTCAATGGATAAAGTTTTAGCTGTGTATGGATGTATCTAATGTCGTGTAATGATGTGTAACCACAAAATTGATTTAGAATAGGATTTATATAGAGTTTGGAAGGATTTAGGAAGCTTTCCTAAGCAAAATCGTAATAAAACTGCTATATTTACGTTTTTGGAAGTCATATGCACAAACCACCTTTATTGGACACTTTAATTTCACAAAATACGCATTTTTGGTTTTTTCACAGGTCACTCGCGCGAGGTACTTTTCGCTGCACAGCGCGACTTTCGTAGAATTACGATAACGTTATACTAGGAGCATGGATTGACTCATCGTTTGTGGAAACGCGTCCGTAACTCGAAGATCTACATTTTATATCTCTGGAGAAATTTCTCAAATTCAAAGTATTCCTTGCCAAAAATGCGATTAACCAAGGCTGCTACTGCATTCAGCTTTCACTGGAATCACCGTTTGAGCCCAGAATGACTTCCAAAGCCACTAATCATTGGTTTTTTGTGCACTTTCAAGTTAAAGCTCCAAATCCTACAAAATTTAGAATACTTATTAAAAAATAACTAATAACTACATAAAATGGTCTAACAAAAGGTATTTGTAAGACTATAAATGGCAACTATTCATCGCCGATCAATCTGAATATGCTAATGAATAATGAACTGAACATGTTGATGAATGCCGAAGAAACACCGAGAAACGTGAAAGAAATCAAGCCAATAGAGGGAGCTCTGAACAATTGGGTGATCGAATCAGGAGTCAACAAATCCCCTCCCCTATTTCCCCGGAAGTCTGTAAAGGCCAATACGAGCCATGATGTTGAGTCCGCTTTTGCTTTCAATGTACCCAAAAATGTTAATGAAATGAATGAAGATTTTGCTTACTCTTTTGTGTCTGATGATCTTGATTTTGAAATTTTTGAGGATTTGCAAAAATTAATTGAAAATGAAAATGAATCTGCATGAAAGATTATTGAAGAAACTTTGCTAATAAACTTGGGCAATGAGGATAATCCACAAAATGTTCATATTGGCACTATACAAGAAAGCAATGAACTAATCAATTTATTAAAAGAATTTAAAGATGTTTTTGCTTGGTCTTACGAAGATATGCTAGGCATTGATCCAGAGATTGTCCAACACCATATCCCTCTCTTTCCTAATTCAAAACCTGTTAAGAAAAAATTGAGATACATGAGACCCGAGTGGACTTTGAAAATTAAAGAAGAAATTGAGAAACAGTTGAAAGCTGGATTTCTGATGGTAACCCGATACCCAGAATGGATAGCCAACATAGTTCCTGTGCCAAAGAAGGATGGAAGGATCCGAGTATGTGTTGACTTCAAAGATTTGAACAAGGCACTATCCCAAGGATGATTTTCCACTTCCACACACAGATGTTTTGGTGGATAACATGGCATGACATGAGCTGCTATCATTCATGAATGGTTTCTTTGGGTACAATTAAATTTAATGGCACCCAAAGATAGAGACAAAACTACATTCACAACTCACTGGGGGACGTACTGCTATCGAGTGATGTCATTTGGGTTAAAGAATGCTGGAGCAACCTATCAGAGAGTAGCTACTACTTTATTGCATGACATGATCCATAAAGAGGTAGAAGTCTATGTGGATGACATGATTATCAAATTAAAGGAAAGAGGTGTACATTTAGCGGCTCTCGCCAGGTTCTTTGAAAGATTGAGAAAATACGAGATGAGATGGAACCCACAGAAGTGTACTTTTATAGTAACTATAGTGAAGCTGCAAGGATTTCTCATTACACAACGGGGAATTGAGGTTGACCCCACAAAGATCAAAGCTATTATGGATATGCCACCTCCGATGAATGAAAAAGAAGTAAGAGGATTTCTGGGACGAATCCAATTCGTCAATTGCTTCATATCTAAGCTCACCACAACTTGTGATCCGCTTTTCAACTTGTTGAGAAAAGGAAAGAAATTCGAATGGGATGATTAGTGGCAAGAAGCTTTTGACAATATCAAGACCTATCTATCAAATCCACCGGTTCTTTCACCCCCGAAGATAGGGAAGCCTTTGCTGTTGTACTTATCCGTGTCGAGAATGCTATGGGATGCATGTTAGCCTAAGAAGTAGATGAAGGGCATACAGAGAAAGTTGTTTACTACTTGAGCAAGAGAATGACTTGATACGAGCTGAAGTATTCTCCGTTAGAGAAAATGTGTTGGGCTTTGGTTTGGACCACTCGTCGTCTAAGGCTTTATATGTTGGCATTCCCTGTTATTTTAATCTCCCGAATGGAACCTTTGAAGTACCTCTTTGAAAAACCCACATTGACAGGCAGAATTTCCCGATGGACCTTGATTTTATCTGAGTTTGACTTGACACATGCTATGAGAAAATCTGTTAAAGGAAGAGGTATCGCAGAGCATTTGGCAGAACATCTGATAAGTCTGAAAAATGAAGAATTCAAGTTCCCGGACGAAGGATTGATGGAATTGAGAGAAGATGTATGGAAGATGTATTTTGATGGAGCTGCAAACCAGAAAGGATACGGAGTAGGGATCATCCTTGTATCCCCTGAAGGAGCACATACCCCGTTTGCTATTAAATTGAAGTATACCTCCACCAACAACACTGCTGAGTATGAAGCTTGTATATTGGGGTTAGAAGCCGCATTGACTTTGGAAGTAAGGAAACTTGATGTATTCAATGATACCAATCTAATCATATCCCAAGTTTGAGGAGATAGGAAAGTCAAAGAAGAAAAGTTGAAGCCTTATCATGAATATATTGAGTTTCTACAAACTCGCTTCTTGCATATCTCATTCTTCTATCTGCCTCGAGAAGAAAATAAGCTAGTAGACTCTTTGGCTACTTTAGCCTCGATGATTGAGATTCTGTGGGAATCAGGTTAACTCCGTTGATGATTGAACAGAGAGAAAAACTGTCTTATGAGATGACCGGAGAAATCGAGGAACCAGAAGAACTTTTGTGGTACATAGATGTGTGGAACTTCATCGAAAATGAGGAATATCTAGAAGGTGTGTCCGAAAAAGACAAGAGAGCCATAAGAAGATTCTCAGATCAGTTCATGATTTGTGGTAGAAGTCTGCTAAGGAAATCATATAATGACTTCAACTTGACATGTTTATATGGCAATAGTTCGAAGAAAATGATGGAGCAAATTCACGAAGGGGTGTGTGGACTTCACATGAGCGGACACATGTTAGCCAAGAAGATCATCCAGCAAGGGTATTATTAGACTACTATAGACAAATATTGTTATGAATATGTCAGAAAATGCCACAAGTGTCAGATCCATGCCAATATGAAGCATGTGCCGCCATCACTGCTGTACAACATGACTACTCCTTGGCCATTCTCAGTTTGGGGAATAGATGTTATTTGGGAAGTAACCCCCAAGGAGTCTAATGGGCATCAATATATCCTCTTAGCAATTGTTTATTTCGTAAAATGAGTGGAAGCGGAATCCTATGCGACATTGAAGGCTAAAGATGTGGCCAGATTTATCAGAAGAAATATAATCTGTCGATATGGGGTCCCTCATGAATTGATATCAGATCATGGCAGCCATTTCCAGAAGGAAGTTTTGGATTTACAAAAGCAATACAAGATCATGCATCACATGTCAGTACCATATAGGTCGCAAACAAATGGGGCAGTTAAAGCAGCCAATAAGAATTTGAAGATGATTCTAAGGAAGATGACTGATATGCACCGGGATTGGCATGAGAAATTACCATATGCATTGTGGGGATATAGAACATCCATCAGAACATCTACAGGAGCCACTCCTTATTCCCAGTCGAAATAGAAATACCATCGCTAAGAATTGTGGCTGAATCCGAGATTCCAGAATTAGATTGGTTAAGAAACTGATATGAAGAGCTAATGTTACTTGATGAAAAGAGGCTAGCTAAAATTGATCATGTACATATCTACCAAAGGAGAATAGCTCGAGTATTCAACAGGAAAGTCCGTCCAAGAAAACTCGAATAAGGCGACCTTGTGCTTAAGGAATTAAAAGCTCCTTTTTATGATCCAAGAGGGAAATTCAAACCAAATTGGATTGGTCCATACATCATCAAGAAGCTTCTCTCTGCAGGAGAAGCATACCTGATGGATCTAGATGGAGTTGAATTCAATCAACCAATCAACATTGATCGTCTCAAGAAATACTATGCTTAAAACCTTTCTTTCAAGCCCTTTCTTTCAAAATCTCCAACATTTGAGGAACTACGCTTGACCTGATTCTCACTTGGGGATACGTAGGCAACCTACTCAATTTGGTCACTGCTCCTGAAAAACTCAGCCACACTTCAAATACCTTCCTTCGAACCTCGGCCGAACTACTTTGGACCTAATTCCCACTTGGGGATAAGTAGGCGAGCTTCCCTAGCTCTCGGTCCATGAACCCTACAAACTAGGGGCAAACTTTCAAATTTGCCTAGAACCTCAAGATTTCACTGCCACACTAGGGGCAAATTGCATTTGCACAAACTTCCATTTATCCCTATCAACTAGGGCAAATTGCCATTTGTCCATGTCTTGCTACCTGTTCTTTCAGGATCACTTGGCAATTAGAATTAATTAACTAAGTGAAAAATCTGGTAATTCTTGATATTAAATTGAAAAGTTTTTAGCAATCTGAAAAATGTGAGTATAATGTCAAGACTGAAACATTATGTGGAAAATTTTTAAAACTTCAAGATTACATGCAAAGCCAACACAATATCCTGCTGCAAGATAAAATTTTCATTTCTAACATGCAAATCCTTGGGAATTCAAACATCAAAATCAAAAGACATTTTCGAGAAAGGGAATCGTTGGAAATTTCCTTTCCATGTAACCGAGTCCTATATTTCAGTGTGCAAAGTGTCAAGCAAATTGAACTCGTAAGCAAGGAATGCAAAGCAGAAGCAAAAGATAACATAAAGCAACATCAAGAAAAGTCAAGGGTACAAGCCCATCGAGTTTCAAACAGAATACATCAACTTCAGACTCAATACAAAAAGAAAGAAAGCAAAAAAGATAGTCATAAGTACATATGAAAATGGGTAATCATCAGAATCAGCGACAACGAGTAGCTCGTGGGTACCGAGTAGGCATATCTAAAGCCGTAGAGCTATCATCATCGTCAATTAAGTGCCATCGCCTAGATCCGCTAGCCCCTCAGAATTCGTATTCACTCAGGGTTTAATGAACATTAAGTGTTCTAAACACACTATTCTAGGTATCTAGAGATTCAATTTTAAAGAAAAGTTTGAAATCAACGCACATTTGAAAGCAATTTTAAAAAAGAGTCGTTTGATTTCTAAAATATGACGAAAGTTTCGGAGGAATTCCGGGCTTCAATTGGACTTCTATTCTCATTTCAAAACCTCTGAGAATATTTTTATACTAAAATTCAACCTGATAGATTTCCAACGGTACATAAATGGACAATTTCGGACACCAAAAAGCATTCTTACAAAAATCTAGAAAAGCAGTGCACTTGAAACTTGAAACAGGGCATGTGGGCAACCAGATGATGCCAAAAATGAGATGGCGGTTTTGGATTGTGAGGTAGTGGGTCCCACTATAACCACCACCTATGAGGAGTGTTCTTCATCGAGTTTTTCTAGTTCCAAACTCTTCTAGAAGGCTCCCACTGCGAGGAAATTGCCTGGAAATTGCGTTTAGGCACCGAAATGGCCATTTTATCCCTTTTCTGCTCTCTAAAAATCCTGTTTTAACCCTGTAACTTAAGAGTTTAGTCTTCAAAACTCTATATAAGATCTCATGAATCTTATATGAGATCATGGAAGTAGTATCTAAGGAGTATCTTCAAAATACCTTGAGATTATACAAGAGATAGAAAAGAGAATACATAAGTGGATAAACTTGAAAAATACTTTCCACTTAAGAGAGAATTCTAGAGAGAGAATTATAAATTAGAATTCCCTAAACTAATCTCAAGATAATTAGATTAGATGAATTAGACATCAATTGCCTCCATTAACTTCCATGGTTGAGTGCTTGAAGAACACTTGAAGAAGAAGATTTTCAATTCAACTTTGGTTATATAATTGAGAATCTTCCAAGAGGTAAACACTATAATTCATATCTAATTCCTATTATATATATATATAGATCTATAAGATTTGGATCTAGCTTAGTTTTATTTTATTTGTAGAACACTCATCTTCTTCATCTCTTGTTCTTCACACACTCACATAGCTAGATCCAAATCTCTTTTGATTTTCATTGATAATTCATAATTAGAGATTGTTTTCCACTTTTTGATTTCAATTTTGATTTCATTCTTCAATTTTAGTTCAGATTCATGCTTACATGATTATATCTATGTATCTATTTTGAATTCTATGATGGTTTAGAAGTATGATCTATGAGAGGGATGACTCCTCTGTTCATACCCATCTCATGAGTATCTCCATTACCTAGAATTCATATTGAATTTCATCTCCAATATGATATTTGTAAGTCCCTTTGATCCATGATCTAAAGTTCTTCATAGAACTTGAGGGCTAAATTGATTGGAAATCATGATAGTCAATTTGATCTATGAATTTGATCTCTCTAATAAGCTTCAATCAACACCTATGATGTTTTCCTCACACTTTAAAATGAACTATATAAAAATTCAGCAAAACAGATTGGTTTTGTACATGAGATTTGGTCAATCAAAACCCATAGTTTGATGGATTTCAAATTTTCTAGGTAAATTTTGATGAATTAGCTTTCATCCGGTTCGTTTTGAGAGCTTCTAGGATTCATACGCTATTCTTATAAATTGTTGAGAAATCGGTTGACAGATTTATACCTAATCCCTTTGTGCTTGAATTTCTGAAAATTTAAAATATTTATCGATGCTCCACTTTTTGGGGATGATTTCTAACTCATATATCCATATGTCGATGTAAAATCGAGAGCTTACAATCTAGTTTCTAACTTATTTATTAGAGACATCTTATCTAGAATTGTTGCATTATTGCATTACACGTTTCTACTTTTTTTTTGCTTTTGCGACTCCGCTTGAGTCAACCCAATGTAAGTCTTCTTATTCCCTTTTCCATATCAAGACATGTTTCCTTTATTTGCATCGGTCCCGGGCGGGACTAGCCACTGTAAGTGTACCTCTCTCTTGTATTGCATGTGCATCTGACTTCTACTTGATTTAATCTCTTGACATGATTTTCCTTAGATGTTTCTTTTTGATATGTATATATATCTAGTATGCTTGAGAAAGTAACACCAATTATGAATTAAGAACAAGGATATTTGAATCAAGGCCTACCGTTCGGTAGGGCGAGGAGGGGGTGCTTTAGTCCTGCTTGGGCTCCTTCCCCTCTCGTACCAAGACCCCCAAACCTAGTTTCTGGTAATGAAGGGTGAGTAACCTTATTCAAATTTGGGCGAGTCAAACTTAGGTTTCTTAATTCTCGCTAAAAATTAGGTGGCGACTCTTTATCTTTAGGACCACGTGAGGAAGTTCTAGTTTTCCTTAAAGTGTGGTCCTTGGGATTCGTCCCGGGACACTATCGAGGGAAGACGCCAAGACGACCAAGCGGAGCGTGTCCACAGTATATGGCATGGAGGCAGTGCTCCTGGTTGAGATAGAGTTACCATCCCTGCGAGTGATGGCAGAATGTGAAATTTTAGAATTTGGCTGGTTAAGAGAAAGATACGAAGAACTGGCTCTCATGGATGAAAAGCGCCTAGCAGCGATAGACCACGTCTGAATCTGTCAAAAAAGAGTAGGCCGTGCTTTTAACAAGAAGGTTCGCCCGAGGAAAATGGTCAAGGGTGACCTTATTCTTACGGAACTGCGAGCCCCAATCTTTGACCCACGCGGAAAATTCAAACCTAAATGGGATGGCCCATACATCGTCAAAACTATCATTTCCGGAGCAGCGACCTACCTCATGGACCTCGACGGTGTCGAACTCAAAGAACCAATCTACATGGATCACCTCAAGAAGTACTATGCTTGACCCAATTTCTTTCAAGCCTCCCCTTGAACTATGCTCGACCTGATTCCCGCTCAGGCATATGTAGGCAACCGCATCAGTTCGGTCAATCCACCCACAAGAATAGCCCATCTCCTTCAAACCTTGCCTTGAACTACGCTCGACCATATTTCCACTCGGGGATACGTAGGCAACCGCATCGGTTTGGTCAACACCATCATAATCAACCCCTTTTCTTTTAAGACTTTGGTCCAAACTACGTTGGACCTGATTGCCACTCTGGGGTATGCAGGCAGACTTTCAGAAAAAAAAAATCAAAAGAAAAGAAGGATGGCTCGCAAGGTCAAAAATCTGAAACGGCGCCTAGGAGAAAATTAGAGCTAAATCCAAAGTGAGCAATAACAAAAGAGAGAAAAGAGCTCGCTAGGTCACCTAACTGCTGCCTAGGCAAAATTATGAGTGTATGAGAGAAATAAAGTCGCGGTCCTTACCATAACCCAAGAAATCACCTTTACACTAGGGGCAAACTTCGGCCACCCGCCTCGTTTGCCTGAATCTCTTCTAAACTAGGGGAAAACTTCGGTCATCTAACTCGTTTGCCTCATGACCTCCCATATCCCAAACTATGGGCAAACTTCAGCTACTCGCCTCATTTGCCTATAATCGTCCTAGAATGCCCAAACAAGTATCAAAAGCAAACATCTGATCAAAATCATACTACAAATGTTTTCAGAAAGCCAAATGAATAAAATAAGGTTCTCCAAGCAACCAAGGTTCGCCGATAAACAAACTTCGAATATTACATAAGAAGGGATAAATGAAAACACAAAAAAAAAGTTCTTTTAAGAAAGCAATCACAAATATCAAAGACACTTGGAGGAAAGAAGCAGAATCAGTCAAGTCTAGTCTTATTTTGTGTCTTTTATTTCTTCAAAGGTCTTTAGAAGTAGGCTTTTACTTGGCATGCCCATTGATGTTGTCAATATCAAGATGTAAAAAGTGTTCTTTACTTTTCCAAAGATTTGCAGTGTTGAAGTAAAGGTCGAACCCACAGAGATTGATTACTACAGCTCTGAATTTTAAAACCTAAGTCTAATTAATTAGGAAAAACGGATTTGAATTTGAATTTAATTAAACTAATAACAATAAAAGTAAATCTAAACTATGAAAGCAATTAAAAGTGTTTTTAATGAATATGTAAAGGGAACCTAGGATTGCAAATCCACCACTAGTTTCATAATAGGAATATTTATGAATTACTTTAGCTTATTACGTTGGATGAATATGGGGAATTGTAGCTACAAGCCCAATTCCTCCGACAAGAAGATATTCATGGTTCAAGCACCAACATAACCCATCTTCGGTTAGCACGAATTATCCCACACTAAACTAGGGTTGTGATCTAATCCGTCTAACCTAGGCATGGACTATTCAGATACTTGATAGCACGAATCAATAAAGCACCATCACATGTAAACAATCTAAACAAGCACAGCAAGAATAGATCGTTGAGCACATCACAGTCAAAATAGATCTAAGACGAGAATAAATTCTGAAAGCAATGATTTAATCACTAGAAGTACGATTTGTTAATAAAAATCCTCTCAACATGTGACTGTCATCCATACATAATAGAACTAACATAAAAACATAAATAAAACCCTATTACTCGTCTAGGGCTTCATTGAAACCCTAGATCTATGATCTAGCCGTCCATGGAAGTGATAGATGGCAAGTAGTTGATGGAGGAGGCCATGGAAACCCTTGGTCTTCTTCTTCTTCTCCTTGCTTCCCTCCCTTCAATGGCTGGAAGTATGGTTGTAGAATGTGTGCATAATAATTGCCAACCCCTCAAAATTATAAAAACTAAGTATATATAGATTTACAACAAGTTTTGGAAGCCTTTCCAACTCGAAACGGACTGAAACTGATGTAATTTACAATCTGGACGTCATTCAGCAGTTTCGTTTGCACAGGAGTCTTCAGTATACTGAAATACGCAACTTTGGTTTTTACCCATATCGCGCGAGCGCGACATTTTGGCCTTCGCGCGCGCGGATCGCGCGAGCGATTTTGGGATTCTCGCGCGAGCGGATCGCGCGAGCGATTTCTGGTTCTTCGCGGGCGCGGGTCGCGCGCGCGACTTGTCTTTTTCAGCTTCTTTAGCTCTGCTTTTTCACCCTGTTTAGCCTGGTTTAGTTGATTTCTTCCAAAACCTGTCAGAAACTAGAAAACAAAGTAAAAATATACAAAAACAGGATAAAATGGTCTAACAAATGCGCGTTAAGGCATATAATTAGGATTAGTTCTCTCCCGATCACACCCCCAAACCTACATTTTGCTAGTCCTCGAGCAAAACTAAAATAAAAACTAACTACTAATAACATACTATTCCATTTTCGCATGGATTGCGATTGCATTTAGCGTATGCAACAAGCCTTTTAAACCTCTAGGTGTCCCTAGTCGGACGAGTGAAGTCTCGTGAGCGTTCTCGTCAACAAGTCACCCACAACCATCTTTATTAACTTAAAAATTTAAAAAGTTTTATTAAAACGAAAAACTAAAACAATCAATACTCCTTATTATAAAACAAAGATTTGAAATAGAATAACGAACATAAAAAAAAACATAATGAAACATCCACCTAAATCAAGAAAAACAATCTCAAGCACATGCATCGTATAAATCAATAGAGTTCCTCATACAATTGCACGTGTGTGATATGGTAGTCAAATAAACACGCGCATGTCATGAACTTGGAATATAACTCGGATGACCATCCAACTATGCTTCGACTACGAATCTCACAATGTTAATTACACTTTCAAATGAAACACTCAGAAACATGTGTAATTTCTCTAGTATACATGAGCAAAGGAATTATGTTTTCAAGACGAATAACGCTCACATACGACATGAAAAAGACGCATGACACGAAAGAACAATAGTCTCATGGATAAGATGCCAACAATCAAGAAAAAAATAATCATTACCATGTTTTAATCCCTCTCCCATCGTTTTCATATCCGAACCATGTTTCCTAAGATCAAATAGGACTTTTCAAAGGTTGTATTGTGGCTCAGGCAATGAAAAATGATAGAACGGATTAATTGGGTAGGTTTAGAATGGCATTGTAAGGCATGTTCAATTTCTTTCACTCTTCTTCTCTACCAACTTTCTCTTCTTTCATTCTCTTTTCTCATTCATTTTTTTTTCAACCTTCTTCTTTTTATTTTGTTTTCAATATATTCCTCTTCTCTTTTTCCTTTTCTTGCTTCTCAAATGATTATTGAATACCAAGCAACTACCCCAATAGCATCTTATTTTCTTCCTCCTTTTAAACACATCACCTTAACACTACTAAAAGGTAACAAATCTCTCAGTGGTGAACTCCAAGTTTGTCAAGTCGGAGCAAAAACAAGGATAATAGTAATCAAAGAAAGAAATGGCATTTTAACGGCTCAAAGGGCGAACTAAGGAAATTTTATAATTTATCGGTCGGCAATAAACAAAGAGGGCCTAAAATCATTTCCTAGGGTAATACGGTTCTTCAATATTTACGACGGAAGATTATTTAGCATGGTAACAACTATTTTAACTTGATTATCAACCAAAACAAGAATAATGAGACTAAACAACAAATAGATGCGCTATTTCAATGAAATTCGACAAACACAAGATATTTATAACCCTCTAAAAAGAAAAGACAGGCTCAAAAGCTCACCGGGTCTAGTCTCCACCATGTGTTATCTAGAAATCCGAATCATATTAGAGTTCACAACCAACATGTATTCAAGCGACTACGTGCAGGGCATAGGTTTGTGTGCAAATCTATGATATAAAACTACGATTCAAACAATACATAACTTAAAACATTACATCATGACTTTAGCAAATGTTTAATCACATATTCTCTTATTTACCATTCTATAACAATTCAAAGTTATTGAACAAGAAGTATCAAATTAATATTGCAAAAACGTCGGTAACATCGTTTATTTAAACACACTTATTGAAAAATTTTAAAATTTTAGTGCATAATAATGTGCATGTGTGTGCATACCCCCAAACCTAAACCTTTCATTGTCCCCAATGAAACAATAAAACGAAAGAAAGGAGAGTACATAAGGAAGGAACGATAGTACCTCGATCTCGGCAATGACAAACAGGTGAACACAATTGAATATGTCAATAAAGTTCAATGTTACCTATTACTTCTTAATAAAAGAAAACAAACTAACAAAAGAATATTAAAAGTACACGAAACCAAAATATAAATTTAAAAACTAATCTAAACTAAACTAAACTAGCTAATGGAAAAGAAATAAAACGAAAAAATATAAATGTAACAAGAAAAACAACGAATACGAACTAAAATGAACCAAATAAACAAAAACTAAAAAGAAACACAAATAAAATAGGTAGGGGGAAAGAGATAGAAAACAAAAGGGAAAAACAGGAAAATGAGGAAATCGCGCTAGCGACCGTCGCGCGCGCGAATTCCTGGATTTATTTTTTTATTTTATTTTTTTTAAAAAGCAATCTCGCGCGAGCGAGGTACCTCGCGCCCGCGAAACCAGGTGCGAAGAGAACCTGAGGGCTCATATAATGTAAACGAAAGAAAAAAACACTAAGGCACATTCTCGCGCCAGCGGGCCGCGCGAGCGAAGTCTCGCGCGAGCGGGCCGCGCGCACGAGAATGGTATTTTCCATTTTTTAGCTAAAATTATGTATACAATATTAAAATAAATTAATTCTAACCCCCAAACCTGTCCAGAATGTCCAAAACAGACTCAAACAGACTCAAAAACGACCAAAACAAAGAAAACAGACGAAATTAAGCTTGGGTTGCCTCCCAAGAAGCGCTAACTTTTACGTCTTCAGCTAGACCGTTCTAGCTCAAGACTTACGGAGGTTGAAAATCAGACTTCGTACCCCTAAGAATGTCAGGCAGAGCTCGATGGTAAGCAGAAATTACGTCGCTTTGAATTAATTCAATCGACGGTTTATCAGTATGTTCAAATCGATTTCTTACCTTTCGAGTAGATTCAACATTAGGGTCCGAAGTATTAGGATTCATCCACTCATCATCCTCTATATTATTCCCCGCACTTATATTTATTACGTTCTTAGGCTCAATATTCCGTTTAACCTCACTACCCTCCACACCTAGATAATCGTCGTCCTTGGGAGATTGATCAACAGCATTAAAAACATTTAATTTTAATTTTATATTCCCGAACGACACTTTCATCACCCCTGTTCTACAATTGACACGTGCGTTGGCCGTGGCTAAGAATGGACGACCAAGAATAACAGGAGTGTGTTTCCTAGCATCTAGCACGAGTTCAGTGTCAAGGACGATAAAATCAACGGGATAGAAACATTGATCAACTTTAACTAAAACGTCCTCGACGATTCCTCTAGGTACTTTGACGGAACGATCCGCTAATTGAATAGTAGCGGCCGTAGGTTTAAGTTCACCTAGTCCTAATTGTATATAGACGTGATAGGGTAAAAGGTTAACACTCGCTCCTAAGTCAAGGAGAGCCCGATGAATGATAGTGTCACCTATGACACATGAAATCGTAGGCGTACCTGGATCCTTATATTTCAGAGGAGCGTGTTGGAAAATTGAACTTACTTTTTCCGTGAGGAAGACCTTTTTAGGCGTATGACTGCGTATTTTGCGTTTTTGCGTACAAAGGTCTTTTAGACATTTAGCATAAGCGGGAATTTGTTTTATAGCATCGAGGAAAGGAATATTTATTTTGACTTGTTTAAACACCTCGAGTATATCCTCAACCTTAGACTTTTTATTTGTAAGATTAGACGGCTCCTCAACATTAGGTGGATATGGCATTCTCGGAATATAATTCGTTGGGACCGATTCTTTTTCTTTCCTATTTTGGCTCACGTCCTCACCCTTCGTCGTATTAGAGTTGCTATTCATATCTTTCACATTCTCATTCGGAATTTCTATTACCTCTTCCTCTCGTGTAGTCAACCTAGTTGAGACGGCGTTTACTTGCTCATTCGATCCCTTAACCTCATATTGTCCCTTAGGGTTTTGAATTGTTTGACTAGGCAACGTCCCCTCGTTTCTACGACTCACTATAGTAGCTAGTTGTCCCATTTGGGATTCAAGCTTCGCAATGGATTGTGTGTGTGAGTGCACTATTTGTGCTTGTGCCTGTACTTGCGTTTCAATAGTCTTAAGGGACGCCAACACCTTTTCCTCAAAAGCATTACCCCTTGAAGGATTCGAATTAGGAGGCGGGTGTTGGTATTGATTAGGTTGAAACTGAGGTCGTATGCATTTGGAAAATTAGTTGCCTCATTAAGATTATTAGTATTATTTTTCCACGAGAAGTTAGGATGGTTTCTCCATGGCGCATCCGGATTATTAGTAGTTGCATTATAATTATTTCGTGGGTATTGTTGAATAGAATTAATGTGTTGCTCCACGAATTCCGAAAATTGACTCGCCGATGGACATGCAAGTATCGAATGTGAAGGATCAGAACATAATGCACAAATTTCACGAGCGGGTGAGACTGTCGTTTGGTTCATTGTTAAAAGTCGGTCAAGTTTGTTAGATAGTTCTTTCATTTCAATTGATTGACTTGACTCGAATTTTACCTCCCTCTTAGGTTGTGGGTATCCCTCAGAACGGACAGACACCGCTTGGTGCATCGAATTCTCGCTTAAAGTTTCAAATATTTTCCAGGCCTCGTCGGCGCTTTTGTGTAGGAAGGTTCCCGCACAAACGGCATCGACGGTATTCCTAACAGAGGGAATAAGCCCCTCATAGAAGACCTGAACAAGTTGCCACTTAGGGACCTGATGATGTGGACACGAGCGTAATAATTCTTTAAATTTTTCCCACGTGTCGTAGAGTGATTCCCCATCTTGCATCACAAAGTTTGTTATAGATTTTCTTATCTGGTTCGTACGCATAATCGGGAAAAACTTTTGTAAAAATGCGGTGTGTAAGTCTTCCCATGTTCTAATTGTGTTTGGCTCCAAAGATTGGAGCCAATATTTAGCTTTGTCCTTTAATGAGAATGGAAAGAGCCGCATTTTTAATTCATCATCAGTAAGATTTTGAATTTTCAAAGTAGAACATATATCTTGAAAATCTCCTAAGTGTTTATATGGATCTTCATTTAAACGTCCATGGAAAGATGGAAGTAGCGAGATGGTACACGACTTTATCTCAAAGTGAGATGCCGTCGCCTCCGGTAATTCAATACATGTTTGTGGCGTGTAAGTCGTCGGAATAAAATAATCTTTAAGTGGAGGAGGTGGTGGTATATTAGGATTATTCATATTAGCTCCGTTGTTATTTTGGTTGTTGTCGTTATTATTTCCAATGTCTGCCATTTTAATCGGTTCTATGTTATGAAAGCGTGGTTTCTTTAGTCTTGTAAGAGTACTACGTATTTCAGATTCAAATAAAGACGTTGGTTTTGGTGTCAAATCGTCGTCTATTAAAAACCTTGTTCTAGAAGTTAAGTTTGAAGACTTGTTAAGTCTTAATGTACGTTCAAGTTCAGAGTCAAAAGGTTTTAATTCCGGTTTGTTTGAACGTGTACCTAACATAAACTAAAACAAAAGAAAAGAAATTAAAAACAAAGACTAACTAAACAAAATAAACAAATAACAATCACGCAAAGAAGATAACAAGCACTCAACTACTATGATGCATGCAAATTATCCTGTAATGCAATGACCGCGTCAAGCCCAGCGCCCCGGGTTTCCTAGCTAATGCAGTGCAATTAACCCTAAACTAATGCAAATAGTGCGTCACAGCGCCCTGACTTACAGCGGTTTAAAGCGAATTCCAAAGGAAGCAATTTATTTAATTTTATTTATATTTTTATTTGCGTAAGCTCCTTTGATGTAATTAGCTGCTCCACTCGGAAACGTTGACTTCAAAATAAAAAAAAACAAGTTAGTAACTAAAAATAAAACGAAAAATAAGAAAAGGAAACCTAATCTAATCTTTACGAATTAACTAAACTATGATTCTAAAACTAAGGGTAGTAATACAATCCCCGGCAACGGCGCCAAAAATTGATGTTGTAAATATCAAGATGTAAAAAGTGTTCTTTACTTTTCAAAAGATTTGCAGTGTGGAAGTAAAGGTCGAACCCACAGAGATTGATTACTACAGCTCTTAATTTTAAAACCTAAGTCTAATTAATTAGGAAAAACGGATTTGAATTTGAATTTAATTAAACTAATAACAATAAAAGTAAATCTAAACTATGAAAGCAATTAAAGTGTTTTTAATGAATATGTAAAGGGAACCTAGGATTGCAAATCCACCACTAGTTTCATAATAGGAATATTTATGAATTACTTTAGCTTATTACGTTGGATGAATATGGGGAATTGTAGCTACAAGCCCAATTCCTCCGACAAGAAGATATTCATGGTTCAAGCACCAACATAATCCATCTTCGGTTAGCACGAATTATCCCACACTAAACTAGGGTTGTGATCTAATCCGTCTAACCTAGGCATGGACTATTCGGATACTTGATAGCACGAATCAATAAAGCACCATCACATGTAAACAATCTAAACAAGCACAGCAAGAATAGATCGTTGAGCACATCACAGTCAAAATAGATCTAAGACAAGAATAAATTCTGAAAGCAATGATTTAATCACTAGAAGTACGATTTGTTAATAAAAATCCTCTCAACATGTGACTGTCATCCATACATAATAGAACTAAAATAAAAACATAAATAAAACCCTATTACTCGTCTAGGGCTTCATTGAAACCCTAGATCTATGATCTAGCCGTCCATGGAAGTGATAGATGGCAAGTAGTTGATGGAGGAGGCCATGGAAACCCTTGGTTTTCTTCTTCTTCTCCTTGCTTCCCTCCCTTCAATGGCTGGAAGTATGGTTGTAGAATGTGTGTATAATAATTGCCAACCTCTCAAAATTATAAAAACTAAGTATATATAGATTTACAACAAGTTTTGGAAGCCTTTCCAACTCGAAACGGACTGAAACTGATGTAATTTACAATCTGGACGTCATTCAGCAGTTTCGTTTGCACAGGAGTCTTCAGTATACTGAAATACGCAACTTTGGTTTTTACCCATATCGCGCGAGCGCGACATTTTGGCCTTCGCGCGCGCGGATCGCGCGAGCGGTTTTGGGATTCTCGCGTAAGCGGATCGCGCGAGCGATTTCTGGTTCTTCGCGGGCGCGGGTCGCGCGCGCGACTTGTCTTTTTTAACTTCTTTAGCTCTGCTTTTTCACCCTGTTTAGCCTGGTTTAGTTGATTTCTTCCAAAACCTATTAGAAACTAGAAAATAAAGTAAAAATATACAAAAACAGGATAAAATGGTCTAACAAATGCGCGTTAAGGCATATAATTAGGATTAGTTCTCTCCCGATCACCCATCCACTGATGAAAGGAGCAATAGTAACAACTCTAACTCTAGAAGCAAAGACCCTCTCAGTAGACCCCTGGGGGACCTCTTCAACTCGCCTGTACTGTCTGGTCTATCGACGAGGATGATAGAAAGAAATCACTCTCAGACCCATCAACCACACTCTCTGGTAATCTCTGAGGCTGGTGGTCACAGCATGGAGGCCCCAATGCCCTACAATCCAGCAAATGTAATCCTCAGATAAAGTACCCATCATGCTAACCCAATTGGCAGAAGTGTAATGAGAATGAAGCACGGCCCTGCGGAAGTAAACTGGTTGCACACTACCAGTCCATAATTGAAGACGCTCGTAGAGCCAAGCCTGTAATACCAAGGGCGCCCCAGAAAGGAGGAGAGTTCCATGATTAAAAGCACAATCCAAACCATTCAGTGTTTTGGCCAGAACCATGGCCATGGGGTTCTTACTCAATTTCAGCCTGAGGCACACATGCACGAAGTCAATGGAAGTACTCGAGAATAAAAAGTGCGAAGTCATGCACAATATCATAGCAGCACCACGGGTAGCATCATATACGCTAGGATTCCTAGGACTAGCATACCGGGTAACGATGGAAACAATGTCAAGAACCTCACCATGAATTAGTCGGCGGTAAATTTTATCACCCTTGTCTGGAAATTCAAAAACTTCCTCTTCCCGAATAGTCATCCTAGTCGAAACAGCGTTCACTTGCTCACTCTTACCCCATTCTCGTATTGACCCTGAGGTTTCTGAATAGGTTGACTGGGCAACTTACTCTCAATCAAACAGTTTAATGTACTCACTACTTGTCCCATTTGGGACTCTAGTTTTGTGATGGACTGGGTGTGGGAATGTACTAACTGGATTAGTGACAAAAACTTTTCAAGTGAGGCCAACGCCTTCTCCTCAAATGCAATATTACGTGGAGGTGGAAGAGGATTGGGATGTTGTTATTGATATTGTTGAGGCTGAGTACGAGAAGTATTAGAAAAATTAATCGATGCAGGATTATAATTATTTTGTAGGAATTGTTGAATAAAATTAATGTGTTGCTCCACAAATTTTGGGAATTGAGATGCTGAAGGACATGCAAAGATATTCTGAGACGGTGCAGAACACAATACACATACTTCGTGAGGGGGTGAATTGGACCTCTTTCCCATCATCATAAATTGGTCAAGTTTTCTATTTAATTCTTGTATTTCGATTGAATGACTTGACTTAACTTTTACCTCTCTTTTTGGTAGTGGTAGGTATCCTTCAGAACATACCGACACAGCCTGGTGCATCGAGTTCTCGCTTAACATTTCAAAAATCTAAACAAGCACATCAAGCATAGATCATTGAGCACACTACCATCAAAATAGATCTATGACAAGAGTAAACTTTGAAAGTAACGATTTAATGAATAAAAGCACGATTTATTTATAAAAATCCTCGAGACATGTAACTTTCATCCATACATAATAAAATTAAAATAAAAACATAAAATACACCCTATTACTTGGCTAGGGTTTCATTGAAACCCTAGATCTTGAGTTTAGTTGGCTATAGAATTGATGAACGGCAAGAGGTTGATGGAGGAGGCCATGGGAATCCTTGGACTTCTTCTTCTTCTCCTTGCTTTCCGCTCTTCAATGGCTAAAGTTTTAGCTGTATATGGATGTATCTAATGCTGTGTAACGATGTGTAACCACAAAATTGATTTGGAATAGGCTTTATATAGAGTTTGGAAGGATTTAGGAAGGATTCCTAAGCCAAATCGTACTAAAACTGCTATATTTACGTTTCTGGACGTCATATGCACAAACCACCTTCGTTGGGCACTTTAATTTAACAAAATACGCATTTTTGGTTTTTTCATAGGTCACTCGTGCGAGGTACTTTTCGCGACACTGCGCGACTTTCGTAGAATTGTGATAGCGTTTTACTCGGAACTTGGATTGACTCGTCGTTTACGGCCACGCATCCGTAACTCAAAGATCTACATTTTATATCTCTGGAGAAATTTCTCAAATCCAAAGTATTCCTTGCCAAAAATGCGATTAACTAATGCTGCTACTACATTCAGCTTTAACCGGAATCACCATTTGAGCCCAGAATGACTTCCAAAGCCAGTAATAATTGGATTTTTGTGCATTTTCAAGTTAAAGCTCCGAATCCTTCAAAATTTAAAATACTTACTAAAAAATAACTAATAACTACATAAAATGGGCTAACAAAGGGTATTTGTAAGACTATAAATAGCAACTATTCATCGCCGATCAATCTGAATATGTTGATGAATGCCGAAGAAACACCGAGAAACGTGAAAGAAATCAAGCCAATAGAGGGAGCTCTGAACAATTGGGTGATCGAATCAGGAGTCAACAAATCCCCTCCCCCATTTCCCCAGAAGTCTGTAAAGGCCAATATAAGCCATGATGTTTAGTCCGCTTTTGCTTTCAATGTACCCAAAAATGGTAATGAAATGAATGAAGATTTTGCTTAGTCTTCTGTGTCTGATGATCTTGATTTTTAAATTTCTGAGGATTTGCAAAAATTAATTGAAAATGAAAATGAATTTTCATGCAAGATTATTGAAGAAACTTTGCTAATAAACTTGGGCAATGAAGATAATCCACAAAATGTTCATATTGGCACTACACTCACTTCACAAGAAAGCAATGAACTAATCAATTTATTAAAAGAATTTAAAGATGTTTTTGCTTGGTCTTACGAATAAATGCCAGGAATTGATCCATAGATTGTCCAACATCATATCCCTCTCTTTCCTAATTCAAAACTTGTTAAGCAAAAGTTGATACGGATGAGACCCGAGTGGACTTTGAAAATTAAAGAAAAAATTGAGAAATAGTTGAAAGCTGGATTTCTGATGGTAACCCAATACCCGGAATGGATAGCCAACATAGTTCCTATGCCAAAGAAGGATAGAAGGATCCGAGTATGTGTTGACTTCAGAGATTTGAACAGGGCTAGTCCCAAGGATGATTTTCCGCTTCCACACATATATGTTTTGGTGGATAACATGGCAGGACATGAGCTGCTATCATTCATGGATGGTTTCTCTGGGTACAATTAAATTTTAATGGCACCTGAAGATAGAGACAAAACTATATTCACAACTCACTGGGGACGTACTACTATCGAGTGATGCCATTTGGGTTAAAGAATGCTGGAGCAACCTATTAGAGGGCAGCTACTACTTTGTTGCATACCATGTTCCATAAAGAGGTAGAGGATTTCTCATTACACAACGGGGAATTGAGGTTGACCCCACAAAGATCAAAGCTATTATGGATATGCCACCTCCGATGAATGAAAAAGAAGTAAGAGGATTTCTGGGACGAATCCAATTCATCTATCACTTCATATCTAAGCTCACCGCAACTTGTGATCCGCTTTTTAACTTGTTGAGAAAAGGAAAGAAATTCGAATGGGATGATCAGTTCCAAGAAGCTTTTGACAATATCAAGACCTATCTATCAAACCTACTGGTTCTTTTACCCCTAAAGATAGGGAAGCCTTTGCTGTTGTACTTATCCATGTCGAGAATGCTATGGGATGCATGTTAGCCCAAGAAGTAGACGAAGGGCACACAGAGAAAGTCGTTTACTACTTGAGCAAAAGAATGACAGGATACGAGCTGAAGTATTCTCTGCTAGAGAAAACGTGTTGGGCTTTGGTTTGGACAACTCGTCGTCTAAGGCATTATATATTGGCGTTCCCTGTTATTTTAATCTCCCGAATAGACCCTTTGAAGTACCTCTTTGAAATACCCGAATTGACAGGTAGAATTTCCCGTTGGACCTTGATTCTATCTGAGTTTAAGTTGACACATGCTATGAGGAATCTGTTAAAGGAAGAGCTGTCACAGAGCATTTGGCAGAACATCCAATAAGTATGAAAAATGAAGAATTCATATTCCCGGACGAAGGATTGATGGAATTGAGAGAAGATGTATGGAAGATGTATTTTGATGGAGCTGCAAACCAGAAAGGATACGGAGTAGGGATCATCCTTGTATCCCCTGAAGGAGCACATACCCCGTTTGCTATTAATTTGAAGTATACCTCCACCAACAACACTGCCTAGTATGAAGCTTGTATATTGGGGTTCGAAGCTGCATTGACTTTGGAAGTAAGAAAACTTGATGTATTCAATGATTCCAATCTAATCATATCCGAAGTTCGAGGAGATTGGAAAGTCAAAGAAGAAAATTTGAAGCCTTATCATGAATATCTTGAGTTTCTACAAACTCGCTTCTTGCATATCACATTCTTCTACCTGCCTCGAGAAGAAAATAAGCTAGCAGACTCTTTGGCTACTTTAGCCTCGATGATTGAGATTCTGTGGGAATCAAATTAACTCTGTTGATGATTGAACAGAGAGAAAAACTGTCTTATGAGATGATCGGGGAAATAGAGGAAGCAGAAGAACTTTTGTGGTACATAGATGTGTGGAACTTCATAGAAAATGAGGAAAATCTAGAAGGTGTGTCCAAAAAGGGGGGTGGGGGGAAGTAACCCCGCAGGCGTCTAAAAGGCATCAATATATCCTGGTAGCAATTGATTATTTCATAAAATGAGTGGAAGCAGAATCCTATGCGACATTGAAGGCTAAAGATGTGGCCAGATTTATCAGAAGAAATATAATTTGTCGATACGGGGTCCCTCATGAAATGATATCTGATCATGGAAGCCATTTCCAGAAGGAAGTTCTGGATTTACAAGAGGAATACACGATCATGCATCACATGTCAGCACCATATAGGCCGCAAACAAATGGGGCAGTTGAAGCAGCCAATAAGAGTTTGAAGATGATTCTAAGGAAGATGACTGATACGCACCTGGATTGGCATGAAAAATTACCATATGCATTGTGGGGATACAGAACATCCATTAGAACATCTACAAGAGCCACTCCTTATTCCCAGTCAAAATAGAACTACCATCGCTAAGAATTGTGGCTGAATCTGAGATTCCAGAATTTGATTGGTTAAGAAACTGATATGAAGAGCTAATGTTACTTGATGAAAAGAGACTAGCTACAATTGATCATGTACATATCTATCAGAGGAGAATAGCTCGAGCATTCAACAAGAAAGTCGGTCCAAGAAAACTCGAATAAGGAGACCTTGTGCTTAAGGAATTAAAAGCACTTGTTTATGATCCTAGAGGGAAATTCAAACCAAATTGGGTTAGTCCATACATCATCAAGAAGCTTCTCTCTGCAAGAGAATCATACCTGATGGATCTAGATGGAGTTGAATTCAATCAACCAATCAACATTGATCGTCTCAAGAAATACTATGCTTAAAACCTTTCTTTCAAGCCCTTTCTTTCAAAACCTCCAACATTTGAGGAACTAAGCTTGACCTGATTCCCACATGGGGATACGTAGGCAACCTACTCGGTTTGGTCACTACTCCTGAAAAACTCAGCCACACTTCAAATACCTTCCTACAAACCTCAGCCGAGCTACTTTGGACCTAATTCCAACTAGGGGATAAGTAGGCGAGCTTCCCTAGCTCTCGGTCCCTGAACCCTGCAAACTAGGGGCAAACTTTCAAATTTTCCCACAACCTCAAGATATCACTGCTACACTACTGGCAAATTGCGTTTTCCCAAACTTCCATTTATCCTTGTCAACTAGGGGCAAACTGCCATTTGCCCATGTCTTGCTACCTGTTCTCTCTGGATCACTTGGCAATCAGAATTAATTAACTAAGTGAAAAATATGGTAATTCTTGATATTAGATTGAAAAGTTTTTAGCAATCTGAAAAACGTGAGTATAATGTCAAGACTGAAACATTATGTGGAAAAGTTTTAAAACATCAAGATTACATGCAAAGCCAACACAATATCCTGCTATAATATAAAATTTTCATTTTTAACATGCAAATCCTTAGAAATTCAAACATCAAAATCAAAAGACATTTTCAAGAAAGGGAATCATTGGAAATTTCCTTTCCTTGTAACCGAGTCCTGTATTTCAGTGTGCAAAGTGTCAAGCAAATTTAACTCGTAAGCAAGGAATGCAAAGTAGAAGCAAAAGATAACATAAATCAACATCAAGCAAAGTCAAGGGTACAAGCCCATCGAGTTTCAAACAGAATACATCAACTTCAGACTCAGTATAGAAAGCAAGAAAGCAAGAAAGATAGTCATGAGTACATATGAAAATGGGTAATCATCAAAATCTGCGACGACGAGTAGCTCGTGGGTACCGAGCAGGCATATCTGAAGCTGTAGAGCTATTATCATCATCAATTTGGCGCATTCGCCATGATATGCTAGGCCCACCAGAAGGGCATGTATTCATCCGCTCCAGCTATGATTAAAGCTGCCTGACTTGGGCCACCTGTCAAAAGAAAGAATCAGTACCGGGTTAAAAATGCAATGAGAAAAGAAGAAGAAGTTAAGAAATTTACTAGAGTTGCATCTCGATCTATGTAAGTCTGGCACATGTCGTCCCACAGTGAAAGAGAAAGAAGAGATCAGAACGATCTGGGAAATCAGAAGTGATGAGTACAGAATTGCTCACATGGCCCTCTCGAGCGAGGCTCCAAACCCTCAGATGCTGTGCATAGGCTCGTTCTTCATTAAAAACAGCTCGAGGAACCGACTTGTAATGCTCTAGAACTAGCTGAGGCTCCACAAGATCACTAGGAATCTCCATTGAAGAAATGACTCCGCGCAACATAGTCGAGGCCCACCAATCACAAGGAGGAATGGGAGGCAATGGTCGACCAGGGCCATCCACGAAAGAGCTCCCCTACAAATAATCATGAGAATAAGAGATAAACAAGCATTTAAGCATAAATGGAAAAGTTGTTAAAATACCTGCGAGTCAAATGAAAATGGGAAATTAGGCATCAGATGAGTAGCCCTGAAAACTTCATAGTTCTCCTCAAAAAGGGTGAATGAGGCAGAAGGAATTCCATTCAAAGCATCAACAAGGTCTTCATCTTCTAGATTTCGTGCTAACCTCATACAAGAAGTCAGATCTTGTGGCACTAAGAGACGATCCTGCAAGTTAGTCTGGGGAGCCACTCTCTCTCCAAGATACCACTCAAGAACAGAAGGACCCTCAAGAAAAATCCTCTCTCCTGTAATCTGCCTGGCTAAACCGATCTCGGCCACATCGCCATTTGAAGCCCAAGGATACCAGTTAACTTGGTTAATTCTAAGATGGGTCAGAAAATCCCGGCAAGAAATAACATTATGTGCATCATTCTTGACACCTACGGCTTGGCGACTCCACTTCAGAGCTTGTGGAAAAATATGTATCTCTTCCTCCCGAAATGATGGAGCTGTCATGGAAAAATACTCGAAGGCCCACATCAGCAAAAGAATATATAACAGTGGTCAAAATGTAGAATATCAATAATAGAACTCAAAATGAAAATATTTTAGTACCTCCCAAGCTCTCCAAAAGCCACCAAACCCAAGGGATTTGCCTCGTGAATGCTCTCCCATGTGGCTATACAGAATGCCTAAGCTAGTAGAGCGCAAGTCAAAATTTGCGATCTCCTCAAGATTTTTAAGGCTATCAAGCATGTTCAGTGTGATCCGTTCAGCTCGAGTAGAAAGAAGAGAACAACCAAGCAAATACAAGATAAAAGCACAGGTAAGCTGCATATCAGTAAATTGAGCCGCTTTTTCAGAAGGCCAGAAATTGTTGATAAACCATGTGATGCCTACACTCGAGCCATGAAGATCTTTTTGGGTCGGGATAATGCCTAGAAGTCGCACCACCTTTCGGCAAGAGCTTAAATCATGGCTAAGTCATTGGCCGGTCTCTCCAACAAAATTACGAAAGACCCACAGCCTGCTTGTTTTATGTTGGCTACTACTTGGGGACGTGATTCGGACAATTCATTAAACCATTCAAGGCATTTTCCATGGCTACCATGACCTCTAAGATGCCCAACCACATTCTAGAAGAAAATTGAAGGATGATTCCTAAGTATTTACAAAAAATTGGAAAGCACATATACATGAAGCAAAGAAATAGTGCAAAATTGAGAGAATGGGTTACCTCTTGATGAAAAGCCCTTCTAGAATGTGAATTTATGGCATCTTCATAGTTGGATACTCAATTGTTTGAGATGATGAAGCTCCACTAGTTTGAAATTGGCTTCTACGTGTTCTAGAACTCTCACCTTGTCCATGGGAACTCATGGTTGTTGATGCTCGAAGCTTGAAGATGAGAGGATGAAGATGATGAATAGTAAAACCCTTGGCACTTGAATCCCCTAGAATATGGAGAAGTTGATGAAATCAACAAGGTTTTTAGAGGTTTTGATGCAAGAAATCACTCAAAACATCAAGAAATTGCGAGATTTAAACACCCTAGAGGAAAGAAGTGATGCATTGGAGATAAGATAAATGAAGAACAAAGAAGAAAATGGGTTTAGAACCCATATAAATTATGGCTGGCGATTCCCAAGGGTGTGTGGGGAACCACCATTCACTATTCATTCCCCGCCATTTCCACATTTTGTTCTATATTCACGTTTTGACCCCCAAAATTCTTGATTTGACCCCGGTTTGGTTTGATTTTGATATATAAGCCTTAAGAGTGCTTGAAACTTGTTGGAATTGGTCTATAAAGGACCCGTGGGAATTTGGATTTTGGTTGAAAACTATTCAGAATTGAAGAAAAGTCCCCAGGAACGAGGAATCAAGGGCATCGCAGCTTGAAAATAGCCCATAATTAATGATTTGCAGTGAACTCCTGTTGTTTTGGGATTGATTGTGTATATCTTCGAAAAGGGACATTTTAGGTTTACAGACTTTTGAGAGTTACATCCATAATAGATTCAGAGAAGATGGATCAGAATACACAATCTTCAAACCATGAGCAAGATATTCTAGAAAATGTCATAATGAACCTAACGTACATGAGCTGATTGAAGCACTGATATAAGTCTCAGATTCAATCAACAGGGCCTCCAGAATATGAGCTCACTCATATATCTCCCCAAGCAGAGAACTTTTAGATATCGTCAGAATCACCACCAGAAGAATGGTGTTCTACAGCAGATTCATGAAATCAGAACCCATACATCTCTCAGAATCATAGAATCTCCCCAGTAGAGAACTTTCAAAATCCATGTTGCCCCCAGCAGATATAGGGTTTTTTTTTTAAGCATCGTGTATCAAAACTGCCACCAGATGAAGGGTATCTATTAGCATTAACTATCAGAAGTGCCTCCAGAAATAGGGTATCCATTAGAATTGGTATCTGTGGGTTGCCTCCAGATAAAAGGCATATCTCAGAATTTGTATCCGTGGGTTGCCTCAAGATAAAGGGTATCTTTCATTACTATGTACCAGAATCGCCTCTAGAAATAGGGTATCTATCAGAGTCGTGTATTTTAGAATCAAGTATTGGGGTTGCCTCCAGATATAGGGTTTCTCTCAGCATCGTGTTGCCTGCAGATACAGGTTTTTTCTCAGCATCATGTTGCCTCCAGATATAGGGTATCTCTCAGAATCATGCATTTCAGAATCGAGTTTTGGGGTTGCCTCCAGATATAGGGTATCTCTCACGATCAGGTTGGCTCCAGATATAGGGTATCTCTCAGCATCAGGTTGCCTCTAGATATAGGGTATCTCTCAAAATTATGTACACCTCAGAATCGTGTATCCGTGGGTTTTCTCTCAAAATTCGTGTATCTCTCAGAATTCATGCATTACAACAGAGGATTTATCTAGAAGAAGGACCTATTTCATAAGAACAGAAGATTTGTCTCCGGCAGAGGACCCTACATCAGTAATTGTCCTGAGCAGAAGGACTCTATATTAGCAATCGTCCCCAGCAGAAGGATTCTACATCAGCAATCGTCCCCAGTAGAAGGACTCTACATCAGCAATCGTCTCCAGCAGAAGATCTCTACATTAGCAATCATCTCCAGCAAAAGGACCCTACATCAACAATTGTCCTGAGCAGAAGGACTCTATATTAGCAATCGTCCCCAGCAGAAGGAATCTACATCAGCAATCGTCCCCAACAGAAGGACTCTACATCAGCAATCATCCCCAGTAGAAGGACTCTATATCAGCAATCGTCCCCAGCAGAAGGACTCTACGTCAGCAATCGTCCCCAGCAGAAGGACTCTATGTCAACAATCGTCCCCAGCAAAAGGACTCTACTTCAGCAATTGTCCCTAGCAGAATGATTCTACATTAGCAATTGTCCCTAGCAGAAGGACTCTACATTAGTAATCGTCCCTAGAAGAAGGACTCTATATCATCAATCCTCCCTAGCAGAAGGACTCTTCATCAGGGATCATCCAGGGAATTTATCCAAGATACTCTGCTCTTTTGAAGTCGTCTAAGATATAGATGACACCTACAAGCCTCAAGCTCAGAAGAAAAACTCCGATAAAGCTTCGAGAATCATCTAAGATACATATATCATTCTTCTCTTTAGAAATATTCGATTGTGAGAGTGAGACGTTGCATACCCTCGTGTTAGATTTAGTATGTAGGGAACCATTGAGGACGATTCCTCCAGCACTTGCACATTCACGTTTTCATGTTACACTAGCATCCTAAGATAGGAGCATTTATATTGTTGTTTTTGTGTTTTTTCTCCTCGCGCGTTTGAACTATGCCCTAATCTGATTCTTGGAAAGGATACATAAGCAGCTCCAGCGGAGCATGACCAACAGCGGCTTAGATTAAGCCATCTCTACCCAGCATTACATTGCATTCTTGCATTCGTAATTTTTTTATTATCTTTGATTTTAAATTTCTTGATTTTTGAGAATTTTTGATTTTCCTAAAACCTCTCAGTATGGTTATTGGGTGCCTTCAAAGCTTTGACACTCACTTGCCGTTCACGTTGTTCACAACAAGCTCTGCCAAAGAGGGGCAAATTGTAGGCAACCGATTTTGACCACACTGATAGGATTTTGGGTGGACAATGTCTTAGAGGATTTGATGATGAAAACTACCCTGTGGAAGGTACTTGATTCCACACAATTAACCGATCGAACTTCGGAAAGTGACTTCAAGCTCAGAAAAGCCCTTTTCCATGGATAAATCCTTGTTTTGTCAAAATCGTCTCCCAGAATTCATATTCACTCAGGGTTTTATGAACATTAAGTGTTCTAAATGCACTATTCTAGGTATCCAGAGATTTAATTTTAAAGAAAAGTTTGAAATCGACGCACATTTGAAAGTAATTTTGAAAAAGATGTCGTTTGATTTCTAAAACACGACGAAAGTTCCGGAGGAATTCCGGGCTTCAATTGGACTTCAATTCTCATTTAAAAACCTCTGGGAATATTTTTATACTAAAATTCAACCTGACAGCTTTCCAACGGTACATAAATGGCCAATTTTGTACACCAAAAAGCATTCTTACAAAAATCTAGAAAAGCAGTGCACTTGAAACTTGAAATAGGGCATGTGGGCAACCAGAGGATGCCAAAAATGAGATGGCGGTTTTGGGTTGTGAGGTGGCGGGTCCCACCATAACCACCACCTATGAGGAGTGTTTTCCATTGAGTTTTTCTGGTTCCAGACTCTTCTCGAAGGCTCCCACTGCGAGAAAATTGCCTGGAAATTGCGTTTAAGCACCGAAATGGCCATTTTAACCCTTTTCTGCTCTCTGAAAATCCTATTTTAACCCTGTCACTTAAGATTTTATTCTTCAATACCCTATATAAGATCTCATGCATCTTATATGAGATCATGGAAGTAGTATCTAAGGAGTATCTTGAAATTACCTTGAGATCATACAAGTGATAGACAAGAGAGTACACAAGTGGATATACTTGCAAAATACTTTCCACTTAAGAGAGAATTCTAGAGAGAGAGAATTATAAATTAGAATTCCCTAAACTAATCTCAAGATAATTAGATTAGATGAATTAGACATCAATTGCCTTCATTAACTTCCGTGGATGAGTGCTTGAAGAACACTTGAAGAAGAAGATCTTCAATTCAACTTTGGTTATATAACTGAGAATCCTCCAAGAGGTAAACACTATAATTCATATCTAATTCCTATTATATATGTATATTGATCTATATGATTTTGATCTAGCTTAGTTTTATTTTATTTGTAGAACACTCATCTTCTTCATCTCTTGTTCTTCACACACTCACATAGCTAGATCCAAATCACTTTTGATTTTCATTGATAATTCATAATTAGAGATTGTTTTTCACTTTGATTTTCAATTTTGATTTCATTCTTCAATTTTAGTTTAGATTCATGCATACATGATTATATCTATGTATCTATTTTGAATTCTATGATGGTTTAGAAGTATGATGTATAAGAGGGATGACTCCTATGTTGATACCCATCTCATGATTATCTCCATTACCTAGAAATCATATTGAATTTCCTCTCCAATATGATATTTGTAAGTCCCTTTGATCCATGATCTAAAGTTCTTCATAGAACTAGAGGGCTAAATTGATTGGAAATCATGATAGTCAAGTAGATCTATGAATTTGATCTCTCTAATAAGCTTCAATCAACACATAAGATGTTTTCCTCACACTTTAAAATGAACTAGATGAAAATTCAGCAAAACAGATTGGTTTTGTCCAAGAGATTTGGTACATCAAAACCCATAGTTTGATGGATTTCAAATTTTTTGGTTAAATTTTGATGAATTAGCTTTCATCCGGTCCGTTTTGAGCGCTTCTAGGATTCATATGCTATTCTTAGAAATTATTGAGAAATCGGTTGACAGATTTGAACATAATCTCTTTGTGCTTGAATTTTAGAAAATCTATAATAGTTATCGATATTCCGCTTTTTGGGGATGATTTCTAACTCATATATCTATATGCCGATGTAAAATCGTGAGCATACAATCGAGTTAAGATCATTTTCTAAGTGTTTGAAGTTGATACTACTATTCTGAAATTTTCTATAGTTTAATTACAATTACAATTATGTATACAAAATGGTCATACCTTGATCACTCAATAAGAATTGATGAATAAAACTTGGTTTAGAAATCTTTTAGGATAATTGGATAAGAGATCAAGAGCTTATATCTACTTGACTAACATGATTCATGAACTTCTATTATACTTCTATTATGATTTTGCATTCTTTTGTCGAATGATACCAAACATCCAGAATAACAGAGTCTGTTTAAAACACTTTTTCAGACACCTTAAGATCATGACATGTCCATGGGATTATTTTTGTCATACACTATAATGAAATAGCTTTCTTTGTACACCAAATAGAGCTTCACATGATATTTGTAGTATTAATTATGATTTTTGCAAGAACAGTGGACATCCTTTATCCACTGTTCCCAAAACTCTTATTCCTCTCACTTCCAAAATGGTAAAAAGGTTCTACTTTTTGGAGAAGTTCCCTAAGACATGTATCTAACTTTCTGTAAAAGGGTTTTGATTGATGACATTTTTCATTTGCTTTTCATGCATGTCATAAGTTTGCTTGTGTTTTTGCAATGTTTAGGTATTCTTTGGTGATTTAGTGCAGAGAATTGAATGCCATGGATCCGGACTTCGATTTGTGGGTTTGCCTCGTCAACATCTGGCTTAGTGCCTATGTATCATGTACTATCTCTATCCCTTCTCTTGGAATTTTTCTAGGTTTACAACTTTGTTTTCAACGACACATTTACTTTAGGATAGTCTCCGTTTATATGTTTATTTGTTAGAGACATCTTATCTAGGATTGTTGCATGATTGCATTTCACGTTTCTACTTCTTTTTGCTTTTGCGACTCCGCTTGAGTCAACCCAATGTAAGTCTTCTTGTTCCCTTTTGCATATCATGACATGTTTCCTTTATTTGCATCGGTCCCGGGCGGGACTAGCCACTATAAGTGTACCTCTCTCTTGTATTGCATGTGCATCCAACTTCTACTTGATTTAATCTCTTGACATGATTTTCCTTAAATGTTCCTTTTTGACATGTATATATATCTAGTATGTTTGAGGAAGCAACACCAATTATGAATTAAGAACAAGGACATTTAAATCAAGGCCTACCGTTCAGTAGGGCAAGGAGGGGGTGCTTTAGTCTTGCTTAGGCTTCTTCCTCTCTCATACCAAGACCCCCGAACCTAGTTTCTAGTAATGAAGGGCGAGTAACCTTCTTCAATTTTTGCCGAGTCAAACTAAGGTTTCCTAATTCCCGATAAAAATTAGGTGGTGACTCTTTGTCTCTAGGACCACGTGAGGAAGTTCTAATTTTCCTTGAAGTGTGGTCCTTGGGATCCGTCCCGGGACACTATCGAGGGAAGACGCCAAGACGACCGAGCGCAGCGTGTCCCCAGTATATGGCATGGAGGCAGTGCTCCCGGTCGAGATAGAGTTACCATCCTTGCGAGTGATGGCAGAATGTGAAATTTTAGAATTTGACTGGTTAAGAGAAAGATACAAAGACCTGGCTCGCATAGATGAAAAGCGCCTAGCAGTGATCGACCACGTCCGAATCTATCAAAAAAAGTAGTCCGTGCTTTTAACAAGAAAGTTCGTCCGAGGAAAATTGTCAAGGGTGACCTTGTTCTTGAGGAACTGCGAGCCCCGATCTTTGACCCATGTGGAAAATTCGAACCTGAATGGGTTGGCCCATACATCGTCAAAACTATCCTTTCCGGAGGAGTGACCTACCTCATGGACCTCGACGGTGTCGAATTCAAAGAACCAATCAACATGGATCACCTCAAGAAGTACTATGCTTGACCCAATTTCTTTCAAGCCTCACCTTGAACTACGCTCGACCTGATTACCACTCAGGGATACGTAGGCAACCGCATCGGTTCAGTCGCTCCACCCACAAAAATAGCCCATCTCCTTCAAACCTTGCCTTAAACTACGCTCGACCTAATTCCCACTCGGGGATACGTAGGGAACCGCATCGGTTTGGTCAACACCATCATAATCAACCCCTTTTCTTTCAAGACTTTGCCCTGAACTACGTTGCACTTGATCCCCGCTCAAGGGTATGCAGGCAGACTTTCAGAAAAAAAAAAAAAAAACAAAAAAAAAAAAGGAAGGATGGCTCGCTAGGTAAAAAATCCGAAAGGGCGCCTAGGAAAAAATTAGAGCTAAATCCAAAGTGAGCAATAACAAAAGAGAGAAAAGAGCTCGCTAGGTCACCAAACTGCTGCCTAGGCAAAATTATGAGCGTATGAGAGAAACAAAGTCGCAGTCCTTACCATAACCCAAGAAATCACCCTTTACACTAGGGGCAAACTTCGGCCACCCACCTCGTTTGCCTGAATCTCTTCTAAACTAGGGGCAAACTTCGGTCATCTACCTCATTTGCCTCACGACCTCCCATATCCCAAACTAGGGGCAAACTTCAGCTACTCGCCTTGTTTGCCTATAATCATCCTAGCATGCCCAAACAAGTACCAAAAGCAAACATTTGATCAAAATCATACTACAAATGTTTTCAGAAAGCCAAATGCATAAAATAAGGTTCTCCAAGCAACCAAGGTTCACCGATAAACAAACTTTGAATATTACATAAGCAGTGATAAATGAAAACACAAAAAAAAAAGGTTCTTTTAAGAAAGCAATCACAAATATCAAAGACACTTGGAGGAAAGAAGCAGACTCAGTCAAGTCTAGTTTTATTTTGTGTCTTTTATTTTTTCAAAGGTCTTTAGAAGTAGACTTTTACTCGGCATGTCCATCCACTGATGAAAGCAGCAATAGTAACAGCTTTTACTCTGGAATCAAAGACCCTCTCAGTAGACCTCTGGGGGACCTCTTGAACTCGCCCATACTGTCTGGCTAATCGACGATGATGATAGAAAGAAGTCGCTCTCAGACCCATCAACCACACTCTCTGGTAATCCCTGAGGCTGGTGGTCAAAGCATAGAGCCCCCAACGCCCTACAATCCAGCAAATGTCAGCCTCAGATAAAGTACCCATCATGCTAACCCAATCGACAGAAGTGTAATGACTATTCTGAACGTTAATGACTATTACCCTTTTTTTTATCAACATTATATGAGAATTCATGTATCTCTAAGTAATTTTCGTTAAGTCAAACGAATGAATAAAAAATAACACAACGAATCATATTTCTCCAATTTCGTACATTTTAATATACTAAAAACTGCTACTGAAATCTTCAATTTCTGCCCAAACGGTGCAGAATCATGAAAAATACCATTAGACGAAAAACGTGCAGAATCACGTTTTACATGAGACAGGCGGACAGAATGTTCAAATTCAAAGCCACGATTTTCTAATAATTTTGTAAAGTTTCTGCAACTGTGTGAATTACAAATAAAACGAATTTCACATATATTTTCTAACAAACATGAATATTTCACATATGATTTTTATCAAACTAACGATTCACCTAACCCTTTCGAATACCCTAATGTCATGATCGCAAAGTCACACGAAGGGGAAAGAAACTATCTAAATTATTTCAACAATAGCGTATATCCATTACAAAGATTTAACTCTAACAATTAAATTAAACATGTACTACTTTAATTTACTCTCGTATACATATATACATACGTGTATATATATATACTCAGATACACAAAATTTAACTCACCTTGTTGATCAAAAATCGAAAACCACAAATGCTCCGCGATTCCACACGTGCCCACGAAGCTAAGACCCTTCTCCCTTTTCCTCTTCCTTCTTCTTCTTCTTCTTCTTCTCTCTCTCTCTCTCTCTCTCTCTCTCTCTCTCTCTCTCTTCTTACGGCTGACAATGGGGCTCTATTACTTTATGTTGTAAACCCAACTAACCCTAATATAATATAATATTATGTACATAACTATGGTATACACACAAAACATATAATTGTATTTACACACACAACATTTATCAATAAAATACACACAAACATGTAAATCCCGTTTTTTATCTAAGGGCCTCACATAAAGGCTTTATATGGGCCCGAAAATATATTCTAAAGTGACAAATGATTAGCCCAATGGGTACCCATGACCTCGGGCACTAAAATTTAATATCAGATACACTATTTGACACATTCGCGGGCATGTTATTCTATATAGAAAAAATACATATCAACCCTTCTTTTTTTTTTTTTTAATAAATTTAAATTAATAAAATGTAGCATTCAAACTAAAGGGCTCACTAATGATTTAATTTATATGTCCACCAAACAATTAAAATTTTCAAACACATTTCTTACATAGCCACACTCATATAATATTGCTAACTGAAAGTAATAATTAAAATAATTATTTATACACTTAGAAATTTTAGGGTTGTTACATTCTACCCTCCTTAAAGAAATTTCGTCCCGAAATTTGAAACAACGATAAATACAAGCGGTAGTCATCAATAAAGTTAAACACGTAATTTTAAACAAAGTATTGATTAAGTTTAACTCTCAACTATACGAGACCAAGTACGTCGAGCGACTAATCCAAACAAGGAAACCCTCATCTATATACCTTATTCTTGTATAGTCAATCCTCAAACGTTAACAGATAATCCAAAACATAATTATTGATGCAAAACATGTGAATACAAACTATGCATGCAACATGCTCGCAGTTAATCAAGAATTCTAACTATATGCCCATGTTTACCTCTTACCAAGTCCTCCATTACACCTCCTCAGGATACACATACTTATTATTCAAACGTTCCGCTTCAAGAATATACATAACTCTGCACTGGAAATAAGACTGCGAAGATAATAATGCGGTCGGAAATAAACCAACACGTCCTCAGATTCGTCATAGTTGTACAAAATAGAATCCCGTTGATCCGATAGATGCTCCAGAATATAATAGAAAGCCCGAATACAGACACAAGAATTATGATCCAGGCCAAAATACTTGTTGATAAATATAGCTCCATGATAAGAAATCCGAGATAACCAAATTATAGAACACATATGAGAATACCAGTCGATAATAAGAGAAATAACATATAAGATTTTTCTCGATACTAACAAATTTTCGATACTCCAGTAAAATAATAATCTCCCTAATAATATGCTTGTAGATACCAGATAATGCTGAAGGCCGGCTAATAACAATAGAAATCCACTGGGCAGGAGCTCCTCTGTTGATCATCCTCCAACTCTCTTCTACTACCCATCATACCAACAATATGTATGCATGCACTATTATACAACTCATAATATAACAAATGATTTAAAAAAATTAACATGTAATGAGCGGCTCGGAAAGTTATGTAATTAATTGATTGAAAACAATTAAATAACAGGTAGACAACACATGGATAGCACATAAGTACACATAACCCGAAACCCAAATAAATCCGCGACCTATAGCTCTGACCAATATCTAGTCCACAATCCGAGGATCACTTAGACTCACTAAGCTAACCTTAAGCTCTGATACTAAACTGTCACACCCCGATTTTTTGGGCAACCAAATATTTAATCCAGAGCATGTATCCAGACTAATATTCAATTTCCAAAACACCGAGAGTGACACCCTCACACAGACTAATAAATAATTTATTTGAAAATAGAATTTAATGCTCATTAAATAAGGACACGTGATCCTGTGTTAATATAAAAACTATGTATTATTAAACTTATATTTCCAATCCTCGATTTCATTATAAAAGAAATAATATTCCATTAAAAATATAATACCATTTTAATTTACAAAAGGAATACAAAAGTCATTAAATAAAATTTCTTACTAAGTTCAGAAAAAAGAAATAAAGTCTATACATCCGATGGTCAGAGCAACTACCACGTTCCAATGCCCAAAAGACTCCACAGCCAAGCACATCGGTCACATCATCAAAAGCAATATCCTGTACATGTCATCCAACTACGTTTCAAACAGAAACGTACCCGAATACATAACACACTCGGGTCAGTCACATGACTGGTATGAGTTAAACAAAAATAATAAAATCTGAGGGCTCCAACCTGAACCCGTAGACTACAACCACATTGCAACACTATTGGGCCAAGACAGGTAGTTCCACACACATATTTGGACAAAAGAGTAATTTTCATTTATGTGATGGCAAGTAGTTTCTTGCCCAAAATCCAAAGTTACTACGAGTTTTATACTTACCTTAGATATCTATGGTGAGCCAGCCCTGCATAAAAGTTAGTGGGCCCACCATCCTGTAAATCGAATGATCACAAACCAGGCGAATAATTCCGTACATAAGTCGTTCACATTCTAACTTAAACGTCGTTTTCATTATTTCACGCTTATCAGTCTTATGAAATACTCCATTGTCATTATTTATTAGCCTTTAATTTATCTTTGTGTTCCCTAGGTTCACCACTTGGCCACCCTCCATGGTACATCCCACACATATATCCCATGTGTGCCCAGACATACTACCAACACCCACTCCGGTGCCAGTTTGGTTGGGGTATCAACCAAGCCAGGTATACACAACGGACGGCTGATCAATATGTCAAGACGTCTATACAATATAAGAAGAGCATAAGGCTTAGGCCAGCTTGATCACGAAGCCACTGGCAAAAAGTACACTCAACAAGTCTTAAGCCAGCTTGATCACGAAGCCACTGGCAAAAGAGTGCGAGCTACCAAAAACAATAACACAATAACGGGGAGCGGTGAACACTAAAGAACCATGTTGCAATTATCACTTATCGTTCGTATTATCCCAATAATTGTGAATTTCACAATTATCACATAGTTCCGTCTCTAAATCCAATCACATCTCTAACTTTTAGATGTATTCCAATTTCTTACAATAGAGGGTTTTATCAATTAACCCGTAACAATTCTTCCCTCAATAATTTCTAATCAAATTACAAGATCCCTAATATACTATTCAACGTATCTAATTTACTCATTGTTATCAAAATGACCACACAATAAGATCAATTATTTCAGGTACAATAACCTCAAACCAACATTCAATATTAGCCTACATAAAACCCATAATAAAAATTCAAATTCTCATATCGTAAAGTATTATAACAGTCGTTCCACAATATTTTCATCGAACTCAACGTTAATGACTATTACCCTTTTTTTTATCAACATTATATGAGAATTCATGTATCTCTAAGTAATTTTCGTTAAGTCAAACGAATGAATAAAAAATAACACAATGAATCATATTTCTCCAATTTCGTACATTTTAATATACTAAAAACTGCTACTGAAATCTTCAATTTCTGCCCAAACGGTGCAGAATCATGAAAAATACCATAAGACGAAAAAAGTGCAGAATCACGTTTTACATGAGACACGCGCGGACAGAATGTTCAAATTCAAAGCCACGATTTTCTAATAATTTTGTAAAGTTTCTGCAACTTTGTGAATTACAAATAAAACGAATTTCACATATATTTTCTAACAAACATGAATATTTCACATATGATTTTTTATCAAACTAACGATTCACCTAACCCTTTCGAATACCCTAATGTCATGATCGCAAAGTCACACGAAGGGGAAAGAAACTGATCGGGAGAGAACTAATCCTAAATATACGCCTTAATGAGCATTTGTTAGTACCTTTTTATCCTGTTTTTGTATCTTTTTACTCTGTTTTCTAGTTTCTGACAGGTTTTGGAAGAAATCAACTGAACCAGGCTAAATAGGGTGAAAAGTCATCAAGAAAGAAGCTGAAAAACCAAAGTCGCGCGCGCGATCCGCGGGCGCGAGAATCCAGAAGTCGCGCACGCGATCCGCTAGCGCGAGACCCCCAAGAACTCGCTCGCGCGATCCGCGCGCGCGAGGTACCCAATGTCGCGCTCGCGCGATATGCCCAAAAATCAAAGTTGCGTATTTCAGTATACTGAAGACTCCTGTGCAAACGAGACTACTAAACGACGTCCAGACTGTAAATTACATCAGTTTCAGTCCGTTTCGAGTTGTAAAGGCTTCCAAAACATGTTGTAAATCTATATAAACTCTATTTTTATTCAATTAGAGGGTTGGCAACTATTATACACATTCATAGACAGCCATATACACATACTTCCAGCCCTTGAAGAGGGAGAAGCAAGGAGAAAAAGAAGAAGACCAAGGATTTCCATGGCCTCCTCCATCAACTACTTGCCGATTTCTACTCCTATGGCAGCTTAGATCTTAGATCTAGGGTTTCAATGAAGCCCTAGATGAGTAATAGGGTTTTATTTATGCTTTTATTTTAGTTTTATTGTGTATGGATGACAGTCACATGTTTAGAGGATTTTTATAAATAAATCGTACTTACATTGATTAAATCATTGCTTTCGGAATTTATTCTTGTCTTAGATCTATTTTGACTGTGATGTGCTCAACGATCTATTCTTGCTGTGCTTGTTTAGATTGTTTACATGTGATGGTGCTTTAGTGATTCGTGCTATCAAGTATCCAAATAGTCCATGCCTAGGTTAGACGGATTAGATCACAACCCTAGTTTAGTGTGAGATAATTCGTGCTATCCGCAGATGGATTATGTTGGTGCTTGAACCATGATTATCTTCTTGTCGGAGGAATTGGGCTTGTAGCTACAATTCCCCATATTCATCCAACGTAATAAGCTAAAGTAATTCATAGATATTCCTATTATGAAGCTAGTGGTGGATTTGCAATCCTAGGTTCCCTTTACATATTTACAAAAACACTTTTAATTGCTTTCATAGTTTAGATTTATTTTTATTGTTATTAGTTTAATTAAAATCAAATCAAAATCCGTTTTCATAATTAACTAAAGTTAGGTTTTAAAATTAAGTCGATGTAGTTAACCAATCTCTGTGGGTTCGACCTTTACTTCCACACTACAAATCTTTAGAAAAGTAAAGAATACTTTTTACATCTTGATATTGACAACATCAATTTTTGGCGCCGTTGCCGGGGATTGCATTACTACTCTTAGTTTTATAATCGTAGTTTAGTTAATTCGTAAATATTAGATTAGTTTTTATTTTTCTTATTTTCTGTTTTTGTTTTTAGTTACTAACTTGTTTTTCCTTTACTTTGTAGTCAACGTTTTCGAGTGGAGCAGCTAATTACATCAAAGGAGCTTACACAAAAATAAAATAAATAAAAATTAAATACATTGCTTCCTTTGGAATTCGCTTTAAACCGCTGTAAGTCAGGGCGCTGTGACGCACTATTTGCATTAGTTTAGGGTTAATTGCATTGCATTAGCTAGGAAACCCGGGGCGCTGGGCTTGACGCGGTCATTGCATTACAGGATAATATTCATGCATCATAGTAGTACTGTGTGCTTGATTGTCGTCTTATTTGCGTGATTGCTTGCTATTTGTTTCTTTTTTTTTTTATTTGAGTCAGTCGTTGTTTTTAGTTTCTTTTCTTTTGTTTTAGTTTATGTTGGGTACACGTTCAAATAAACCAGATTTAAAATCTTTCGATCTTGAACTTGAACGTACCTTAAAAACTAGTAAGTCCACAACCCAAGCTTCTAGAGCTAGGTTGCAAGACGACGAATCAACTCCGATTCCGTCGTCGTTGTTTGAGGCCGAAATCCAGAGTACCCGTGAACGGTTAAGGAGAGCTCGAACTTTTAAAATCGAACCGATTAAAATGGCTGACGGTGGAAATAACAATAACAATCAGAATGATGGTGCGAATATGAATAATCCTAATATACCACCACCTCCACCACTTAAAGATTATTTTATTCCGACGACTTACACGCCACAAACGTGTATTGAATTACCGGAGGCGACAGCATCTCACTTTGAGATAAAGTCGTCTACCATCTCGCTGCTTCCATCTTTCCATGGCCGTTTAAATGAAGATCCATATAAACACTTAGGAGATTTTCAGGACATATGCTCTACGTTGAAAATCCAAAATCTTACTGATGATGAACTAAAAATGCGGCTCTTTCCATTCTCATTAAAGGACAAAGCTAAATATTGGCTCCAATCTTTGGAGCCAAACACAATTAGAACATGGGAAGACTTACACACCGCATTTTTACAAAAGTTTTTCCCGATTATGCGTACAAACCAGATAAGAAAATCAATAACCAATTTTGTAATGCAAGATGGGGAAGCACTTTACGACACGTGGGAAAAATTTAAAGAATTACTACGCTCGTGTCCACATCATCAAGTCCCTAAGTGGCAACTTGTTCAGGTCTTTTATGAGGGGCTTATTCCCTCTGTTAGGAATACCGTCGATGCCGTTTGTGCGGGAACCTTCCTACACAAAAGCGCCGACGAGGCCTGGAAAATGTTTGAAACGTTAAGCGAGAATTCAATGCACCAAACGGTGTCTGTCCGTTCGGAAGGATATCTTAATCAACCTAAGAGGGATGTAAAATTCGAGTCAAGTCAATCAATTGAAATAAAAGAACTATCTAACAAACTTGACCGACTTCTAACGATGAACCAAACGACAGCCTCACCCGCTCGAGAAATTTGTGCATTATGTTCTGATCCTTCACATTCGATACTTGCATGTCCATCGGCGAGTCAATTTCCGGAATTCGTGGAGCAACACATTAATTCTATTCAACAATACCCACGAAATAATTATAATGCAACTACTAATAATCCGGATGCGCCATGGAGAAACCATCCTAACTTCTCGTGGAAAAATAATAATAATAATCCTAATGAGGCGACTAACTTTCCAAATGCGTATCGACCTCAGTTCCAACCTAACCAATACCAACAACCGCCTCCTAATTCGAATCCTTCAAGGGGAAATATTTTTGAGGAAAAGGTGTTGGCGTCCCTTAAGACTATTGAAACGCAAGTTCAGGCACAAGCACAAATAGTGCACTCTCATACGCAATCCATTGCGAAGCTTGAATCCCAAATGGGACAACTAGCTACTGTAGTAAGTCGTAGAAATGAGGGGACGTTGCCTAGTCAAACAATCCAAAATCCTAAGGGACAATATGAGGTTAAGGGGTCGAATGAACAAGTGAACGCCGTCTCAACTAGGTTGACTACCCGAGAGGAGGAGGTAATAGAAATTCCGAATGGGAATGTGAAAGGTATGAATATTAACTCTAATAAAGAGACGGGTGAGGACATGAGCCAAAATAGAATTCAAAAAGATAAAGAATCGGTCCCAACGAATTATACTCCTAGAATGCCATATCCACCTAACGTTGAGGAACCGTCTAATCTTACAAATAAAAAGTCTAAGGTTGAGGATATACTCGAGGTATTTAAACAAGTCAAAATAAATATTCCTTTCCTCGATGCTATAAAACAAATTCCTGCTTATGCTAAATGTCTAAAAGACCTTTGTACACAAAAACGCAAAATACGGAGTCATACTCCTAAAAAGGTCTTCCTTACGGAAAAAGTAAGCTCTATATTCCAACACGCTCCTCCAAAGTATAAGGATCCCGGTACGCCTACGATTTCATGTGTCATAGGTGACACTATCATTCATAGGGCTCTCCTTGACTTAGGAGCTAGTGTTAATCTCATACCTTATCACGTCTATCAACAATTAGGACTAGGTGAACTGAAACCTACGGCCGCTACTATACAATTAGCGGATCGTTCTATTAAAATTCCTAGAGGAATCGTCGAGGACGTCTTGGTTAAAGTTGATAAATGCTATTATCCCGTTGATTTTATGGTCCTTGACACTGAACCCGTGCTAGATGTTAGGAAACATACTCCTGTAATTCTAGGTCGTCCATTTTTAGCCACGGCTAACGCACGTGTTAACTGTAGAACAGGGGTGATGAAAGTGTCGTTCGGGAATATACAATTAAAATTAAATGTTTTTAATGCTAATGATTATCTAGGTGTGGAGGGTAGTGAGGTTACACGGAATATTGAGCCTAAGAACGTAATAAATATAAGTGCGGGAAATAATGTGGACGATGATGAGTGGATGAATCCTAATCCCGTGGACCCTAATGCGGAATCTACTCGGAAGGTAAGAAATCGATTCGAACATAATGACAAACCGTTAATCGATTTAATTCAAAGCGATGTTATTTCTGCTTACCATCGAGCTCTACCTGACATCCTTAGGGGTACACAGTCCGATTTACGGCATCCATAAGTCTTATGCTAGAAAGGTCTAGCTAAAGACGTAAAAGTTAGCGCTTCTTGGGAGGCAACCCAAGCTTTATTTCATCCGTTTATCTTGTTTTTGGTCGTTTTTGGGTCTGTTTATGTCTGTTTTAGACATTTTGGATAGGTTTGGGGGTTGGTATTAATTTATTTTACTAGTATATACATAATTTTAAACAACAAATGGAAAACACCATTCTCGCGCGCGCGGCCCGCTCGGGCGAGACGTCGCTCGTGCGGCCCGCTGGCGCGAGAGTGCCCCTTAATGTTTTTTTTTCTTTGTTTGCTTTTTCTTGAGCCTCAGGATCTCCTCGCGCCTCATTTCGCGGGCGCGAGGTACCTCGCTGGCGCGAGAATTTCAAAGTTAAAAAAAAAAAAAAAAAAAAAAAAAATTCGCTGGGAATTCGCGCGCGCGAGGGTCGCTCGAGCGGATCGCGCGCGCGATTTCCCCTTTTCTTGATATTTGATTTTCTTTTCTGTATCCTTCCCTCATACTTGTTCTGAGAATGTTTTTGTTTCTGTTTTTGGTTATTACGCCATTTTAGATCGAGTTAGTTATTGTTTTCCTTATTACATTTTTACTTTTTCGTTTATTTCTTTTCCATTTATTCGTTTAGTGTAATTTAGATTAGTTTTTCAATTTCTATTTTATATTTATGTTTCTTTTCCTTTTAATATTCTTTTGTTAGTTCTTTTCGTGTATCTAGAAGTAACAGGTAACATTGAAATTTATAACCATATTCCTTGGTGTTAACCTGTGATATGCTTGTCAAGATTAAGGTACTATCGTTCCTTCCTTCTGTACTCTCCTTTCTTTCGATTTATTGTTTCATTGGGGACAATGAAAGGTTTAGGTTTGGGGGTATGCACACACATGCACATTAGTTTATGCTAAATTTTAAAATTTTTCAAAAAGTGTGTTTAAATAAACGATAGTACTAATGGTTTTGCAATCACTAGTCGATACTTCTTGTTCAATATCTTTGAATTGTTATAGAATGATAAACAAGGGAAAATGTGATTAAACATTTGCTGAAGTTATGATGTAATGTTTTAAGTTATGTATTGGTTGAATCGTAGTTTTATATCATAGATTTGCACATAAACTTATGCACTGCACGTAGTCACGTGAATACATGTTGGTTGTGAACTATAATATGATTCGGATTTCTAGATAACACATGGTGGAGACTAGACCCTGTGAGCTTTTGAGCCTATCTTTTCTGTTTTGAGGGTTATAAATACATTGTGTTTGTCGAATTTCATTGAAATAGCGCATCTATTTGTTGTTTAGTCTCATTATTCTTGTTTTGGTTAATAGTCAAGTTAAAATAGTTGTTACCATGCTAAATAATCTTCCATCGTAAATGTTGAAGAACCGTATTACCCTAGGAAATGATTTTAGGCCCTCTTTGTTTATTGCCGACCGATAAATTATAAAATTTCCTTAGTTCCCCCGTTTGAGCCATTAAAATGCCATTTCTTTCTTAAATTACCATTATCCTCTTTAAAAGCTCCAACTTGATCAACTTGGAGTACACCGCTGGAAGAGTGATCAACTTTTAGTAGTATTAAGGTGATGTGTTGATTGAGAAGAAGAAAATAAGATGATGTTTGGGGTGGGTGCCTTGTTATTCAATGAATATTCATTTGAGAAGCGAGAAAGGAAAAAGGAAAAAGAAAACAGAATAAAAAGGAGAAGGTTAAAAAAAAAATAAATTATTAGAAAAGAAAGAAAAATATATGAATGAAAAGAAGAGAAAGAAAAGATGAAAAGTTTGTAGAAGAAGAATGAAAGAGATCGAACATGCCTTACAATGCCATTCTAAATCTACCCATATATCCATTTTATCCTTTTTCATTACCTGAGCCACATTACAACCTTTGAAAAGTCCTATTTGATCCTAGGAAACATGGTTTTGATATGTAAACGATGGGAGGGGGATTAAAACATGGTAATGATTATTTTTTCTTGATTATTGGCATTCTATTCATGAGACTACTGTTCTTTCGTGTCATGCGTCTTTTTCATGTCATATGTGAGCATTTTTCGTTTTGAAAATATATTTCCTTTGCTCACGTATACTAGAGAAATTACACATGTTTCAGAGTGTTTCATTTTAGAGTGTAATTGACATTGTGAGATTCGTAGTCGAGACATAGTTAGACGGCTATCCGAAGTATATTCCATGTTCATGACATGCGCGTGTTCATTTGACTACCATATCACACACGTGCAATTTTATGAGAAACTCTAATGATTTATACGATGCATGTGCTTGAGATTGTTTTTCATGATGTATGTAGGTGTTTGATTCTATTTCTTTATGTTCGTTATTCTATTTCAAATCTTTGTTGTATAATAAGGAGTATTGATTGTTTTGTTTGAGTAAAAGTTTTTAAATTTTAAGTTAATAAAGATGGTTGTGGGTAACTTGTTGACGAGAACCCTCACGAGACTTCACTCGTCCGACTAGGGACACCTAGGGGTTTAAAAGGCTTGTTGCATACGCTAAATGCAATCGTGATCCATACGAAAATGGAATAGATTTTTATTAGTAGTTTTTATTTTAGTTTTGCTCGAGGACTAGCAAAATGTAGGTTTGGGGGTGTGATCGGGAGAGAACTAATCCTAAATATACGCCTTAATGAGCATTTGTTAGTACCTTTTTATCCTGTTTTTGTATCTTTTTACTCTGTTTTCTAGTTTCTGACAGGTTTTGGAAGAAATCAACTGAACCAGGCTAAATAGGGTGAAAAGTCATCAAGAAAGAAGCTGAAAAACCAAAGTCGCGCGCGCGATCCGCGGGCGCGAGAATCCAGAAGTCGCGCGCGCGATCCGCTCGCGCGAGACCCCCAAGAACTCGCTCGCGCGATCCGCGCGCGCGAGGTACCCAATGTCGCGCTCGCGCGACCCGCTCGCGCGATATGCCCAAAAATCAAAGTTGCGTATTTCAGTATACTGAAGACTCCTGTGCAAACGAGACTGCTAAACGACGTCCAGACTGTAAATTACATCAGTTTCAGTCCGTTTCGAGTTGTAAAGGCTTCCAAAACATGTTGTAAATCTATATAAACTCTATTTTTATTCAATTAGAGGGTTGGCAACTATTATACACATTCATAGACAGCCATATACACATACTTCCAGCCCTTGAAGAGGGAGAAGCAAGGAGAAAAAGAAGAAGACCAAGGATTTCCATGGCCTCCTCCATCAACTACTTGCCGATTTCTACTCCTATGGCAGCTTAGATCTTAGATCTAGGGTTTCACTGAAGCCCTAGATGAGTAATAGGGTTTTATTTATGCTTTTATTTTAGTTTTATTGTGTATGGATGACAGTCACATGTTTAGAGGATTTTTATAAATAAATCGTACTTACATTGATTAAATCATTGCTTTCGGAATTTATTCTTGTCTTAGATCTATTTTGACTGTGATGTGCTCAACGATCTATTCTTGCTGTGCTTGTTTAGATTGTTTACATGTGATGGTGCTTTAGTGATTCGTGCTATCAAGTATCCGAATAGTCCATGCCTAGGTTAGACGGATTAGATCACAACCCTAGTTTAGTGTGAGATAATTCGTGCTATCCGCAGATGGATTATGTTGGTGCTTGAACCATGATTATCTTCTTGTCGGAGGAATTGGGCTTGTAGCTACAATTCCCCATATTCATCCAACGTAATAAGCTAAAGTAATTCATAGATATTCCTATTATGAAGCTAGTGGTGGATTTGCAATCCTAGGTTCCCTTTACATATTTACAAAAACACTTTTAATTGCTTTCATAGTTTAGATTTATTTTTATTGTTATTAGTTTAATTAAAATCAAATCAAAATCCGTTTTCATAATTAACTAAAGTTAGGTTTTAAAATTAAGTCGATGTAGTTAACCAATCTCTGTGGGTTCGACCTTTACTTCCACACTACAAATCTTTAGAAAAGTAAAGAATACTTTTTACATCTTGATATTGACAACATCAGAAACTATCTAAATTACTTCAACAATAGCGTATATCCATTACAAAGATTTAACTCTAACAATTAAATTAAACATGTACTACTTTAATTTCCTCTGATATACATATATACATACGTGTAGATATATACTCGGATACACAAAATTTAACTCACCTTGTTGATCAAAAATCGAAAACCACAAATGCTCCGCGATTCCACACGTGCCCACGAAGCTAAGACCCTTCTCCCTTTTCCTCTTCCTTCTTCTTCTTCTTCTTCTTCTTCTTCTTCTTCTTCTCTCTCTCTCTCTCTCTCTCTCTCTCTCTCTCTCTCTTCTTACGGCTGACAATGGGGCTCTATTACTTTTATGTTGTAAACCCAACTAACCGTAATATAATATAATATTATGTATATAACTATGGTATACACACAAAACATATAATTGTATTTACACACACAACACTTATCAATAAAATACACACAAACATGTAAATCCTGTTTTTTATCTAAGGGCCTCACATAAAGGCTTTATATGGGCCCGAAAATACATTCTAAAGTGACAAATGATTAGCCCAATGGGTACCCATGACCCCGGGCACTAAAATTTAATATCAGATACACTATTTGACACATTCGTGGGCCTGTTATTCTATATAGAAAAAATACATATCAACCCTTCATTTTTTTTTTTTAATAAATTTAAATTAATAAAATGTAGCATTCAAACTAAAGGGCTCACTAATGATTTAATTTATATGTCCACCAAACACTTAAAATTTTCAAACACATTTCTTACATAGCCACACTCATATAATATTGCTAACTGAAAGTAATAATTAAAATAATTATTTATACACTTAGAAATTTTAGGGTTGTTAGAGGAATTTATTATTTATTCCATGGAATATCAGTACCCGATTATTCACGATAAGGCATTTGTTTTTTTTCCAAAATTTTATTGAAGTCTCTGGCGTAGTATTTTCATAATAATTTTTTAATACCACACATAGAATAAGTTGGGGTTTCTTAACACAGCATATAAAATCGACACTCAACATTACTATTTAAAACAGTTCCAAACAGACCCTTACATTAAACAGTCCCAAAACCAATATGGACTAAAATTATTCCTCATAATAATTCCGCACAAAGAAACATCTCTAACAATTTTCATAAACATAAATTTCATCATTCGGAGTTAACATTCACTGCTACTGTAATATAGGTTTTTTGCCCAAACGATGCAGAATTGGTAAAAACGCTATTAGACAAACGTTGTGCAGAATTGCGTTTCCTACAGGATATGGCGAGCAGAATCACGAAAACTCTAACGTAAGATTTTTTATGAATTTTTTACTCAAATCTGATCTGTGAAAACCCCAAATCTGAAAATTGAATAATTGCTCAAATGTATATTCAATGCTAATCTATAAATCTCAAATCACAACTTCAATCATTGTAAAAAAAACCTAAATCTCATAATCCATAACCATACTAATTTAATATTCTATACATTTAAATTTTCAATCAAACGAGATTGACAAGAAGTTAACTCACCAATTTAGAGCTTCAATGTTGATAATGATTTCGCAAAATAATATTTGGGGTTCCTCTTTTCTTCTCTTACTCTCTTCTTCTCCTTCTTCTTCTTCTTCTTCTTCTTCTTCTTCTTCTTCTCTCTCTCTCTCTCTCTCTCTCTCTCTCCCTCTCTCTCTCACACACACATATACACACAAACGTATGTTCTCTCTTTTCTCCTCTTTCCTTTTTTTTTTTTTTTTTGAATATGGGGGCTAGGGTTTTAATATATGTATATATGTACTACACACATAGTATACTATATACATACACAACATGTACAAATAACTCATATGTACATATCAAATCCCATTTTTTGGCTTAAGGCCTCACAAAAAGGCTTTATATGGGTCCGAAAATGCATTCTAAAGGGACAAATGATTAGCTCAATGGGTACCCATGACCCCGGGCACATAATTTAAATGTTAAAAACACAATTCAGCACGTTCACGGGCCTATAAGCACTATCTGAATCTAAACTCGTCATTTTACAAAAATTGTAACTCAATCATACAAATAATCTATCATACAATTTAATTGAAACTCAAAATGTCATGTCATAATAATAATGAAACATTAGAAATTTTAATAATACAAAAACAATGGGGGAAATATTACTCGTATTAGTAACAAATTAAATATGCTTACTAGCAATTTAATTCATGGGTTCTCCAAACTGAAATTTTTTAAATACGTGTCTTACATAGCCACACTCATATAATATTGCTAAATGAAAATAATTATTAAAATAATTATTTACACACTTAGAAATTTTAGGGTTATTACATTCTATCCTCCTTGAAGAAATTTCGTCCCGAAATTTGGGAGCGAGTACATATAAAATATATATACCTGCATAATTACAAAAATCGCCTCTTTTAAAATAAATGTAATTGTTTTTTTTTTAAATAATGGGTGTTACACTGTATAACTCTCAAAAGAAATCTCGTCCCAAGATTTAGAGGAAGATGAACACAAAAAGAATAAACACCGATACGAGTAAGCACACAATTTCATTTAAGCACATAGGTACTACCAAACACATGTGTTATCGCATAAAAGTGCAATTTACTTAAATGCAACTATATGCTCCTATTCACCTCTTACCGTGTCCCATACCACTTCTCATCGGAATACCCAATACTTACCACTCAAACCAATAGCTTCAAAATCTTTCATAAGCTTGCACTGAAAATAAGAATACCCGTCTAGATCCATAAGATGTTGTAGACATAAGAATACTGCCGGCTCAATATATGCTCTCGAAAAATGTATAAAATTTCCACACGGAGATATACGAGAGAGATGCAGTAGTAGAATATCAATCGATAATAACAACTTCATAATAAGAAATCTAGAGTGCCGATAATAATAATGTCCACCAAAACTGGCCAGATAAGAATAATATGAATAATAGAAGTCTTGCAAATAATAATAGAAATCCCGATCCTCCGATAGAATAATAATTCAGCTGGATGATAATTAGACAACTGTCCGATAATAATAGCTTGAAGAAGATAATTCGATATCACGCCAGAATTTCATTGCTTGTTCAAAACTCCAACTCCCCCGCTACTTCTCGATCATGTCACAAAATATGTATGCACTACTATGAGACTCATAATATAGTAAATGATTTCAACAAACTAACATGTAATGATAAACTCGGAAAGTTATGCAATTAATCGATTGAAAATAATTAAATAACATGTAGGCAACACATGGATAATACATAAGTACACATAACCCGAAACCCAAATAAATCTGCGACCTATAGCTCTGACCAACGTCTAGTCCACAATCCGAGGATCACCTAGACTCGCTAAGCTAACCATAAGCTCTGATAGCAAACTGTCACACCCCGATTTTTTGAACAACCAAATATTTATTCCAGAGCCTATATCCGGACTAATATTCAATTTCCAAAACACCGAGAGTGACATCCTCACACAGGCTAATAGATAATTTATTTGAAAATAAAATTTAACACTCATTAAATAAGGACATGTGATCCTGTGTTAATACAAAAACTATGTATTATTAAACTTATATTCCCAATCCTCCATTTCATTATAAAAGAAATAATATTCCATTACAAATATAATACCATTTTAATTTACAAAAGGAATACAAAGTTCATTAAATAAAATTTCTTACAAAGTTCAGGGAGAAGAAAAAAAAATTTAAATTCTATACATCCGATGGTCAGAGCAACTACAACGTTCCCAATACCCAATATATAATCCTTATTACAATTATAAACATGTGGCCCACACTGCCAGAAATAAAATAAAGTACAACAAAAAAATAAGTACAACTCTAATACTAAACAACACCCCGACCATCTCTTCACCCAAACAGAAGCTCCAAATAAAATGTCCAAATACTAAACCTGCACATACATTCGACTACGTTTCATGTAGAAACGCACCTGGGTCAGTATATAAAATGCTGGTATGAGTTAACAAAAAAAAATACAACGAGTCTTGGGGAACAACGGTGTCCCATAGACTCCCAAAAGTACTCACAAAGAAAAAAAACATGACCACCTCATATTATACAATATCGTTGCACAGAAAATAAATAATGTCATCACACATAATTCATGTCGAGTTAGAACAATAGTTCCACGCACATTTCAGGACAGAACGATAGTTTCCTTCAATGTCGTGGCAGTGGCTCCAACCCCGAATAAACACAACTGAATACTTACCGGTCGGATATCTATGATGAGTCAGCCCTGCATAAAAGTTAGTGGACCCACCATCCTGTAATATATAGTTATCACAAACCAAGCAAACAAGTCCGTAAACAACATTTTCACATTCTGACTTAAACGTCGCATTCATTATTCCAAACTTATCAGTCTTATGAAATACTCCATTGTCATTATTTATTAGCCTTTAATTTATCTTTGTGTTCCCTAGGTTCACCACTTGGCCACCCTCCATGGTACAGCCCACACATATATCCCATGTGTGCCCGGATATACTACCAACACCCACTCCAGTGCCAGTTTGGTTGGGGTATCAACCAAACCAGGTATACACAACGGACGGCTGGTCAATATGTCAAGACGTCTATACAATATAAGCCGAGCATAAGGCTTAGGCCAGCTTGATCACACAGTCACTGGCAAAAAGTACACTCAACAAGTCTTAAGCCAGCTTGATCACGAAGTCACTGGCAAAAGAGTGCGAGCTACCAAAAACAATAACATAACAACAGGGAGTAGTGAACACTAAGGTCTTTTCCCAGTTTCTTACCATCTATGTTAATTCTCATATGTACCCATTCATGAGGGTTTAATCACGCCATTAACCACTTCGGGAATTTATCATTTATTCCATGGAATATCATTATCCGATTATTCACGATAAGACATTTGTTATTTTGCCAAAATTCTATTGAAGTCTCTGGCGTAGTATTTTCATAATAATTATTTAATACCACACATGAACAAGTTGGGGTTTCTTAACACATAGCATATAAAATCGACACTACTCAACAATACTATTTAAAACAGTTCCAAACAGACCCTTACATTAAACAGTCCCAAAACCAATATGGACTAAAATTATTCCTCATAATAATTCCGCACAAAGAAACATCTCAAACAATTTTCATAAACATAAATTCGAAATTCGGAGTTAACATTCACTGCTACTGTAATATAGGTTTTTTGCCCAAACGATGCAGAATTGGTAAAAACGCTATTAGACAAACGTTGTGCAGAATTGCGTTTCCTACAGGATATCGCGAGCAGAATCACGAAAACTCTAACGTAAGATTTTTTATGAATTTTTTACTCAAATCTTATCTGTGAAAACCCCAAATCTGAAAATTGAATAATTGCTAAAATGTATATTCAATGCTAATCTATAAATCTCAAATCACAACTTCAATCATTGTAAAAAAAACCTAAATCTCATAATCCATAACCGTACTAATTTAATATTCTATACATTTAAATTTTCAATCAAACGAGATTGACAAGAAGTTAACTCACCAATTTAGAGCTTCAATGTTGATAATGATTTCGCAAAATAATATTTGGGGTTCCTCTTTTCTTCTCTTACTCTCGTCTTCTTCTTCTTCTTCTTCTTCTTCTTCTTCATCTTCTCTCTCTCTCTCTCTCTCTCTCTCTCTCTCTCTCTCTATAACAATCCTAAAATTTTGAAGTGTGTAAATAATTATTTTAATAATTATTTTTAGTTAGCAATATTATGTGAGTGTGCCTATGTATGACATGTGTTTGAAAAATTTAATTGTTTGGTGGACATATCAATTAAATCATGAGTGAGCGCGTTTAGTTTGGGAGTTATATTTTATTAATTTATATTTGTTAAAAAAAAAAGTGAAGGGTTGATATGTATTTGTGTTATATAGTGTTTACAGGCCCGCGAATGTGTTAAATAATGTAATTAACATTAAAACTTAGTACCTGGGTCATGGGTACCCAATGGGTAACTCATTTTAGTACTTTGCAATGCATTTTGGGGTCATATGATGTATTTTTATCAAGGGGTAAAAATAAAAACGGGATTATGTCTTGTTAACCCTATATTAGTTCTCCGAACAATACATTCACCCCTACTATCTCAACCCTAGCCACCAAGGGAAGATAAGAAGAAGAGAAAGAGAAAGAGGGAGAGAAAAGAGAGAACAGACGTGTGTGTGTGTGTGTGTGAGAGAGAGAGAGAGAGAGAGAGAGAGAGAGAGAGAAGAAGAAGAAGAAGAAGAAGAAGAAGAAGAAGAAGAAGAAGAAGTTAGAAGGGTCTTGGGTTTGTGGTCACGTGGGGAATCGCGGAGCATTCGTGGGTATCGATTTTTGATCAACGAGGTGAGTTAAATTTTTGTGTATCCGAGTATATATATATACACATATGTATATATACATGTACACGGGAGTAAATTAAATTAGTATATGTTTAATTTAATTATTAGGGTTAAATCTTTGTAATGGATACGTTGTTATTGTTGAAGTAATCTAGATATTTTCTTTTCCCTTCGTGTGACTTTGTGATTATGACATTAGGGTATTCGAAAGGGTTAGGTAAATAGTTAGTTTGATAAAACCATATGTGAAACATTCATGGTGATTAAGAAATATATGTGAAATTCGTTTTTTTGTAATTTATACAGTTGCAGAAACTTGAGAAAATTATTAGAAAATCGTAGCTTTGAATTTGAACATTCTGTCCGCGGTAGTCTGTAGGAAACGCGATTCTGCACACTTTTTGTCTCATGGAGTTTTTCCTGATTCTGCACCGTTTGGGCAGAAATTGAAGATTTCAGTAGCAGTTTTTAGTATATTAAAATGTACGAAATTGGAGAAATATGATTCGTTGTGTTTATTTTTATTCGTTCGTATGACTTAACGAAAATTACTACGAGATACATGAATTCTCATATAATGTTGATTATAAAAAAAAAATGGGTGATAGTCATTAACGTTGAGTCCGATGAAAATATTTTGGAATGATTGTTATAATACTTTACGATATGAGAATTTGAATTTATATTATGGGTTTTATGTAGGCTAATATTGAATGTTGGGTTGAGGTTATTGTACCTGAAATAACTGACCTTATTGTGTGGTCATTATGATAAAAATGAGTAAATTTGATACGTTGAATAGTATATTGGGGATCTTGTAATTTGATTGGAAATTTTTGAGGACGAATTGTTATGGGTTAATTGATAAAACCCTTTATTGCAAGAAATTGGAATACATCTAAAAGTTAGAGATGTGATTGGATGATGAGACGGAACTATGTGATAAGCATGAAATTCACAATTATTGGGATAATACGAACGATAAGTGATAATTGCAACATGGTTCTTTAGTGTTCACCGCTCCCCGTTGTTGTGTTATTATTTTTGGTAGCTCGCACTCTTTTGCCAGTGGCTTCGTGATCAAGCTGGCTTAAGACTTGTTGAGTGTACTTTTTGCCAGTGGCTTCGTGATCAAGCTGACCTAAGCCTTATGCTCGGCTTATATTGTATAGACGTCTTGACATATTGACCAGCCATTCGTTGTGTATACCTGGTTTGGTCGATACCCCAACCAAACTGGCACCGGAGTGGGTGTTGGTAGTATGTCCGGGCACACATGGGATATATGTGTGGGCAGTACCATGGAGGGTGACCAAGTGGTGAACCTAGGGAACACAAAGATAAACTAAAGGCTAATAAATAATGACAATGGAGTATTTCATAAGACTGATAAGTTTGGACTAATGGATGCGACATTTAAGTTATAATGTGGACGACTTATGTATGGAATTATTCGCCTAGTTTGTGATCATTCGATTTACAGGATGGTGGGCCAACTAACTTTTATGCAGGGCTGGCTCACCATATATATACAAGGTAAGTATAAAACTCGTAGTAACTTTGGATTTTGGGCAAGAAACTACTTGCCACCACATAAATGGAAACTACTCTTTTGTCCAAATATGTGTGTGGAACTACCTGTCTTGGCTCAATAGTGTTGTAATGTGGTTTGTAGTCTATGGGTTCAGGTTGGAGCTCTCAGATTTTATTATTTTTGTTTAACTCATACCAGTCATGTGACTGACCCGAGTGTGTTATGCATTCGGGTGCGTTTCTATATGAAACGTAGTCGAATGTATGTGCAGGTTTAGTATTTGGAGATTTTCTTTGGAGCTTCTGTTTGGGTGAAGAGATTGTCGCAGTGTTGTTTATTATTAGAGTTGTATTTTTTTGTTGTACTTTATTTTATTTCTAGCAGTGTGGGCCACAAGTGTATAATTGTAATAAGGATTATATATTGGGTATTTGGAACGTTGTAGTTGCTCTGACCTATGGATGTATAGAATTTTATGCTTAATTGTTTTCTTTCCGCTGAACTCTGTAAAAAGGGTTTTATTGAATGAACATAATATTTTTTTGGTAAATCGAAAGGATATAATATGTGGCATGGAGTTTAATTTCTTTTATAATGAAAACGAATGTTTGGGAATTCAAGTTTAATAAAAAAGAGTTTTTTTTCTTAAAACAGAATCACATGTTCTTATTTAATGAGTATAAAATACATTTTTCAATAATTATCTATTAGTCTGTGTGAGTGTGTCACTCTCGGTGTTTTGGAAATTGAATATTAGTCTGGATACATGCTCTGGATTAAATATTTGGTTGTCCAAAAATTGGGGTGTGACACTCTCTCTCTCTCACACACACACACACACACAAACGTCTGTTCTCTCTTCTTCTCTCTTTTCTCCTCTTTCCTTTTTTTTGTTAATATGGGTGCTAGGGTTTTATTATAAGTATATATGTACTACACACATAGTATACTATACGCATACACAACATATACAAATAACTCATATATACATATCAAATTCCGTTTTTTGGCTTAAGGCCTCACAAAAAGACTTTATATGGGCCCGAAAATGCATTCTGAAGGGAAAAATGATTAGCCCAATGGGTACCCATGACCCCGGGCACTTAATTTAAATGTTAGAAACACAATTCAACACGTTCACGGGCCTATAAGCACGACCTGAAACTTAACTCGTCATTTTACAAAAAATGTAACTCAATCATACAAATAATCTATCATACAATTTAATTAAAGCTCAAAATGTCATGTCATAATAATAATGAAACATTAGAAATTTTAATAATACAAAAACATTGGGGGAAATATTACTGGTATTAGTAACAAATTAAATATGCTTACTAGCAATTTAATTCATGGGTTCTCCAAACTTAAAATTTTTAAACACGTGTCTTACATAGGCACACTCATATAATATTGCTAACTGAAAATAATTATTAAAATAATTATTTACACACTTAGAAATTTTAGGGTTATTACAAAATGGCAGTCTAAGGAGTTGTCTGCGGCACTCCGTGATTGCCGATGCAACATTCTTTGAATGTCGTTCCGGCAAACAGTGAGTGCCGCAATGGCCTTTATTGAGTGTCGTGAATATCTCCTGAGTGCCGCATTTTGTGATAGCCTGTCCTAAAATCGGTCGGTTTATACCTTCAAAAGGCGGCCAGAATTAGGGTTTTGGCTGCGAATTTTCCAAAATAACCCTCCAAATATTGCCTATATGTAGAGGATGTGTATCCCATTAATAGGGACTTGGAATTTTAGAGTGTTAGGATCCCAATATGGATTCTCTTTCAAAAACTTTCTAAATTAATAGAGAAGTGGAATTAGAAAAAGAAGAGCTTGATCATCATTCTTGGAAGATCTCAAAGCAACAAAAGGAGTTGAGGATAATTAGAGGTAAACTCTAAATCACTTAGTTTTAACATCTAAGTTCAATCACAATACATAAATGCTTAGGATCTTTTTACACATTTTCAAAACCTCTCTTCCTACCTCATTTTATCACACACCACATGTAATGTGATTGAACTCTCATTTCATTAGTTTCGATCAAAATGGCCTTGGGTTTAAAGTTTAAGTAAGTCTTGAAATAGAACTTTGGTTCCTTTCTTTTGATTATGTTTATTTCTAAAGACTCATGAGACTTTCAATGTCTCACATGGGTCTTTGCACTTAGTATCCCTTAATATTCTTATGCACTTATGATTCATGAGAGTATTGAGGTTGATTTTAGTATATTGAGTCAATGGATCCAAACTTTCATCCATGGTTTGAACTTATTATTTTGAGGTTTTATGAAGTCTTTTCATACTTCATTGAAATCTACAAATATAAATGTTCTTAGTCTCCAATGACCATAAAATTGTAGGAGAAGTGGTTTGAATCTAAGCTTATCTTCGTGGTTTAGTTTCTTTATCTTGGGGTTTTAAGGAGTTTCTTCATACATCATTTAAAATCCACAAGTTTAAATGTCATTAGTCTTCAATGACCATCAAATGGTAGAAGAACTAATTTGGATTAAGCCCAACTTCAAGGTTTAGTAGTTGGGTTAACAAAAAAAGTTGAACTTGACAAATGGTGCAGTGAATTCAATGACCACCTTTGATCAAGGATTTTTACTTAAACATTGAACTGTTGGAATTGAATTAAACTAACGGGAAAATGTCTATAACTCAAAGTTCTACCATTGTTTTTTTTGTTTTAACTAGCTTCCATGGCTAACATGGTTTGGTTATGAGTTTTTCGGAGACAACAACAATCGAAATGAGTAAATCAGAACCTTAATCAAATATTTTTTACCCCAAATAATTTTTATACGAAGTTTGATGTGTTAACAAGATCCCCTAAAAAGATCCTAGTGTTTTTGATTTTTTTTTTACTATTTTTAGAAAATTATATAAGAACTCTGGACAGAGAGTTATGAAATCCTGAGTGATGTCTGGTATTTGTTCAATTCCCAGAGATCTAACCGTTGAAACTTTGATTTTCTTTTTGGATTAAAAACTAGACTCATAGTGGCATCTTGTACCCAGAAATCATCAAGATCAGATAACGGGAACCATGCCTTTTATTTCTTGGAAGTTCTGATCTGTTCTTAGTAATTTTCAGAATCCGGTCACAGTCTTTACCAACTTTGTAAATAAGGGTTCAAATGATCTTTTCTTAACCTAAGGCTTATACCATACACTGACACAGATTACTTAAGCTTAAAACCAGAGGCTAAATGATCCAAATCAATAAATAGTTCACAACCTTTACATTGTTCACATTCATGTATCCACGTGCATTCATTTAGATAGATTGATACTTGTAAATGGAATCCACTCTGTGTTGGGATTTGTTCCTTAGGATTTAATGGTATTTTTTATTTAAAGTATGTGAACTAACCCTATGTTTTGAAGCACATTTGAGGTACAATTTGTCAACCCCTCTTCTTTAATTTACTTTGATTTTAATTGATTTTCGACTCCATGCGCAACACCTTAGACTAGGTCATGCCTTGTGTGTTTATATGCGATTAGAGACTCCTTTCTATGTTTTATTTTATTTACCTGCATGCATTGCATGTTTAAAATTCGCAGTTGGATCCTGGGTAAGTTCTCTTGCCCTTTGTTGCATATCATCTTACTTGCTATGTGAATTATGTGATTTTGAATGCTATTTTCACCATTATCAATCTTACACCCTTTGGACATGCTTTTGTAATGTATATATACATATGTATTAGTTGATGGCACATTTAGATTAATAATTCAATTAAAAGGATATTGAGTAGAGGCCTATTTGTGAGATATGGTGAGAAAGAGGGTGTTTTAGTCCGCCGGGCTACTTCCTCTCTCATTCCATAATCCCCGGACCTAGTCAATCTCTGGTTTCTAAAAAGATTAGTTTGCTTTAAAAATGGTTTCTTAATTTTCCTTAAAAAAAATTTAAGTGGCGACTCTTTATGTTTTGTATTTGAAATGTTTCAAAATTAAGAGTGGGCCCAAATGCCGGTTTCCACAACTTGGCCCTTGTCCAAAGAGTCTAAAAGAAACTCAGAGGCTTCTCATCACGCAGATCCCAAGGGAAGAGAATATGAGAGCTGATCGATTATCCCGCCTTACCTTGTCCTCTGAGTCAGACTTGCCCGAGATAAGGATAGAATACATACCCGAGCCAAGTGTGATCAACTGGGAGGGCATGGAGGTTGAATCGGTCGCTTCAGGTCCCAGCTGGATGGATCCGATCACAACTTTCCTCATAACTGGTACTTTACCGGAGCAGAAGGAAGAAACCCGCCGGGTAAAGTACCGGATGGCAAGGTACAACCTAGTTGATGACGTACTCTACAAAAGGGGGTTCTCTATCCCATATCTCCGCTGCATACATCCTACGCAGGTCGAAGCAATATTGCTTGAAATCCACGAAGGTTTGTATTGAAGCCACATAGGAGGTCGGGCACTCTCTCGGAAAGCCCTACTACAAGGCTATTATTGGTCGACAACGACCCGAGACTCCCAGGAATATGTTAAATGATGTGACAAATGCCAAAGATACTCCCCAATGATCAACTGCCTGGGAGAGCCTCAGACACCAATACTGAGTGCCTTGCCATTCGCTCAGTGGGGCATCGATATTGTTGGTCCCTTCCCTATAGGGAAAGGGCAAGTCAAGTTCACTGCCATTGCCGTGGTCTATTTTACTAAGTGTGCAGAAGCTGAGCCTTTGGCTATAATCACCAAGAAGAAGATAGAAACCTTCATTAAGAGAAATGTCCTCAGCCGGTTCGATGTTCCCAAGGTCCTAGTCAGCGATAACGTTAGGCAGTTTGATACCCCAGTCTTCAGGCAATTCTGCTCGGGATATGGAATATCCAATAATTACTCTAAACCCAAGCACCCTCAAGCCAACGGCCAAGCCGAGGTGATAAACTGGACTATTCAGCATTTAATCAAGACCAGGCTCAAAAACGCCAAGAGGCTTTGGGCAGAGGAATTATCGACCATTTTGTGGGCCTACCGTACCACTCCCCGAGCGGCATTGGATTTCACTTACTTGCGGGCTTGAGGCAGTGGTCCCTATGGAGCTAGGGTTGCCTACTTACCGAGAGGCAAATGTCAGCGAGCAGGGCAATGAGGGAGCTCTCAGAGGAGAGCTTGACTTGATAGAGGAAAAAAGAGATCGGGCATATCTGAAAGTGGCAGCCTACAAATAGAGGGTATCCCGGTATTTCAATAGCAAGGTAAAGCACTACAGCTTTCAGGTGATAGATCTCATTCTTAAGGCGGTGAATCAGTCTACCAGAGTCCTGAGCGACGAAAACTTAGGGCCAAACTGGGAAGGACCATATAAGATTACCCAAGTCAACCGCCCGGGCACATACTGGTTACAGACTCTGGACGGGAATGATCTATCTCACCCATGGAACGTGCAACACATCCATAAATACTTTCAGTGACACTTGGATAAGGGCGAGTTAGCATTGGTTAGGAAATTTGTAGCTCTACTCAAGCATTTATTATGATTTTTCAAAAAGTAATAAAGATTTTCTGTTTTTTCCTACAAGATGTGATCCCTACCAGTGTGCTGTGGACAAAAGACCTTGGCTTAACACCTGAGGCACAAAAGACCTCGGCTTGATACCCAAGGCAAAAGACCTTGACTCGTCACCTGAGTCACAAAAGACCTCGGCTTGATACCCGAGGCAAAAGACCTTGGCTTGAAACCCAAGGCAAAAAGACCTCAGTCCTAAATTCGAGGCACTGGCTTCACTTAGGTCCCCAACCGACAATAGGGGTAAATCCCCCTAGGCAGATGATGATGGCATGCCTCAAAAGACCCTGTAACCCATGTTCTAGGTTGTTTCCCTGTGGTTAATTCCCTCACTAAACGCCCACCTTAACAAAATCTTGGGGGGCAAGGTGATACTGGTGTTTAACTCAGGACCAAAACGGGCAATCACACCAGGCATTCAACAGGACACAAGGCTAGGCACGTGATGCCACTGTTAGACAGCCCCGAGTACCTACAGTGTCTAGAGAAACTGCTCGGGAAATAACAGGACACAAAATCCTACATTATACCGAGCGTGACCTATAATACAGGTCTCCAAAAAGACTAAGTGTTCTCTACCGGTCACAGTCCTAAAACTTTTACTAAGGCAGAGTAAGGGAAATACTAAAAACTGGTCGGTATAAGGCACTAAGAGTGGTGGGAATTCCAGAACATTCCTAACTACCTACAGCATCCAAGAGAGACTGCTTGGACAATAAAAAGGACCAGCATCCTACATTATATCGAGCACAATCTTCAAAATAGGTTCCTAAAAGACCGAGTGCTTTCTACCAGTACACTCCTATACTTTTGCTAAGGCAGGGTTTCCACAGGACGTATAACCAGTCAGGCATAGGCAATCACAAACATGCAAGTACAAACAAAGTACAGCAATAAACAGTTAACAGAAAAGGTTTGCCTTAAAGGACCTTTTTATTAATTAGCAAAACAATTTGTACATTGCCTAGGGGCAGTTGTAGTAGCCTCTAAAAAAAAAATTACATAAATAAAGAGAAAACAACACATCATAATAGGAAGAGAGGCTAGGCGTCGACCACGACCACATCCTTGGTCTCACCAGCCTCTCCTCCTGGAGCGATCTCCCCACTCGGGGCAAGGTCTTCAGCGGGTCTGGTCCTGGCGGCGGTGACGCCCTCGGTAGCAGTGGGACCCACATCCCAATAATATGAGGCAATCCCCTCATAGGACGAGATGTCCCACTAGGGGTGATCCCATGCCAGCCTCTGCTTCAAGTCCTCGTAGACTTGGAAGAAGCCATCGTCAAAGGCATCCTCCATTGATCCCGCTGTTGTCGCCTCTGCCAGATCCTTTTCCATAGCCACGAAATTTGCTGCAACGACCTGGGCAGCCTACAAATCTGCTAGGGAGATTGCCAACTCTGCTTGTGTTGCTCTAAGGCTTAGGGCTAAGCCCTTAACCTTATCCTTCCCCATGGCCAGGGCAGTTTCCCTAGCCTCTGTAGCTGCTAGTTCTTGTGACAGGGCATCCTTAGTGGTAGTGGCCCTCCCAACCAAATAAGGCAGGAAGACTCAGCACTAGCAGCCATGTAGCTGACCTGTAACGAACACAAACCAGTCGATTAACAAGCAAAAGAGATAAACAAAAAGAGTGGTGATGATAAGTGAGAAAGGTCAGAAAAGCTTACAAAGTGAGAGAGGTTGTACATCCATCTCTGGAAGGCCTCGGGAGACATGTTCGCAGACATCTCCTCCTGGCCAGGGAGGAGAATCGGCCTAACCCTTTCCCGGATCTCCATCGACTCGCCCATGGGTGTACCGGATAATTTATCTACCCGGGGGGCAAGCTTCTCTACCACCACCATAGGGGGAGTCGACGTCTCCCCGGGCGTCAGACGAGCTTGCGGCCCATGCGTTAACCGCTAGAATGGACGATCACTGCCCGAGGCCTCAGCGGCAAGTCTCTTTCCTCTACCTACAACCCAGGCGGTAGTAGCTTTGGCGTCGGTGGCCTATCTGGCCCTCAGCGCTTAAGGTCTCTCCGGGGACCCATTTTTGCAAAGGAACAAGAAAACCATGTGGTCAAAACCTAGCAGAATTAGCAAAAATGCAACAGAAAAAAAAGTGGCCAAGGCCAGATTATCCCGATCACTTACCAGGAATGATTGGATGAAATACCGGAGCTTCAACGGGCTCGTCCGGGTTATAAGTGGCAACAAAATCTCTCATCCGGGTGAGCACGTTCCAAATGTTTGTGGGCAGGCTGGCCAGGTGCCGGATCTAGTTCTGGCACACCTCGAGGATGTCCAGAGGATAAAGTGATCCCGCTGCAAACCAAAACAAGAAAACAATTTGTTGCAAGGTTATGATAAGAGGAAAGGAAAAGTAAAAGGAAAAACGCTGGGCGGGCTTACCCCTCAGCTTCCCCGCCCAGAAGGTCCTCAACTGAATTCTAGGGGCCTGATCACAGAGCCCGAGGGTGGACACTTGGATGAACTTGTTCTTTCACTCCTGTTGTTAATCGGGTAGTTGACTATAATCTTTCTCCCCTACCGTGCAGCTAGAAAAAAGAACTCGACTTCCCTGTAAACAGGGAACGGTCGGTGGGCCCACAAGAATTCATGAAGAGTGAGCTCATACCCGAAGATTTGATGCCAGAGAGAGATCGGGCCCATCAGAAAACTCCACCTTGTAGACACCCAATTTTGACCACACTGATAGGATTTAGGGTGGACAACGTCTTGGAGGATTCGATGATGAAAAGTACCCCGTGGAAGGTACTGGATTCCACACAATCAGAAGATCGGACTTCGGAAAGTGACTTCAAGCTCAGAAAAGCCCTTTTCCATGGATAAATCCCGGTTTTGTCAAAATCATCTCTCAGAATTCATATTCTCTCAGGGTTATATGAACATTAAGTGTTCTAAACGCAGTATTCTAGGTATCCAGAGATTCAATTTTAAAGAAATGTTCGAAATCGACGCACATTTGAAAGCAATTTTGGAAAAGACGTCATTTGATTTCAAAAAGACGACGAAAGTTCCGGAGGACTTCCGGACTTCAATTGGACTTCAATTCTCATTATAAAACCTCTGGAAATATTTTTATACTGAAATTCAACCTGACAGCTTTCCAACGGTACGTAAACGGACGATTTCGGACACCAAAAAGCATTTTTACAAAAATCTGGAAAAGCAGTGCGCATGAAATTTGAAACAGAGCTTGTGGGTGACCAGAGGGACCCAAATAGTAAATGGCGGTTTTGGGTATGGGGGTGGCGGGTCCCACCATAACCGCCACTTCCATTTGTGTCCTCCACGGAGCTTTTTGAGTTCCAGACCCTTCTAGAAGCTTCCCACTGCGAGGAAATTGCCTGGAAATTGCGTTTAAGCTCCGAAATGGCCATTTTAACCCTCTTTTAAGCTCTAAAAATCCTGTTTTAACCCTGAAACTTAAGAGCTAAGTCTTCAAAACTCTATATAAGATCTCATACATCTCATATGAGATCACAACATCTTAACACACTAGACACTTGGAAAAGATACACTTGAATATACTTGGAGATACAAACACACATAGAAGCACATACAAGAGAGATAAGTATACTTTGAATATACTTTCAATTTAGGTGAATTCTAGAGAGAGAAAATTATGAATTGAATTTAGATTAACTTAGGCTAATTAGACCACAATTTGAACATCAATTGCCTCCCTCAACTTCCATGGATGAGTGCTTGAAGAACACTTGAATAACACTTGAAGAAGAAGATCTTCAAATCAATTTTGGTCTTGTAATTGAGAATCCTCCAAGAGGTAAACACTATAGTTCATCTCTAATTCCTACTTTGTATATATAGATCTATAAGATTTGGATCTAACTTAGTTCTATTTCTACTTATTAGAACACTCATCTTCTTCCTCTCATGTTCTTCACACACTCACATAGTTAGATCCAAATCTCTTTGATTTTTATTGATAATTTACAATTAGAGATTGTCTTTCACTTTGATTTTCAATTTTGGTTTCATTCTTCAATTTTAGTTTAGATTCATGCATACATGATTATATATATATACATATATCTATTTTGAATTCCATGATGGTTTGGAAATATGATCTATGAGAAGGATGATTTCTATGTTCATACCTATCTCTTGATTATTCCTATTACCTAGAATTCCTATTGAATTTCATCTCCAACATGATATTTATAAGTCCCTTTGATCCTTGATCTAAAAGTTCTTCATAGAACTTGAGGGCTAAATTGATTGGGAATCATGATAATTAAGTTGATCTATGAGTTTGATCTCTCTAATAAGCTTCAACTATCACTAAAATGTTTTCCTCACACTTTAAAATGAACTAGATAAAAATTCAGCAAAGCAGATTGGTTTTGTCCATTAGATTTGGTCCATCAAAACCCATAGTTTGATGGATTTCAAATTTTCTGGGTAAACTTTGATGAATTAGCTTTCATCCGGTCCGTTTTGAGAGCTTTTAGGATTCATATACTATTTTTAGAAATTGTTGAGAAATCGGTTGACAGATTTGAACATCGTCTCTTTGTGCTTGAATTTCAGAAAATCTATAATAGTTATCGACGTTCCGCTTTTTGGGGATGATTCCTAACTCATATATCTATATGCCGATATAAAATCGTGAGCATACGATCGAGTTAGGATCGTTTTCTAAGCGTTTAAAGTTGATACAACTATTCTGGAATTTTCTAAGTTTAATTACAAATATGATTATGTATACAAAATGATCATACCTTGATCACTCAACAACAATTGATGAATAAAACTTGGTTTAGAAATCACCTTGGATAAATGGATGAGAGATCAAAAGCTTAAATCAACTTTGTTAACATGATTCATGAACTTCTATTATACTTCTATTATGTTTTGCATTCATTTGTCAAATGATACCAAATTTCCAGAATAACAGAGTCTGTTTAAAACACTTTTTCAGAAACCTTGTGATTACAGAATGTCCATGGGTTTATTTTTATCATATACTACAATGAAATAGCTTTCTTTTGACACCAAATAGAGCTTCATATGATTTTTGTAGATTTAATTATGATTTTTTCAAGAACAGTGGACAGTCCTGATCCACTGTTCCCAAAACATTTATTTCTCAAACAATAAAATTGATATTGAGGTCCCACTTTTTGGAGAAGTTCCCTAAGACATGTATCTAACTTTCTGTAAAAGGGTTTTTATCCAGCTCATGTTTAAGACCTCTTTTGATAGGATTCATTAGAGGTTGCTGAATCTGGAAATTTGATTGATGACATGTTTTCTTTGTTTATCATGCATATCATTTGTTTGCTTGTATTTTTGCAATGCTTGGGTATTCTTTGGTGTATTAGTGCAGAGAATTAAGTGCCTCGGACCCGGACTTCGATTTGTGGTTTGCCTCGTCTACATGTGGCTTAGTGCCCATGTATCATGTACTATCTCTATCCTTTCTCTTAGAATTTTTCTAGGTTTACAACTTTGATTTCAACGACACATTTCCTTTAGGATAAGTCTCCGTTTATATGATTATTTGTTAGAGACATCTTATCTAGGATTGTTGCATGATTGCATTGCACGTTTACATTCTTTTTGCTTTCGCGACTCCGCTTGAGTCAACCAATGTAAGTCTTCTCGTTCCCTTTGCATATCATGACATGTTTACTTTATTTGCATCGGTCCCGGGCGGGACTAGCCACTGTGAGTATACTTCTCCCTTGTATTGCATGAGCATCCGCTTTCTACTTGATTTAGTCTCTTGAAATGATTTTCATTAGATGTTTCTTTTTGCCATGTATATATCTATCTAGTATGTTTGAGGAAACAACATCTATTATGAATTAATAACAAGGATATTTGAATCAAGGCCTACCATTCGGTAGGGCGAGGAGGGGGTGCTTTAGTCCTGCTTGGGCTCCTTCCCCTCTCGTACCAAGACCCCCGAACCTTGTTTCTGGTAATGAAGGGCGAGTAACCTTATTCAATTTTGGGCGAGTCAAGCTTGGGTTTCCTAATTCCCGATAAAAATTAGGTGGCGACTCTTTGTCTCTAGGATCGCGTGAGGAAGTCCTAGTTTTCCCTGAAGTGTGCTCCTTGGGATCCGTCCCGGGACACTATCGAGGGAGAGCGTCAGGACCTCCTCCTCCATTCGCGACGGTCCACAATCTGGCGACTCCACTGGGGATTTGAACATGAAACCGATGGTTTCTTGTTCTTCGAGGGTTTGACTTGAGCCAAAGAATATCCTTGTTATTAATTCAATAATCATGTTGTTTCTGCCTGCATTTGCACTTGCATTGTTCTTTCACCGCGACTGCTTGAGATCATTGCCTTGAAGATAGAGGGCCCTCTTTCCTCTATTTGTCAAGAGTTTTGGTAGCATGTAGTCACCGTTAGCCTTGTACCGCGTGCGGTATATAGAGCCCATGTGTGAACGGCACGCCCTCGGGGAGGCGGTCAACCACACCGTTGAGCTTGCTAATGGACCCTTTATGAGACTAAAACCCGGCCTTTGCATATAGTTTCTATAGAACCCTTCAATTAGGATCTTGATTATCATCTTTGATTAGGACAATGTGATGAATTACTTGCGCTTGCCCGTAAGGGATTATGTGGATGATGAGGACGTGTATGCGAAGGCATCATCAAACCTTGTATGGTGGATTCCTCTAGGATAGTATGGTCTTTATCCGAACATCCAATCATTATTTGAGGACAATTTTGAAAATTTTTGAAATTATAAGCACTTCTTTGAAAAACCCCAAGTCTTTCGAAAATTCCAAGAATATCCCTTTTGAAAATTTGCTTTGAGATTCACTTTCACAAAATCTTTCCAAAATTCTCCTTAGATTTTAGAGAATTTCAAAATTCCTATTTCCAGAAATCATGATCACACTTTGATGATTCAATTTCAAATTCTCCTAGATTTTAGAGAATTTCAAAAAAAAAAAAAATTTTACTTTGGTCTTCAAGAAATCATGATGATTCAATTTCAAAATCTTCCTCTCAGATCTTAGAATTTCAAAATTCCCACCTCAATTTTTAAGAATCATGATTTCTCACCACAAGCATTGATGGTTCAAAAATTCTTTTGAAAATTACAAATCTCCCCATCTCTTTCAAAGATTTTCATGAAAAATTTCAATTTTGAAAACATGAACCATCAAGAATTTCAAAACTCAAAATCCTTGGATAATGATTGGATTAGTAGGGTGATTAGCATACTCAAGGAATCTTATGTGCTTATGTGTTGATATGCTAGGTCTAAGCTAGATTAAGGTGCATTGCATTTAGATTAGATTGCATTTCATCTGCATTGCATGCACTACACGAGCATTGCATATACGACTCACGAGTGCGACGCCCCTAATATACTTTCAAAAAGAAAAGATTTGTTTTCCTCAGAATTTTGAAACTTGAAAAGGTTTCTTCAAGAAAAATGTTTTTGAAAAATGAAAAAGATTTTCCATCTTTGATTTTCTATTTTTGATTTTCATCCACTTTTTTATAAGATACCTGATTATTTGAAAATCCCTAAATAAACCAGATAAGAAAAGATAGGACCGAAAAGTTGTACTCCTTTCTGGGTCAGAGCTCCGAACAGCCGTTTGATCAGATCAGGGTTAGAAGAAGGAACAGCCGAGTCGACTAGGGTTGAAGATATGACATACGAAGCGGATATGGAAGCCAGATTGGCCGCAATGCAAGCTGCCTTGGATCAGAGCAGGGAGCAGAATCGAGAACAACTTGCCACTATGATGAGAATGATTGAGCAGCTAACTAATCCACCACCACCACCTCCAGAGCATCATGAAGAAGAAGATTTTGGGGAGACAGTTCAACCAAAGGTTCAGCTAGATCAGGAAATTCAGGACAAGTTGGCCAAGATCGACAAACTAGAGAGTGTGATCAGAAAGAGCAAAGGGGTGGATGAGTATTTGTTCGATGTTGAAGGGTTGTGTGACGCTCCAAAAACCAAACTCCCAGAGAAGTTTAAGATGCCGCATATTGAATTTTTCAATGGAACTGGAAATCCGAAGAGCTATCTGAGGCTTTATGTAGGAACTTTGCAGCCTATGGGCATTGAATCTGACCTCTTCGCTCTATTGTTTCCAAGAGTTTTGAGTGGAGCAGCACTTTCATGGTACTTGACGTTGGAACCAGCCATAACCAGAGATTGGGAGGCATTGGCCAAAGCTTTCGTGGCTCAATATTCATATAACCAGTTGTTTGATGTAACTGCAAGAGATCTAGAAACCACCCGACAAGAGTATAGGGAATCCTTCGCAGGTTTCCTTACTCGTTGGAGAGCTAAAGCTGCTCAAATGACTAGCAGGCCAGCGGAAAGAGATCAGGTCCGAATGATCATCAAGAATCTACAGCCCGAATACTTGGAAAGGCTAGAATTTCAGAAGATGCCATTAGAGATGGAAAGATCAAGAAAGAAAACACGAGCAATCGATACAGAAAGACAGAAAGGCCAGTCTATCATCAGTCTGCTGACGTCAACACACTATCTCCTCAGCCTTTTCAGAAAGAGCGTCGAAGTATGGCTAATGCAAGAGGAAGTCAAAATCAGAAACAGTCGAGAGAGAAAAGAGAATTTTCCGACTTGGGGATGCCACTAAGCACCGCACTTGAAAGAATGATAGAAAAAGGGTACTTGCAGAAATTGGAACCTAAACCAGAGCCAAATCCACTTCCACCGGGTTTCAAAACAGAGTTCTTTTGTGACTTTCATCAAGGCCGTGGACATAGCATAGATAGATGCTGGAGACTTCGCCATGAAATTGAAGACTTGATTGAAAAAGGGGTCATCTCCCCTCCTCCCTCTCAGCCAAATGTTCAGAAGAATCCTCTCCCTAATCATAAGGGGAACATGCCAAATGTTAACTTTGTAGAAGAAGGATCTCAGATTTATAACCCAAAGATCTACATCACATCCTCGAATCAACCAGCTATGGATGTTCAACTTCCGGAAGACGCTGCAATTTGCATCTTGAGGAATATGGAAGAGGAAGAATGGGTCGAAGAAGCACTGGCTTTTGAAGAAGAAATAGCCAACGGAAATCTTACGATTGAATGGTGGGATCCCAATGCCATCACCGACGACTCGATCTGGTATGAGGAAGAAAAGCCCATAGAAGCAGTCACCGAGAAACAAAGCACTGAGCCGATAGAAGAATTGCTAAAGCCTGTCGAGAACCTTGAAATCAAAGATGACGATCTTGTTGCAATGATGGAAGAAGAAGAAGATTGGTGGTATGATGATGAGGATGATTCCGTTAATAATACCATAATCCCCGATGATTCTGTTTGGAAAATCACTGTTGGCACCGAAAAGTTAGCCAAAGAACTTGAGTCTATCTGGATCACCAATGAAGCAAACCACTTGACCCGTTCCGGACATCATTTCAAGCCTCATGAGTTAGAAAATCGTGGAAAAGAAACATGGAATGAGAAAGAAGTCGTCAAAGCAAAAGAGGCTGGTAAAGGAGCCGTGAGCGAAGAAGAAGATGAAATCTTAAAGCAATTGAAGAAAACACAAGCTTGGATCTCAGTATGGGGATTATTTATGACCTCTCACAAACACAGGCAGGCCATGCTCGATACTCTCAATCGTTTGGATGTTTCTGTCAATACTACTCCCGAAGATCTAGTAAACATGATCTCTTCAAAGCCTTGTAAGCCTGTAATCACATTCACAGATGAAGATTTACCGCCGGAAGGGGCACACCACAACAGAGCTCTCTACATCACTGTACATTGCCTGGGGAATAGAGTACCGGTCTGCTTGGTAGATAATGGGTCAGCCTTGAATGTATGTCCTCTCCAAACAGCTCTCAGAATGGGGTTGTCTATTTCAGAACTCTTGCCATCAACACAAACTGTGAGGGCCTATGATAACACCAAAAGGGCCATTGTGGGAATGATTAAGTTGAAAATTGAAGTCGGGCCATTAAACAAAGAAGCTGATTTCCAAGTGATTGATATTCCGGCTAGCTTTAATCTGCTATTGGGACGTCCGTGGTTACATGTGAATGATGCAGTCGCCTCCACTCTCCACCAGAAAGTCAAGTTCATCTGGAAAGAGGATGTGGTAACAATCTTTGGGGATAGCTGGATCAAAGAAGAAGGGACAAGCCATGGTCCTGTGCTAGAAGTCCAAACACCGGAAGAAGAAAATGAATTAGGAGGATTCAACTTTGTGGGAATGATAAATGAAGGAGCTAAGAAAAAGAAATCCGTTTGGAATCGACTCAGCTATGAGAAGAAACTTCCTGATGCATCTGTCTGGGGCGAAGAAATCACTCCGATCAAGAAAAAGAAGCCGTTCATCACCGGACGCGAATATAGAAAGATGTTCGAGAAGGGAAACCCGGTTGCCAAAGATCTACAAGAAGAAGTGGGACAGAATTGGATCCCTGAAGTCATGCCATTGTACTTTGACCAGTATGCCAATCCTAAAGTGGCTCATATGGTGCGGAAGATGAACTATTTTCCTGGAATGGGACTAGGTCGTCGTCAACAAGGAATAACTGAACCACCGAACTTCCACGAACAGAAAGATAAATCTGGGCTTGGGTATCAATTGACTGAAGAAGATAAGAAGAAGATGACAAAAGGAAAAGGGCCGATGGTTGTTTCTGGGCCAAGAATCCTGAATGGATACTTCGTGAAAGAAGGCGATGACTTTCCCTTCTGTGGGTTCCCTGAACCATGGTATGATCCGGCTACCAAGAACATTAAGCCTGGATTTGAGATTTTCTTCAAACATGAGTTCTCCGACTATGAGGATCCGTTCTTGTATACTCCGCCTATCAAGAAAGAAAGGAAGGACTGGGCTGAGCTGATGACAAGTGATGATTTGAACATGCTAATGGATGAAGAGCTAAACATGCTGATGGATGCCGAAGAAGCACTGGGAAATGTGAAAGAAATCAAGCCAATAGAGGGAGCTCTGAACAATTGGGTGATAGAATCGGAAGTCAACAAATCCCCTCCCCCATTTCCCCGGAAGTCTGCAAAGGCCAATATGAGCCATGATGTTGAGTCTGCTTTTGCTTTTGATGTACCCAAAAATGTTAATGAAATGAACGAGGATTTTGCTTACTCTTCTGTGTCTGATGATCTTGATTTTGAAATTTCTGAGGATTTGCAAAGATTAATTGAAAATGAAAATGAATCTGCATGCAAGATTATTGAAGAAACTTTGCTAATAAACTTGGATAATGAAGATAATCCACAAAATGTTCATATTGGCACCACGCTCACTTCACAAGAAAGCAATGAACTAATCAACTTATTAAAAGAATTTAAAGATGTTTTCGCTTGGTCCTACCAAGATATGCCAGGCATCGATCCAGAGATTGTCCAACACCACATCCCTCTCTTTCCAAATTCAAAACCTGTTAAGCAAAAGTTGAGACGCATGAGACCCGAATGGACTTTGAAGATCAAAAAAGAAGTTGAGAAACAATTGAAAGCTGGATTCCTGATGGTAACCCAATATCCGGAATGGATAGCCAATATAGTTCCTGTGCCAAAGAAGGATGGAAGGATCCGTGTATGTGTTGACTTCAGAGATCTAAACAAGGCTAGTCCTAAGGATGATTTTCCGCTTCCACACATAGATGTTCTGGTAGATAGCACCGCGGGGCATGAGTTGTTATCATTCATGGATGGTTTCTCAGGGTACAATCAGATTTTAATGGCACCCGAAGACAGAGAAAAGACTACATTCACAACTCACTGGGGGACGTATTGCTACCGAGTAATGCCATTTGGGTTAAAGAATGCCGGAGCGACCTATCAGAGAGCTGCTACTACTTTGTTACATGACATGATCCATAAAGAGGTAGAAGTATATGTGGATGATATGATTGTTAAGTCCAAAGAAAGAAGTGGGCATTTAACAGCACTCGCCAAGTTCTTTGAAAGATTAAGGAAATACAGAATGAGATTGAATCCACAGAAGTGTACTTTTGGAGTTACCACCGGAAAGCTGCTGGGATTTCTCATCACACAGAGAGGAATTGAGGTTGACCCCACAAAGATCAAGGCTATTATGGATATGCCGCCTCCGACAAATGAAAAGGAAGTAAGAGGATTTCTGGGAAGAATCCAATTCATCAGCCGCTTCATATCTAAGCTCACTGCTACTTGCGATCCGCTTTTCAGCTTGTTGAGAAAAGGGAAGAAATTCGAATGGGACAATCAATGTCAAGAAGCTTTTGACAAGATCAAGGCTTATTTATCAAACCCACCGGTTCTTTCACCCCCGAAATCAGGGAAGCCTTTGCTGTTGTACTTATCCGTGTCAGAGAATGCTATGGGATGCATGTTAGCCCAAGAAGGAGATGAAGGGCGTACAGAGAAAGCCATTTACTACTTAAGTAAAAGGATGACTGGATACGAATTGAAGTATTCTCCGTTAGAAAAGACATGTTGGGCTTTGGTTTGGGCCACTCGTCGTCTGAGGCATTATATGTTGGCCTTCCCTGTTGTTTTAATCTCCCGAATGGATCCTTTGAAGTACCTATTTGAAAAACCAGCATTGACCGGAAGAATCTCCCGATGGACATTGATGCTATCTGAGTTTGACTTGATACATGCTACGAGTAAATCTGTTAAAGGAAGGGCTGTCGCAGAACATTTAGCAGAACATCCGATAAATCTGGAAAACGAAGGAGAGTTCATGTTCCCTGACGAAGGATTGATGGAATTAAAAGAAGATGTGTGGAAAATGTATTTTGATGGAGCTGCAAACCAGAAAGGATATGGAGTGGGGATCATCCTTGTATCCCCTGAAGGAGCACATACCCCGTTCTCTATTAAGCTGAAGTACACTTCCACCAACAACACTGCTGAGTATGAAGCTTGTATCTTGGGGCTAGAAGCCGCATTGACTTTGGAGGTAAGGAAACTTGATGTATTCGGGGATTCCAATTTGATCATATCCCAAGTTCGAGGAGATTGGAAAGTCAAGGAAGAGAAGTTAAAACCCTATCATGAGTATCTTGATTCTTTACGAACTCGTTTCTTGCATATCACATTCTTCTACCTGCCTCGAGAAGAAAATCAGCTAGCAGACTCTTTGGCTACTTTAGCGTCAATGATTGAGATTCCTGTGGGGATAAAGCTAACTCCTTTGATGATTGAACAAAGGGAAAAGCCGTCTTATGAGATGATTGGGGAAATAGAAGAAGCAGAAGAACTTCCGTGGTACACCGACGTGTGGAACTTCATTGAAAATGGGGAATATCCGGAAAGCGCCTCCGAGAAAGACAAGAGAGCCATAAGAAGATTCTCGGCTCAGTTCATGATTTGTGGTGGAAGTCTATTGAAGAGATCTTACAATGGATTCAACTTGACATGTCTATATGGAAACAGTGCGAGAAAGATGATGGAGCAAATTCACGAAGGGGTGTGTGGTCCTCATATGAGTGGACACATGTTAGCTAAGAAGATCATCCGACAAGGATATTATTGGACTACTATGGACAAGGACTGCTATGAATATGTCAGAAAATGTCACAAATGTCAGATCCATGCCAATATGAAGCATGTGCCGCCGTCACTGCTATACAACATGACTACCCCTTGGCCATTCTCAGTTTGGGGAATAGATGTTATTGGAGAAGTAACCCCGAAGGCGTCTAATGGGCATCAATACATCCTGGTAGCAATTGATTATTTCACAAAATGGGTGGAAGCAGAGTCTTATGCGACATTGAAGGCTAAAGATGTGGCCAGATTTATCAGAAGAAATATAATCTGCCGATACGGGGTCCCTCATGAGTTGATATCCGATCATGGCAGTCACTTCCAGAAAGAGGTTTTGGATCTACTAGAAGAATACAAGATCATGCACCACATGTCAGCGCCGTATAGGCCACAAACAAATGGGGCAGTTGAAGCAGCTAATAAGAATTTGAAGACGATCCTAAGAAAGATGACTGATACATACCGAGATTGGCATGAGAAATTACCGTATGCACTGTGGGGATACAGAACATCTATCCGAACATCTACAGGAGCCACTCCTTATTCATTGGCTTACGGAATGGAAGCAGTACTCCCAGTTGAAATAGAACTACCATCTTTGAGAGTTGTGGCAGAATCCGAGATTCCAGAATTTGATTGGCTAAGAGATAGATATGAGGAGCTAATGTTACTTGATGAGAAAAGGTTGGCCGCAATTGATCATGTGCATGTGTATCAGAGAAGAATAGCTCGAGCATTCAACAAGAAGGTCCGTCCAAGAAAACTTGAGGAAGGCGACCTTGTGCTTAAAGCCTTAAAAGCACCCGTTTTCGATCCTAGAGGGAAATTCAAGCCAAATTGGGTTGGCCCATACGTCATCAAGAAGCTTCTCTCTGGAGGAGCGGCATACCTGATGGATCTAGATGGAGTTGAGTTCAATCAGCCAATCAACATTGACCGTCTCAAGAGATACTATGCTTAAAAGCCTTTTCTTTCAAAACCTGTTCTTTCAAAACCTCCAGCATTCGAGGAACTACACTTGACCTGATTCCCACTTGGGGATATGTAGGCAACCTGCTCGGTTCGGTCACTGCTCCTGAAACACTCAGCCACATCTCAAATACCTTCTTTCAAGACTTAGCCGAACTACTTTGAACCTGATTCCCACTTGGGGATAAGTAGGCGAGCTTCCCTGGTTCTCGGTCCCTGAACCTTGCAAACTAGGGGCAAACTTTCAAGTTTGCCCAAAGCCTCAAGATATCACTGCCACACTAGGGGCAAACTGCGTTTGCCCAAACTTCCATTTATCTCTATCAACTAGGGGCAAACTGTCGTTTGCCCATACCTCGCTACATGTCCTCTCTGGATCACTTGGCTATCAGAATTAAAGCACCTAAGTGAAAAATCTGGTAATTCTTGATATTAAGTTGAAAAGTTTTTTAGCAATCTAAAGATGTGAATCTAATGTCAAGACTGAAACATTATGTGGAAAATTTTCGAAAGCTTCAAGATTACATGCAAAGCCAACACAATATCCTGCTACAAGATAAAATCTCATTTTCAAAACATGCAAATCCTTAGAAAATTCAAATATCCAAGTCAAAAGACATTGTCGAGAAAGAGGAATCGTCAGAAATTTCCTTTCCCTGTAAAATCGAGTCCTGTGTGTCAGTGTGCAAAGTGTCAATCAAATCAGTCTCGTGACGAGGGATGCAAAGCGAAACAGAAGGATAGCATAAAGCAGCATCAAGCAAAGTCAAGAGTACAAGCCCATCAAGTCTCAGACAGAATACATCAACATCAGTCTCAGCACAGAAAGCAAGAAAAACAGAAAGATAGTCATGGGTGCATATGATCATCATCAGCGACGACGAGTAGCCCGTGGGTACCGAGCAGGCATATCTGAGGCCGTAGAGCTATCATCATCTTCAATTTGGCGCCTTCGCCTAGACCCACCAGCCCCACCAGAAGGGCCTGCATTCATCCGCTCCAACTGTGATTGAAGCTGCCTAACTTGAGCCACCTGTGGAAGAAAAGAATCAGTATAGGGGTTTGAAAAAGCAATGAGATAAGAAGAAAAGGTCAAGAAATTTACCAGGGCCGCATCACGGTCTATGTAAGTCTGGCACATGCCATCCCACTGCAAAGAGAAGAAAGATATGGTCAGAAAGATCAGAAGAATCAGAGGTAATGAGTTCAGAAATTACTTACATGTCCCTCACGAGCAAGGCTCCAAGCCCTCAGATTCTGTGCATAAGCTCGCTCTTCATTGAAAACGGCTCGGGGAACGGACTCATGTTGTTCTGAAACTAGCTGAGGCTCTACAAGATCACGGGGGATCTCTACAGAAGATATAACTCCGCGCAGCATGGTCGGGGCTCGCCAATCACAAGGAGGAATGAGAGGTAGAGGTCGACCAGGGCCATCCACAAAAGAACTCCCCTGCAAATGATGATGAGAAATAAGATAAAGCAAGCATTCGATCAGAAATGAAGAAGTCGTGAAATACCTGCGGGTCATCCGAGAGCGGGAAATTAGGCATCAGATGAGTAACCCTGAAGACGTCATAGTTCTCCTCAAACAGAGTAAAAGAGGCTGAAGGAATTCCGTTCAAAGCATTAATAAGATCTTCATCTTCCAAATTCTGTGCCGACCTCATACAAGAAGGCGGATCCTGTGGCACTAAGAGACGATCCTCCAAATCAGTCTGAGGAGCTACTCTCTCTCCAAGATACCACTCAAGAACAGAGGGACCCTCAAGAAGAATCCTCTCTCCAGTCATCTGTCTAGCTAAGCCAATCTCAGTCACATCTCCATTTGTCACCCAAGGATGCCAGTTAACTTGGGTGAATCTGAGACGGGTAAGAAAATCCCGGCAAGAAATAACATTATGAGCATCATTCTTGGTACCTACGGCTTGGCGACGCCACTTCAGAGCCCGTGGAAAAATATGAATCTCTTCCTCCCGGAATGATGGAGCCGTCATGGAGAAATACTCAAAGGCCCACACCTACAAGAGAAAATAAAGCAGTGGTCAAAACAGCAGAACATCAAATGATAAAAACTGGAAATGAAAATATTTTCAGTACCTCCCAAGCTCTCCAGAATCCGCCGAATCCAAGGGATTTGCCTCGAGAATGCTCCCCCATATGACTATACAGAATGGCTAAACCAGCAGAGCCCCAATCAAAATCTGCAATCTCCTCAAGATTTCGAAGACTATCAAGCATATTCAATGTAATCCGCTCAGCTCGAGTAGAAAGAAGAGAGCAACCAAGCAAATACAAGATGAAAGCACGGGTAAGCTGCATATCGGTAAATTGAGCCGCTCTTTCAGAAGGCCTGAAGTTGTTGATGAACCATGTGATGCCTACGCTCGATCCGTGAAGATCTCTCTGGGATGGGATGATGCCTAGGAGACGCTCAATGATAATAGGATGTCTATGGATGTTCTTTGCAAAGGCAAGACGATGCCCGCCAAATGAGATGCCGGTTATCATTGCAAAATCAAGAGGGGTCATGGTTATCTCCCCAAAAGGCATGTGAAAAGTATTTGTGGAATCCCACCACCTTTCAGCAAGAGCTTGAATCATGGCCAAATCATTAGTCGATCTCTCCAATAAGGTTACAAACGACCCAAAGCCCGCTTGCTTGATATTGGCTACTACTTGGGGACGCGACTCCGACAATTCATTAAACCATTCAAGGCATTTTCCATGGCTACCATGACCTCTAAGATGACCAACCACATTCTAAAAAGAAAAAGGATGATTTCTAAGGAATCGCAAGAATAAAGAGACACGTATGAAGATGTGAAACAAAGGAGTAATTAAAGAATGGGTTACCTCTTGACGAAAGGCCCTCCTAGAGATATGATTTAGTGGATTTTTCATGGTTGCATACTCCATGGTTTGAGTTGATGAAGCTCCACTAGCTTGAAATTGGCTTCTACGTGTTCTAGAACTTTCACCTTGTCCATGGGAACTCATGGTTGTTGATGCTTGAAGCTTGAAGATAAGAGGTTGAAGATGATGAATAGTAAAAACCTTGGTACTTGAATCCCCTAGAATAGGGAGGAGTTGATGAAATCAACAAAGTTTTTGGAGGTTTTAATGCAAGAAATCACTCAAAACATCAAGAAATTGCAAGATTTGAGCACCTTAGAAGGAAGAGGTGATGCATTGAAGAAGAAATGAATGAAGAACAAAGAAGAAAATGGGTTTAAAACCCCAAAGTTGCGGCTGGCGGTTCCCAAGGGGGTGTGGGGAACCGCCATTTACTATTCACTTCCTGCCATTTCCCCATTTTGTTCTATATTCGCGTTTTGACCCCCGGAACTCTTGATTTGATCCCGGATTGGTCCATTTTTGATATATAAGCCTTGAGAGTGCTTAAAACTTGTTGGAATTGGTCTAGAGGACCTCTGGAGATTTGAATCTTGGTAAAAATCCATTCAAGAATTGAAAAAAAGTCCCCCAGATGAGAAGAATCAAAGGCACCGCAGCCTGAAAGTGGCCGAGAAATGGCAAACTCCCGTCGTTTTGGGATTGATTATGAGTTGTCTTAGAAAATGGACATTTGAGTCTACTGTCGCTTGAGAATTACATCCAGAAAGGACTTTCAGAAGATGGGTCAGAATGCGAGATGTTCAGAAAGGGTTAGAGTAAGCCTGACGTGTTGCAAGAATGATTGCGTTGGTCGAAGCACCAATATGAGTCTCAGAAAGAATCAGCAGGGCCTCCAGAATATGTGCTCGCGTCCCAGAAACCTCAGATATCTCCTCAAGCAGAGAATTTCCAGATTTTGTCAAGGTATAACAGAATTCGTGCATCTCTCAGAATCATAGGATCTCCCCAGTAGAGAACTTTCAGAATTAAGTTTCTCGCAAGCATCATGTATCCACGGGTTGCCTCCAGATAAAGGGTATCTCTCAGAATTTGAGCATCAAAATCGCCTCCAGAATACAAGGTTTATGCCAAGCATCATGTATCCAGGGTTGCCTCCAGAATGTAGGGTTTCTCTCAGAATCGTGGGTTGCCTCCAGAATGTAGGGTTTCTCTCAGAATCAGAATCGTGGGTCGCCTCCAGAATACAAGGTTTATGCCAAGAATCGAGGGTTTCTCTCAGAATCGTGGGTTGCCTCCAGAATGTAGGGTTTCCCTCAGAATCAGAATCGTGTATCCAGGGTTGCCTCCAGAATGTAGGGTTTCTCTCAGAATCATGTATTTTTCAGCATCGCATATCAGGGTTGCCTCCAGAATGTAGGGTTTCTCTCAAAATCAGAATCGTGTATCCGTGGGTTGCTCTCAGAAGAAGGGTCATCTCTCAGAATTTGTGTATCTCTCAGAATCCGTGCATCAGAACAGAAGATTTGTCCTCAGAAGAAGGGCCTGTTTCAGAAGAACAGAGGATTTGTCTCCGGCAGAGAGACCTGTTTCAGAAGATTTGTTTCTAGACCTGCCACAGAAGATTTGTCCTCGGAAAAAGGGCCTGTTTCAGAAGAACAGAAGATTTGTCTCCGGCAGAGAGACCTGTTTCAGAAGACTTGTTTCCAGACCTGTTACAGAAGATTTGTCTAGAAGAAAGACCTGTTTCAGAAGAGCAGAAGATTTGTCTCCGGCAGAGAGACCTGTTTCAGAAGATTTGTCCCCAGCAAAAGGACTCTACATCAGCAATCGTCCCCAGCAAAAGGACTCTACATCAGCAATCGTCCCCAGCAGAAGGACTCTACATCAGCAATCGTCCCCAGCAAAAGGACTCTACATCAGCAATCGTCCACAGAAGAAGGACCTGTTTCAGCAATCGTCCCCAGCAGAAGGACTCTACATCAGCAATCGTCCCCAGCAGAAGGACTCTACACCAGCAATCGTCCCCAGCAAAAGGACTCTACATCAGCAATCGTCCCCAGCAGAAGGACTCTACATCAGCAATCGTCCACAGAAGAAGGACCTATTTCAGCAATCGTCCCCAGCAGAAGGACTCTACATCAACAATCGTCCCCAGCAGAAGGACTCTACATCAGTAATCGTCCCCAGCAGAAGGACTCTACACCAGCAATCGTCCAGTTGTTTGACATGACTCAGAATTCATCCAAGATACTTCGCTATTTCAAGAGTCGTCCAGGATACAGATGACGCCTACGAGCCTTAAGATCAGAAGAATAACTTTGACAAAAACCTCGAGAATCATCCAAGATACCTTTAGCATATTCGACTGTGAGAGAGAGTCGTTGCATCCTTTGCATTAGATTTTGCATCTAGGGAACCCTTGAGGATGATTCCTCCAGCACTTTCACATTTCATGTTTTCATATTGCACCAGCATCCTAGGATAGGAGCATTTCATCCGCATTGTTGTTGTTTGTTTTCCGTTTTCCCGCGCGCTTGAACTACGCCCTGGTCTGATTCCTGGAAAGGATACGTAGGCAGCTCCAGCGGAGCACGACCAGCATCAGCTTCAACTTAGCCGCCTCTACCCAGCATTGCATTGCATTCTTGCATTCGTAATTTCTTGATTTTCTCTGATTTTGAATTTCTTGATTTTGCGAATTTTTTGTTTTTCCTAAAACCTCTCAGTGTGGTTATTTGGGTGCCTTCAAGGCTTTGGCACTCACTTGCAGTTCACGTTGTTCACAACAAGCTCTGCCAAAGAGGGGCAAACTGTAGACACCCAATTTTGACCACACTGATAGGATTTAGGGTGGACAACGTCTTGGAGGATTCGATGATGAAAAGTACCCCGTGGAAGGTACTGGATTCCACACAATCAGAAGATCGGACTTCGGAAAGTGACTTCAAGCTCAGAAAAGCCCTTTTCCATGGATAAATCCCGGTTTTGTCAAAATCATCTCTCAGAATTCATATTCTCTCAGGGTTATTGTAGACACCCAATTTTGACCACACTGATAGGATTTAGGGTGGACAACGTCTTGGAGGATTCGATGATGAAAAGTACCCCGTGGAAGGTACTGGATTCCACACAATCAGAAGATCGGACTTCGGAAAGTGACTTCAAGCTCAGAAAAGCCCTTTTCCATGGATAAATCCCGGTTTTGTCAAAATCATCTCTCAGAATTCATATTCTCTCAGGGTTATATGAACATTAAGTGTTCTAAACGCAGTATTCCAGGTATCCAGAGATTCAATTTTAAAGAAAAGTTCGAAATCGACGCACATTTGAAAGCAATTTTGGAAAAGACGTCATTTGATTTCAAAAAGACGACGAAAGTTCCGGAGGACTTCCGGACTTCAATTGGACTTCAATTCTCATTATAAAACCTCTGGAAATATTTTTATACTGAAATTCAACCTGACAGCTTTCCAACGGTACGTAAACGGACGATTTCGGACACCAAAAAGCATTTTTACAAAAATCTGGAAAAGCAGTGCGCATGAAATTTGAAACAGAGCTTGTGGGTGACCAGAGGGACCCAAATAGTAAGTGGCGGTTTTGGGTATGGGGGTGGCGGGTCCCACCATAACCGCCACTTCCATTTGTGTCCTCCACGGAGCTTTTTGAGTTCCAGACCCTTCTAGAAGCTTCCCACTGCGAGGAAATTGCCTGGAAATTGCGTTCAGGCTCCGAAATGGCCATTTTAACCCTCTTTTAAGCTCTAAAAATCCTGTTTTAACCCTGAAACTTAAGAGCTAAGTCTTCAAAACTCTATATAAGATCTCATACATCTCATATGAGATCACATCTTAACACACTAGACACTTGGAAGAGATACACTTGAATATACTTGGAGATACAAACACACATAGAAGCACATACAAGAGAGATAAGTATACTTTGAATATACTTTCAATTTAGGTGAATTCTAGAGAGAGAAAATTATGAATTGAATTTAGATTAACTTAGGCTAATTAGACCACAATTTGAACATCAATTGCCTCCCTCAACTTCCATGGATGAGTGCTTGAAGAACACTTGAATAACACTTGAAGAAGAAGATCTTCAAATCAATTTTGGTCTTGTAATTGAGAATCCTCCAAGAGGTAAACACTATAGTTCATCTCTAATTCCTACTTTGTATATATAGATCTATAAGATTTGGATCTAACTTAGTTCTATTTCTACTTATTAGAACACTCATCTTCTTCCTCTCATGTTCTTCACACACTCACATAGTTAGATCCAAATCTCTTTGATTTTTATTGATAATTTACAATTAGAGATTGTTTTTCACTTTGATTTTCAATTTTGGTTTCATTCTTCAATTTTAGTTTAGATTCATGCATACATGATTATATATATATACATATATCTATTTTGAATTCCATGATGGTTTGGAAATATGATCTATGAGAAGGATGATTTCTATGTTCATACCTATCTCTTGATTATTCCTATTACCTAGAATTCCTATTGAATTTCATCTCCAACATGATATTTATAAGTCCCTTTGATCCTTGATCTAAAAGTTCTTCATAGAACTTGAGGGCTAAATTGATTGGGAATCATGATAATTAAGTTGATCTATGAGTTTGATCTCTCTAATAAGCTTCAACTATCACTAAAATGTTTTCCTCACACTTTAAAATGAACTAGATAAAAATTCAGCAAAGCAGATTGGTTTTGTCCATTAGATTTGGTCCATCAAAACCCATAGTTTGATGGATTTCAAATTTTCTGGGTAAACTTTGATGAATTAGCTTTCATCCGGTCCGTTTTGAGAGCTTTTAGGATTCATATACTATTTTTAGAAATTGTTGAGAAATCGGTTGACAGATTTGAACATCGTCTCTTTGTGCTTGAATTTCAGAAAATCTATAATAGTTATCGACGTTCCGCTTTTTGGGGATGATTCCTAACTCATATATCTATATGCCGATGTAAAATCGTGAGCATACGATCGAGTTAGGATCGTTTTCTAAGCGTTTAAAGTTGATACAACTATTCTGGAATTTTCTAAGTTTAATTACAAATATGATTATGTATACAAAATGGTCATACCTTGATCACTCAACAACAATTGATGAATAAAACTTGGTTTAGAAATCACCTAGGATAAATGGATGAGAGATCAAAAGCTTAAATCAACTTGGTTAACATGATTCATGAACTTCTATTATACTTCTATTATGTTTTGCATTCATTTGTCAAATGATACCAAATTTCCAGAATAACAGAGTCTGTTTAAAACACTTTTTCAGAAACCTTGTGATTACAGAATGTCCATGGGTTTATTTTTATCATATACTACAACGAAATAGCTTTCTTTTGACACCAAATAGAGCTTCATATGATTTTTGTAGATTTAATTATGATTTTTACAAGAACAATAGACAGTCCTGATCCACTGTTCCCAAAACATTTATTTCTCAAACAATAAAATTGATATTGAGGTCCCACTTTTTGGAGAAGTTCCCTAAGACATGTATCTAACTTTCTGTAAAAGGGTTTTTATCCAGCTCATGTTTAAGACCACTTTTGATAGGATTCATTAGAGGTTGCTGAATCTGGAAATTTGATTGATGACATGTTTTCTTTGTTTATCATGCATATCATTTGTTTGCTTGTATTTTTGCAATGCTTTGGGTATTCTTTGGTGTATTAGTGCAGAGAATTAAGTGCCTCGGACCCGGACTTCGATTTGTGGTTTGCCTCGTCTACATGTGGCTTAGTGCCCATGTATCATGTACTATCTCTATCCTTTCTCTTAGAATTTTTCTAGGTTTACAACTTTGATTTCAACGACACATTTCCTTTAGGATAAGTCTCCGTTTATATGATTATTTGTTAGAGACATCTTATCTAGGATTGTTGCATGATTGCATTGCACGTTTACATTCTTTTTGCTTTCGCGACTCCGCTTGAGTCAACCAATGTAAGTCTTCTCGTTCCCTTTGCATATCATGACATGTTTACTTTATTTGCATCGGTCCCGGGCGGGACTAGCCACTGTGAGTATACTTCTCCCTTGTATTGCATGAGCATCCGCTTTCTACTTGATTTAGTCTCTTGAAATGATTTTCATTAGATGTTTCTTTTTGCCATGTATATATCTATCTAGTATGTTTGAGGAAACAACATCTATTATGAATTAATAACAGGGATATTTGAATCAAGGCCTACCATTCGGTAGTGCGAGGAGGGGGTGCTTTAGTCCTGCTTGGGCTCCTTCCCCTCTCGTACCAAGACCCCCGAACCTTGTTTCTGGTAATGAAGGGCGAGTAACCTTATTCAATTTTGGGCGAGTCAAACTTGGGTTTCCTAATTCCCGATAAAAATTAGGTGGCGACTCTTTGTCTCTAGGATCGCGTGAGGAAGTCCTAGTTTTCCCTGAAGTGTGCTCCTTGGGATCCGTCCCGGGACACTATCGAGGGAGAGCGCCAGGACCTCCTCCTCCATTCGCGACGGTCCACAATCTGGCGACTCCACTGGGGATTTGAACATGAAACCGATGGTTTCTTGTTCTTCGAGGGTTTGACTTGAGCCAAAGAATATCCTTGTTATTAATTCAATAATCATGTTGTTTCTGCCTGCATTTGCACTTGCATTGTTCTTTCACCACGACTGCTTGAGATCATTGCCTTGAAGATAGAGGGCCCTCTTTCCTCTATTTGTCAAGAGTTTTGGTAGCATGTAGTCACCGTTAGCCTTGTACCGCGTGCGGTATATAGAGCCCATGTGTGAACGGCACGCCCTCGGGGAGGCGGTCAACCACACCGCTGAGCTTGCTAATGGACCCTTTATGAGACTAAAACCCGGCCTTTGCATATAGTTTCTATAGAACCCTTCAATTAGGATCTTGATTATCATCTTTGATTAGGACAATGTGATGAATTATTTGCGCTTGCCCGTAAGGGATTATGTGGATGATGAGGACGTGTATGCGAAGGCATCATCAAACCTTGTATGGTGGATTCCTCTAGGATAGTATGGTCTTTATCCGAACATCCAATCACTATTTGAGGACAATTTTGAAAATTTTTGAAATTATAAGCACTTCTTTGAAAAACCCCAAGTCTTTCGAAAATTCCAAGAATATCCCTTTTGAAAATTTGCTTTGAGATTCACTTTCACAAAATCTTTCCAAAACTCTCCTTAGATTTTAGAGAATTTCAAAATTCCTATTTCCAGAAATCATGATCACACTTTGATGATTCAATTTCAAATTCTCCTAGATTTTAGAGAATTTCAAAAAAAAAATTTTACTTTGGTCTTCAAGAAATCATGATGATTCAATTTCAAAATCTTCCTCTCAGATCTTAGAATTTCAAAATTCCCACCTCAATTTTTAAGAATCATGATTTCTAACCACAAGCATTGATGGTTCAAAAATTCTTTTGAAAATTACAAATCTCCCCATCTCTTTCAAAGATTTTCATGAAAAATTTCAATTTTAAAAACATGAACCATCAAGAATTTCAAAACTCAAAATCCTTGGATAATGATTGGATTAGTAGGGTGATTAGCATACTCAAGGAATCCTATGTGCTTATGTGTTGATGTGCTAGGTCTAAGCTAGATTAAGGTGCATTGCATTTAGATTAGATTGCATTTCATCTGCATTGCATGCACTACACGAGCATTGCATATACGACTCACGAGTGCGACGCCCCTAATATACTTTCAAAAAGAAAAGATTTGTTTTCCTCAGAATTTTGAAACTTGAAAAGGTTTCTTCAAGAAAAATGTTTTTGAAAAATGAAAAAGATTTTCCATCTTTGATTTTTTATTTTTGATTTTCATCCACTTTTTTATAAGATACCTGATTATTTGAAAAGCCTTAATAAATCAGAGTAGAAGGATTGAACTCCCTGAATTTGAGCAGAAAGAAGTAACATTGCGAACAAGATGGCTCCTCTTGATCCTCAGGCTTTGTTTTCATAGATGGATGAGGTCACCGGTATTGATCATCTACATTTCAGATATTTTGGCCTTAGTACTCTCTTTCAGCTGAGGAATGTGAAATTTGAAGAAGATATTATGCGTGCCGCCATTCGATGTTGGGATCCAGAATTCCATGTATTTCGATTTGGACATCAAGAGATCTCACCACTATTTGAAGAATTCAGTGCCATTCTCGATTTCAGCCCTTACTCCGATCTGATCCTTCCCACTATTCAGGCTGGATATGTAAAGAACCTATCATCACTTCTTGGTTGTTCTCCTTCTGTTGCTCGGTCCATGATTTCTGATCAGGAGGTTGATTTTCCCCGATTATTTGCTCGCTATTGTACTACCATGGGAGGACATTTTGATCATTCTGTATCTGGATGGGGTGCCTTGACATTGGCTATGATTTCGTACTTCCTGTTTTCTTCCTCATCTCATGCCCTCATACCAGTTGCTTGTGGACTCCGTTCCCGACAAAACCCTATGATTTTGGTCTTAGCAGAAACTCTAATGGGTTTAGATCAGGCACATACTGATGGGACAGTACTGCTTTCTGGTGCCCCTTTAGTGCTACAAACTTGGCTTCTTGAGCGACTCAGTTTATTAGTGTATCCTCGCGGTCTTTGCAGGATCCCTTCTTTAGATCAGAGGAAGGTACGAAGATTTTTCAGCAACTCTGAGGTTTGGTTTGTTTGGCTAAGCGGTCTCACCACTGAGGACATCCGTTGGGTCTGCGCCCGTTGGGATTATTGTTCAGTTACTGTTAGATTTCCAGGAAGGAGCGGGATATGGCTTCTTGGTTTACATGCTACCACTTTTTCCATCCCATACAGAGTAGCCAGGCAGTATGGCTGTAGACAGGACACTTCTGAGGATGCCATCGGGGTTATAAGAGATTCCATTCTGCGGTCTTCATTGATTATTGCTTTCACTACTGCATGGCATGAGCGGATTGCGGCACCTTTTCCACGAATTCCCGCCTCCATCCAATTATCAATTGAGTATTTCCTAGAGATCCAGAGGGTGATTGAAAGGCAGAGCCAGATTCAGCAAAGACATTAGAAAAAGGCACTTTAGAAGGTTTGAGGATTGGGTGATGATGTTTGGAATAGCTGTTTGTTGAAACCAAATGGATGTTTAAAAAAGGAAAAAGCAAGTCACTGTGACGCTCCACTTGAGATCGAGTTGAGTTCAGTCGAGTCTATTGTTTTGAGTCTTGTTGTTGAGTCTGTCCATCGTCAAGTTGTGTTTGAGTTTATGTCGAGTACTGTAATCCTTCTATTTCTAGTAATGAAATGAAAACTTGATTTGCTTGATTTAATGCGCCTAGTCATGAATGAATGAATCACTAAGCTGAAAGTGTAATTTCTCTGACTATTGTGGAAAAATACTCTGTTGATCAATTTTTGCATTGAAAAGAATCCTGAAAGGATCAAAGTTGATTTTGCGCTAATGCCAAAGAAAGCTAAGAATTGATTAGTTTTACTTTAAGAATCTTGAGATGCTTTTGCTCGAATCTTGAAAAGATATGCTTGATAGTAACTCGGGACTAGCTTAACTCCCTTTTCTCCCCACTTCAAAAATCTTGAGCCCAGAAAAATGGGTCATTCAAACCTGTCTAAACTGCAAGCCATGTACTCTTTGTCCTTGATGGTAGCCAAACATTTCAAATAAACTACTTCTCTCAAAAAGAAAAAATAAGCTCGCTGGGATGAAAACCCGAAAGGGCACCTAGACAAAAGTTAGAGCAAAAAAAAAAAAAAAAAAAAAAAAAAAGAAGCTCGCTAGGATGAAAACCCGAAAGGGCGCCTAGGCAAAAGTTAGAGCATAGAAGAAAAGAAAATTTTGCGCGTTGTTTTCAAGAACTTGATCCTAGCCAATCAAGACTTTAGAGAGAAAAGAAAAGAAAGAAGAGAAAAAAAAAAAAAAAAAAAAAAAAAAAAAAGAAGAATGAAGAAGATTAAGAAATCGGGAACATAAATTGTCCCAAAACTTTGATTTGTAAATTCTTTGAGTAAGCCTAAAAGATTTGAAGGGCTAATCCTACTGTATGATGAGTGATGTAAAATTGACTGGCTAGTGAAAAGGTGAAAAGAATCAACCGTCAAAGAAAAAGAAAGAAAAGAAAAAAAAAAAAAAAGAAAAAAAAAAAGGGAGAGGTAGTTTAGTTTCTTTCAACGCTACCAAAAGTGACCTACTTCAAAAAAAAAATCTGTTTGATGACATGGCTTGAAAAGCCCCTAATTCTTGAAATCCTTGCTCTTTTAAAACCTCCAGCCTTCGAGGAACTACGCTTGACCTGATTCCCACTTGGGGATACGTAGGCAACCTACTCGGTTCGGTCACTGCTCCTGAAACACTCAGCCACATCTCAAATACCTTCTTTCAAGACTTAGCCGAACTACTTTGGACCTGATTCCCACTTGGGGATAAGTAGGCGAGCTTCCCTGGTTCTCGGTCCCTGAACCTTGCAAACTAGGGGCAAACTTTCAAAGTTTGCCCAGAACCTCAAGATATCACTACCACACTAGGGGCAAACTGCGTTTGCCCAAGCTTTCATTTATCCCTGTCAACTAGGGGCAAACATCGTTTGCCAATACCCTTTCTACATTATAAGCGAATCCCAAGCCGTCAAGTATATTTTTGAAAACATTTGAAATGAATTGTCTCTTATTCTATAAGCTAAAGGCACTAATTCGAAGCACCTTTTTGGTAAAAGCAAAGGATTGATTGAGATCCATATGGAATATTTTCAAAGCATTATTTTATCAACTGAGTATTATCACAATAAAATGAGAAGAGCACATGAAAGCAAAGAGATACGTCAAACATGACAAATGCGCATTATGTAAATGGCAAAGTTGAGTTGTCTCCTCCAAACTTCTATTTCAGTGTCAAGTGTGTCATCTTCCTGTGTCAATGTTTGTCGTGGTCAAGTCTGTCGTCGTCTAGTCTGTGATCTCGAGTGTGTGGGTCCGAAGTGATCTATAATTGTAAAATTTTCAAAGTATCCGAAGGTGGATACAAGTAGAAGTTCCAAACATTGTTATTGCATCAATTAAACCTAGTCGAGATGAAGTGTCGATCAGAAGACCGGCCTTGGATGTTGAGTTGAGCTGTTATTGAGACAAGATCTGTATGCATTACATGAATATCTGCTAAAATTGATTTATGAAGCACGTCAAAGTCATCAGGTCTTTTGAGTACCTATCAGTCACGGATCAGAATTGAGATATCAGGAGACTTGAACAGCCTAAGAGTTAGGATTTGAGTTTTGCTTTAAGATTGGGATCTAGATGTATGAATTGCCAAGAAGGCCTGCCTCGTCAAGAAAGTTGGATTTAGATCAAACACTAATCATGCTCTGCATTTGACATGCACTTCAGCAGCATTTTTCGCATATTATTTGTGCCTTTGTTAAACCAGCTCTACTCTCTGCAAATTGATCCCACAATTTATTTTGACCACAGATTGGTCCAATCTTGATGCATAAAGAGTGCTCGAAACTTGTTGGAATTGGTCTAGAGGACCTCTGGAGATTTGAATCTTGGTAAAAATCCATTCAAGAATTAAAAAAAAAAATCCCCCAGATGAGAAGAATCAAAGGCACCGCAGCCTGAAAGTGGCCGAGAAACGGCAAACTCCCGTCGTTTTGGGATTGATTATGAGTTGTCTTAGAAAATGGACATTTGAGTCTACTGTCGCTTGAGAATTACATCCAGAAAGGACTTTCAGAAGATGGGTCAGAATGCGAGATGTTCAGAAAGGGTTAGAGTAAGCCTGACGTGTTGCAAGAATGATTGCATTGGTCGAAGCACCAATATGAGTCTCAGAAAGAATCAGCAGGGCCTCCAGAAAATGTGCTCGCAGATATCTCCTCAAGCAGAGAATTTCCAGATATTGTCAAGGTATACAGAATTCGTGCATCTCTCAGAATCATAGGATCTCCCCAGTAGAGAACTTTCAGAATTAAGTTTCTCACAAGCATCATGTATCCACGGGTTGCCTCCAGATAAAGGGTATCTCTCAGAATTTGAGCATCAAAATCGCCTCCAGAATACAAGGTTTATGCCAAGCATCATGTATCCAGGGTTGCCTCCAGAATACAAGGTTTATGCCAAGCATCATGTATCCAGGGTTGCCTCCAGAATGTAGGGTTTCTCTCAGAATCGTGGGTTGCCTCCAGAATGTAGGGTTTCTCTCAGAATCAGAATCGTGGGTCGCCTCCAGAATACAAGGTTTATGCCAAGAATCGTGTATCCGTGGGTTGCTCTCAGAATGTAGGGTTTCTCTCAGAATCAGGGTTGCCTCCAGAATGTAAGGTTTCTCTCAAAATCAGAATCGTGTATCCGTGGGTTGCTCTCAGAAGAAGGGTCATCTCTCAGAATTTGTGTATCTCTCAGAATCCGTGCATCAGAACAGAAGATTTGTCCTCAGAAGAAGGGCCTGTTTCAGAAGAACAGAGGATTTGTCTCCGGCAGAGAGACCTGTTTCAGAAGATTTGTTTCTAGACCTGCCACAGAAGATTTGTCCTCGGAAAAAGGGCCTGTTTCAGAAGAACAGAAGATTTGTCTCCGGCAGAGAGAGACCTGTTTCAGAAGACTTGTTTCCAGACCTGTTACAGAAGATTTGTCTAGAAGAAGGACCTGTTTCAGAAGAGCAGAAGATTTGTCTCCGGCAGAGAGACCTGTTTCAGAAGATTTGTCCCCAGCAAAAGGACTCTACATCAGCAATCGTCCCCAGCAAAAGGACTCTACATCAGCAATCGTCCCCAGCAGAAGGACTCTACATCAGCAATCGTCCCCAGCAAAAGGACTCTACATCAGCAATCGTCCCCAGCAGAAGGACTCTACATCAGCAATCGTCCCCAGCAAAAGGACTCTACATCAGCAATCGTCCACAGAAGAAGGACCTGTTTCAGCAATCGTCCCCAGCAGAAGGACTCTACATCAGCAATCGTCCCCAGCAGAAGGACTCTACACCAGCAATCGTCCCCAGCAAAAGGACTCTACATCAGCAAATCGTCCCCAGCAAAAGGACTCTACATCAGCAATCGTCCACAGAAGAAGGACCTGTTTCAGCAATCGTCCCCAGCAGAAGGACTCTACATCAGCAATCGTCCCCAGCAGAAGGACTCTACACCAGCAATCGTCCCCAGCAAAAGGACTCTACATCAGCAATCGTCCCCAGCAGAAGGACCCTACATCAGCAATCGTCCACAGAAGAAGGACCTATTTCAGCAATCGTCCCCAGCAGAAGGACTCTACATCAACAATCGTCCCCAGCAGAAGGACTCTACACCAGCAATCGTCCAGTTGTTTGACATGACTTTGAATTCATCCAAGATACTTCGCTATTTCAAGAGTCGTCCAGGATACAGATGACGCCTACGAGCCTTAAGATCAGAAGAATAACTTTGACAAAAACCTCGAGAATCATCCAAGATACCTTTAGCATATTCGACTGTGAGAGAGAGTCGTTGCATCCTTTGCATTAGATTTTGCATCTAGGGAACCCTTGAGGATGATTCCTCCAGCACTTTCACATTTCATGTTTTCATATTGCACCAGCATCCTAGGATAGGAGCATTTCATCCGCATTGTTGTTGTTTGTTTGTTTTCCGTCTTCTCGCGCGCTTGAACTACGCCCTGGTCTGATTCCTGGAAAGGATACGTAGGCAGCTCCAGCGGAGCACGACCAGCATCAGCTTCAACTTAGCCGCCTCTACCCAGCATTGCATTGCATTCTTGCATTTGTAATTTCTTGATTTTTTTTCAGATTTTGAATTTCTTGATTTTGCGGATTTTTGTTTTTCCTAAAACCTCTCAGTATGGTTATTTGGGTGCCTTCAAGGCTTTGGCACTCACTTGCAGTTCACGTTGTTCACAACAAGTTCTACCAAAGAGGGGCAAACTGTAGACACCCAATTTTGACCACACTGATAGGATTTAGGGTGGACAACGTCTTGGAGGATTCGATGATGAAAAGTACCCCGTGGAAGGTACTGGATTCCACACAATCAGAAGATCGGACTTCGGAAAGTGACTTCAAGCTCAGAAAAGCCCTTTTCCATGGATAAATCCCGGTTTTGTCAAAATCATCTCTCAGAATTCATATTCTCTCAGGGTTATATGAACATTAAGTGTTCTAAACGCAGTATTCCAGGTATCCAGAGATTCAATTTTAAAGAAAAGTTCGAAATCGACGCACATTTGAAAGCAATTTTGGAAAAGACGTCATTTGATTTCAAAAAGACGACGAAAGTTCCGGAGGACTTCCGGACTTCAATTGGACTTCAATTCTCATTATAAAACCTCTGGAAATATTTTTATACTGAAATTCAACCTGACAGCTTTCCAACGGTACGTAAACGGACGATTTCGGACACCAAAAAGCATTTTTACAAAAATCTGGAAAAGCAGTGCGCATGAAATTTGAAACAGAGCTTGTGGGTGACCAGAGGGTCAAATAGTAAGTGGCGGTTTTGGGTATGGGGGTGGCGGGTCCCACCATAACCGCCACTTCCATTTGTGTCCTCCACGGAGCTTTTTGAGTTCCAGACCCTTCTAGAAGCTTCCCACTGCGAGGAAATTGCCTGGAAATTGCGTTCAGGCTCCGAAATGGCCATTTTAACCCTCTTTTAAGCTCTAAAAATCCTGTTTTAACCCTGAAACTTAAGAGCTAAGTCTTCAAAACTCTATATAAGATCTCATACATCTCATATGAGATCACATCTTAACACACTAGACACTTGGAAGAGATACACTTGAATATACTTGGAGATACAAACACACATAGAAGCACATACAAGAGAGATAAGTATACTTTGAATATACTTTCAATTTAGGTGAATTCTAGAGAGAGAAAATTATGAATTGAATTTAGATTAACTTAGGCTAATTAGACCACAATTTGAACATCAATTGCCTCCCTCAACTTCCATGGATGAGTGCTTGAAGAACACTTGAATAACACTTGAAGAAGAAGATCTTCAAATCAATTTTGGTCTTGTAATTGAGAATCCTCCAAGAGGTAAACACTATAGTTCATCTCTAATTCCTACTTTGTATATATAGATCTATAAGATTTGGATCTAACTTAGTTCTATTTCTACTTATTAGAACACTCATCTTCTTCCTCTCATGTTCTTCACACACTCACATAGTTAGATCCAAATCTCTTTGATTTTTATTGATAATTTACAATTAGAGATTGTTTTTCACTTTGATTTTCAATTTTGGTTTCATTCTTCAATTTTAGTTTAGATTCATGCATACATGATTATATATATATACATATATCTATTTTGAATTCCATGATGGTTTGGAAATATGATCTATGAGAAGGATGATTTCTATGTTCATACCTATCTCTTGATTATTCCTATTACCTAGAATTCCTATTGAATTTCATCTCCAACATGATATTTATAAGTCCCTTTGATCCTTGATCTAAAAGTTCTTCATAGAACTTGAGGGCTAAATTGATTGGGAATCATGATAATTAAGTTGATCTATGAGTTTGATCTCTCTAATAAGCTTCAACTATCACTAAAATGTTTTCCTCACACTTTAAAATGAACTAGATAAAAATTCAGCAAAGCAGATTGGTTTTGTCCATTAGATTTGGTCCATCAAAACCCATAGTTTGATGGATTTCAAATTTTCTGGGTAAACTTTGATGAATTAGCTTTCATCCGGTCCGTTTTGAGAGCTTTTAGGATTCATATACTATTTTTAGAAATTGTTGAGAAATCGGTTGACAGATTTGAACATCGTCTCTTTGTGCTTGAATTTCAGAAAATCTATAATAGTTATCGACGTTCCGCTTTTTGGGGATGATTCCTAACTCATATATCTATATGCCGATGTAAAATCGTGAGCATACGATCGAGTTAGGATCGTTTTCTAAGCGTTTAAAGTTGATACAACTATTCTGGAATTTTCTAAGTTTAATTACAAATATGATTATGTATACAAAATGGTCATACCTTGATCACTCAACAACAATTGATGAATAAAACTTGGTTTAGAAATCACCTAGGATAAATGGATGAGAGATCAAAAGCTTAAATCAACTTGGTTAACATGATTCATGAACTTCTATTATACTTCTATTATGTTTTGCATTCATTTGTCAAATGATACCAAATTTCCAGAATAACAGAGTCTGTTTAAAACACTTTTTCAGAAACCTTGTGATTACAGAATGTCCATGGGTTTATTTTTATCATATACTACAACGAAATAGCTTTCTTTTGACACCAAATAGAGCTTCATATGATTTTTGTAGATTTAATTATGATTTTTACAAGAACAATGGACAGTCCTGATCCACTGTTCCCAAAACATTTATTTCTCAAACAATAAAATTGATATTGAGGTCCCACTTTTTGGAGAAGTTCCCTAAGACATGTATCTAACTTTCTGTAAAAGGGTTTTTATCCAGCTCATGTTTAAGACCACTTTTGATAGGATTCATTAGAGGTTGCTGAATCTGGAAATTTGATTGATGACATGTTTTCTTTGTTTATCATGCATATCATTTGTTTGCTTGTATTTTTGCAATGCTTTGGGTATTCTTTGGTGTATTAGTGCAGAGAATTAAGTGCCTCGGACCCGGACTTCGATTTGTGGTTTGCCTCGTCTACATGTGGCTTAGTGCCCATGTATCATGTACTATCTCTATCCTTTCTCTTAGAATTTTTCTAGGTTTACAACTTTGATTTCAACGACACATTTCCTTTAGGATAAGTCTCCGTTTATATGATTATTTGTTAGAGACATCTTATCTAGGATTGTTGCATGATTGCATTGCACGTTTACATTCTTTTTGCTTTCGCGACTCCGCTTGAGTCAACCAATGTAAGTCTTCTCGTTCCCTTTGCATATCATGACATGTTTACTTTATTTGCATCGGTCCCGGGCGGGACTAGCCACTGTGAGTATACTTCTCCCTTGTATTGCATGAGCATCCGCTTTCTACTTGATTTAGTCTCTTGAAATGATTTTCATTAGATGTTTCTTTTTGCCATGTATATATCTATCTAGTATGTTTGAGGAAACAACATCTATTATGAATTAATAACAGGGATATTTGAATCAAGGCCTACCATTCGGTAGGGCGAGGAGGGGGTGCTTTAGTCCTGCTTGGGCTCCTTCCCCTCTCGTACCAAGACCCCCGAACCTTGTTTCTGGTAATGAAGGGCGAGTAACCTTATTCAATTTTGGGCGAGTCAAACTTGGGTTTCCTAATTCCCGATAAAAATTAGGTGGCGACTCTTTGTCTCTAGGATCGCGTGAGGAAGTCCTAGTTTTCCCTGAAGTGTGCTCCTTGGGATCCGTCCCGGGACACTATCGAGGGAGAGCGCCAGGACCTCCTCCTCCATTCGCGACGGTCCACAGTTATATGAACATTAAGTGTTCTAAACGCAGTATTCTAGGTATCCAGAGATTCAATTTTAAAGAAAAGTTCGAAATCGACGCACATTTGAAAGCAATTTTGGAAAAGACGTCATTTGATTTCAAAAAGACGACGAAAGTTCCGGAGGACTTCCGGACTTCAATTGGACTTCAATTCTCATTATAAAACCTCTGGAAATATTTTTATACTGAAATTCAACCTGACAGCTTTCCAACGGTACGTAAACGGACGATTTCGGACACCAAAAAGCATTTTTACAAAAATCTGGAAAAGCAGTGCGCATGAAATTTGAAACAGAGCTTGTGGGTGACCAGAGGGACCCGAATAGTAAATGGCGGTTTTGGGTATGGGGGTGGCGGGTCCCACCATAACCGCCACTTCCATTTGTGTCCTCCACGGAGCTTTTTGAGTTCCAGACCCTTCTAGAAGCTTCCCACTGCGAGGAAATTGCCTGGAAATTGCGTTTAAGCTCCGAAATGGCCATTTTAACCCTCTTTTAAGCTCTAAAAATCCTGTTTTAACCCTGAAACTTAAGAGCTAAGTCTTCAAAACTCTATATAAGATCTCATACATCTCATATGAGATCACAACATCTTAACACACTAGACACTTGGAAAAGATACACTTGAATATACTTGGAGATACAAACACACATAGAAGCACATACAAGAGAGATAAGTATACTTTGAATATACTTTCAATTTAGGTGAATTCTAGAGAGAGAAAATTATGAATTGAATTTAGATTAACTTAGGCTAATTAGACCACAATTTGAACATCAATTGCCTCCCTCAACTTCCATGGATGAGTGCTTGAAGAACACTTGAATAACACTTGAAGAAGAAGATCTTCAAATCAATTTTGGTCTTGTAATTGAGAATCCTCCAAGAGGTAAACACTATAGTTCATCTCTAATTCCTACTTTGTATATATAGATCTATAAGATTTGGATCTAACTTAGTTCTATTTCTACTTATTAGAACACTCATCTTCTTCCTCTCATGTTCTTCACACACTCACATAGTTAGATCCAAATCTCTTTGATTTTTATTGATAATTTACAATTAGAGATTGTCTTTCACTTTGATTTTCAATTTTGGTTTCATTCTTCAATTTTAGTTTAGATTCATGCATACATGATTATATATATATACATATATCTATTTTGAATTCCATGATGGTTTGGAAATATGATCTATGAGAAGGATGATTTCTATGTTCATACCTATCTCTTGATTATTCCTATTACCTAGAAATCCTATTGAATTTCATCTCCAACATGATATTTATAAGTCCCTTTGATCCTTGATCTAAAAGTTCTTCATAGAACTTGAGGGCTAAATTGATTGGGAATCATGATAATTAAGTTGATCTATGAGTTTGATCTCTCTAATAAGCTTCAACTATCACTAAAATGTTTTCCTCACACTTTAAAATGAACTAGATAAAAATTCAGCAAAGCAGATTGGTTTTGTCCATTAGATTTGGTCCATCAAAACCCATAGTTTGATGGATTTCAAATTTTCTGGGTAAACTTTGATGAATTAGCTTTCATCCGGTCCGTTTTGAGAGCTTTTAGGATTCATATACTATTTTTAGAAATTGTTGAGAAATCGGTTGACAGATTTGAACATCGTCTCTTTGTGCTTGAATTTCAGAAAATCTATAATAGTTATCGACGTTCCGCTTTTTGGGGATGATTCCTAACTCATATATCTATATGCCGATGTAAAATCGTGAGCATACGATCGAGTTAGGATCGTTTTCTAAGCGTTTAAAGTTGATACAACTATTCTGGAATTTTCTAAGTTTAATTACAAATATGATTATGTATACAAAATGGTCATACCTTGATCACTCAACAACAATTGATGAATAAAACTTGGTTTAGAAATCACCTAGGATAAATGGATGAGAGATCAAAAGCTTAAATCAACTTGGTTAACATGATTCATGAACTTCTATTATACTTCTATTATGTTTTGCATTCATTTGTCAAATGATACCAAATTTCCAGAATAACAGAGTCTGTTTAAAACACTTTTTCAGAAACCTTGTGATTACAGAATGTCCATGGGTTTATTTTTATCATATACTACAATGAAATAGCTTTCTTTTGACACCAAATAGAGCTTCATATGATTTTTGTAGATTTAATTATGATTTTTTCAAGAACAGTGGACAGTCCTGATCCACTGTTCCCAAAACATTTATTTCTCAAATAATAAAATTGATATTGAGGTCCCACTTTTTGGAGAAGTTCCCTAAGACATGTATCTAACTTTCTGTAAAAGGGTTTTTATCCAGCTCATGTTTAAGACCTCTTTTGATAGGATTCATTAGAGGTTGCTGAATCTGGAAATTTGATTGATGACATGTTTTCTTTGTTTATCATGCATATCATTTGTTTGCTTGTATTTTTGCAATGCTTGGGTATTCTTTGGTGTATTAGTGCAGAGAATTAAGTGCCTCGGACCCGGACTTCGATTTGTGGTTTGCCTCGTCTACATGTGGCTTAGTGCCCATGTATCATGTACTATCTCTATCCTTTCTCTTAGAATTTTTCTAGGTTTACAACTTTGATTTCAACGACACATTTCCTTTAGGATAAGTCTCCGTTTATATGATTATTTGTTAGAGACATCTTATCTAGGATTGTTGCATGATTGCATTGCACGTTTACATTCTTTTTGCTTTCGCGACTCCGCTTGAGTCAACCAATGTAAGTCTTCTCGTTCCCTTTGCATATCATGACATGTTTACTTTATTTGCATCGGTCCCGGGCGGGACTAGCCACTGTGAGTATACTTCTCCCTTGTATTGCATGAGCATCCGCTTTCTACTTGATTTAGTCTCTTGAAATGATTTTCATTAGATGTTTCTTTTTGCCATGTATATATCTATCTAGTATGTTTGAGGAAACAACATCTATTATGAATTAATAACAAGGATATTTGAATCAAGGCCTACCATTCGGTAGGGCGAGGAGGGGGTGCTTTAGTCCTGCTTGGGCTCCTTCCCCTCTCGTACCAAGACCCCCGAACCTTGTTTCTGGTAATGAAGGGCGAGTAACCTTATTCAATTTTGGGCGAGTCAAGCTTGGGTTTCCTAATTCCCGATAAAAATTAGGTGGCGACTCTTTGTCTCTAGGATCGCGTGAGGAAGTCCTAGTTTTCCCTGAAGTGTGCTCCTTGGGATCCGTCCCGGGACACTATCGAGGGAGAGCGTCAGGACCTCCTCCTCCATTCGCGACGGTCCACACACCTGTTCAGGGCCAACTGCCCGGGGGCAATCCAGAGGTAAATCAGAAGGTCTCGGGCGACAGGGTAGAGGGAATGCGAAAACCAGTCATGAGGGTATCCTCATAGAGGGTGACAAATCCTAACTGGTAAAGGTGGGCTCTGCCGGGATTGATGGCAATGGAGCAGCATCCAGGAATGGCATACGTATCCCTGATCTTGCCAAGGTCCTGGGGGCGCAATGTGGACATAGTAGACTTACAGGCGAACACAACCCCAGGGTCAGGCTCTCCCAGCATCTTGTGGCCTGGGCCGCACAAAGCAGAGGCTATGGGGGCGTCCTGGTCTAACTCGTTGTCTGACACTCGGATCTGGATCCAACCCTCACTGTGGTTGTCTGACAGTGTAGCGAATGGTGGGTCCAGGCTCATATCCACCATCTCGGACCGCGATTGTTCATCATCTGACTGAGAGGAGGAAACAAAGCTAGAATGGCACATCTCTGGTCTTCCTATAGCGGGATGGGGGAATAAGTGACAACCTTGATACGGGTCGAGAAATCCTAGTCTAAGGTACAGAGGGGGCAAAGTTACAAGCCTAAAGGGAAAAGAGTAAAGGGTCCTTGGGGTGAGGTGACACTCGGCTAAGACTATCCAAGGATAACCCACTCGGTTCAATTGACCTGACGTACCGCCTGATCTGAGGAACAAACAAAACCTAAGGGAGAAGAAATCCCACTCTCGCTCTAACCCTAGGGGATTCGCTCTCTCCAACTTTACTCCGGAAAGAAGAGATGGGGGAAAATTGTTAATTGAACTGAAAAGTAGAGACTTACAAAAAAAAAGCACAGAGAAAGGACTCAGGATGCTTGACCGGGGACTTTTGCTCTCAAAATTGATCGGTTATCTCTATCTCTCGGCAGCAAGAATGAATGAAATGGACAAGTGTTTCTTATACACACGAGGTCAACAACCCAGTTCAAACCAGATCCAACGACTGCGAAGCTTTCATGCTTAAACTGTCTGACAGTTGTCACCTCGGGCACATGGAGTGTCGCCTCAAAAGGCACGTGCATTGAATGCACCACATGACGTTCTGATTACCGTACAACTGGTCGGTTACGTCAACACCTTATTTGTTGGATCCTACCCAGGTCAACCACTAGCTAAAACATGGCAGACATCAGCCTCGGGGCCTCAAAGCCACCTCTTGGTCTGGGCCCCGATTGACCAGCATGACTGGTCATCCCCGTAGTAGGATGCCGACCTCCTTCCCGGATGGTGTAGACACCCAATTTTGACCACACTGATAGGATTTAGGGTGAACAACGTCTTGGAGGATTCGATGATGAAAAGTACCCCGTGGAAGGTACTGGATTCCACACAATCAGAAGATCGGACTTCGGAAAGTGACTTCAAGCTCAGAAAAGCCCTTTTCCATGGATAAATCCCGGTTTTGTCAAAATCATCTCTCAGAATTCATATTCTCTCAGGGTTATATGAACATTAAGTGTTCTAAACGCAGTATTCTAGGTATCCAGAGATTCAATTTTAAAGAAAAGTTCGAAATCGACGCACATTTGAAAGCAATTTTGGAAAAGACGTCATTTGATTTCAAAAAGACGACGAAAGTTCCGGAGGACTTCCGGACTTCAATTGGACTTCAATTCTCATTATAAAACCTCTGGAAATATTTTTATATTGAAATTCAACCTGACAGCTTTCCAACGGTACGTAAACGGACGATTTCGGACACCAAAAAGCATTTTTACAAAAATCTGGAAAAGCAGTGCACGTGATTTTTGAAACAGGGTTTGTGGGTGACCAGAGGAGCAAGAATAGTAAGTGGCGGTTTTGGGTATGGGGGTGGCGGGTCCCACCATAACCGCCACTTCCATTTGTGTCCTCCACGGAGCTTTTTGAGTTCCAGACCCTTCTAGAAGCTTCCCACTGCGAAGAAATTGCCTGGAAATTGCGTTTAAGCTCCGAAATGGCCATTTTAACCCTCTTTTAAGCTCTAAAAATCCTGTTTTAACCCTGAAACTTAAGAGCTAAGTCTTCAAAACTCTATATAAGATCTCATACATCTCATATGAGATCACATCTTAACACACTAGACACTTGGAAGAGATACACTTGAATATACTTGGAGATACAAACACACATAGAAGCACATACAAGAGAGATAAGTATACTTTGAATATACTTTCAATTTAGGTGAATTCTAGAGAGAGAAAATTATGAATTGAATTTAGATTAACTTAGGCTAATTAGACCACAATTTGAACATCAATTGCCTCCCTCAACTTCCATGGATGAGTGCTTGAAGAACACTTGAATAACACTTGAAGAAGAAGATCTTCAAATCAATTTTGGTCTTGTAATTGAGAATCCTCCAAGAGGTAAACACTATAGTTCATCTCTAATTCCTACTTTGTATATATAGATCTATAAGATTTGGATCTAACTTAGTTCTATTTCTACTTATTAGAACACTCATCTTCTTCCTCTCATGTTCTTCACACACTCACATAGTTAGATCCAAATCTCTTTGATTTTTATTGATAATTTACAATTAGAGATTGTTTTTCACTTTGATTTTCAATTTTGGTTTCATTCTTCAATTTTAGTTTAGATTCATGCATACATGATTATATATATATACATATATCTATTTTGAATTCCATGATGGTTTGGAAATATGATCTATGAGAAGGATGATTTCTATGTTCATACCTATCTCTTGATTATTCCTATTACCTAGAATTCCTATTGAATTTCATCTCCAACATGATATTTATAAGTCCCTTTGATCCTTGATCTAAAAGTTCTTCATAGAACTTGAGGGCTAAATTGATTGGGAATCATGATAATTAAGTTGATCTATGAGTTTGATCTCTCTAATAAGCTTCAACTATCACTAAAATGTTTTCCTCACACTTTAAAATGAACTAGATAAAAATTCAGCAAAGCAGATTGGTTTTGTCCATTAGATTTGGTCCATCAAAACCCATAGTTTGATGGATTTCAAATTTTCTGGGTAAACTTTGATGAATTAGCTTTCATCCGGTCCGTTTTGAGAGCTTTTAGGATTCATATACTATTTTTAGAAATTGTTGAGAAATCGGTTGACAGATTTGAACATCGTCTCTTTGTGCTTGAATTTCAGAAAATCTATAATAGTTATCGACGTTCCGCTTTTTGGGGATGATTCCTAACTCATATATCTATATGCCGATGTAAAATCGTGAGCATACGATCGAGTTAGGATCGTTTTCTAAGCGTTTAAAGTTGATACAACTATTCTGGAATTTTCTAAGTTTAATTACAAATATGATTATGTATACAAAATGGTCACACCTTGATCACTCAACAACAATTGATGAATAAAACTTGGTTTAGAAATCACCTAGGATAAATGGATGAGAGATCAAAAGCTTAAATCAACTTGGTTAACATGATTCATGAACTTCTATTATACTTCTATTATGTTTTGCATTCATTTGTCAAATGATACCAAATTTCCAGAATAACAGAGTCTGTTTAAAACACTTTTTCAGAAACCTTGTGATTACAGAATGTCCATGGGTTTATTTTTATCATATACTACAATGAAATAGCTTTCTTTTGACACCAAATAGAGCTTCATATGATTTTTGTAGATTTAATTATGATTTTTACAAGAACAGTGGACAGTCCTGATCCACTGTTCCCAAAACATTTATTTCTCAAACAATAAAATTGATATTGAGGTCCCACTTTTTGGAGAAGTTCCCTAAGACATGTATCTAACTTTCTGTAAAAGGGTTTTTATCCAGCTCATGTTTAAGACCACTTTTGATAGGATTCATTAGAGGTTGCTGAATCTGGAAATTTGATTGATGACATGTTTTCTTTGTTTATCATGCATATCATTTGTTTGCTTGTATTTTTGCAATGCTTTGGGTATTCTTTGGTGTCTTAGTGCAGAGAATTAAGTGCCTCGGACCCGGACTTCGATTTGTGGTTTGCCTCGTCTACATGTGGCTTAGTGCCCATGTATCATGTACTATCTCTATCCTTTCTCTTAGAATTTTTCTAGGTTTACAACTTTGATTTCAACGACACATTTCCTTTAGGATAAGTCTCCGTTTATATGATTATTTGTTAGAGACATCTTATCTAGGATTGTTGCATGATTGCATTGCACGTTTACATTCTTTTTGCTTTCGCGACTCCGCTTGAGTCAACCAATGTAAGTCTTCTCGTTCCCTTTGCATATCATGACATGTTTACTTTATTTGCATCGGTCCCGGGCGGGACTAGCCACTGTGAGTATACTTCTCCCTTGTATTGCATGAGCATCCGCTTTCTACTTGATTTAGTCTCTTGAAATGATTTTCATTAGATGTTTCTTTTTGCCATGTATATATCTATCTAGTATGTTTGAGGAAACAACATCTATTATGAATTAATAACAAGGATATTTGAATCAAGGCCTACCATTCGGTAGGGCGAGGAGGGGGTGCTTTAGTCCTGCTTGGGCTCCTTCCCCTCTCGTACCAAGACCCCCGAACCTTGTTTCTGGTAATGAAGGGCGAGTAACCTTATTCAATTTTGGGCGAGTCAAACTTGGGTTTCCTAATTCCCGATAAAAATTAGGTGGCGACTCTTTGTCTCTAGGATCGCGTGAGGAAGTCCTAGTTTTTCCTGAAGTGTGCTCCTTGGGATCCGTCCCGGGACACTATCGAGGGAGAGCGCCAGGACCTCCTCCTCCATTCGCGACGGTCCACAATCTGGCGACTCCACTGGGGATTTGAACATGAAACCGATGGTTTCTTGTTCTTCGAGGGTTTGACTTGAGCCAAAGAATATCCTTGTTATTAATTCAATAATCATGTTGTTTCTGCCTGCATTTGCACTTGCATTGTTCTTTCACCGCGACTGCTTGAGATCATTGCCTTGAAGATAGAGGGCCCTCTTTCCTCTATTTGTCAAGAGTTTTGGTAGCATGTAGTCACCATTAGCCTTGTACCGCATGCGGTATATAGAGCTCATGTGTGAACGGCACGCCCTCGGGGAGGCGGTCAACCACACCGTTGAGCTTGCTAATGGACCCTTTATGAGACTAAAACCCGGCCTTTGCATATAGTTTCTATAGAACCCTTCAATTAGGATCTTGATTATCATCTTTGATTAGGACAATGTGATGAATTACTTGCGCTTGCCCGTAAGGGATTATGTGGATGATGAGGACGTGTATGCGAAGGCATCATCAAACCTTGTATGGTGGATTCCTCTAGGATAGTATGGTCTTTATCCGAACATCCAATCACTATTTGAGGACAATTTTGAAAATTTTTGAAATTATAAGCACTTCTTTGAAAAACCCCAAGTCTTTCGAAAATTCCAAGAATATCCCTTTTGAAAATTTGCTTTGAGATTCACTTTCACAAAATCATTCCAAAATTCTCCTTAGATTTTAGAGAATTTCAAAATTCCTATTTCCAGAAATCATGATCACACTTTGATGATTCAATTTCAAATTCTCCTAGATTTTAGAGAATTTAAAAAAAAAAAAAAAAAAAAAAAAAAAATTTTTACTTTGGTCTTCAAGAAATCATGATGATTCAATTTCAAAATCTTCCTCTCAGATCTTAGAATTTCAAAATTCCCACCTCAATTTTTAAGAATCATGATTTCTCACCACAAGCATTGATGGTTCAAAAATTCTTTTGAAAATTACAAATCTCCCCATCTCTTTCAAAGATTTTCATGAAAAATTTCAATTTTGAAAACATGAACCATCAAGAATTTCAAAACTCAAAATCCTTGGATAATGATTGGATTAGTAGGGTGATTAGCATACTCAAGGAATCTTATGTGCTTATGTGTTGATATGCTAGGTCTAAGCTAGATTAAGGTGCATTGCATTTAGATTAGATTGCATTTCATCTGCATTGCATGCACTACACGAGCATTGCATATACGACTCACGAGTGCGACGCCTCTAATATACTTTCAAAAGAAAAGATTTGTTTTCCTCAGAATTTTGAAAGCTTGAAAAGATTTCTTTTGATTTTAAGAAAAATGTTTTTGAAAAAGGAAATGATTTTCCATTTATGATTTCCATCTTTGTAAATCCACCTTCTTATATCATTCTTTGAAAAATTCTTTTGCAATAAAGATACCTGATTATTTGAAAATCCCTAAATAAACCAGATAAGAAAAGATAGGACCGAAAAGTTGTACTCCTTTCTGGGTCAGAGCTCCGAACAGCCGTTTGATCAGATCAGGGTTAGAAGAAGGAACAGCCGAGTCGACTAAGGTTGAAGATATGACATACGAAGCGGATATGGAAGCCAGATTGGCCGCAATGCAAGCTGCCTTGGATCAGAGCAGGGAGCAGAATCGAGAACAACTTGCCACTATGATGAGAATGATTGAGCAGCTAACTAATCCACCACCACCACCTCCAGAGCATCATGAAGAAGAAGATTTTGGGGAGACAGTTCAACCAAAGGTTCAGCTAGATCAGGAAATTCAGGACAAGTTGGCCAAGATCGACAAACTAGAGAGTGTGATCAGAAAGAGCAAAGGGGTGGATGAGTATTTGTTCGATGTTGAAGGGTTGTGTGACGCTCCAAAAACCAAACTCCCAGAGAAGTTTAAGATGCCGCATATTGAATTTTTCAATGGAACTGGAAATCCGAAGAGCTATCTGAGGCTTTATGTAGGAACTTTGCAGCCTATGGGCATTGAATCTGACCTCTTCGCTCTATTGTTTCCAAGAGTTTTGAGTGGAGCAGCACTTTCATGGTACTTGACGTTGGAACCAGCCATAACCAGAGATTGGGAGGCATTGGCCAAAGCTTTCGTGGCTCAATATTCATATAACCAGTTGTTTGATGTAACTGCAAGAGATCTAGAAACCACCCGACAAGAGTATAGGGAATCCTTCGCAGGTTTCCTTACTCGTTGGAGAGCTAAAGCTGCTCAAATGACTAGCAGGCCAGCGGAAAAAGATCAGGTCCGAATGATCATCAAGAATCTACAGCCCGAATACTTGGAAAGGCTAGAATTTCAGTCCATTGTGAGTTTCGAACAGCTGTTTGATGTGGGAACTTTGATAGAAGATGCCATTAGAGATGGAAAGATCAAGAAAGAAAGCACGAGCAATCGATACAGAAAGACAGAAAGGCCAGTCTATCATCAGTCTGCTGACGTCAACACACTATCTCCTCAGCCTTTTCAGAAAGAGCGTCGAAGTATGGCTAATGCAAGAGGAAGTCAAAATCAGAAACAGTCGAGAGAGAAAAGAGAATTTTCCGACTTGGGGATGCCACTAAGCACCGCACTTGAAAGAATGATAGAAAAAGGGTACTTGCAGAAATTGGAACCTAAACCAGAGCCAAATCCACTTCCACCGGGTTTCAAAACAGAGTTCTTTTGTGACTTTCATCAAGGCCGTGGACATAGCACAGATAGATGCTGGAGACTTCGCCATGAAATTGAAGACTTGATTGAAAAAGGGGTCATCTCCCCTCCTCCCTCTCAGCCAAATGTTCAGAAGAATCCTCTCCCTAATCATAAAGGGAACATGCCAAATGTTAACTTTGTAGAAGAAGGATCTCAGATTTATAACCCAAAGATCTACATCACATCCTCGAATCAACCAGCTATGGATGTTCAACTTCCGGAAGACGCTGCAATTTGCATCTTGAGGAATATGGAAGAGGAAGAATGGGTCGAAGAAGCACTGGCTTTTGAAGAAGAAATAGCCAACGGAAATCTTACGATTGAATGGTGGGATCCCAATGCCATCACCGACGACTCGATCTGGTATGAGGAAGAAAAGCCCATAGAAGCAGTCACCGAGAAACAAAGCACTGAGCCGATAGAAGAATTGCTAAAGCCTGTCGAGAACCTTGAAATCAAAGATGACGATCTTATTGCAATGATGGAAGAAGAAGAAGATTGGTGGTATGATGATGAGGATGATTCCGTTAATAATACCATAATCCCCGATGATTCTGTTTGGAAAATCACTGTTGGCACCGAAAAGTTAGCCAAAGAACTTGAGTCTATCTGGATCACCAATGAAGCAAACCACTTGACCCGTTCCGGACGTCATTTCAAGCCTCATGAGTTAGAAAATCGTAATGAGAAAGAAGTCGTCAAAACAAAAGAGGCTGGTAAAGGAGCCGTGAGCGAAGAAGAAGATGAAATCTTAAAGCAATTGAAGAAAACACAAGCTTGGATCTCAGTATGGGGATTACTTATGACCTCTCACAAACACAGGCAGGCCATGCTCGATACTCTCAATCGTTTGGATGTTTCTGTCAATACTACTCCCGAAGATCTAGTAAACATGATCTCTTCAAAGCCTTGTAAGCCTGTAATCACATTCACAGATGAAGATTTACCGCCGGAAGGGGCACACCACAACAGAGCTCTCTACATCACTGTACATTGCCTGGGGAATAGAGTACCGGTCTGCTTGGTAGATAATGGGTCAGCCTTGAATGTATGTCCTCTCCAAACAGCTCTCAGAATGGGGTTGTCTATTTCAGAACTCTTGCCATCAACACAAACTGTGAGGGCCTATGATAACACCAAAAGGGCCATTGTGGGAATGATTAAGTTGAAAATTGAAGTCGGGCCATTAAACAAAGAAGCTGATTTCCAAGTGATTGATATTCCGGCTAGCTTTAATCTGCTATTGGGACGTCCGTGGTTACATGTGAATGATGCAGTCGCCTCCACTCTCCACCAGAAAGTCAAGTTCATCTGGAAAGAGGATGTGGTAACAATCTTTGGGGATAGCTGGATCCAAGAAGAAGGGACAAGCCATGGTCCTGTGCTAGAAGTCCAAACACCGGAAGAAGAAAATGAATTGGGAGGATTCAACTTTGTGGGAATGATAAATGAAGGAGCTAAGAAAAAGAAATCCGTTTGGGATCGACTCAGCTATGAGAAGAAACTTCCTGATGCATCTGTCTGGGGCGAAGAAATCACTCCGATCAAGAAAAAGAAGCCGTTCATCACTGGACGCGAATATAGAAAGATGTTCGAGAAGGGAAACCCGGTTGCTAAAGATCTACAAGAAGAAGTGGGACAGAATTGGATCCCTGAAGTCATGCCATTGTACTTTGACCAGTATGCCAATCCTAAAGTGGCTCATATGGTGCGGAAGATGAACTATTTTCCTGGAATGGGACTAGGTCGTCGTCAACAAGGAATAACTGAACCACCGAACTTCCACGAACAGAAAGATAAATCTGGGCTTGGGTATCAATTGACTGAAGAAGATAAGAAGAAGATGACAAAAGGAAAAGGGCCGATGGTTGTTTCTGGGCCAAGAATCCTGAATGGATACTTCGTGAAAGAAGGCGATGACTTTCCCTTCTGTGGGTTCCCTGAACCATGGTATGATCCGGCTACCAAGAACATTAAGCCTGGATTTGAGATTTTCTTCAAACATGAGTTCTCCGACTATGAGGATCCGTTCTTGTATACTCCGCCTATCAAGAAAGAAAGGAAGGACTGGGCTGAGCTGATGACAAGTGATGATTTGAACATGCTAATGGATGAAGAGCTGAACATGCTGATGGATGCCGAAGAAGCACTGGGAAATGTGAAAGAAATGAAGCCAATAGAGGGAGCTCTGAACAATTGGGTGATAGAATCGGAAGTCAACAAATCCCCTCCCCCATTTCCCCGGAAGTCTGTAAAGGCCAATATGAGCCATGATGTTGAGTCTGCTTTTGCTTTTGATGTACCCAAAAATGTTAATGAAATGAACGAGGATTTTGCTTACTCTTCTGTGTCTGATGATCTTGATTTTGAAATTTCTGAGGATTTGCAAAGATTAATTGAAAATGAAAATGAATCTGCATGCAAGATTATTGAAGAAACTTTGCTAATAAACTTGGATAATGAAGATAATCCACAAAATGTTCATATTGGCACCACGCTCACTTCACAAGAAAGCAATGAACTAATCAACTTATTAAAAGAATTTAAAGATGTTTTCGCTTGGTCCTACCAAGATATGCCAGGCATCGATCCAGAGATTGTCCAACACCACATCCCTCTCTTTCCAAATTCAAAACCTGTTAAGCAAAAGTTGAGACGCATGAGACCCGAATGGACTTTGAAGATCAAAGAAGAAGTTGAGAAACAATTGAAAGCTGGATTCCTGATGGTAACCCAATATCCGGAATGGATAGCCAATATAGTTCCTGTGCCAAAGAAGGATGGAAGGATCCGTGTATGTGTTGACTTCAGAGATCTAAACAAGGCTAGTCCTAAGGATGATTTTCCGCTTCCACACATAGATGTTCTGGTAGATAGCACCGCGGGGCATGAGTTGTTATCATTCATGGATGGTTTCTCAGGGTACAATCAGATTTTAATGGCACCCGAAGACAGAGAAAAGACTACATTCACAACTCACTGGGGGACGTATTGCTACCGAGTAATACCATTTGGGTTAAAGAATGCCGGAGCGACCTATCAGAGAGCTGCTACTACTTTGTTACATGACATGATCCATAAAGAGGTAGAAGTTTATGTGGATGATATGATTGTTAAGTCCAAAGAAAGAAGTGGGCATTTAACAGCACTCGCCAAGTTCTTTGAAAGATTAAGGAAATACAGAATGAGATTGAATCCACAGAAGTGTACTTTTGGAGTTACCACCGGAAAGCTGCTGGGATTTCTCATCACACAGAGAGGAATTGAGGTTGACCCCACAAAGATCAAGGCTATTATGGATATGCCGCCTCCGACAAATGAAAAGGAAGTAAGAGGATTTCTGGGAAGAATCCAATTCATCAGCCGCTTCATATCTAAGCTCACTGCTACTTGCGATCCGCTTTTCAGCTTGTTGAGAAAAGGGAAGAAATTCGAATGGGACAATCAATGTCAAGAAGCTTTTGACAAGATCAAGGCTTATTTATCAAACCCACCGGTTCTTTCACCCCCGAAGTCAGGGAAGCCTTTGCTGTTGTACTTATCCGTGTCAGAGAATGCTATGGGATGCATGTTAGCCCAAGAAGGAGATGAAGGGCGTACAGAGAAAGCCATTTACTACTTAAGTAAAAGGATGACTGGATACGAATTGAAGTATTCTCCGTTAGAAAAGACATGTTGGGCTTTGGTTTGGGCCACTCGTCGTCTGAGGCATTATATGTTGGCCTTCCCTGTTGTTTTAATCTCCCGAATGGATCCTTTGAAGTACCTATTTGAAAAACCAGCATTGACCGGAAGAATCTCCCGATGGACATTGATGCTATCTGAGTTTGACTTGATACATGCTACGAGTAAATCTGTTAAAGGAAGGGCTGTCGCAGAAAATTTAGCAGAACATCCGATAAATCTGGAAAACGAAGGAGAGTTCATGTTCCCTGACGAAGGATTGATGGAATTAAAAGAAGATGTGTGGAAAATGTATTTTGATGGAGCTGCAAACCAGAAAGGATATGGAGTGGGGATCATCCTTGTATCCCCTGAAGGAGCACATACCCCGTTCTCTATTAAGCTGAAGTACACTTCCACCAACAACACTGCTGAGTATGAAGCTTGTATCTTGGGGCTAGAAGCCGCATTGACTTTGGAGGTAAGGAAACTTGATGTATTCGGGGATTCCAATTTGATCATATCCCAAGTTCGAGGAGATTGGAAAGTCAAGGAAGAGAAGTTAAAACCCTATCATGAGTATCTTGATTCTTTACGAACTCGTTTCTTGCATATCACGTTCTTCTACCTGCCTCGAGAAGAAAATCAGCTAGCAGACTCTTTGGCTACTTTAGCGTCAATGATTGAGATTCCTGTGGGGATAAAGCTAACTCCTTTGATGATTGAACAAAGGGAAAAGCCGTCTTATGAGATGATTGGGGAAATAGAAGAAGCAGAAGAACTTCCGTGGTACACCGACGTGTGGAACTTCATTGAAAATGGGGAATATCCGGAAAGCGCCTCCGAGAAAGACAAGAGAGCCATAAGAAGATTCTCGGCTCAGTTCATGATTTGTGGTGGAAGTCTATTGAAGAGATCTTACAATGGATTCAACTTGACATGTCTATATGGAAACAGTGCGAGAAAGATGATGGAGCAAATTCACGAAGGGGTGTGTGGTCCTCATATGAGTGGACACATGTTAGCTAAGAAGATCATCCGACAAGGATATTATTGGACTACTATGGACAAGGACTGCTATGAATATGTCAGAAAATGTCACAAATGTCAGATCCATGCCAATATGAAGTATGTGCCGCCGTCACTGCTATACAACATGACTACCCCTTGGCCATTCTCAGTTTGGGGAATAGATGTTATTGGAGAAGTAACCCCGAAGGCGTCTAATGGGCATCAATACATCCTGGTAGCAATTGATTATTTCACAAAATGGGTGGAAGCAGAGTCTTATGCGACATTGAAGGCTAAAGATGTGGCCAGATTTATCAGAAGAAATATAATCTGCCGATACGGGGTCCCTCATGAGTTGATATCCGATCATGGCAGTCACTTCCAGAAAGAGGTTTTGGATCTACTAGAAGAATACAAGATCATGCACCACATGTCAGCGCCGTATAGGCCACAAACAAATGGGGCAGTTGAAGCAGCTAATAAGAATTTGAAGACGATCCTAAGAAAGATGACTGATACATACCGAGATTGGCATGAGAAGTTACCGTATGCACTGTGGGGATACAGAACATCTATCCGAACATCTACAGGAGCCACTCCTTATTCATTGGCTTACGGAATGGAAGCAGTACTCCCAGTTGAAATAGAACTACCATCTTTGAGAGTTGTGGCAGAATCCGAGATTCCAGAATTTGATTGGCTAAGAGATAGATATGAGGAGCTAATGTTACTTGATGAGAAAAGGTTGGCCGCAATTGATCATGTGCATGTGTATCAGAGAAGAATAGCTCGAGCATTCAACAAGAAGGTCCGTCCAAGAAAACTTGAGGAAGGCGACCTTGTGCTTAAAGCCTTAAAAGCACCCGTTTTCGATCCTAGAGGGAAATTCAAGCCAAATTGGGTTGGCCCATACGTCATCAAGAAGCTTCTCTCTGGAGGAGCGGCATACCTGATGGATCTAGATGGAGTTGAGTTCAATCAGCCAATCAACATTGACCGTCTCAAGAGATACTATGCTTAAAAGCCTTTTCTTTCAAAACCTGTTCTTTCAAAACCTCCAGCATTCGAGGAACTACACTTGACCTGATTCCCACTTGGGGATATGTAGGCAACCTGCTCGGTTCGGTCACTGCTCCTGAAACCCTCAACCATACTTTCTTTCAAGACCTGGCCGAACTACTTTGGATCTGATTCCCACTTGGGGATAAGTAGGCGAGCTTTCCTGGCTCTCGATCCCTGAACCTTGCAAACTAGGGGCAAACTTTCAAGTTTGCCCAAAGCCTCAAGATATCACTGCCACACTAGGGGCAAACTGCGTTTGCCCAAACTTCCATTTATCTCTATCAACTAGGGGCAAACTGTCGTTTGCCCATACCTCGCTACCTGTCCTCTCTGGATCACTTGGCTATCAGAATTAAAGCACCTAAGTGAAAAATCTGGTAATTCTTGATATTAAGTTGAAAAGTTTTTTAGCAATCTAAAGATGTGAATCTAATGTCAAGACTGAAACATTATGTGGAAAATTTTCAAAAGCTTCAAGATTACATGCAAAGCCAACACAATATCCTGCTACAAGATAAAATCTCATTTTCAAAACATGCAAATCCTTAGAAAATTCAAATATCCAAGTCAAAAGACATTGTCGAGAAAGAGGAATCGTCAGAAATTTCCTTTCCCTGTAAAATCGAGTCCTGTGTGTCAGTGTGCAAAGTGTCAATCAAATCAGTCTCGTGATAAGGGATGCAAAGCGAAACAGAAGGATAGCATAAAGCAGCATCAAGCAAAGTCAAGAGTACAAGCCCATCAAGACAGAATACATCAACATCAGTCTCAGCACAGAAAGCAAGAAAAACAGAAAGATAGTCATGGGTGCATATGATCATCATCAGCGACGACGAGTAGCCCGTGGGTACCGAGCAGGCATATCTGAGGCCGTAGAGCTATCATCATCTTCAATTTGGCGCCTTCGCCTAGACCCACCAGCCCCACCAGAAGGGCCTGCATTCATCCGCTCCAACTGTGATTGAAGCTGCCTAACTTGAGCCACCTGTGGAAGAAAAGAATCAGTATAGGGGTTTGAAAAAGCAATGAGATAAGAAGAAAAGGTCAAGAAATTTACCAGGGCCGCATCACGGTCTATGTAAGTCTGGCACATGCCATCCCACTGCAAAGAGAAGAAAGATATGGTCAGAAAGATCAGAAGAATCAGAGGTAATGAGTTCAGAAATTACTTACATGTCCCTCACGAGCAAGGCTCCAAGCCCTCAGATTCTGTGCATAAGCTCGCTCTTCATTGAAAACGGCTCGGGGAACGGACTCATGTTGTTCTGAAACTAGCTGAGGCTCTACAAGATCACGGGGGATCTCTACAGAAGATATAACTCCGCGCAGCATGGTCGAGGCTCGCCAATCACAAGGAGGAATGAGAGGTAGAGGTCGACCAGGGCCATCCACAAAAGAACTCCCCTGCAAATGATGATGAGAAATAAGATAAAGCAAGCATTCGATCAGAAATGAAGAAGTCGTGAAATACCTGCGGGTCATCCGAGAGCGGGAAATTAGGCATCAGATGAGTAACCCTGAAGACGTCATAGTTCTCCTCAAACAGAGTAAAAGAGGCTGAAGGAATTCCGTTCAAAGCATTAATAAGATCTTCATCTTCCAAATTCTGCGCCGACCTCATACAAAAAGGCGGATCCTGTGGCACTAAGAGACGATCCTCCAAATCAGTCTGAGGAGCTACTCTCTCTCCAAGATACCACTCAAGAACAGAGGGACCCTCAAGAAGAATCCTCTCTCCAGTCATCTGTCTAGCTAAGCCAATCTCAGTCACATCTCCATTTGTCACCCAAGGATGCCAGTTAACTTGGGTGAATCTGAGACGGGTAAGAAAATCCCGGCAAGAAATAACATTATGAGCATCATTCTTGGTACCTACGGCTTGGCGACGCCACTTCAGAGCCCGTGGAAAAATATGAATCTCTTCCTCCCGGAATGATGGAGCCGTCATGGAGAAATACTCAAAGGCCCACACCTACAAGAGAAAATAAAGCAGTGGTCAAAACAGCAGAACATCAAATGATAAAAACTGGAAATGAAAATATTTTCAGTACCTCCCAAGCTCTCCAGAATCCGCCGAATCCAGGGGATTTGCCTCGAGAATGCTCCCCCATATGACTATACAGAATGGCTAAACCAGCAGAGCCCCAATCAAAATCTGCAATCTCCTCAAGATTTCGAAGACTATCAAGCATATTCAATGTAATCCGCTCAGCTCGAGTAGAAAGAAGAGAGCAACCAAGCAAATACAAGATGAAAGCACGGGTAAGCTGCATATCGGTAAATTGAGCCGCTCTTTCAGAAGGCCTGAAGTTGTTGATGAACCATGTGATGCCTACGCTCGATCCGTGAAGATCTCTCTGGGATGGGATGATGCCTAGGAGACGCTCAATGATAGTAGGATGTCTATGGATGTTCTTTGCAAAGGCAAGACGATGCCCGCCAAATGAGATGCCGGTTATCATTGCAAAATCAAGAGGGGTCATGGTTATCTCCCCAAAAGGCATGTGAAAAGTATTTGTGGAATCCCACCACCTTTCAGCAAGAGCTTGAATCATGGCCAAATCATTAGTCGATCTCTCCAATAAGGTTACAAACGACCCAAAGCCCGCTTGCTTGATATTGGCTACTACTTGGGGACGCGACTCCGACAATTCATTAAACCATTCAAGGCATTTTCCATGGCTACCATGACCTCTAAGATGACCAACCACATTCTAAAAAGAAAAAGGATGATTTCTAAGGAATCGCAAGAATAAAGAGACACGTATGAAGATGTGAAACAAAGGAGTAATTAAAGAATGGGTTACCTCTTGACGAAAGGCCCTCCTAGAGATATGATTTAGTGGATTTTTCATGGTTGCATACTCCATGGTTTGAGTTGATGAAGCTCCACTAGCTTGAAATTGGCTTCTACGTGTTCTAGAACTTTCACCTTGTCCATGGGAACTCATGGTTGTTGATGCTTGAAGCTTGAAGATAAGAGGTTGAAGATGATGAATAGTAAAAACCTTGGTACTTGAATCCCCTAGAATAGGGAGGAGTTGATGAAATCAACAAAGTTTTTGGAGGTTTTAATGCAAGAAATCACTCAAAACATCAAGAAATTGCAAGATTTGAGCACCTTAGAAGGAAGAGGTGATGCATTGAAGAAGAAATGAATGAAGAACAAAGAAGAAAATGGGTTTAAAACCCCAAAGTTGCGGCTGGCGGTTCCCAAGGGGGTGTGGGGAACCGCCATTTACTATTCACTTCCTGCCATTTCCCCATTTTGCTCTATATTCGCGTTTTGACCCCCGGAACTCTTGATTTGATCCCGGATTGGTCCATTTTTGATATATAAGCCTTGAGAGTGCTTAAAACTTGTTGGAATTGGTCTAGAGGACCTCTGGAGATTTGAATCTTGGTAAAAATCCATTCAAGAATTGAAAAAAAGTCCCCCAGATGAGAAGAATCAAAGGCACCGCAGCCTGAAAGTGGCCGAGAAACGGCAAACTCCCGTCGTTTTGGGATTGATTATGAGTTGTCTTAGAAAATGGACATTTGAGTCTACTGTCGCTTGAGAATTACATCCAGAAAGGACTTTCAGAAGATGGGTCAGAATGCGAGATGTTCAGAAAGGGTTAGAGTAAGCCTGACGTGTTGCAAGAATGATTGCGTTGGTCGAAGCACCAATATGAGTCTCAGAAAGAATCAGCAGGGCCTCCAGAATATGTGCTCGCGTCCCAGAAACCTCAGATATCTCCTCAAGCAGAGAATTTCCAGATATTGTCAAGGTATAACAGAATTCGTGCATCTCTCAGAATCATAGGATCTCCCCAGTAGAGAACTTTCAGAATTAAGTTTCTCGCAAGCATCATGTATCCACGGGTTGCCTCCAGATAAAGGGTATCTCTCAGAATTTGAGCATCAAAATCGCCTCCAGAATACAAGGTTTATGCCAAGCATCATGTATCCAGGGTTGCCTCCAGAATGTAGGGTTTCTCTCAGAATCGTGGGTTGCCTCCAGAATGTAGGGTTTCTCTCAGAATCAGAATCGTGGGTCGCCTCCAGAATACAAGGTTTATGCCAAGAATCGTGTATCCGTGGGTTGCTCTCAGAATGTGGGGTTTCTCTCAGAATCGTGGGTTGCCTCCAGAATGTAGGGTTTCTCTCAGAATCAGAATCGTGTATCCAGGGTTGCCTCCAGAATGTAGGGTTTCTCTCAGAATCATGTATTTCTCAGCATCGCATATCAGGGTTGCCTCCAGAATGTAGGGTTTCTCTCAAAATCAGAATCGTGTATCCGTGGGTTGCTCTCAGAAGAAGGGTCATCTCTCAGAATTTGTGTATCTCTCAGAATCCGTGCATCAGAACAAAAGATTTGTCCTCAGAAGAAGGGCCTGTTTCAGAAGAACAGAGGATTTGTCTCCGGCAGAGAGACCTGTTTCAGAAGATTTGTTTCTAGACCTGCCACAGAAGATTTGTCCTCGGAAAAAGGGCCTGTTTCAGAAGAACAGAAGATTTGTCTCCGGCAGAGAGACCTGTTTCAGAAGACTTGTTTCCAGACCTGTTACAGAAGATTTGTCTAGGAGAGAGACCTGTTTCAGAAGAGCAGAAGATTTGTCTCCGGCAGAGAGACCTGTTTCAGAAGATTTGTCCCCAGCAAAAGGACTTTACATCAGCAATCGTCCCCAGCAAAAGGACTCTACATCAGCAATCGTCCCCAGCAGAAGGACTCTACATCAGCAATCGTCCCCAGCAAAAGGACTCTACATCAGCAATCGTCCCCAGCAGAAGGACTCTACATCAGCAATCGTCCCCAGCAAAAGGACTCTACATCAGCAATCGTCCACAGAAGAAGGACCTGTTTCAGCAATCGTCCCCAGCAGAAGGACTCTACATCAGCAATCGTCCCCAGCAAAAGGACTCTACATCAGCAATCGTCCCCAGCAGAAGGACTCTACATCAGCAATCGTCCCCAGCAAAAGGACTCTACATCAGCAATCGTCCACAGAAGAAGGACCTGTTTCAGCAATCGTCCCCAGCAGAAGGACTCTACATCAGCAATCGTCCCCAGCAGAAGGACTCTACACCAGCAATCGTCCCCAGCAAAAGGACTCTACATCAGCAATCGTCCCCAGCAGAAGGACTCTACATCAGCAATCGTCCACAGAAGAAGGACCTATTTCAGCAATCGTCCCCAGCAGAAGGACTCTACATCAACAATCGTCCCCAGCAGAAGGACTCTACATCAGTAATCGTCCCCAGCAGAAGGACTCTACACCAGCAATCGTCCAGTTGTTTGACATGACTCAGAATTCATCCAAGATACTTCGCTATTTCAAGAGTCGTCCAGGATACAGATGACGCCTACGAGCCTTAAGATCAGAAGAATAACTTTGACAAAAACCTCGAGAATCATCCAAGATACCTTTAGCATATTCGACTGTGAGAGAGAGTCGTTGCATCCTTTGCATTAGATTTTGCATCTAGGGAACCCTTGAGGATGATTCCTCCAGCACTTTCACATTTCATGTTTTCATATTGCACCAGCATCCTAGGATAGGAGCATTTCATCCGCATTGTTGTTGTTTGTTTGTTTTCCGTCTTCTCGCGCGCTTGAACTACGCCCTGGTCTGATTCCTGGAAAGGATACGTAGGCAGCTCCAGCGGAGCACGACCAGCATCAGCTTCAACTTAGCCGCCTCTACCCAGCATTGCATTGCATTCTTGCATTTGTAATTTCTTGATTTTTTTTCAGATTTTGAATTTCTTGATTTTGCGGATTTTTGTTTTTCCTAAAACCTCTCAGTATGGTTATTTGGGTGCCTTCAAGGCTTTGGCACTCACTTGCAGTTCACGTTGTTCACAACAAGTTCTGCCAAAGAGGGGCAAACTGTAGACACCCAATTTTGACCACACTGATAGGATTTAGGGTGAACAACGTCTTGGAGGATTCGATGATGAAAAGTACCCCGTGGAAGGTACTGGATTCCACACAATCAGAAGATCGGACTTCGGAAAGTGACTTCAAGCTCAGAAAAGCCCTTTTCCATGGATAAATCCCGGTTTTGTCAAAATCATCTCTCAGAATTCATATTCTCTCAGGGTTATATGAACATTAAGTGTTCTAAACGCAGTATTCTAGGTATCCAGAGATTCAATTTTAAAGAAAAGTTCGAAATCGACGCACATTTGAAAGCAATTTTGGAAAAGACGTCATTTGATTTCAAAAAGACGACGAAAGTTCCGGAGGACTTTCGGACTTCAATTGGACTTCAATTCTCATTATAAAACCTCTGGAAATATTTTTATATTGAAATTCAACCTGACAGCTTTCCAACGGTACGTAAACGGACGATTTCGGACACCAAAAAGCATTTTTACAAAAATCTGGAAAAGCAGTGCACGTGATTTTTGAAACAGGGTTTGTGGGTGACCAGAGGAGCAAGAATAGTAAGTGGCGGTTTTGGGTATGGGGGTGGCGGGTCCCACCATAACCGCCACTTCCATTTGTGTCCTCCACGGAGCTTTTTGAGTTCCAGACCCTTCTAGAAGCTTCCCACTGCGAAGAAATTGCCTGGAAATTGCGTTTAAGCTCCGAAATGGCCATTTTAACCCTCTTTTAAGCTCTAAAAATCCTGTTTTAACTCTGAAACTTAAGAGCTAAGTCTTCAAAACTCTATATAAGATCTCATACATCTCATATGAGATCACATCTTAACACACTAGACACTTGGAAGAGATACACTTGAATATACTTGGAGATACAAACACACATAGAAGCACATACAAGAGAGATAAGTATACTTTGAATATACTTTCAATTTAGGTGAATTCTAGAGAGAGAAAATTATGAATTGAATTTAGATTAACTTAGGCTAATTAGACCACAATTTGAACATCAATTGCCTCCCTCAACTTCCATGGATGAGTGCTTGAAGAACACTTGAATAACACTTGAAGAAGAAGATCTTCAAATCAATTTTGGTCTTGTAATTGAGAATCCTCCAAGAGGTAAACACTATAGTTCATCTCTAATTCCTACTTTGTATATATAGATCTATAAGATTTGGATCTAACTTAGTTCTATTTCTACTTATTAGAACACTCATCTTCTTCCTCTCATGTTCTTCACACACTCACATAGTTAGATCCAAATCTCTTTGATTTTTATTGATAATTTACAATTAGAGATTGTTTTTCACTTTGATTTTCAATTTTGGTTTCATTCTTCAATTTTAGTTTAGATTCATGCATACATGATTATATATATATACATATATCTATTTTGAATTCCATGATGGTTTGGAAATATGATCTATGAGAAGGATGATTTCTATGTTCATACCTATCTCTTGATTATTCCTATTACCTAGAATTCCTATTGAATTTCATCTCCAACATGATATTTATAAGTCCCTTTGATCCTTGATCTAAAAGTTCTTCATAGAACTTGAGGGCTAAATTGATTGGGAATCATGATAATTAAGTTGATCTATGAGTTTGATCTCTCTAATAAGCTTCAACTATCACTAAAATGTTTTCCTCACACTTTAAAATGAACTAGATAAAAATTCAGCAAAGCAGATTGGTTTTGTCCATTAGATTTGGTCCATCAAAACCCATAGTTTGATGGATTTCAAATTTTCTGGGTAAACTTTGATGAATTAGCTTTCATCCGGTCCGTTTTGAGAGCTTTTAGGATTCATATACTATTTTTAGAAATTGTTGAGAAATCGGTTGACAGATTTGAACATCGTCTCTTTGTGCTTGAATTTCAGAAAATCTATAATAGTTATCGACGTTCCGCTTTTTGGGGATGATTCCTAACTCATATATCTATATGCCGATGTAAAATCGTGAGCATACGATCGAGTTAGGATCGTTTTCTAAGCGTTTAAAGTTGATACAACTATTCTGGAATTTTCTAAGTTTAATTACAAATATGATTATGTATACAAAATGGTCACACCTTGATCACTCAACAACAATTGATGAATAAAACTTGGTTTAGAAATCACCTAGGATAAATGGATGAGAGATCAAAAGCTTAAATCAACTTGGTTAACATGATTCATGAACTTCTATTATACTTCTATTATGTTTTGCATTCATTTGTCAAATGATACCAAATTTCCAGAATAACAGAGTCTGTTTAAAACACTTTTTCAGAAACCTTGTGATTACAGAATGTCCATGGGTTTATTTTTATCATATACTACAATGAAATAGCTTTCTTTTGACACCAAATAGAGCTTCATATGATTTTTGTAGATTTAATTATGATTTTTACAAGAACAGTGGACAGTCCTGATCCACTGTTCCCAAAACATTTATTTCTCAAACAATAAAATTGATATTGAGGTCCCACTTTTTGGAGAAGTTCCCTAAGACATGTATCTAACTTTCTGTAAAAGGGTTTTTATCCAGCTCATGTTTAAGACCACTTTTGATAGGATTCATTAGAGGTTGCTGAATCTGGAAATTTGATTGATGACATGTTTTCTTTGTTTATCATGCATATCATTTGTTTGCTTGTATTTTTGCAATGCTTTGGGTATTCTTTGGTGTCTTAGTGCAGAGAATTAAGTGCCTCGGACCCGGACTTCGATTTGTGGTTTGCCTCGTCTACATGTGGCTTAGTGCCCATGTATCATGTACTATCTCTATCCTTTCTCTTAGAATTTTTCTAGGTTTACAACTTTGATTTCAACGACACATTTCCTTTAGGATAAGTCTCCGTTTATATGATTATTTGTTAGAGACATCTTATCTAGGATTGTTGCATGATTGCATTGCACGTTTACATTCTTTTTGCTTTCGCGACTCCGCTTGAGTCAACCAATGTAAGTCTTCTCGTTCCCTTTGCATATCATGACATGTTTACTTTATTTGCATCGGTCCCGGGCGGGACTAGCCACTGTGAGTATACTTCTCCCTTGTATTGCATGAGCATCCGCTTTCTACTTGATTTAGTCTCTTGAAATGATTTTCATTAGATGTTTCTTTTTGCCATGTATATATCTATCTAGTATGTTTGAGGAAACAACATCTATTATGAATTAATAACAAGGATATTTGAATCAAGGCCTACCATTCGGTAGGGCGAGGAGGGGGTGCTTTAGTCCTGCTTGGGCTCCTTCCCCTCTCGTACCAAGACCCCCGAACCTTGTTTCTGGTAATGAAGGGCGAGTAACCTTATTCAATTTTGGGCGAGTCAAACTTGGGTTTCCTAATTCCCGATAAAAATTAGGTGGCGACTCTTTGTCTCTAGGATCGCGTGAGGAAGTCCTAGTTTTTCCTGAAGTGTGCTCCTTGGGATCCGTCCCGGGACACTATCGAGGGAGAGCGCCAGGACCTCCTCCTCCATTCGCGACGGTCCACAGATGGTTTTTTAGAGTAGTACTAATTTTCAATCCTCATCTAATGAATTATCGCATTAGCCTTGAAAATAGGGGGCAGCTGATATGTAAAAAAATATCAGGTCAAAGTCAAGCCTCGCCACCTCAGCAAAGAAAAGCCGAGTCATCTTAAAATATGGCTGACTCCTCAACCCTACCGAGCAATTATGCAGAACTACCCAGTGCAGTCCCCAGCTTGGGCATTCGTTCCAGACTGGCCCCACATGGGTGCACTCCAAGAAAGTGTGACTGCTTGCCCAACAAGCCGCCTGACAGTTTCCTATCCCAGTTGAAGGATTAATGGAAAGAGCAAGTAGTTTTCTAAACTTAGGAAGCTCTCCTAATTTCATATTAATCAATTGTAATCAGACTAGGTTTCCTAAATCTGGTAATTTACCATGTACCGGTGGCCTCTTGCACCTATAAAAGAGGTCTCTCACCCACTGTCAAGTGGATCACATTCTTAACCTATAGAAAAGCAAATTACATCACTATTGCGCATATACCCGATAGGTTTCTGGTAGTGCCGCCCATCTTATTGGTTCACCAACAGCCGCCGGTGATCTATTAGTGAAGCGTACTGACGCACACGTGAACATAGGTCACCTCATTAACGGGGTCGAACCACATACAAGTTACCTGTGTTCATCCATCTCCCTCTAAATTATCCTTACCCGGATTTTGGCATCATCAATGTATATGGTGTAATTTAAGTAAGAAATTTTTATTTTATTTTTCTTAGCAGAACTTGACTTGGAAAGTGAAATATGTTTGCTGAACTTTATAGCTCTGTGGATTTTGAATCCTATATCAAATCAGTCCAAAAAATATTAATATTCCCTAGATTAATTACTAACTTGTTGCATGAATTGCAGTCGGTTGAATCTTTATTGAGCAAATCTTCTATAGTTATTTGGTTATTTTAGGAACGGTAAATTCAATATTGTACTTAGAATTTGTATTTCCCTTTTTTGACTACATTTGCATTTGATTGGAACATTGCAAAATATTGATTTGTCATCCATTTCTCTGGCAATGTAAAAATGTATTAGACTATCACAAAAAATGTATTTAATTCACTATATCTATTTCCTACAGATTGGATGAGTGGCTATATCTCACCCTTAAGAGCCTCCAAGATGTGGTTTCTGATGGCCTCAAGATATAACTGCTTTGGCAAAATTGGAATGGTAGAAATTCTTTTTGTCTTTGAGGGCATTATTTCAAATCCTCTTTTTACTATTTGCAGGACTACTTCCTCTATGCAAGATTATATCAATGTTAATGAAGACAGTAGAAAAGGTTTGTCCAAATTTGTTTCTAAAGACCCAAATCTGCATAATTGGTCCTCCCCCAGGCTTTGTCAACGTTAATTGGATCTTGTTATTTCTTCAAGCTCTGGGTTATGTTTTTCTGGTATTATTCTGAGAGATGATACTAGCAAGTTCCTGAGTGGATCAAGTTCCAAGTGTATGGTGAGTTCTTCTTTGAATGGTGAAGCTTTGGATGTGCTTGTGTAATTATGCCTTCTTTGTAGATGGGATTTTCCAAAGTCAAGTTTGAGAGTGATGCTATGCTGATTGTGGATACCTTAAATTTTTCCTCATCTAGGTTCTCTTGGGAAATACAGGCTATATGCAGTGATATTTCCTTTGATCATATTAGTAGAAATGCTAATGGTGCAGCTGATTGGATTGAAATTTCTGCAAAAATGAATTAGGAACTCTTCATGATAATTGATGTAATGTTTTACCTATTAATTGGTGTAATGTTTTACCTGTTGGTCTGTGTAAGATTGTTTTTTATTCTTCACCCCCTAGAGAGTAGGGTGATTGTATTCTGTTTCTTGATTGAATGAAATTCCCCTTTTTTCTTTTTATTTTATTTTCTTTTTCTTTTTATTTATTTTTTTATTTTGGGATGTATTCTAGATACTTGGATGAATTTTGCATTCAAATGGTTGGTAATTACTAACTAAATCCACCACAGTGCCATTCCAAAATGAAAGGAGACAAGTATAGACAAAAGTCACATATCTCAAATATTTGTATCCATTCAGTTTTTCTTTTTCCTTCTTCATCCTTTGCATAGCTTATAAGAATTTTTATAAACCAAATAGCTTTCTGAAGTTTATTTGTTAAGTCCAGAGCTGTTATATTATTTGGTAATGAGTTCATATGGCATACAACCCGTGCATAGCATGGGATGTCGACTAGTTGTTTAGAAAGTTGTGACTATTTGAATTCCCTTTTTGATAGTATTTTCAAAAATAGGTTCCTATGTGAAGCAAAAATATAGCGTTTTAAACAAAAAAATAAATAAAAAAAGCTTCATTTTTAGTTTTTTTTTTAATAAAAAATGACTATTTTTAAAGCTAAACCAAACTCTTAGACATATCTACGAGAAGTTTAATTATATGGAAGGTTATTATGTAAGTTGATGTGGGTAAATTACACCTTTTATCTTCCAACTTTTGGACCAATGGCACTTTAGTACCTATATGTTTTCAATTTTCTCAATTTAGTCCCTCAAGTTTGATAAGTGCTTAAATCTTGTCCAATAACAAACAATTCTTCACAGACAGTGCTCTATAGCAGCAAAATATTTGCTAGTTTGAGAAGAAACGTTTGCTATATGGTTTTGTTTGCTGCAATTTTTTGTCATAGTGGCTACAATTTTGTATCATCTTGGTTACATTTTTTTATCATGGTTTTTACAAAACTACCTTTATTACAGTATTGTTCAAGGTGGTTACAAATATTTATTTTTTTCGTGGATTATAATTATTCTCAACAAAATGACACGTTGCTGCTTGAGAGCCCCACATTCCCCCCTCTCATGCAGGCACACTGCATGCGTGCAAAACAACTGCACTGCCACTAAAATTTCGATTGATGTGTGTGGATGGGAAGTTCTACAGTGGTGCATAGCCCAACCTAGCACTGCACCAGATTGGTCGATTTGTCACCGCTCTGAGTAGTGACAAACTGCCTTTATCACTGTTCCGGACCTTGACAAATGTTTTTGTCACCGCCCATTCTGTACCCCTAAAGGGGATATTTGACTTCAACTTAGCAACGCTTTAGACTGTGACAATTTATGCTCTTTGTCGCTGCTTGGAACCATGACAAATTATGACATTTGCCTTTGCTATGGACCGTGACAATGTTGGTGACAACATTTAACATTTGTCACTGCTATGAACAGTGACAATATTTGTGACAATTTATGATATTTGTCACTTTTATGAACTGTTACAAAATTTGGTGACAATTTATAACATTTGTTGCCTCTTTAAACTGTGACAAATGTTGATAACAATTTATGATTTTGTCATCTCCTTTAACTACGACAAATATTAGTGACACTTGATTAAAAACACTATTTTTTTAAACCAAAAAAAAAAAGCCAACTTTTTTTTGGTACCTTGACAATTGCAATCCAAAACTATTTAACTAAAAACAACATAAGTTGCAAATTCCAATCAAATAAGAAGTACACCTATTAAGTGCAATTTACTCAAAAAAAAAAAAAAAACCAATCTATTTAAATTCAAAAAAGATCACAACAAATTATGGTCTTCCTCCAGTCTGATTTGACTCAGAAGAAACAATTAAAACATTAGAAAACTAATACTTGATCAAAATCCTAGAATGCTAGGCCGGTCTCAAGAACTATTATATACAAATCACTGAATGATCAAATTCTCATACCTAATAAACGTGCTAAAAATTGAATTTGAGGGCTTAAAACTCATTCAAGAACAATTTAGAACTTCTCTAACTTTATATCCTTGCAATTTGAGTGTCCCTGGAAAGTAGAAAATAGAGAATAGAAAGCAGTATGTGAACAAATAGAAAGTAATAATGCAATTTGGGTGTGGTGTTCATTTGAGCCACTATAGGTGTCGGGTCGGATGAGGATGTGCTTCTGGCAGGTCTCTTCGATGGTTTTGGTGGCGGCGACATTGGATTTGTTGCTAGTTTGTAATTAGGGGAGATTCTTTTCTATGGACATGATGGTGGTGGGTATAGAGAGATTAGAGAAGTGAGAGTGATAGAAATGGGGAAGTGGGGAACACGATCTGCAGATCTAGGGGGAGGGGGGGGGGTATTTGCTCATAGGTTTGCGCAGGCGTGCCAGAATCAAAAGTGGTTCAGTGTATTGAAAATAATTTCCTAAATTGCTTGTGTGAGTGATACATAAGGCTTATTGAATCTAACTTCTAACAGTGCGATTGTGTGAGATGAGTAGGAAAGTACCCTCACCTAAAGTCCTATAGTAGCACTAAAGCATACAAGCCAATTAGTGAAAGTGTTTACCAAGTAAACAATCATAAACCATCAATAAAATATGAAGATAACTTATTCAATGTTTGGAATAAAACTAACAAAACAAAAACAGAATCAGAATAGGCTATGACTGTTAAAAAGAATGAAAACAGTGAATGGAACATAACAAAAGGACAGACCTAGTGCTGTGGTCGGAGAAAGCTTTAAAAGCACAAAGTTGAATGCCTTTGAATGTTGTGAGATGCTTTTGAATGCTATTTTCGAGATGATATTGTCACACCTCGGCATATCCAAAATAGGAAAAAATTTAAAATTTCCATTTTGGACCCTGAGGCACGTGACTGGTTGCATCACCGAATTATCCATGACCACATGCTAATAGTAAACAACATAACTAAAAGGATAAAACCAACATTTGTTTACATGATTATATTACAATAAGAAGCCACAGTACTAGCGACCTATTACATCATTTATAGATACATCAGTGTCTTATGGCTATCGGGCCTTACAAGAGCTATTACAAAAGATAGATAAAGGTTTCTGATAGTGCTTATAGCCAAAAACATTTACAAAAATTGTAACTACTAATCTTCTCTCTAACTAACGTACCCATAAACCTCCTTGGTGTATTCTTCCTCCACGCATTCCTCCTGGCCAGCATTACCGCTTGTGTACTTGTCATCTGGAAAAGCTGGACATGGGAATGTCTAACGACATGAACGCCATCAGCTTATGAAAATCGAGTGAGAGAACTAAATCAAATAGAACTTATATAGTCATACACAACAAGAAATATGTTTACTACTTTTAATACATCTTTTAGGATCTTCGCGTTCTTGCCATCGAACTATAACCACTAACATGCCCGACTAAGTATTTGAAAAAATCTGAACAACCAACTTGACTCGTCCTGACATTCTTAATACCACTACTATCCATTACTATTATTCGACACTATTCACTAATCAAAATACCACTCCCTAACCACCTCGTCACGAAGAATCGAAGTGTTGAGGAGTTCAAGAATATCTACTTCATCACGAAGGATCGAAAAGGAGTCTTAACTCTATGAACCATCACTTCATCACGAAGAATTGAAGTGTTTGCCATATCCGTTTCATCACGAAGAATCGAAAGGATACTCAATTCATAACCGTCACATCGTTACGAAGAATCGAAGTGTTCACCATGTCCATTTTGTCACGAAGAATCGAAAGGATCATCCAACTTAACAATCATCACTTCATCATGAAGAATTAAAGTGTTCACCATATCCTTTTCATCATGAAGAATTGAAAGGACACTCAACTTCACAACTGTCACTTCGTCACGAAGAATCGAAGTGTTCAACTAAACTCTCACTTCATCATGAAGAATCAAAGTATTCAACCAACTCTCACTTTATCATGAAGAATTGAAGTGTTCAACCAACTCTCACTTCGTCACGAAGAATCTAAGTGGTCAACCAACTCTCACTTCCTCACAATGAATCGAAGTGTTCAAACAACTCTCACTTCTTCACGAAGAATCGAAGTGTTGAACCAACTCTCACTTCGTCATAAAGAATCGAAGTCTTCAACAAACTCTCACTTTATCACGAAGTTCAACCAACTCTCACTTCGTCACGAAGAATCAAAGTGTTTAACCAACTCTCACTTTATCACGAAGAATTGAAGTGTTAACTCACTCTACCAATAAGCCTGACACAGAGTCCTAGCTTCTTAACCAACCTGCCACAAAGTCCTAACATAACCATATTGAGTTTGACATAGAGTCCTAACTCACGATACTAGTCTAATACAAAGTCCTACACTACCATACTGAGTTTGACATCAAGTCCCACTCACAAAGCTGAGTCTGACATGGAGTCCTGACTCACCATACTAGTACGTCCTCAGACCTCTCGGGGCTTCTAACCTGACAACTATATCCTTCTTGCACCATCCCAACCTCCGCAGCCTAGTTTAGGTACCTGATAATTAATCCCAGTATTAGATGCTCCCATTATTACACAGCTGATACTCACGTCACTTATTTCAAGATTAGGCTCCTTACACAACTTTCAAATGCGATCACCATCGTTACACTTATACTCATTCTAATCCCATAGCACATTTCCCTAAGCTCCACCCCTGCACGAACTCGTTCACATGCTTATATCCTCAGTAGTACAACCAAAACATGACTAACCAGTAATACTTATGATTGAAACATACCCAATCACTATCAATGCGATAATCATGCCATACAACATACTTATAGCTTGGGTATGAACTTTCAATGGTCATCACACTATATTCATGACAACGAAAACATAGCATATAGCTCATGGATCTATAACATGGATTTGATACTAGCAAACGTGTAGATAAAACCATTAACATGATAATTTATGCGATAGCACTACCATAGCACAAAATATTCATAACAACACAGGTACTGAAAAACAAGCATCATCAAATAACACATCATACAAGTAGTTATACAATCTGCCATGATTAAATTTCACTATGTTGACTGAATTTATAAGATTTATTTGGGCAAGATAAATTGATTTATAGATCAAACTCAAAACTAGAACATTATAGGTATTTGGATTATCTTTATGTGCAAAAAAATAGCTTTATTTGGATTTTTGAGCTGCTCAAAACGTTCATTTTACTTAGATATTTCTTACATTTTACACTGCTCGGTCCCAGATTTATAGCACTGCGTTCTACGTGTGTTTCACCAGTCCCAGTTGCTGCTTTCCTTTCCACCTATGAAGGACTGATTTTTAGACCAGCCTATGGATGAGCTATTTGCAGATAAATAAGTTAGCTTTCTTCACAGAAGAATTTAGTTTCATTTGGATTTTTGAGCTGCTCTAAACTTTCAATTTACTAAACTACGTTCTGACAAAAATTTTGGTTTCCCAGATTTTAAGATTTGTCTTGCATGGCATGGAAACCTCAAAAAAAACAACATCAAGCACTTACTAAAAATTACTACATACTACATATGTTCTGAAGTGAGTTAGTAAACTCACCTAAACTCGAAATTGAGCTTAGGATTTGGCTTTAACCTTAGGAAGCTTGAATTCAACTTCAATGGTGGAAGCTTCTTCTTCTTCTAACTTCTTCACTTCTGGGATTCTTTGTAGGCTTCTAAAACTTCTTCTTACAGATTCTAGGTTCTCATGATGGTATATGTAAGTGTATGGGTGTAGTAACCCGTGTTTTCATGTTTAAATTGACGATTTAGACTTCGTGTGCGATTTTAGCGAAAATTGGTCACAGTAGCAGAATTTTGTTTTCAGATTTTTGTTAGGAAAACGAAGAAAATTTAAGATTCTGCCCGCGATGTCCCAAGCAAAACTCGATTCTGCACACTTTTCGTCTAATGCAATTTTCTCAGATTCTGCACCATTTGGACAGAAAACGAGGATTTCAGTAGCAGTTTTTAGAATGCTATTAGTTATGTTTAAAATGATTAAGGCAATGAATTACGAATTTTCAATCCCCGTACGCGTATTATTTCTTTAATTCTGTGAATTCCTTTATGTTTAAAGTTTGATGACATTCATGTGGAGTCAGTTGTACATGCATGGTGAGTGTTGGTAGTGTGTAAAAGAGTAATGATAGTGTGGAAAAGAGTAATGATTGTGTGGAAAGAGTATGAGTTTGAGTTGTGGTTGTGGTTGTGGTTGTGGTTGTAATTGTGGCTGTGGTTATGGTTGTGGTTGTGGATGTGATTGTGGTTGGAGTTGAAAAAGAGGATGAGGGTGTCTTTGAAATGCGAAGGTGGCAAAAATGGACACTCCCTGACGCCCATGGAAGCGTTAAAGTGTGTGAAGCCGAACTTGGACACTCACTGGCACCCATGGAAGTGCTAAAGTGTGACCTATAGACACTCCCTGAATGACTCGAGTCTGGATACCTGTGTGGGGGTTGCCCCGGTATTTGCATGGCGGTTAGGGTATTCAAAGTGTGAGGCATTGGACACTCCCTGGTACCCCGGACCAAAGTGTGAGGCAAACTGGACACTCCCTGGCGCCCCGTTGCTAAAGTGTGGCTATCTTAGTATTTCAAAGATACCAGGAGTAGGATAGAGGGTTGTTGGGTTTTGTCGAGAGAAAAGAGTCGGTTAGATGAGATGGTGCATTGTTCTCATACACGGTCACATATGTGTGAATTTATCTTTTAATTATTGTTGTGGTTGTTTTTCTAATCTAATATTTTCTCTTTTAATAATTAGATTGTTAGGCCATTATGCTTGGTTATTTATATACTAATATTAGTGGAGTTATAGGTGCATTAGTGTATGTTTACATCATCTTGCATATTCCTTATAAACTACCAATTAATTAGAAGTTAGTGGTTAATAATTAGATTGTTAGGCCATTATGTTTGGTTATTTATACACTAATATTAGTGGAGTTATAGGTGCATTAGTGTATGTCTACATCATCTTGCATATTCCTTATAAACTACCAATTAATTAGAAGTTAGTGGTTAATAATTAGATTGTTAGGCCATTATGTTTGATTATTTATACACTAATATTAGTGGAGTTATAGGTGCATTAGTGTATGTTTACATCATCTTGAATATTCCTTATAAACTATCTATTAATTAGAAGTTAGTGGTTAATAAGTGGATTGTTAGGTCATTGTCTCCAAGTGAAAGCTTGGCTATTTATACACTCACATACTCTCTCAAACACACACATTCTACACTTCTAGCATAGAGAGCTTGAGAGAGTCACATAGAGAGAGATTTATATATATACACAATTATAGATATACATACACCTCGAGTTAGAAGAAGAAGAAGAAGAAGAAGAAGAAGAGAAGTGTTTGGGAGTTGCTCAACATCATTTATAGGTACCGGGTTGTGTACAATATGCTTTCTAAATTCTCCGGAGTATTTCTTTGTTATCTCTACTTGTACTCTTTTTGCAGTTATGTTGTGTTTTCATTTGGAATCAATGAGTATGTGTTTATTGCTAAGTGCTATGGGACTAAAGGGTCATGAGCAAGGAGCACCTACCAACAGTCCAACAGGCCTCAGGGACCGACGTACTGGAGACGGGTGAGGTGAGGTGAGGTGTCTCTTGCTATGTGATCAAGAGGAACCTGGTATGATGCTATTGGTATGAGCGTTTGGGTAGTGTGAGCAGTTGGATTGTGAGACTGGTCAATTGATTTGATGTCGTTCTATGTATTTGATTGTCATTATCCTTTTGAGCCTTTATTATTCATGTCATATTGTATACTTCCCGGTATGGTTTTTAGATGCAGGCAGTGCCGGTAACCGAAGCCTAGAAGGAAGATAAGGTCAAGGATGATATAGGAGATCCGTGGAGAATATGGACCTGCTGGGAGTTTTAAAGAAATTTTGTATTTTTATTTTAAAGAATCAAGTGTGATTTATTTAATTTTTCAATGGAAATAGTTCATGACTTATAAGTTTGAAAAAAATGACCAAAATACCCCTGTGACCAATTTTCGCTAAAATCGCACACGAAGTCTAAATCGTCAATTTAAACATGAAAACACGGGTTACTACAATCTACCCTCCTTAATAGAGATTTCGTCCCGAAATCTAGAGATAAAAGCATTTGGTAAATAACTTCATAAATTTCTTAAAATAATGTTTAAAACAAATATAGCATATTTTGTTTTATAAAATAACAAAATTTTTTTTTTTTTTTTTTTTTTTCAACCTTCTCTGACTCCTCCCAGGCGATGTAGACTATCTAACCCTGACTTAGTCCTACATTTCCGGCTGGGGACAGGCTCTGATACCATTTGTGACGCCCCGCAAAAATAAGCGTATTTCCATTGAAAAATTAAATAAATCACACTTGATTCTTTAAAATAAAAATACAAAATTTCTTTAAAACTCCCAGCAGGTCCATATTCTCCACGGATCTCCTATATCATCCTTAACCTTATCTCCCTTCTAGGCTTCGGTTACCGGCACTGCCTGCATCTAAAAACCATACCGGGAAGTATACAATATGACATGAATAATAAAGGCTCAAAAGGATAATGGACAATCAAATACATAGAATGACATCAAATCAATTGACCAGTCTCACAACCCAACTGCTCACACTACCCAAACGCTCATACCAATAGCATCATACCAGGTTCCTCTTGATCACATAGCAAGAGACACCTTACCTCACCTCACCCGTCTCTAGTACGTCGGTCCCTGAGGCCTGTTGGACTGTTGGTAGGTGCTCCTTGCTCATGACCCTTTAGTCCCATAGCACTTAGCAATAAACACATACTCATTGATTCCAAATGAAAACACAACATAACTGCAAAAAGAGTACAAGTAGAGATAACAAAGAAATACTCCGGAGAATTTAGAAAGCATATTGTACACAACCCGGTACCTATAAATGATGTTGAGCAACTCCCAAACACTTCTCTTCTTCTTCTTCTTCTTCTTCTTCTAACTCGAGGTGTATGTATATCTATAATTGTGTATATATATAAATCTCTCTCTATGTGACTCTTTCAAGCTCTCTATGCTAGAAGTGTAGAATGTGTGTGTTTGAGAGAGTATGTGAGTGTATAAATAGCCAAGCTTCCACTTGGAGACAATGGCCTAACAATCCACTTATTAACCACTAACTTATAATTAATGGGTAGTTTATAAGGAATATGCAAGATGATGTAAACATACACTAATGCACCTATAACTCCACTTAGAGACATTGGCCTAACAATCTACTAACTTCTAATTAATGGGTAGTTTATAAGGAATATGCAAGATGATGTAAACATACACTAATGCACCTATAACTCCACTTAGAGACATTGGCCTAACAATCCACTAACTTCTAATTAATTGGTAGTTTATAAGGAATATGCAAGATGATGTAAACATACACTAATGCACCTATAACTCCACTAATATTAGTGTATAAATAACCAAACATAATGGCCTAACAACCTAATTATTAAAAGAGAAAATATTAGATTTAATTTTAAATATGACTCGAAAAATCTTAACTTCCAACACAAATACCAAATCATTTAATCTCACGCAACTTTTCCCAAAAAAAATATATTTTTAGTTCATGACTTATAAGTTTGAAAAAAATGACCAAAATACCCCTGTGACCAATTTTCGCTAAAATCGCACACGAAGTCTAAATCGTCAATTTAAACATGAAAACACGGGTTACTACATTTATACCCAAATTATTATGCTGATGCTTTTCCTTAGGTCTTGTTTGGCAAATGTTATTGTATGTGTATTGTCCTTATGCCATAAGCTAGATTACCCAAACACACATTGACCCACCTCATCTCCACCTACCTCTTACTTTCAGTAGTGGAGAATAAAGGGCAGTGCATACACCTCATTGCTGCACATTCATGGTATTATATGGGGGTTAATGGAGATTGAGTGGGAAGTTAAGCCAATGTTTTCTTGGTAGGAATTTGGTTATTTATACACCCAACCACACTACACTTTCTGCACATTCATCACAGCATAATTCAGTATACACAGAGAGTTTAGAGAGTGCAGAGAAGTTCTTCAATTTCGTAGAGAGAGAGAAGAGCTCAATCCTCCATAGCCAAAGCTTGGATTTTGGGAATTTCGTAATTATATTTCTTTCTCAACAATTTCTTCAAATCTATATCACGGTGAGTATTACTAACTCACTCCAAATGTAACTCATTCCTTATTTACTGATTTAGGTAGTTAATTTTAACAGTAGCAGAATTTTGTTTTCAGATTTTTGTTAGGAAAACGAATGAAATTTAAGGTTCTGCCCGCGTTGTCCCAAGTAAAACTCGATTCTGCACACTTTTCGTCTAATGCAATTTTCTCAGATTTTGCACCGTTTGGGCAGAAAATGAGGATTACAGTAGCAGAAAAAGTATATTAGAAATTCAATCTAATATTTTCTCTTTTAATTTTAACAGTAGCAGAATTTTGTTTTCAGATTTTTGTTAGGAAAACGAATGAAATTTAAGGTTCTGCCCGCGTTGTCCCAAGCAAAACTCGATTCTGCACACTTTTCGTCAAATGCAATTTTCTCAGATTCTGCACCGTTTGGACAGAAAACGAGGATTTCAGTAGCAGTTTTTAGAATGCTATTAGTTATGTTTAAAATGATTAAGGCAATGAATTACGAATTTTCAATCCCCGTACGCGTATTAATTCTTTAATTCTGTGAATTCCTTTATGTTTAAAGTTTGATGACATTCATGTGGAGTCAGTTGTACATGCATGATGAGTGTTGGTAGTGTGTAAAAGAGTAATGATAGTGTGGAAAAGAGTAATGATTGTGTGGAAAGGGTATGAGTTTGAGTTGTGGTTGTGGTTGTGGTTGTGGTTGTAATTGTGGCTGTGGTTATGGTTGTGGTTGTGGATGTGATTGTGGTTGGAGTTGAAAAAGAGGATGAGGGTGTCTTTGAAATGCGAAGGTGGCAAAAATGGACACTCCCTGACGCCCATGGAAGCGTTAAAGTGTGTGAAGCCGAACTTGGACACTCACTGGCACCCATGGAAGTGCTAAAGTGTGGCCTATGGACACTCCCTGATAACTCGAGTCTGGATACCTGTGTGGGGGTTGCCCCGGTATTTGCATGGCGGTTAGGGTCTTCAAAGTGTGAGGCATTGGACACTCCCTGGTACCCCGGACCAAAGTGTGAGGCAAACTGGACACTCCCTGGCGCCCCGTTGCTAAAGTGTGGCTATCTTAGTATTTCAAAGATACCAGGAGTAGGATAGAGGGTTGTTGGGTTTTGTCGAGAGAAAAGAGTCGGTTAGATGAGATGGTGCATTGTTCTCATACACGGTCACATATGTGTGAATTTATCTTTTAATTATTGTTGTGGTTGTTTTTCTAACAAGCTCTTTATCATAAATATAAACTTGTGGTATTTAAATGGAAATGGGAAAAAGGTAAATGGGTATGTTTTTACATTCAAAGCTATGTTTTTAATACTCACCAGCTTCTTGAAGCTGACGGCGTTGATGCGTCCTGGACATTCGTGTTCAGGCTTTGCAGGTTATAATCAGGATGAACCATATGACTATGCTAATTGAGATCAACTGCTGAGAAGAGAATTTACTTTTATATGCTTTATGTTTATGTGCTTTAAGATATGATTTGGTTTTGTAATAAGGATGACTGTAATAGACTTTAAGTTATTGTTTTATTTTAAGGCGGTCTGTGCCTTAGTTAACCCCGTACCATAAGTTGTAATAAGTTAGAAAAATTTTTATGAGCCCTGTTTGCCCTACTCTGATTAATAGTTTTATGTTGTTAGAAGTTTTTGGGACGGAATCGATCCTTCAAACTGTCGCGACCTACGGGTCCATAAAGGAAATTAAACGCTTTCCATATTTATGCTACGTCGGGGCGTGACAGGATTTGGTGATCAGAAATTAAATCTAATATTTTCTCTTTTAATAATTAGGTTGTTAGGCCATTATGTTTGGTTATTTATACACTAATATTAGTGGAGTTATAGGTGCATTAGTGTATGTTTACATCATCTTGCATATTCCTTATAAACTACCCATTAATTATAAGTTAGTGGTTAATAAGTGGATTGTTAGGCCATTGTCTCCAAGTGGAAGCTTAGCTATTTATACACTCAAATACTCTCTCAAACACACACATTCTACACTTCTAGCATAGAGAGCTTGAGAGAGTCACATAGAGAGAGATTTATATACACAATTATAGATATACATACACCTCGAGTTAGAAGAAGAAGAAGAAGAAGAGAAGTGTTTGGGAGTTGCTCAACATCATTTATAGGTACCGGGTTGTGTACAATATGCTTTCTAAATTCTCCGGAGTATTTCTTTGTTATCTCTACTTGTACTCTTTTTGCAGTTATGTTGTGTTTTCATTTGGAATCAATGAGTATGTGTTTATTGCTAAGTGCTATGGGACTAAAGGGTCATGAGCAAGGAGCACCTACCAACAGTCCAACAGGCCTCAGGGACCGACGTACTGGAGACGGGTGAGGTGAGGTGAGGTGTCTCTTGCTATGTGATCAAGAGGAACCTGGTATGATGCTAATGGTATAAGCGTTTGGGTAGTGTGAGCAGTTGGGTTGTGAGACTGGTCAATTGATTTGATGTCATTCTATGTATTTGATTGTCATTATCCTTTTGAGCCTTTATTATTCATGTCATATTGTATACTTCCCGGTATGGTTTTTAGATGCAGGCAGTGCCGGTAACCGAAGCCTAGAAGGGAGATAAGGTTAAGGATGATATAGGAGATCCGTGGAGAATATGGACCTGCTGGGAGTTTTAAAGAAATTTTGTATTTTTATTTTAAAGAATCAAGTGTGATTTATTTAATTTTTCAATGGAAATACGCTTATTTTTGCGGGGCGTCACAAATGGTATCAGAGCCTGTCCCCAGCCGGAAATGTAGGACTAAGTCAAGGTTAGATAGTCTACATCGCCTGGGAGGAGTCAGAGAAGGTTGAAAAAAAAAAAAAAAAAAAAAAATTTTTTTGTTATTTTATAAAACAAAATATGCTAGATTTGTTTTAAACATTATTTTAAGAAATTTATGAAGTTATTTACCAAATGCTTTTATCTCTAGATTTCGGGACGAAATCTCTATTAAGGAGGGTAGATTGTAGTAACCCGTGTTTTCATGTTTAAATTGACGATTTAGACTTCGTGTGCGATTTTAGCGAAAATTGGTCACAGTAGCAGAATTTTGTTTTCAGATTTTTGTTAGGAAAACGAAGAAAATTTAAGATTCTGCCCGCGATGTCCCAAGCAAAACTCGATTCTGCACACTTTTCGTCTAATGCAATTTTCTCAGATTCTGCACCGTTTGGGCAGAAAACGAGGATTACAGTAGCAGTTTTAGTGTATCAGAAATTAAATCTAATATTTTCTCTTTTAATAATTAGGTTGTTAGGCCATTATGTTTGGTTATTTATACACTAATATTAGTGGAGTTATAGGTGCATTAGTGTATGTTTACATCATCTTGCATATTCCTTATAAACTACCCATTAATTATAAGTTAGTGGTTAATAAGTGGATTGTTAGGCCATTGTCTCCAAGTGGAAGCTTAGCTATTTATACACTCAAATACTCTCTCAAACACACACATTCTACACTTCTAGCATAGAGAGCTTGAGAGAGTCACATAGAGAGAGATTTATATACACAATTATAGATATACATACACCTCGAGTTAGAAGAAGAAGAAGAAGAAGAGAAGTGTTTGGGAGTTGCTCAACATCATTTATAGGTACCGGGTTGTGTACAATATGCTTTCTAAATTCTCCGGAGTATTTCTTTGTTATCTCTACTTGTACTCTTTTTGCAGTTATGTTGTGTTTTCATTTGGAATCAATGAGTATGTGTTTATTGCTAAGTGCTATGGGACTAAAGGGTCATGAGCAAGGAGCACCTACCAACAGTCCAACAGGCCTCAGGGACCGACGTACTGGAGACGGGTGAGGTGAGGTGAGGTGTCTCTTGCTATGTGATCAAGAGGAACCTGGTATGATGCTAATGGTATAAGCGTTTGGGTAGTGTGAGCAGTTGGGTTGTGAGACTGGTCAATTGATTTGATGTCATTCTATGTATTTGATTGTCATTATCCTTTTGAGCCTTTATTATTCATGTCATATTGTATACTTCCCGGTATGGTTTTTAGATGCAGGCAGTGCCGGTAACCGAAGCCTAGAAGGGAGATAAGGTTAAGGATGATATAGGAGATCCGTGGAGAATATGGACCTGCTGGGAGTTTTAAAGAAATTTTGTATTTTTATTTTAAAGAATCAAGTGTGATTTATTTAATTTTTCAATGGAAATACGCTTATTTTTGCGGGGCGTCACAATGGGTGTGTATATGTGTTTGCATGTGAGGCGTGTTCAAGGAAAAGAGAAAAGGAATGCTTGGTTTCTTCTTGTGTCCCTTCTATCTCGCCATAGGATTATAAGTCTCAGCTCACTCTAATTTATGTGCAGATTATAACTCTACAAGAGTGTAAATCATGTGTACAAGTAGGTTTATATAGAGGGTGGTAGAGGCTAGGTGTCCTTATGTATGTTTGCATGTGTTCATACAAGGACAAGTGTCCAATAAGTGGACAAGTGGCATGTGTGGTTATGACAAGTGTCTAGGGGTTGCATATGCCACCATGTGGCTGCCATGGTGGGGTCCACCTCAGGTTTTGTGCCACTTCCATAGTTTGTGTGCACAAGTCCTTGTCATGCATGTTGGTCTCAGTTTACGTGCAACCGGGTATTAATTCTAATGTTCGGGTCTGGGTACGAGACTAAATTAAGTCCTATTACGGTCGAGTTGGTGTGGTGCTTACAGTCTAATTAGTTCTAACATCACATTGATACAGTCACACAATTAAAATAATATAATAACCTATCAAATGCAAAAATCCAAAGAATTGATATTATTATATGTAGAGGAAAATTACAGGTATTACACCTTCTACCACCTATTACAGGATTTCGTCCTCGAAATCAAAACTAACTAGTACTAAACAGAAATGGAAATTTCTCTCACATCTCCGATTCCAGCTCCCAAGAAGCTTTTCCTTCGTCATGGTGCTTCCACTGAACCTTCATCGGTGGAACTTCTTTGTTTCTCAGACTCTTGATTCCACGATAAAAAATTCTTACAGGTCCTTTGACGAATGTAGCATTGCTGTTTACTTCGATATCTTTGAAATCAATCATGTGTGTCGGGTAATCACATTTCCTTAACATGCTCACATGGAATACGTTATGAACTCCCAACATCTTTGGCGGTAACACCAATCTGTTGGCGACTTTCCCCACGCGTTCTAGAATTTCAAATGGTCCAATGTAGCGCGGTGATAGCTTTGCTCTTTTCTGTCCAAACCTTACAATGCCACGGACCCGGGAAACTTTTAAATACACATGATCTCTAACTTCAAATTTTAGATCTCGATGCTTTTGTCCGCATAGCTCTTGTATCTGCTTTGCACTGCTTTTATCCTTTCCTTTACCATATTGATTCCTTTATTGGTTTCTTGAACTAAGTCTGGTCCCATCAGTTTGCCATCCCCAACTTCAGCCCAACATTAAGGTAATCGGCATGGTCTTCTGTATAGCACTTCAAATGGTGCCATCCCTATGCTCGAATGAAAACTGTTGTAAGTAAACTCAATCAACGATAAGTGAGTTTCCCACGAACTTTCAAAATCGATTACACATGCTCGGAGCATGTCCTCTATTAATTGGTGCATCCTTTCAATTTATCCATCGGTCTATGGATGAAATGCGAAGATTAACTTCAGAGACGTTCCCATTGCTTCTTGAAGTCTCTCCCAAAATCCAGCGATAAATCTCGAATTTCAGTTTGATACACAACCTATTGCAGGTATAGTTGACTCATCTTCTTGACAGGATAGGTCATGTTGTAGGCAATAAAATGGGCTGATTTGGTCAGTCGATCAACAACTGCCTAAATAGCATCATGGTTCAACTAAGTTCTTGGCAATCCTACAACAAAATCCATGGTGATATGCTTTCAATACATTCTGGGACTGATAGAGGTTGTAGTAATCCCAGAGTTCGTTGGTGCTCCGCCTTGACTTTCTGACCAGAAGGGCACTTGGCTACATACTTTGCAACTTCTCTCTTCATGCCTTCCCACCAAAAGTTCCTTTCTTAAGTATTTACACATTTTAGTTCTGTCGGGGTGTATAGTTATCCTTGATTTGTGTGCTCATCCAGAATGTCTTACATCTGATTCCTTCGTTTGTTCCAATATTCCATTCAACAGGATCCTTTGCTTTTGCCTTCTCAAACCATTTCCTCATTCGTTCATCCTTCTTTTGAGCTTCGAGTATTTAACTAATGAGGGTTGGTTGTACCATAAGACATCAAAAAGGTCATCCATCACCTGTTCCTGCTGCTTGAATGTCAAACATTGTTAAAGCTTCTAAGGCTTCCCATTCCTTGATTGAAAGTGAGGTGATTAACCTTTGGGGCTTCCTGCTCAGAGCATCTACAACTACTGACACGACTAAAACGTTTGTGTGCTCTTGTGTGCAATACCCAAGTGTAGGTAGACATGTAAGTAGTAATCTGGATAAGACCAGGTCGATCCCACAGGGAAGGTGAATAGGTACTAACTTAGACTAATCTCGAAAAGGAAATTAAAAATTCAATGTTTTAAATGACGTGTGAAACACAAAGTTCCACAGATTACATATCAATAAAATAACGTGATTAAATTAAACTAATAATTAACTAACTAACTAAATCAATATTAACTAGTTTTTAACTTTACAAAAAAAGAATCGTTGGGATAACACGAATCCACAGTGACCTAACCATTTACCATGCATGATGTTGTCAATGTCAAGATATAAAAAGTGTTCTTTACTTTTCAAAAGATTTGCAGTGTGGAAGTAAAGGTCGAACCCACAGAGATTGATTACTACAGCTCTTAATTTTAAAACCTAAGTCTAATTAACTAAGAAAAACGGATTTAATTTGGATTTAATTAAACTAAGAACAATAAAAGTAAATCTAAACTAGGAAAACAATTAAAGTTTTTTTAAATAATGTTTAAGGGAACCTAGGATTGCAAATCCACCACTAGCTTCATAATAGGAATATTTATGAATTACTTTAGCCTATTAAGTTGGATGATAATGGGGAATTGTAGCTACAAGCCCAATTCCTCCGACAAGAAGATATTCATGGTTCAAGCACCAACATAATCCATCTTCGGGTAGCACGAATTATCTCACACTAAACTAGGGTTGTGATCTAATCTGTCTAACCTAGGCATGGACTATTCGGATACTTGATAGCACAAATCAATAAAGCACCATCACATGTAAACAATCTATGTTGGGTTTGTGCCCTCAAACCATTACTTTATGTATGAGACATTAGCATTATAATATATGGATATCAGCTTTACATTTCATTGTGTATGTTTCTTTCATGAGATGATTGTTTTGTCCTTAAGTATCATAGTAAGCAATTCGTGTGTGTATGAGATACACACAAGTGAGATACGAATTACTATTCTTTGATACTTAGAATATGTCACAGTGGATGATGAGACTGGATACCTCATCAGGTCTACACTGTAGCATAATTAACTACCATTGGATGGAGTGATTAATCTCAATCACTAGAGTGTAGCTCTTAGTTGATATGCTAGTGCTTATAGTGCATTGACGGACCTGAGCTTTCCTATTGACGGTTAAGGCTGTCAACAGTCAATGGGAACTCATAACTTGTATAAGGTACGTGTTATCAATCTTGAGATGATTATGAACACAGACTATGGATATGGCTGCTTTGACTTACCAATCAGTGAGGTCTATAGAAGATCAACACCTGGGTATCTTGGGTATGTCATGTCCATAGGGTTGTGAACATATATTGTCAAGATAGAATCTACCCTCTGATTCAGAGTAAGCATTCCCTTGAGAATGTCACCAAGTTGATTACTGAGTACTGCAGTCTTGTTGATAAGAGTTATCAACATGTTTGGTAATCATGAGTAGTGAATGGGACTCAAGGAATACAAGAAGTAATCATGATTCAGGTTGACAGTAACAGTTATCCGACTACCTGAATATGATTACGAATGCTGACGGTAGAGGGACATTAGTACACCATACAAGTCTAGTTATCGCTTCGGATATGTTCTTTTGCGTTGGAGTTCAGTTATCATTTTATAGTGGAATAAACGTTAACTGACCAGTTAGTTAGTTTGCTGATCAAAGAGTTTGGTCATGGTAATTAACAAACTGGTCTGAGCCAACAATAAAGAGCCTAGGAGGTCCCACTCTTAGCTCCGCTAGGATGCTTGGAAAGACACTTGAGGAAGCTGTTAAGACAAGTTCGATCGATCGAAGTATGTTCGATCGATTGAAGTCAACAGGTTCGATCGATTGAGAATGGTTCGATCGATCGAAGGTTCGATCGATCGAAGTCACTTCAATCGATCGAAGTCTAGGTCGGTTCTGGAAATCTATAAATAGGGCAGCTGCGTTCTGGAAGAAAGTGATCGTCGTTTTTATACGCAGAAGCTGCAGAAACTATCATAGTTTTCCCAAAACCTTCCTATCCTCTCTATTAGGGTTCCCACCAACCCTAGTCTTTCCGGCAGGCATCCGCAGGAGTCATAAGGGTGAAGATCATCTAGTGCAGGCTGCTGGAAGTTAAAGTTTCAGAATTGGGTTCAAGACACTAAGGTATAATTCTTGCACCCTTGTACGCATCTATGGAATTGACAAGTAGTAGATCCTGGAATACCAAAAGTTTTATAACTTAACCTATTTCCGCTGCGCGTTTAAACTCTAACTTTAAACCACTTTTTCCTTCAATTGGTATCAGAGCCACGCTCGTTTGGATCTATAGATGCGTTTTTGGAACCCTAGTTTTGATTTGCATGTTTATTTTAGAACTGTTTTCGAAACTGCATCGTCACAGATCTGTTTCTGCAGTGTTATCGTAGCAGAATACAAAACTGTGATTGCATAGGATGCAAGGTGGGTTCGATCGATCGAACTTGTTTCGATCGATCGAACATTCTGTTCTCAATCGATCGAACTCGTTTCGATCGATCGAAGCCTTCTGGTGTTCGATCGATCGAATAGTGTTCGATCGATCGAGACAGATTCTCTGTCCAGGTGTTCTGTTCACAGTTGTAAGGGTTTTTTAAATTATACTTTAATCTTAAATTATTTCTGTAAAATTTTTAAATCATTCAGTGAAACAGAATGTTCAAGCGATTGAACAGTGTTCAATCGATCGAAGGTTCGAGCGATCGAACGGTCTTCGATCGATCGAACTGTGACAGAGAAGTAAGATGCTGTTTTAAGTTCTAATTCAGTATGTAAAGTGTTTATATACTGTGTGAATCAATTAAGTGTTCCAATAGTTACATATATTTGTTATGTATGTGTGGATGCGTGTACGACTAACCCTTTTGCAGCAAAATTAGTCGCTATCTCCCATGGCACCAAGTCGTTTAAATATTTATATTTAAATTGTTTGAGATTGGTGCATGGTGTAATTTATTAATGGTTTGGTTTTAAGGCGTATGTAAAGGGCGCTGCGGCTTCAATCCTACGAAAAGGAAAGTCGCACCGGTTTCCCTAGCCTTTTATTTCCTTTTTGCTATTTCTTTTTTCTAGATAAATTGTAAGCTTCAAAAGAAGCATAGGTCCAATGTAATAGAATTAGAAATTCCATGAAGATGGAGCAAGGAGTCGTTGTCCATAAAGATGGAGCCGGAGGCGACCAAACCAAGAAGGTGGATCTATGGAAATAGAGCCATGGGAGATAGAGGCATTGTTTGAATGCCTATATTTCATTTTAGTTTTTTGTTTTATGTGCTTGTTTTGTGATTGGCGTATAATACATTGTTGCATGCACTTAAAACAAGTTTTCTAAAATAAAAATTCAAAAACCGTTTTTCAACACATTAGTAAACATTGCATGTTTATGGGTAGTGTGTGGAAATATTTTTCAAAAGCAAAATCCTTAATTTACTAAATCTAGTGGGAGAGGGTCTTATCAAATAACACCCACGATCTTCCATTAACGGTTCATTGTAAGATGAGTAGTGTATTCTGTGTCACCTCGCCAGGGGTGATCATTCCATACGGAGGGTACACTGCTCATTGGTTACTAGATGTGAACTTCCTATGGATAGGATCAATCAGACGTGTTAGAGGGTGACCACCACACGGAGGCGCTACTTGAGACGGTTGTGATTGGATCCTAGTTAATGGTACACACTAGCTAAGCTATGGATAAGGGATCCCACACGGGGCATTATTCAGAAACTTATAGATCAAATAGGTTCGGGAGTCATGGCTATTTTGCAAGAGTTGCATAGCGGATAAGTCATGATAAATCGAAAGATCGAACATTGACCACCACACGGAGGCTTTATTCTTTCGTTTCGATATTCCGGCGACTTTATTTTTAAATAAGAGTTTTAAGGATTCTTTTATTTCAAACTGTCAATTCTGATATCCATATTTATTTTGTTTGTTTGGTTTTCAGTAATCATAATGTCTGGATCTGCATTTAGTCCACTTGCCACCATACTCACTCAAAACAAGTTAACTGGAAATAACTACATTGAATGGAAACGTAACCTTGACATCGTTTTAACTGCGGAGGATCACATATATGTCCTCACCACCCCAAGCCCTGAAGAACCCGCGGCAAATGCTTCGGCAGCTGCCAGACGCGAGTTCGACAAATGGAAGAAGTCGAATGGAATGGCCCGTTGTTACATTCTGGCCTCAATGGCTGGTGTGTTACAACACCAATTCCAATCGAACGATTCTGCCAGTGACATTATCACATCCCTGAAAAAGATGTTTGGGGAGCATGGCAGGCCTGCCAGACAGGTAGCCATGCAGAAGATAATGAGTGCAAAGATGTCGGAAGGTACTCCAGTCAAAGAACATGTTTTAAAAATTATTGGTTATTTAAACGAACTGGAGACCTTGGGAGCCAACATCGATGCACAGACCCAAGTTGATATGATCCTCAACTCGCTGTCGCCATCATTCGCTCAATTCAAACTTAACTATAATATGAATCAAATGGATTTTTCAATGAGCGAATTAATGAGTTCTTTACTGGCAGCAGAAGGGGTGATCAAACCTGGGGGCAGCGTTTTAAACGTTGAGAAAAGCGCTTCTTCTTCCCGATCTACACCGAAAGGTAAGAAAGGAAAGAAAAAGGCTGGCACTGGTCGTTCAAGTGTTGGACCGGTCCCTAAGATTGCAAAATCTAAGGGAAAAGGTAAGGGCAAAGGGAAGGTGGGTGGCCAAGGCAAAGGAAAGTGTTTCCAATGCGGTGAGAAGGGCCACTGGAAGAGGAACTGTCCAGAATTCTTAGCTACAAGAGTTCAAGGTATGATTGAATCACATGTGATTGAAGTAAGTTTTATTACGGATACTTCAAACACTTGGTGCATTGATTCTGGTGCGACTAACCATATCTGTAATTCATTGCAGGGGTTCAGATCAACCAGGAAATGCAGTGATGGGGAGATCGTGCTTACTCTAGGTTCTAGCGCAACCGTATCTGCGGTTGCTATAGGAGTCGTAGTTTTAGAATTTTCAGACAATAAAGTTTTGATTTTATCAGATGTACTTTACGTCCCTTTAATGAGACGTAATTTAATTTCAGTTTCTAATTTAACGAATAATGGTTATTCCTTTCATTTTGGAACTGAAGTTGTGATTAAAAGAAATAGTTCTTTTATTTGTTCTGGTGTTAAATCAAATGGTTTGTATGTGATTACTCCCAATATTTCAAAAGATTCTTGTTTGGAACTTAATAACTCAATGGTAACTTTACCATCTAAAAGAAAGGAACCTTCCACTAATCCAACAAGGCTTTGGCATATGAGGCTTGGCCATATCAATCTGAATAGGATTGGCAGACTAGTCAAAGAAGGGGTCTTAGGCGATTTGGTTCTCGAACCAATGGAAGTCTGCGAGTCTTGTTTGGAGGGTAAGATGACCAAAAGGCCCTTTCCTGCAAAGGGCAATAGGACCAATGCATTGTTGGAATTAGTTCATACTGATGTGTGTGGACCAATAAATATTAGAGCAAGGGGTGGTTATGAGTATTTCATAACATTTACCGATGACCACTCTAGGTATGGATATGTGTACCTAATGCAGCACAAGTCTGAAGCCTTTGAAAAGTTCAAAGAGTTTAGGGCTGAAGTGGAGAAGCAATCGGGCACACATATCAAGGCCATTCGATCTGATCGAGGTGGCGAGTACCTCTCTAATGAGTTTATTGATCACCTCGTACAGAATGGGATTCTGTCACAGTTGACTGCACCTGGTACGCCTCAGCAGAACGGTGTAGCGGAGAGAAGGAATCGGACTCTTTTAGACATGACTAGGTCGATGATGAGTTATTCAGAGTTGCCATTATTCCTTTGGGGTTATGCTTTGGAAACCGCTGCATACATACTAAATCTAGTACCAAGCAAATCTGTTCCCAGGACACCACGAGAGATGTGGATTGGGCGCAAGCCTTCTTTACAACATCTCCGGATATGGGGGTGTCCGGCACATGTGCTTAAAGGAAAGTGTTTGTTAGTACAAATGCTGTTTTCTTGGAGGATGATTATATCATGAACCATAAACCTAAGGGAAGGATAGATCTTAGAGAGATAGAAGGAGAGCCCTCAGTCCAACCCGCAGTTGATAACGATGAAAAACAAGAAAATACCACTTCTTCACCCATTTCCGCACCAGTACCTCGTCGTAGTGGGAGGATTATCAGCCAGCCTGATAGATACATGTTCTTAGGAGAAGTTTTTGAAGCTGTCTCCATAGAATCTGAATCTGATCCTACCACTTACGAAGAGGCAATGGCTGATGTTGATTCAGCTCATTGGATTAAAGCTATGAAGGCTGAATTGGAATCTATGGATTCCAATCAGGTCTGGGATCTTGTAGAACTTCCAGCCAAAATTAAACCCATTGGTTGCAAGTGGGTCTATAAGAGGAAAAGAGGATCTGATGGAAAGGTTGAGACCTTTAAGGAAAGGCTTGTGGCGAAAGGCTATACTCAGAGGGAGGGCATTGACTATGAGGAAACCTTCTCGCCGGTAGCCATGCTCAAGTCCATCAGAATACTCTTATCCATTGCTGCATGCCTAGATTATGAAATCTGGCAGATGGACGTCAAGACTGCATTTTTGAATGGCAATCTTGAGGAGGACATCTATATGCAACAACCAGAAGGGTTCATAGCTGGTCGGAAAGGTAACTTGGTATGCAAGTTGCAAAAGTCCATTTATGGGCTTAAGCAGGCATCCAGAAGTTGGAACATCCGATTTGACCAAGTGGTCAAGTCGTTTGGTTTCATACAGAATCTGGATGAGCCTTGTGTATACAAGAAATGTGAAGGGAAAGTAGTGGCTTTTCTTGTGCTTTACGTTGACGACATTCTACTCATTGGGAATGATGTAGTAGCGCTGTCAACGGTCAAGGTTTGGCTAGCTAGTACTTTTGATATGAAGGATCTAGGAGAGGCGAGCTATATTCTTGGGATAAAGCTCTTTCGGGATCGCAAGCGAAAGATAATGGGATTATCTCAAGCTGGTTATATCGAGAAAGTGCTAACTAGGTTTTCAATGGATAATTCGAAGAAAGGTTTGTTACCTTTCAGGCATGGTTTAGCGTTCTCCAAGGACCAGTGTGCAAAGACACAAGAGGAGAGGAATCGCATGGCAGGAATTCCCTATGCCTCGGCAGTGGGAAGTCTCATGTATGCGATGTTATGCACTAGACCAGATATCTGCTTTGCCGTTGGCATGGTCAGCAGGTATCAATCGAATCCTGGTCCAGAGCACTGGATAGCCGTTAAGCACATTCTTAAGTACTTGAGAAGAACTAAAGATTACATGCTTATGTACGGCGGTAGTGAGTTAATTCCTGTAGGATACACTGACTCGGACTTTATGTCAGATAAAGATTCGAGAAAGTCGACATCCGGACATCTCTTTACCTTGGGAGGTGGTGCTGTTAGTTGGAGGAGCATTAAGCAGAAATGCATTGCAGACTCAACTACAGAAGCTGAGTATGTGGCTGCTTGTGAAGCCGCAAAGGAAGCTGTTTGGCTCAAGAAGTTCCTTATGGAACTCGAGGTGGTACCAGCGTCGCTGTCACCTATTACGCTATACTGCGATAATAATGGGGCAGTGGCTCAGTCCAAGGAGCCAAGGAACCACGGGAAGGGAAAGCACGTAGAGCGGAAATATCACCTAATCCGAGATATAGTTCAACGTGGAGATGTGACTGTCACCAAGATTGCCACTACTGACAATCTTGCTGATCCGTTTACAAAGGCCTTACCACAGAAGGTCTTTGATCGTCATCTAGATAGTCTAGGTCTTAGATGTAGTTCTGAATGGTTGTGAGTGCAAGTGGGAGTTTGTTGGGTTTGTGCCCTCAAACCATTACTTTATGTATGAGACATTAGCATTATAATATATGGATATCAGCTTTACATTTCATTGTGTATGTTTCTTTCATGAGATGATTGTTTTGTCCTTAAGTATCATAGTAAGCAATTCGTGTGTGTATGAGATACACACAAGTGAGATACGAATTACTATTCTTTGATACTTAGAATATGTCACAGTGGATGATGAGACTGGATACCTCATCAGGTCTACACTGTAGCATAATTAACTACCATTGGATGGAGTGATTAATCTCAATCACTAGAGTGTAGCTCTTAGTTGATATGGTAGTGCTTATAGTGCATTGACGAACCTGAGCTTTCCTATTGACGCTTAAGGCTGTCAACAGTCAATGGGAACTCATAACTTGTATAAGGTACGTGTTCTCAATCTTGAGATGATTATGAACACAGACTATGGATATGGCTGCTTTGACTTACCAATCAGTGAGGTCTATAGAAGATCAACACCTGGGTATCTTGGGTATGTCATGTCCATAGGGTTGTGAACATATATTGTCAAGATAGAATCTACCCTCTGATTCAGAGTAAGCATTCCCTTGAGAATGTCACCAAGTTGATTACTGAGTACTGCAGTCTTGTTGATAAGAGTTATCAACATGTTTGGTAATCATGAGTAGTGAATGGGAATCAAGGAATACAAGAAGTAATCATGATTCAGGTTGACAGTAACAGTTGTCCGACTACCTGAATATGATTACGAATGCTGACGGTAGAGGGACATTAGTACACCATACAAGTCTAGTTATCGCTTCGGATATGTTCTTTTGCGTTGGAGTTCAGTTATCGTTTTATAGTGGAATAAACGTTAACTGACCAGTTAGTTAGTTTGCTGATCAAAGAGTTTGGTCATGGTAATTAACAAACTGGTCTGAGCCAACAATAAAGAGCCTAGGAGGTCCCACTCTTAGCTCCGCTAGGATGCTTGGAAAGACACTTGAGGAAGCTGTTAAGACAAGTTCGATCGATCGAAGTATGTTCGATCGATTGAAGTCAACAGGTTCGATCGATCGAGAATGGTTCGATCGATCGAAGGTTCGATCTATCGAAGTCACTTCGATCGATCGAAGTCTAGGTCGGTTCTGGAAATCTATAAATAGGGCAGTTGCGTTCTGGAAGAAAGTGATCGTCGTTTTTATACGCAGAAGCTGCAGAAACTATCATAGTTTTCCCAAAACCTTCCTATCCTCTCTATTAGGGTTCCCACCAACCCTAGTCTTTCTGGCAGGCATCCGCAGGAGTCATAAGGGTGAAGATCATCTAGTGCAGGCTGCTGGAAGTTAAAGTTTCAGAATTGGGTTCAAGACACTAAGGTATAATTCTTGCACCCTTGTACGCATCTATGGAATTGACAAGTAGTAGATCCTGGAATACCAAAAGTTTTATAACTTAACCTATTTCCGCTGCGCGTTTAAACTCTAACTTTAAACCACTTTTTCCTTCAATCTAAACAAGCACAGCAAGAATAGATCGTTGAGCACATCACAGTCAAAATAGATCTAAGACAAGAATAAATTCCGAAAGCAATGATTTAATCAATAGAAGTACGATTTATTTATAAAAATCCTCTAAACATGTGACTGTCATCCATACATAATAAAACTAAAATAAAAACATAAATAAAACCCTATTACTCGTCTAGGGCTTCATTGAAACCCTAGATCTATGATCTAGCCGTCCATGGAAGTGATAGATGGCAAGTAGTTGATGGAGGAGGCCATGGAAATCCTTGATCTTCTTCTTCTTCTCCTTGCTTCCCTCCCTTCAATGGCTTGAAGTGTGGTTGTAGAATGTGTATGTATGGGTGTGTAATAATTGCCAACCCTTCAATTGAAGTAAAATAAGGTATATATAGATTAACAAGAAGTTTTGGAAGCCTTTCCAACTCAATACGGACTGAAACTGATGTAATTTATAATCTGGACGTCATTCTGCAGTTTCGTTTGCATAGGAGTCTTCAGTACACTGAAATACGCAACTTTGGTTTTTACCCATATCGCGCGAGCGGGTCGCGCGAGCGCGACATTTTGGACTTCGCGCGTGCGGATCGCGCGATCGATTTTGGGGATCTCGCGCGAGCGGATCGCGCGAGCGATTCTCGGATTTTCGCGGGCGCGGGTCGCGCGAGCGATTTCTGGTTCGCGCGGGCGCGGGTCGCGCGCGCGACTTGGCTTTTTCAGCTTCTTTTCTTTTGCTTTTTCACCCTGTTTAGCCTGGTTTAGTTGATTTCTTCCAAAACTTGTCAGAAACTAGAAAACAAAGTAAAAATATACAAAAACAAGATAAAATGGTCTAACAACTGCACATTAAGGCATATAATTAGGATTAGTTCTCTCCCGATCAATGCACTTTCATTAACCCTCAAAGGAGTACATCCCTTTTCGGTACCCCGTATTTTCCTAAAAATAAAGAAGCAATTGCCATTTCATGACTGGGACTATATCATCACAGTTGATGTACGTGAAGAAGGTTTAAAAAATAGTTACGACTCGTACTATAAATGGTGTAAGAATTCAAAGTGATTGGCAAAAGTTATTGAAGAAAGTAGCCTTAAGGCTTAAAGTCAAGAAATTGTTGTGACAAACTGAGCTGATAGAGACAATTTGATAACATATTTCAAAAACAGAAAGTCTAAGAATACCAAAAAGGATCATATCAAGACTCTAAATGTTCAATCGATCGACGGGCCTTCGATCGATCGACCATCGTCATCTCTCAACGATCGAAATGTCTTCGATTGCTTGACGGTTCCCATGTTCGGTCGATCGACATAGCTTCGATCGATTGAACACAGGATTTCTGCAATTTGTATGGCAGAGGCTGGAGATCATTATTTCATTGTGATCTCCCAACTTTGGGACTACTAAGACATTGTTTTAAGTATGAAAGATTTGTTTTTAACGTAAGAAAACATTAAGGCTATGTTTGGATGTGTTTTAATCATGAAAATTATAAAAACTATGGATTTATCACTACTAATATGCAAAACCTACTATTCAAACAGATTAAGGCTACTGTACACTACAAGCCTAATGTAACTAAAACAAAATTAAGGAACCTGGACTGAAAGAGACTTGTATTAACTTCAGAACTTCAAACCAAAGTAATATTCAAGCATTAAAACCTACAAGACAAGCAAAACTCTCTACCTCTCTATATATAACTGAAGAACAAAGTGTGGGTGTCCTTTTTGATGAGTTTATGACATCTATTTATATGTAAACCTAAGCTAGGGTTATTCATGTTGGAAATATTTCATTGATATAATAGAATAAACAGAAACAGATTCTGGATTACAATTTGGAAAACTAGAAATTGAACAGAAACAGAACTACAATATGTAGACAAAACAATATCAGGAAAACTACCACAAAAATAAGAACAACCAAACCGAGGCCTGTGATTTTATTCACAGTTTCCTTAAAACAGATTCGCCGCCTCACCGGATTATGCTTGAGGGAACCGTCGGCGTCTGTCTCCCAGGATACAGCGGCTTCTAATAGCAGTACTAGCACAACGTACAACTGCTCCGGCGAACCAAACTATATTCTGTGACTCTCTCTCTGAAACTGGAAGTATCAAGATGAACTCTTTGAAGAACAGTATACCAAAAACTGTATTGGGTGTGTATCTTTCTGGAGAAGATTCATTCATGCATATAAGATAGAGTGGAATAAATCTGTGGATTAATTCACAGCAGTTCAAGAACTTCAAAGGTTGTAACTACAACCTCTTGGAGTTCTGTAACTCTTAAACTTTTCATTTTCTGTCACATGTTAAGTATGACAGAAATTCCAAAGGTCTTTTGCAACTTTGAAAAGTTCTGGGGTCCAAAAAGAAATATTATGTGCGGGCCGCACCCGTACCCACACCCACACCCACGACCACGACCCGACCCGGCCCGGCCCGGCCCGGCTCGGCACGGCCGGTCAGTCGGACGGACGGCGGCGGCGGCGCGCGCGCGCGCGTGTGTGGAGTAAACCCAAAGGGCCTTAGGTCCTCCCCCTTCCACAAAACTGGGTACCCCTTGGGGCCCAAACCCAAAACATGAAGTAGCCTTATAAATACACTAGAGGCTACTTCTAGTTTTCCTATGTGGGACAAGGCAAGTTGTGAACCTCTTTCATTTCAACAACTCCTTGTATGGGGCAACCTTTAACCTTTAATTTCTCATTCACCCATTCATATTTTTGGACATGTGAATATCCAAACTTCATCTCCTCATGAAGGAGAACACAAATCCACAAGGACCCCACTTAAACTCTAAGTGGGTCCCACTTTTCTTAGCCCTTAAACATGGCCAAAACACATATTTATCCAACAATCCCCCACATGAATGAAATTAACCGAAACGATGTGAGACAGTGACTCGACAAAAGAGAGAGCACAAAGGATCACTCCTGCAAAGGATAGGTAGCTTTTGGCTTTGAACCTTCCCTTGTGACAATCTATCAGATTTACTGGCTGACCAGTGAACGTATAGTCTTGAACTGATTGCCATTAGTGTAAACAACCGACAGACATCACACAGGAGCTTTCCAAACATAGTTTAGTTCTTACACTTGTGTTCATTTTGGCCTTGAACACTCGCCTGGTTCAGTGAATGTTTATCAAAGAATTTCGCCTTTCTCAAATTCTTTTAGAAGCGGCCCCACTTCACATTCACATAGGTGACTATTTAGAGTATCCTGCTATAATCCGCTTGGTTATACCAACGCACATAGTCATTAAAAGCTAAGCTTACCCTTACACCATGCAGGTATCACTGTTGAATCATAGAAATGGGCAGAAGAACATTTCTTCTCAGTGATTCTCTTAAGGTACATGAAATTAGGTTGTCCCTTTGAACCTAGATCTTGGGATCTCCAGTCAACTAGGTTGGGTTTCCATTCCATTCCCTTGTAACGTCATAGGCTTTAGTCCCATTCCTCTAGATGATTTATTAACTAACTCTCGATTTAACCCTTTGGTTAGCGGATCCGCAATATTGTCCTTTGACTTTACATAGTCAATTGTGACAATCCTACTTGAGAGTAGTTGTTTAATGGTATTGTGTCTACGACGAATATGTCTAGACTTACCATTATACATATTACTTTGTGCCCTTCCAATAGCAGATTGGCTATCGCAGTGTATGCAAATAGCTGGCACAGGTTTTGACCATCTAGGAATATCTTCTACAAAATGGCGAAGCCATTCAGCCTCTTCAGCTGCCTTGTCTAGCGCAATGAATTCAGATTCCATTGTCGATCTAGCAATACAAGTTTGTTTTGAAGATTTCCATGATACAGCTGCACCACCAAGTGTGAAAACATATCCACTTGTAGATTTTGAATCTTTCATATCGGATATCCAGTTTGCATCACTGTATCCTTCCAATACAGCTGGATATCTCATGTAGTGCAATCCCTGATCACATGTATATCGTAAGTACCGCAGTACCCTTACTATCCCTTTCCAGTGTTCAGTACTAGGATTACTAGTATATCAACTTAGTCTACTAACAGAATAAGCAATGTCAGGCCTTGTACAACTCATTAAGTACATCAAACTTCCTATCACTTGAGAATATTCTTGTTGAGAAACACTCTCACCAGTATTCTTAGATAGGTGTAGACTTAAGTCCACAGGCGCCCTGGCTATACTAGTATCAGACTTGTTGAACTTCTCTAGTATCTTGTCTACATAATGTGACTGTGACAGAACAAGTCCATTAGTATTTCTAGAGATCTTGATGCCCAAAATGACATCAGCAAGTCCCATATCTTTCATGTCAAATTTAGAATTCAACATTTTCTTAGTGGATTTAATGATTTTATCATTACTACCCACTATGAGCATGTCATCAACATAAAGACATAGGATGACATAGCCTTCAATTGTGTCTTTGACATAAACACATTTATCACACTCATTGATTTTAAACCCACTAGAGAGTATAGCTTGGTCAAATTTTCCATGCCATTGTTTTGGAGCTTGCTTTAAGCCATACAATGATTTGACAAGCTTACACACTTTATTTTCTTGCCCTGGAGCAGAAAATCCTTCAGGTTGTTCCATGTAGATTTCTTCATTCAAATCTCCATTAAGGAAGGCAGTCTTAACATCCATTTGATGTATTTCGAGACCTCGCAACGCTGCAATCGCAATAATCATACGAATGGATGTTATTCTCGTAACAGGAGAATACGTATCAAAGTAGTCTAGACCCTCCTTTTGTCTATACCCTTTGATGACAAGTCTTGCTTTATACTTATCAGTAGTATCATCCGTCTTCATTTTCTTTTTAAAAATCCATTTGTAGCCCAATGGCTTACAACCAGGAGGGAGATCTACCAGTTCCCAAGTATGGTTTTGTAGGATAGAATCAATTTCACTCTTGATTGCTTCTTTCCACAATGGACCATCTGGTGATCTAATAGCCTCATTATAGCTTTGGGGCTCACTTTCTATAACATAAGTTAGAAAGTCTGGACCAAAAGATTTTGAGGTTCTAGCTCGTTTCCCACGTCTAGGCTCAACATTTACATTTTCTTCTTGGGTTTTACTAGTTTCCCCAACAGTCTCAAATGTGCATTTTTTAGAACTATATTCCTCTTTACAAGGAAATATATTCTCAAAGAAAGACGCATTTCTAGACTCCATGATCGTGTTCTTGTGTATATCTGGGTTATCAGATTTATGTACAAGAAACCGATACGCACTACTATTATGTGCATAGCCAATAAATAAACAATCAATAGTTTTTGGACCTATCCTTTCTTTCTTAGGAGTAGGTACAAGAACTTTTGCAAGACACCCCCACATTCGTAAGAACTTGTAGGAAGGTTTTCGACCATTCCATTGTTCATACGGGGTTTGATCAACTTTCTTTCGAGGTACCTTATTTAAAATATAATTTGCGGAGAGAATTGCCTCCCCCCACAAGTTCTGTGGCAATCCAGAACTTATCAATATCGCATTCATCATTTCTTTTAAGGTACGATTTTTCCTTCAGCCACTCCATTTGATGGAGGCGAATAAGGTGCAGTGGTTTGGTGAATAATTCTATTTTGTGCACAATAGTCACCATACGGTGCTACATATTCACCATCTCTATCACTTCTTAACACCTTAATCTTTTTTCCAAGTTGATTCTTAACCTATGTCTTGTATAGAATGAACTTATCCAAGGCTTCATCCTTACTTTTTGGCAAATTCACATAGCAGTATTTAGTGCTATTACCGAAATAAGTAATAAATACTTATTGCCACCATCTTCTTGGTTCTCCCAAGGCTATCACATATACTAAAATAGTATACTCAATATGATGTATTCTCCATCATATGTCTACCCCCACAATTCCTAGTATAGGACAATTTCAAGTTGATACGAGATTTTATCATTGTCCCATCGCGATAAAATTCCAAGATCTCATGACCTTACTTTATCACGACCAACACTCATGTTCATGCCTCGGTAAATTTCAACCATAAAATTTTAGTTTTTTTTTTTTTTTTTTTTTTTATTATTTTTTTTTTTAATAAACCAATTCTCATCTTCATGAACCTCCATGATATTTTAAGTATGTGTAAAACTTTAAAACTTTCAAAATAATTGCAACAAAACGGGTTACAAAAATAGCACATATATATATATATATATATATTTTTCCACATCTAACGAGGCAGAATTTCCCATATACATCTTCTCACCATTAGTCTCTTGGACTTGACTGATCACAGTCTTTGAGTCCACCATCTTATAGCCGAGGAATCTCCCCACTACAAATTTCTTGGACCCAATGTCCTTAGTTTTGTATTTTCTGTCTAAGGACTCCCGCAGTTCCTTAGTAGTGGTCTTAACACTATACACATTACAGAGTGTATTGTGTAAGCCATTCAACACATAATTTCGGCACATAAAGTCCGAGTGCTTCATAGCATCAATAGCTAGCACAACCTCTTGATCTTGTTCTTTCCCATTAAATTTGTCGGGTTTGTCCCCGGAGTTCAGCTCTTGTTCATTTTTATTAAATTTATCGGGTTTCTCCCCGAGGTTCACAGGAATCATTTTGATTGAGGGAACTTTAACAATGATTGAACCAATCACCACGGTATTGGTAGCACCATCGGTCGCAACCGAGTTCAAGGTCTCATTTGCCATTTCTGAAAAATTATCACAAGAGAAAAGAAATTAAATCTAATATTTTTCCCTTTTAATTTTAACAGCTGCAGAATTTCTTTTCCCAAATAATCGTTAGAAAACGAATGCATTTTAAGATTATGCTCGCGTAGCCCCAAGCAAAACGCGATTCTGCACACTTTTTGTCTAATGCAATTTTTCCAGATTCTGCACCGTTTGGCCAGAAAACGAGGATTACAGTAGCAGTTTTTTGTAAAACTGTTTTCAAAAAATCATTTTGTTTTTCCAAATCCGAATCTGTTTTTGTTTTGTAAAATATATATAATATGTTTTAAGATTGTTGGAAATATTTCATTGATATAATAGAATAAACAGAAACAGATTCTGGATTACAATTTGGAAAACTAGAAATTGAACAGAAACAGAACTACAATATGTAGACAAAACAATATCAGGAAAACTACCACAAAAATAAGAACAACCAAACCGAGGCCTGTGATTTAATTCACAGTTTCCTTAAAACAGATTCGCCGCCTCACCGGATTGTGCTTGAGGGAACCGTCGGCGTCTGTCTCCCAGGATACAGCGGCTTCTAACAGCAGTACTAGCACAATGTACAACTGCTCCGGCGAACCAAACTATATTCTGTGACTCTCTCTGTGAAACTGGAAGTATCAAGATGAACTCTTTGAAGAACAGTATACCAAAAACTGTATTGGGTGTGTATCTTTCTGAAGGAGATTCATTCATGCATATAAGATAGAGTGGAATAAATCTGTGGATTAATTCACAGCAGTTCAAGAACTTCAAAGGTTGTAACTACAACCTCTTGGAGTTCTGTAACTCTTAAACTTTTCATTTTCTGTCACATGTTAAGTATGACAGAAATTCCAAAGGTCTTTTGCAACTTTGAAAAGTTCTGGGGTCCAAAAAGAAATATTATGTGCGGGCCGCACCCGTACCCATACCCACACCCACGACCCCGACCCGGCCCGGCTCGGCACGGCCGGTCAGTCGGACAGACGGCGGCGGCGGCGCGCGCGCGCGCGTGTGTGGAGTAAACCCAAAGGGCCTTAGGTCCTCCCCCTTCCACAAAACTGGGTACCCCTTGGGGCCCAAACCCAAAACATGAAGTAGCCTTATAAATACACTAGAGGCTACTTCTAGTTTTCCTATGTGGGACAAGGCAAGTTGTGAACCTCTTTCATTTCAACAACTCCTTGTATGGGGCAACCTTTAACCTTTAATTTCTCATTCACCCACTAATATTTTTGGACATGTGAATATCCAAACTTCATCTCCTCATGAAGGAGAACACAAATCCACAAGGACCCCACTTAAACTCTAAGTGGGTCCCACTTTTCTTAGCCCTTAAACATGGCCAAAACACATATTTATCCAACAATTCACACTACGTTTCTGTTGCGTGCGGGTAAAATTCTGATAAACCCATATTTGATCGTTCGAACTATCGCGTAAAATTCTGATAAACCCATATTCGATCGATCGAACATAGTTCGATCTCTTGAACTTTGAATTTGTCGAGCGCTTGAGAAGGCTTCAATCGCATGAGACCTCAATTGCTTGAACCCTCTTCTATCGCTTGAAGTTTACATTATAGGTTTGAAATGTTTCCTTTGGAGCTTGGCTTTATCCTTTTCCTGTAAGTCATCCCTGCACATAGCAACATAGCAACTCTGCACAGAAAATGGTCTAACACAATTGAATTTGTCATGGATTCATCTCATCGTGTCCAGACATGTGATGTAATAAAACTGCAGGAAAAATGAGGAATTGCAAACTAAATCATTGAATTTTCATACTATAGTGCGGATGTATTTTACAAATATTGACCTTTGTCACAACCCCCAACTAGCCTATTGCTAGTCCCTAGCGATAAGGCATATAAAAACAAGCTAAACTAAACTACAACAAGCAAAAGAAAAGAAAAAAAACTAAATTAAGGTAACCTAAATAGAAAAAGATCTCCTAGCTTACTTAACTTACTTTCGCAGGAATCGTGGTTGCATTTTGCAAATGCAACAAGCCGTTAAACCCCTAGGTTCCCCCTAGTTGACGAGTGTTAACTCGTGAGGGTTTGTAGTGAATGTCCCACAAAATTCTTATATTTAAGTTCAAAAAGGTTAAGAAAAACTTCTAACACTTTCTCCCAGTCAACTGCAAACTCTGCTCTACAAAGACATATTAATCTCAAGCAAACCATGATAGAAATTCACATACTCCTCATGCCACCAAGATAGATATGACATGTGTATCGTATTCATGCATCCTTGTGTGTGTGTAGAGTTAATAGCTATGCATCAAACTTTGTTTAGAGTTGTTTGGACTATTGTACCTCTAGAACTTATAGTTTCAACTCAATTCGCGCATTGGTTCACAATCATAAAAGAACGTCTCACAGAAACTTGCTTAAGAATGATCACACATTGCATGAAAGCTTTGATAAGATTGAATTCTTAGATACTAAATGCTTTCAAACCCGAGTCTATAAAAAAATGGACATTTAGAATGTATAGTCTCACAAATAGAATACTACTTACTAGAGGAGTAAAATACCATGGATAACTCGATCCACACATTCATGCTCAAACTAATTCGTTAAGAATCATCAAGACTTTGAATTTTTGGTTTTTTATTATTTTATTTTATTTTATTTTTTTACAATAGTAGAAGAAGAAAAGTAGAGAGAATGCGTGTCTTAGCATGTGATGGAGCCTATCTTTTCATTTTTAATCTTTTCACATCTCCAACCAACTTCCATTCTTACATATTCTCATTTTTCTTCTTTTTGCTTTCTTCTTTTTATTTTTATTTTTTATTTTTTTTTAAGGATATGCCCCTCTTCCATATTCAACTTTTCTTTTTATAATTCTTTTTATAAGGCAACTCCCACAATTATTCCTTCCAATAACATACTTTGAAAGTTTTATTATATTGGATTCGCAATGGGGTCCATTGGGGTCAAGGTATAAGATTAAGAGTTTGTATTTTCATAATAGAATCGACCATATCTAATTAGTATGGGGTTGGAAACAAAACGGTTTCTTGAATGTAGGTAAAGATATATGTATAGGTTAAGGAGTGGATATCGATGGCTTAAATAATTTTTTCAATTTCTTAGTTTTAGCACTTCGGTGTTTATCAAGTTTGGTTGGTAGATCCTGAACATTCTCCTCTAATAAGCTGCCAAATTGAAGAATTAGTTTTGACTATTTGAACGAATTTTATACGCATAATCAATAAAAAGAGTTCGAGTTTATGTGATAATTCCCTCATAAATGAAGAATAGATCAAAAGTTCACTAAGGGTTATTAGTTTCCACTACTCATTCTTCGAACACAATTGTCGTATTAACTCTCTTTTTTTAGATTTGCTACATAGCTATCAACAAGTGCATATGGATGTTAGATACATGAAGGGTCAAAACTTGCACACGTCCTAGTCATATTAGAAAAACACGTGAATGTAATTCATAAAAGGATGAGACTAAAGTGAATGCGTCATTGCATTATAAACAACTAACATAGAGAGAAAGTTCAAAGTTATTCTATCATTAAGAGTTTTCGAACATTTTTATTTTTTCAAAATTTTTAAAAATTGTACTGAAATTGTAGGGTATTGCAATGAAATTTTTCAGAGTGCCAAGCATGAAATATATAGGTGAATACCTATCTAAACCCTACCCCCAACTGAAAACAACGATGTCCCCAGAAGTTGATTTTCAAAATAACAATGATGGGTATCACCTGGTAGAAGCAATCAATAACAGCAGGCATAGCAACCTGTAAGAAAAACATAAAATCTCCAAATAAGCATGATTAATAGATATAGAATTAAAAAACATGGTCCATAAAAAGCATCAGAACCAATCACTAGAATAATTATATTGATATGCACAAAAATATCGAGTCAAAGTCAAACCTTGCCAGCTCAGCAAAGAGAAGCCAAGTCACCTTGAATCTGGGCTGACTAGTCAGTCATCCTGGGCCGTTAGACGAAACAACCCAGTTTGATCCACAGTTCGGGCGTTCATTATGAACCGGCCCCATAGGGGCGCATTCCCAGAAGAGATGGCGGCTTGCCCTAGAGAGTTTCCTATCCCAGCTAGAAGACTAAATGGAAGGAGCAAGTAGTTTCCTCAACCACTTAGGAAACTCCCCTTGATCATGCTAATCAACTTGTAATTAGATTAGGCTTCCTAATCAACGAACTTACCATGTACGGGCAGTCTCTTGCACCTATAAAAGAGGCCGCTCACCCCCATTAAATGAGATCGCATTCTGACTCTAAAGAATAGCATATAAACAACTCACTATTACACATAAACTCGGTCGTTTCTGGTAGTGCTGCCCACTCTATTGGCTCACCAAACACCACCGGTGATTTGCTAGTGAAAGCGCACTGGCGCAACCGTGGACGTAGGTCACCTCATTAACCGGTTGCCCTAGGACCTAGCTTGATGGATCCAATCGTGATATTTCTTCCAACCGGGGCTTTACCAGAGGCGAGAGGGGAAGCCCGCTGACTCAAATATTGGGCGGCTAGATACCACATCGTTGATGGCATACTCTACAAGAGGGGATTCTCAATCCCTATCTCCGCTGTGTCCATCCCGCACAGGTCTAAGCAATATTGTACAAAATCCACGAGGGAGTGTGTGGGAATCACACCGGAGGCCGGGCACTCTCTAGAAAGGCCCTACTGCAGGGATATTACTGGCCGACCATGGCCCGGGATTCCCAAGAGTATGTCAAGAGAGGTGACACATGTCAGAGATTTTCCCCTATGATTAACCGACTAGGAGAGCTTCAGATGCCAATTCTCAGCCCTTTGTCATTCGCTCAATGTGGTATAAATAATGTCGGTCCCCTCCGAACGGGAAAAGCACAAGTCAAGTTCGCTATTATTGTGCTGGACTATTTCACTAAGTGGGCGGAAGTCGAACCCTTGGCCACAATCACCGAAAAGAAAATGGAAAAGTTCATTGAGAAGAATATCCTAAGCAGGTTCAGCATCCCCCGGGTCCTGATCAGTGACAACGGCAGACAATTTGACACCCCGGTGTTCTGGCAATTTTGTTCAGGCTACGAGATATCAAATCATTATTCCTCCCCCGAGCACCCTCAAGCCAATGGCCAGGCCGAGGTGACTAACCAAACTATTCGGCAGTCAATCAAAACTAGGCTTGAAGGCGCCAAAGGCCTTTGGGCAGAAGAACTGTCAACCCTCCTGTTGCTGATCGGGTGTACGATAGGCCCATAGGATGTCCTTGTATAGGGTGTTGAAACCCCGCTGTAGATATGGGCTTTGTCGGGATTTATGGCTAGGGAGCTGTAGTCAAGAAGGCCATACCTATCCATAATGTGGCTGAGATCTTCATCACGTAGGGTGGACGAGATGAACTCACTGGCAAAGGCAACCTTGGGGTCGGGTTCCCCTGGTGTTTCATCACCCGAACCCTAGGAAACGGAGGCAACGGGGGCCTCCTGGTCTGATCCATCGTCAGATATATAGATTGGAGTTCTGCCCTCACTATGGTGATCAGAGGGGGTCGCGGAAGTTAGACTTAAATTTGTGTCCGGCGTCTTTGACCCAAACCGCTCATCCTCCGACCAGGAAGAGGATTCAAAACCGGAGTGACACATCCTTAGGGTTTCGGTGACTGGACGAGGAAACAAATGACGACTTAGGTATGTCTCAGAAACCCCAAGTCAGCAGTATAAAGGGGGCAAGGTTATCAACCTAAAAGGCAAAGAGTATATAGTCTTAAAGACAAGGTGGCACTCGCCCAAAACTACCCCGGGGACACCCGCTCAGGTCAACCATCCTAAGGTACCTCGTGATTTGAAGAAGGAACAGAACCTGAGGAAGAAAAATCCCACTCCCGCTCTAGCTTAAGTGGTTTTGTTCTCTCGAGCCTCATTCAGAAAAAGAAAAGGAAAGGAAGGTAAAGGGAAGAGCAGTTGAAACCCAGGAGTGTGAAACTTACATGAGTAAATGCCGAAAAGGGCTCGGGAATGCTTGACCGGGGACTTTTTGCCCTCTAACCGCTCGGTAATCTCTAGTTTGGTAGCAAGGAATGGATGAAATGGAGAAGTACTTCTTATATACATAGCACCGATGGTCTAGATCAGATCAGATCCAATGGCCAAGAAGCCTTCCTGCCAAAACCTACCGACAACTGTCACCTCGGGCACACAGAACGTCACCTCAAAAGACGCATACATTTAATACCAGACGTGACAATTCGGTTACGTTCATACCTGACTCGTTGGATCAAGAACTCACCAGTGACAAGCTGACAAAGGGCAGAAGTCGATCCCGATCCCACATATCCACCGCTCGATCCAGACCACGGAGGACCGACACGACTGGTCACGTCCCGCGTAATGTCCCGGCCTCTTTTCCGAACAATTTTTCTAGAGCAGTACTAATTTTAAAAGCCTCATTTGATTGAGCATCACATTAGTTTCGAAAATGTCGAGTTAAAGTCAAACCTCGCCACCTCATCAAAGAGAAGCCATGTCACCTTGAATCTAGGCTGACTAGTCAGTCATCTCGGGCCATTAGATGAAATTGCCCGGTTTGATCCATAGTCCGAGCATTCATTGTGAACTGGCCCCACAGTGGCGCATTCCCAGAAGAGACTGTTGCTTGCCCAATAAACCCCCAGACAGTTTCATATCAAAGCTAGAAGACTAAATGGAAGGAGCAAGTAGTTTCCTAAACCACTTAGGAAATTCCCATTGAATCATGCTAATCAACTTGTAATTAAATTAGGCTTCCTAATCTAAGAACTTACCATGTATGGGTGGTCTCTTGCACCTATAAAAGAGGCTGCTCACCCCCATTAAAGGGGATCGCATTTTGACTCTAAAGAATAGGATATAAACCACTTAGGAATTTGCTCTCAAATGATGGATAATACAAATGAAAGCTCACAACAATTTGCTCTCTCAAGAATTACAATTGAAATCTAGAGCAAATTGATTTTTCCCTCAAACTAGGGCCCAAATATGAATGATAAATAAACAAGAAGCTTGAATGATTTTCCATCATTACCCAACACCTTAAATCACCTCTATATATAGCTTTTCAACATATATGACCATTGGGGGTGTTTAGGGGGTGTAAAAATAATTTTAAGAAAGTTTACGAATCTACCCGTTATGTGTTTCAGCGCGATCCAGTCGACTGAAAATTTTGTAGCAGTAGCTACCTTTCAAAAATAGAAAACTGTCGACTTTTTTACAATCCAGTCGACTTGAACAGTACCTCCGGTCGACTAGACATTACCTTCGGTGACTAGACATGAAATAATTCAATCGACTATTTTTTTGTAGTTTTACAAAGACTGACACCTCTTTACTAAAACGGCCATAACTCTCTCTACAAAACTTGTTTTTGCGATCCATTTGGTGATTCAGAAACTAGATTCAAATACCTTTCCAACCATATAAAACTCAACTTCTAGTTCCTTACCAATTAGATCAGGTTTGCCTTTAAAGATGAAAATATATGTGGCTTGAACTAGGTTGATCCATCAACCCTCATCGATTAGAGTTTACTAATTTCTAGCTTTCGATTCAAAGTAGGTTTTGGAGGAAAACAAGAATTCAAAAATTAAATCTACAAATGAGACCGAGGATTGCAATAGCAAATACATAAATGCATATATATATATATACGAGATTGATTGTGTTGGCATGAAATGGAAACATTAGAGAAGGGGGGGGGGGGGGGGGGGGGAGGGGGGGTGGATAAAGTTTTAGCAGAAAATTAACCTTTTAAAAACTTTACACAAAATTAAACACAGTCATAAACAATAATGTAAAGAGAAAAGGGAAGAGACACTTGCAAACTGAGTTTTCAAGTGGTTCAACAATCCGCACACTGCGGCCTAGGTCTACCTCTCAAGAACACCTCTTGAGGATTCCTTTAATCTGACCTATTTCACGGGTGTAGATCAAACCTTTACAAGAGTCTTCAACTCTCCCAAAGAAGAACACCTCTTCTTTACAATCAAAGGTTACTAACCCTCACACTTTTTACAAATGATGGAAATACAAATTGAACTCTCTCTCTCTCTAGAGTGGATAAAACAATTAAAGCTCACACAATAACTTCTTAGTGAGTGGATAATACAAATGAAAGCTCACAACAATTTGCTCTCTCGAGAATTACAATTGAAATCTAGAGCAAATTGATTTTTCACTCAAACTAGGGGTAAAATATGAATGATAATTAAACAAGATGTTTGAATGATTTTCCGTCATTACCCAACTCTTTAAATCACCTCTATATATAGCTTTTCAACATATATGACCATTGGGTGTGTTTAGGGGGTGTACAAATTATTTTCACAAAGTTTAGCAAACTAGCCGTTATGTGTTTCAGCGTGATCCAGTCGACTGAAAATTTTGTAGCAGTAGCTACCTTCCAAAAATAAAAATAGATGACTTTTTTACAATCCAGTCGACTTGAACAGTACCACCGGTCGACTAGACATTACCTTCGGTGACTAGACATGAAATAATTCAGTCGACTGTTTTTTTGTAGTTTTTCACAAACTGAGACCTCTTTACTAAAACGGCCATAACTCTCTCTACAAAACTTGTTTTTGCAATCCATTTGGTGATTCAGAAACTATATTAAAATACCTTTCCAACCATATAAAACTCAACTTCTAGTTCCTTACCAATTAGATCAGGTTTGCCTTTAAAGATGAAAATATATGTGGCTTGAACTAGGTTGATCCATCAACCCTCATCGATTAGAGTTTACTAATTTCTAGCTTTCAATTCAATGTAGGTTTTGGAGGAAAACAAGAATACAAAAATTAAATCTACAAATGAGACCGAGGATTGCAATAGCAAATACATAAATGCATATATATATATATACGGGATTGATTGTGTTGGCCCGAAATGGAAACATTAGAGAGGGGGGGGGGGGGGTGGATAAGGTTTTAGCTGAAAATTAACCTTTTAAAAACTTTACACAAAATTAAACACAATCATAAACAATAATGTAAAGAGAGAAGGGAAGAGACACTTGCAAACTGAGTTTTCAAGTGGTTCGACAATCCGCACACTGCGGCCTAGGTCTACCTCTCAAGAACACCTCTTGAGGATTCCTTTAATCTGACCTATTTCACGGGTGTCGATCAAAACGTTACAAGAGTCTTCAACTCTCCCAAAGAAGAACACCTCTTCTTTACAATCAGAGGTTACTAACCCTCACTCTTTAAAGTCAAACCTCGCCACCTCATCAAAGAGAAGCCATGTCACCTTGAATCTAGGCTGACTAGTCAGTCATCCCGGGCCATTAGATGAAATTGCCCGGTTTGATCCATAGTCCGAGCATTCATTGTGAACTGGCCCCACAGTGGCGCATTCCCAGAAGAGACTGTTACTTGCCCAATAAACCCCCAGACAGTTTCCTATCAAAGCTAGAAGACTAAATGGAAGGAGCAAGTAGTTTCCTAAACCACTTAGGAAATTCCCATTGAATCATGCTAATCAACTTGTAATGAAATTAGGCTTCCTAATCTACGAACTTACCATGTATGGGTGGTCTCTTGCACCTATAAAAGAGGCTGCTCACCCCCATTAAAGGGGATCGCATTTTGACTCTAAAGAATAGGATATAAACAACTCACTGTTATGCATAAACTCGATCGGTTTCTGGTAGTGTCGCCCACTCTGTTTGCTCACCAAACACCACTGGTGATCTGCTAGTGAAAGCGCATTGAAGAAATCGTGGACGTAGGTCACTCATTAACTGGAACGAACCACAAACAATCTCTTGTCTCTATCTCTCTAAACCTCTCTTACCAATTTTTGGCATCAACAAATATAATAATAAAATAGGATAGCAATCTGAGTCTAATAATATCCAAAATAGTAGCAAGAGAGAGAAGAGAAAAGACAAAAGAAAACAAATACAAAAAAACTCTCACACCACTCAACTACTATATCCTAATCGATCTATATCGGATCATCAGTGGCAATATCCAAAATGTTGGTCGGAGCATCAATAGCAGTGGTCCTCTCTCCACCCTTAGCAACTGCAGGAGCTGTCACTGGGTCACTCACTATCGGGTTAGAAGATATAGTAGATGAAGGAACAGTCATAACCAGAGGTGGTGGAGGTGGAGTCTTGGAGATAATAGGTAGTGGTGACGATGGAGATGGAGCAGATGGGTCAGAAGTCTACGGTGGGGGAGAAGATGAAGGATCGGCTGGTGGTACAACAGGGGGTGGTGGATGGTGGAGTGACTGGTCAAGCCCCAACGGCACTAAAATTGCATCAAACACCGTCGTCAGATGATCAACCTTACCCTTAAGTCGTATCCGTGGCTCCATCTCCGCCATGAGCAACGTGTGGATAGTCTGGAGAGACATGGATGACGACTCTCCCTGGGTCAAAGCCAGAGACTGCTATCTTAACTTGAATTGCTGCACTACAGTAATAGGATTTTCATCCTCCTCGATATCATGCTCCTCGGCCTCTGATGGCGTCCCTGAAGCAGCTCCCTCAGTGTCGATACCACCGCCTTTTCTCTTTTTCCCAACTTTCGCTTTTCCCTTCCCTTTTCTCTTTCTCTTCTGAGCATCTGACTGTCTAGCTGCTCTCTCACCAAACTGGCTAGAAGCATTTTAAAATTCATCTACGGGTAATGGGAGTTGTTCGAACTGGGCGACGACTCTATGAATGGCCCACGCGATTTCCAGATGTTTCTTGGCAGAAATATAATGCTTGGGCTGCACCAAGAAGTCAATGTAAAGTCATGGCAAACAAACCCTCTGTCCAGTCCCTATGGAGAATAGAACCCGTACATACTACAGCGCTAGCTTCTCGTGATAGGAAGTAAATAGGATACAGTTGCAAAGCGACAAATGAAGCATGTGGTAGTTATCGGTTAGGTGTCGATCTTCACTAAGAGAAACGCCGTTCTAGAATTATACGGCGCCACCTATAATCTCCCCAGCTATGGTGGCGAGAGGAGTCTCAGGGGCACCCAACCACTGGGCACAATCACAATCTATCTCCTATAGTACCCCAAAGCTGTAGCTATGGTTGCTGGACTAAAAATGATCTCCCGCCCGCGTATGAAAGATCAGTATGTGAGTGGCGTAATGGGATCCTTAATCATGGTTGCACATGCTTCCCGTACCCAAGAAATGTTGATTCATTTTACTTAGGTTAGCATCCTGAACCACTATGGTATATCTTGTATTCGTGCGAGGAACCACGGAGCTAATAGCCAAACAGTCTCAAGAGGCGTTTTAACATCACTTTACGGTGACTGAAAAAATGAGTAAACCACGATTGGTCATGAATATTCTGGAACCCGTAGGCGATTGTAGACACCCAATTTTGACCACACTGATAGGATTCATAGTTGACAACGTCTTGGTGGATTCAATGATGAAAAGTACCCCGTGGAAGGTGATCTTGTCAAAATCAAGATAAAAAAGTATACTCTACTTTAAAAGATTTGTAATGTAGAAGTGGAGGTCGAACCCCCATAGATTGAAATACTAAAGAACTTTAATTTTAAACCTAAACCTAGTTAATTAAGAAAATTGATTTTTGATTTAATTAAACTAAGAACAATGAAAACAAATCTAAACTGTGAAAGTGATTAAAAGTTGTTTTGATAAATATATGTATTGAACCTAGGATTACAAATCCACCACTAGCTTCATAATAATGGTATCTATGCATTCAATTAGCGTATTACGTTGGATGACAATGGAGAATCGTAGCTACAAGCCCAATTCTGCCGTCAAGAAGATAACTATGATTCAAACATTAACATAATTCATCTTCGATTGGCACGGAGTGTCTTACACTAAACTCGGGTTGCGGCACACTCCGTCTTCCCTAGGCATAAACTATTTGACAAGTCGATATCATAATTTAAATAAGCACTATTACATATAAATAATCCATACAAGGATAGCAAATATAGACTATTAAGCACATCACATCCAAAATAGATCTAAGACAAGAATAGATTTTGAAAGTAACGATTTGATCAATGAATACGATTTTACTAATTAAATTCCTCTAAATATGTAATCATCATCCATACATAATAAAACTAAAAGAAAAAACATAAAGTACACCCTATTACTTGGCTAGGGTTTCATTGAAACCCTAGATCTAGGTCTAAGCGACCATAGAAGTAATGAATGGCAAGAGGTTGATGGAGGAGGCCATAGGAATCATTGGTTTTCTTCTTCTTCTCTTTGCTTCTCCCTCTTCAATGGCTGAAGTTTTGGTTGTACATTGTGTATAATGGTGTGTAACCTCAAAGTTGATTTAGAATAGGAATTACACAGATTTTGGAAGGATTAGGAGGCTTTTCTAAGCCTAATCACACTAAAATTGCTATTTTTATGTGTCTGGACAACGTATGCACAAACCACATTCGCTGGGCGCTCTCATTTGATGAAATACGTCTTTTTGGTTTTTTCACAGGTCGCTCGTGCAAGGTACCTTTAACTACACTATGCACCTTTTGTAGAATTGCGATAACATTTTGTTCGGACCTCGGATTGACCCGCCATTTATGGCCATGTATCCGTAACTCAAATATCTACAGTTTATATCTCTAAAGAAATTTCTCGAATTCAAAGTCTTCCTTGTCAAAAATGCGATTTACCGAGGCTGCTGCTGCATTCAGCTTTCATCGGATTCACCTATTGAGCCCAAAATGTCTTCCAAAGCCCCTAATCATTGAATTTTAGTGCATTTTCAAGTTAAAGCTCCAAAACCTACAAAATATGCAATACTTATTAAAAAAACAACTAATAACCAAATAAAATGGGCTAATAAAGCGTAACTTCAGGACCATAAATGGCAAATATTCATCACCGATCATACCCCAAACCTACACTTTGCTAGTCCTCAAGCAAAGAAAAACATAAAATAAATACAACTATATTTAAAAATCCTAACTCACTATCGCAGGCAACGCGATTGCATTTAACACATGCAACAAGCCTTTTGAACCCCTAGGTGTCCCTAGTAGGGCGAGTGAAGTCTCGTGAGGGTTCTCGTCAAATAAGACACCCGCAACCATCTTTATTTCATTATATATTTAAAAAGTTTTATTAAAAACAAAAAAAACAAAACAATCAATAATCCTTATCATAAAACAATGATTTGAAATAGAATAACGAACAAAAAGAAACAGAATCGAACGTCTACCTACGTCATGAAAAATAATTCCAAGCACATGCATCATATAAATCAATAGAGTTTCTCATAAAATTGCATGTGTGTGATGTGGTAGTCAAATGAACACGCGCATGTCATGAACTTGGAATATAACTCGGATAACCATCCAACTATGCTTCGACTACGAATCTCACAATGTTAATTACACTCTAAAATGAAACATTCAGAACATGTGTAATCTCTCTAATATATCGGAGTAAAGGAAATATGTTTTCAAAATGAGAAACACTCACGTATGACTCGAAAAAGATGCATGTCACAAAAGAAAAGTAGTCTCATCGATAGGATGTCAACAGTCAAGAAAAATTAATCGTTGCCATGTTTTAATCCCCCTCCCAACATTTACTATCCAAACCATGTTTTCTAGGATCAAATAGGACTTTTCAATGGTTGTAATGTGGCTTAGGCAATGAGTAAGGATAAAAAGGATTCATCAAATAATCTTCAGAATGGCATTTTAGGGCATATTCAATTTCTTTCATTCACTCTTCTACCAACTTTCATCTTTTCATTCTCTTCCTTTCATTTTTTTTTAATTTCTTTCCTCTTCTTTTTTTTTTCCTTTTCTTCTTTCATCTTTTTCTTTTCCTTTTATTTTTCGTTTTCTTTACTTTTGAAACAAATAATAATTGAATACCAAGGCAACTACCCCAAACATCATCTTGTTTTCTTCTTCTTCTTAATCAACACATCGTCTTATCACCACTTAAAGTTGATCAATCTTTCAGTGGTAAGCTCCAAGTTGGCCAAGTTGGCCAAGTTTGAGCAAAAAAAAAAAAAGAATAATGGTGATTAAAGAAAAAGGGCATTTTATAGGCTCAAAGGGATAAACTAAGGAAATTTTATCATTTTTCGGTCGGTGGTAAACAAAGCGGGCCTACCATCATTTCCTATGGTCATATGGTTCTTCAACATTTAGGATGGAAGATTATTTTGCGTGGTAACAAATATTTTAACTTAACTATCAATCAAAACAAGAATAATAAGACTAAACAACAAGTTAATGCGCTATTTCAATGAAATTCGACAAACACATATTGTATTCATAACTCTCTATAAAGAAAAGATTGGCTCAAAAGCTCATCGATTTTAGTCTCCATCATGTGTTATCTAGAAATCTAAATCACATTATAATTCATAGGAAACATGTATTCAGGCGACTACGTGTAGTGCATATGTTTTTGTGCAAATTTATGATACAAAACTATGATTTGAACGATATATATCCTAAACATCACATCATGACTTTAGCAAATGTTTAACCACATCTTTCCTTGTTTACCATTCTATAACAGTCCAAGTTACATAACAATAAGTATTGACTTGAGAATGCAAAAACATCGGTAACATCGTTTATTTAAGCATAACTATCGAAATTATTTTGAAAAATCGGTGCATAAGAATGTGCATGTGAGTGCATACCCCCAAACCTAAACCTTTCATTGTCCCCAATGAAACAATAAAATGAAAGAAAGGAGATTATGTAAGGAAGTAACAACATTACCTCGATCTCGGCAATCACAAACCAGGTAAAATCAAAAAGAAAAACAAACAGAACCATCAAAACAAAGAAGGACTCGATCTAAGAGGGCTTAAGAGAACAAACAGAAAGGAAGAACAACTTACTAAGTTTGGGAGAAAGCAGGTAAGAGAACAGAGAGAAGAATGTAAAAATCCTCCACTCGCACGCGCAGGCCGTGCGAGCGACAAGTGACGCGCTCGATTCTCTCTGCGATGTAGATCTGAAGTTGCTTTTAAGTTTCATAAAGAAAAATTTCTAAGGCAAAAGACTGCGTGAGCGTGCCGCTCGGGCGATATTCTCGCGCGCACGATCCCAGGCATGATTCAAATCTGAGGGTATATATAAAAAGTTTGAAAAATTTTCCTAAGGAAAAATTTTGCACCAGCGGGCCCCATGCGCGGCATGCCTTTTTTTCTCTTTTTTCTTCTTTTCAATGTAAATAAGTTCAAAATAAATTAACCCCGACCCCCAAAGCTATCCAGATGATCAAAACTGACTTAGAACTGACTTAAAACGACCAAAGAGTATACAAAAATGAGAACCCAAAATGACAAAAGCTTGGGTTACCTCCCAAGAAGTGCTGTCTTTTGCGTCTTCAGCTAGACCATTCTAGCGCAAGAATCATGGAGGCCGAAACTCAGTGTTTGTACCCTCAATGACATTAGGGATTGATCTTGTCAGAATCAAGATGTAAAAAGTGTTCTTTACTTTTCCAAAGATTTGCAGTGTGGAAGTAAAGGTCGAACCCACAGAGATTGATTACTACAGCTCTTAATTTTAAAACCTAAGTCTAATTAATTAGGAAAAACGGATTTGAATTTGAATGTAATTAAGCTAATAACAATAAAAGTAAATCTAAACTATGAAAGCAATTAAAAGTGTTTTTAATGAATATGTAAAGGGAACCTAGGATTGCAAATCCACCACTAGTTTCATAATAGGAATATTTATGAATTACTTTAGCTTATTACGTTGGATGATAATGGGGAATTGTAGCTACAAGCCCAATTCCTCCGACAAGAAGATAATCATGGTTCAAGCACCAACATAATCCATCTTCGGTTAGCACGAATTATCCCACACTAAACTAGGGTTGCGATCTAATCCGTCTAACCTAGGCATGGACTATTCGGATACTTGATAGCACGAATCAATAAAGCACCATCACATGTAAACAATCTAAACAAGCACAGCAAGAACAGATCGTTGAGCACATCACAGTCAAAACAGATCTAAGACAAGAATAAATTCTGAAAGCAATGATTTAATCAGTAAAAGTACAATTTATTTATAAAAATCCTCTAAACATGTGACTGTCATCCATACATAATAAAACTAAAATAAAAACATAAATAAAACCCTATTACTCGTCTAGGGCTTCATTGAAACCCTAGATCTATGATCTAGCTGTCCATGGAAGTGATGGATGGCAAGTAGTTGATGGAGGAGGCCATGGAAACCCTTGGTCTTCTTCTTCTTCTCCTTGCTTCCCTCCCTTCAATGGCTGGAAGTATGGTTGTAGAATGTGTATGTATGGGTGTGTAACCCTTCAATTGAAGTAAAATAGAGTATATATAGATATACAACAAGTTTTGGAAGCCTTCCTAACCCGAAACGGACTGAAACTGATGTAATTTACAATCTGGATGTCATTCTGCAATTTCGTTTGCACAGGAGTCTTCAGTATACTGAAATACGCAACTTTGGTTTTTACCCATATCGCGCGAGCGGGTCGCGCGAGCGCGACATTTGGCACCTCGCGCGCGCGGATCGCGCGAGCGATTCTGGGTATCTCGCGCGAGCGGATCGCGCGAGCGATTTTCTGGTTTTCCGCGGGCGCGAGTCGCGCGCGCGACTTGGCTTTTTCAGCTTCTTTACCTCTGCTTTTTCACCCTGTTTAGCCTGGTTTAGTTGATTTCTTCCAAAACCTGTCAGAAACTAGAAAACGGAGTAAAAATATACAAAAACAGGATAAAAAAGTACTAACAAATGTTCGTTAAGGCATATAAATAGGATTAGTTCTCTCCCGATCACACCCCCAAACCTACATTTTGCTAGTCCTCGAGCAAAACTAAAATAAAAACTAAACTACTCATAAAAATCTACTCCATTTTCGCATGGATCACGATTGCATTTAGCATATGCAACAAGCCTTTTAAACCTCTAGGTGTCCCTAGTCGGACGAGTGAAGTCTCGTGAGGGTTCTCATCAACAAGTCACCCACAACCATCTTTATTAACTTGGAAATTAAAAAAAAAAAATTTATTAAAACTAACAAACATAATATTCAACACTCCTTATTATAACACAATGATTTTAAATAGAATAACGAACAAGAAGAAACAGAATCAAACGTTCACCTACATGATGAAAAACAATCTCAAGCACATGCAATGTACGAATCAATAGAGTTCCTCATAAGATTGCACGTGTGTGATGTGGTAGTCAAATGAACACGCGCATGTCTTGAACTTGGTACATAACTCAGATAACCATCAAACTATGCTTCGACTACGAATCTCACAATGAATTACACTCTCAAATAAAACACTCAGAAACAGGTGTAATTTATCTAGTATATGTGAGCAAAGAAATATATTTTAAAAACGATAAATGCTCACATATGACTCGAAAAAAATGCATGACACAAAAGAATAATAGTCTCATGAATAAGATGCCAATAATCAAGACAAATTAATCCTTACCATGTTTTAATCCCCCTCCCATCGTTTTCATATCCGAACCATGTCTCCTAGGATCAAATAGGACTTTTCAAAGGTTATAACGTGGCTCAGGCAATGAAAAAGGATAGAAAGGATTTATCAAGTAGTTTCAGAATGGCACTGTAAGGCATGTTTGATTTCTTTCATTCTCCTTCTCTACCAACTTTCATATTTTCTTTCTCTTCATTCCTTTTCATTCTTTTTTTTTTCAACCTTCTTCTTTTTATTTTTCAATATATTTCTCTTCTCCTTTCCCTTTTCTTGCTTCTCAAATGATTATTCATCGAATACCAAGCAACTACCCCAGTAGCATCTTATTTTCTTCTTCCTTTTCAACACATCACCTTAACACTACTAAAAGGTGACAAATCTCTCAGTGGTGAACTCCAAATTTGTCAAGTCGGAGCAAAAACAAGGATAATGGTAAGCAAGAAATAAATGGCATTTTAACGGCTCAAAGGGCGAACTAAGGAAATTTATAATTCTTCAGTCGGTAGTAAACAAAGAGGGCCTACCATCATTTCCTATGGTGATACGGTTCTTCAATAATTACGACGGAAGATTATTTAGCATGGTAACAACTATTTTAAATTGACTATCAACCAAGACAAAAATAATGAGGCTAAACGACAAGTAGATGCGCTATTTCAATGAAATTCGACAAACACAATGTATTTATAACCCTCTAAAATGAAAAGATAGGCTCAAAAGCTCACTGGGCTTAGTCTCCACCATGTGTTATCTAGAAATCCGAATTATATTATAGTTCACATCAAACATGTATCCAAGCGACTACGTGCAGTGCATAGGTTTGTGTGCAAATCTATGATATAAAACTACGATTCAAACAATACATAACTTAAAACGTCATATCATAACTTCAGCAAATGTTTAATCACATCTTCTCTTGTTTACCATTCTATAACAATTCAAAATTATATAACAAGAAGTATCAAATGAAGATTGCAAAAACCGTAGGTAACATCGTTTATTTAAACATACTTATTGAAAAATTTTAAAATTTTGCATAACTAATATGCATGTGTGAGTGCATACCCCCAAACCTAAACCTTTCATTGTCCCCAATGAAACAATAAAATGACAGAATGAAGAGTACATAAGGAAGGAACGATAGTACCTCGATCTTGACAAGCATAGAACAGGTGGACACAAAGGAATATGGCTATAAAGTTCAATGTTACCTGTTACTTCTTAACAAAAGAAAATTAAACAAACAAAATAATAAAAACAGCTAAAAGAATTATAACTAAGCTAAACGAAACTAAATAAACTATAAGAAGAAACAAAACTATGAAGACAACACGAAAATAAGCTATAAAAGGAAATAAAACATAACCAGAATTATGAAAACAATCAGAGACTCGATCTAAAAGTACCTAAGAAACAAAAACAGAAAAGTAAAAACTGTGTGACAGGTGTGGGAGGAAGAACACAGAAAAGAAAAGTAAAAATCAAGAAAAGGGGAAATCGCGCGAGCAGCCGTCGCGCGCGCGAATTTCTGGTTTTTTTTTTTTTTTTTTTAAATCTCGCTCCCGCGAGCTACCTCGCGCCCGCGACATTAGGCGCGAGGAGAACCTGAGGGCTCATATAAAGAAAACGAAAGAAAAACACTAAGGCACATTCTCGCGCGCGCGAGAATGGTTTTTTCCATTTTTTTGGCTAAAATTATGTATATAATATTAAAATAAATTAATTCCAACCCCCAAACCTATCCAGAATGTCCAAAACAGACCCAAACAGACTCAAAAACATCCAAAAATAAGAAAAACGAACGAAATAAAGCTTGGGTTGCCTCCCAAGAAGCGCTAACTTTTACGTCTTCAGCTAGACCGTTCTAGCTCAAGATTTTATGGACGCCGTAAATCGGACTGTGTACCCCTAAGGAGGTCAGGTAGAGCTCGATGGTAAGCAGAAATTACGTCGCTTCGAATTAATTCTATTGACGGTTTGTCAGTATGTTCAAATCGATTTCTTACCTTCCGAGTAGATTCAGCATTAGGGTACACAGTCCGTGCGAGCGACAAGTGACGCGCTCGATTCTCTCTGCGATGTAGATCTGAAGTTGCTTTTAAGTTTCATAAAGAAAAATTTCTAAGGCAAAAGACTGCGTGAGCGTGCCGCTCGGGCGATATTCTCGCGCGCACGATCCCAGGCATGATTCAAATCTGAGGGTATATATAAAAAGTTTGAAAAATTTTCCTAAGGAAAAATTTCGCACCAGCGGGCCCCATGCGCGGCATGCCTTTTTTTCTCTTTTTTCTTCTTTTCAATGTAAATAAGTTCAAAATAAATTAACCCCGACCCCCAAACCTATCCAGAACGATCAAAACTGACTTAGAACTGACTTAAAACGACCAAAGAGTATACAAAAATGAGAACCCAAAATGACAAAAGCTTGGGTTACCTCCCAAGAAGTGCTGTCTTTTGCGTCTTCAGCTAGACCATTCTAGCGCAAGAATCATGGAGGCCGAAACTCAGTGTTTGTACCCTCGATGACATTAGGGATTGATCTTGTCAGAATCAAGATGTAAAAAGTGTTCTTTACTTTTCCAAAGAATTGCAGTGTGGAAGTAAAGGTCGAACCCACAGAGATTGATTACTACAGCTCTTAATTTTAAAACCTAAGTCTAATTAATTAGGAAAAACGGATTTGAATTTGAATGTAATTAAGCTAATAACAATAAAAGTAAATCTAAACTATGAAAGCAATTAAAAGTGTTTTTAGTGAATATGTAAAGGGAACCTAGGATTGCAAATCCACCACTAGTTTCATAATAGGAATATTTATGAATTACTTTAGCTTATTACGTTGGATGATAATGGGGAATTGTAGCTACAAGCCCAATTCCTCCGACGAGAAGATAATCATGGTTCAAGCACCAACATAATCCATCTTCGGTTAGCACGAATTATCCCACACTAAACTAGGGTTGCGATCTAATCTGTCTAACCTAGGCATGGACTATTCAGATACTTGATAGCACGAATCAACAAAGCACCATCACATGTAAACAATCTAAACAAGCACAGCAAGAATAGATCGTTGAGCACATCACAGTCAAAACAGATCTAAGACAAGAATAAATTCTGAAAGCAATGATTTAATCAGTAGAAGTACGATTTATTTATAAAAATCCTCTAAACATGTGACTGTCATCCATACATAATAAAACTAAAATTAAAACATAAATAAAACCCTCTTACTCGTCTAGGGCTTCATTGAAACCCTAGATCTATGATCTAGCCGTCCATGGAAGTGATGGATGGCAAGTAGTTGATGGAGGAGGCCATGGAAACCCTTGGTCTTCTTCTTCTTCTCCTTGCTTCCCTCCCTTCAATGGCTGGAAGTATGGTTGTAGAATGTGTATGTATGGGTGTGTAAACCTTCAATTGAAGTAAAATAGAGTATATATAGATTTACAACAAGTTTTGGAAGCCTTTCTAACCCGAAACGGACTGAAACTGATGTAATTTACAATCTGGACATCATTCTGTAGTTTCGTTTGCACAGGAGTCTTCAGTATACTGAAATACGCAACTTTGGTTTTTACCCATATCGCACGAGCGGGTCGCGCGAGCGCGACATTTGGCACCTCGCGCGCGCGGATCGCGCGAGCGATTCTGGGTATCTCGCGCGAGCGGATTGCGCGAGCGATTTTTTGGATTTTGCCGCGCGCGACTTGGCTTTTTCAGCTTCTTTACCTCTGCTTTTTCACCCTGTTTAGCCTGGTTTAGTTGATTGCTTCCAAAACCTGTCAGAAACTAGAAAACGGAGTAAAAATATACAAAAACAGGATAAAAAAGTACTAACAAATGTTCGTTAAGGCATATAAATAGGATTAGTTCTCTCCCGATCAGGGGTACTCTGATGGATAGCAAACATTATGTCATTATTTCTTAACTCGATCAACGATTCTCCTTGATTATGTTCAAATCGATTTCTCACCTTCCAAGTAAATTCGTCATTTGGATCCGGGTTAGCAGGATTTTTCTATTCATTGTGTATTAACTCCCTCCCTTTATTCATGTTTATTATGTTATTGGGTCCATTAGCTTGTCAAACCTTACTCTCCACCACACATGGTTAATCATCAGCATTAGGATGTTGATCAACTACGTTTGAAATATTTAATTTTAGGTTCATATTCCCAAACCAAACATTCATTACCCCCATTCGACAATTAACACAAGCAATGGCCGTGGCTAAGAATGAATGACCAAGAATGACAGGAGTGTGTTTCGTGGAACCTAACACCAGTTCAGTATCAAGGACCATAAAATCTTTAGGATAATAACATTTATAAACTTTTACCAAGAGGTCCTCGATGATTCCTCTAGGGATTTTAATAGAACAATCCGCTAATTGTATGGTAGCGGTCGTGGGTTTAAGTTCACCTAGACCTAATTGTTTATAAACCGAGCAAGGTAAGAGATTAACACTTGCTCCTAAGTCAAGGAGAGCCCGATGGATTAAAGTGTCACCTATACTGCAAGAAATGATAGGCGTTCTTGGATCTTTATACTTTGGAGGAGCGTGTTGGAAGATTGAACTTACTTTTTTGTGAGAAAGAACCTTTTAGGAATATGGCTACCCAACTTGGAATTTTGAGTACATAGGTGTTTAATACATTTAGCGTATGTGGGAATTTGTTTAATAGCGTCGAGGAATGGAATATTGATTTTAACTTGTTTAAATACCTCGAGTATATCTTCAGTTTTTGACCCTTTCTTTTAAAAATGTGACAGTTCCTCAATATTTGGTAGGAACGGCATTTTCAGAATACGAATAGTCAGGACTGTTTCATTTTTTTCCTAATTCGGCTCGTGTCCTCACCATTCTCTTGATTCAAATTAATGTACCCATCTTGTAAATCGTCTCTCAGAATCTCTATAACTTCTTCCTCACGCATAGTCATCTTAGTCGAGATGGCGTTTACTTGATCGCTCGTACCCTCAATCTTAGATTGTCCCTTAGGATTTTGAATAGTCTGACTAGGTAGCTTACCCCCATTTCGATGACTCACTACATTAGCTAGTTGTCTTATTTGGGACTCAAGCTGCGCAATGGATTGTGTGTGAGAGTGAACTATTTATGCTCGTGCTTGCACTTGCGTTTCAATAGTCGTAAGGGACGCCAACACCTTTGTCTCAAAAGCATTATTCCTTGGAGGGTTAGGATTAGGAGGGGGTGTGTTGGTATTGACTTTGTTGAAATTGGGGTCGATAAGTATTAGGAAAATTAGTTGTCATAGGATTATAACTATTTTGTGGGAATTGCTGAATAGAATGTATGTGGTGCTCCACGAATTCCAAAAATTGAGTCGTAGATCGGCATGCAAGTGTAGAATGCAAAGAATCATAACATATTTGGCAAATTTCATAAGAGGGTGAGCTCGACGTTTGGTTCATTGTCATAAATTGATCAAGTTTTTTTAGATAGTTATTGTATTTTGATTAAATGACTTGACTTGACTTGAAATGCTCCTTCGATTGGGTTTAGGTGGAAGACACCCCTCAGGACGTACCGACAGGGCTTGATGCATTGAATTCTCACTTAATGTTTCAAAAATTTTCCATGCCTCATTGGCGCTTTTGTGTAGGAAGGTACCCGCATAAATGGCATCGACGGTATTACGAAGTGAGGGAACAAGTCCCTCGCAGAAGATCTGTACCAATCGCCACTTGGGAATTTGATTATGTGGGCAAGAGTTCAATAATTCTTTACATCGTTCCTAAGTGTTATAGAACGTTTCCCCATCTTGCATCACAAAGTTCATTATAGATTTTCTTATTTGATTAGTTCTTATGATTGGGAAAAAACTTTTGTAAAAATACGGTATGTAATGCTTCCCATGTTTTAATAGTGTTTGACTCAAGAGATTAGAGCCAATAATTAGCTTTATCCTTTAACGAGAATGGAAAGAGATGCAATTTTAATTCATCATCAGTTAGATTTTGGATTTTAAATGTAGAGCATATGTCTTGGAACTCTCCTAAGCGATGATAAGGATCTTTTTTAATACGACCATGGAATATAGGGAGTAGCGCGATGGTAGATGACTTTATCTCAAAGTGAGATGCCATCAACTCCGGTAATTCGATGCCTACTTGCGGCGTGTAGGCTGTAGGAATGAAATAATCATTAAGTGAAAGAAGCGGATGTATGTTTGGGTTATTTCCATTGTTTTGGTTGTTCCCATTGTTTCCGTTGTTTCCAAGGTCGGCCATTGGAATTGGTTGGATGTTAATAGTTCGAGATTTTCGTAAACGTTTAAGTGTACTTTAAATTTTGGCCTGAAATAACGACGACAATTTTAGAGTTGATTCGTCATCTACCAATTGAGCTCTAGAAGTTTGGGTTGATGACCTAACGACTCGTAGGGTACGTTCAAGTTCAGGGTCGAAAGAATACAAAGCCGATTTCCTCGAACACGTACCAAACATAAACTAAAAAAAAAGTGACACTAAGATAAAGTCTGACACAAAAAAAAAACCAAAGACAATCACGCAAGAAGACAACATGCACATAACTACTATGATGCATAAAAGTTATCCTCTAATGCAGTGATTCCCGTCAAAGCCCAGCACCCCGGGTTTTCTAGCTAATGCACGTGTAAATACCCCCTAAACTAATGCAAATGGTGCGTCTGAGCGCCCTGACTTACAGTGGTTTGAAGTGAATTTTAAAGGAAGCGATTTACTTGAATTGTCGCTTTAATTAAATTTTTTTAATTGATTCGTTTAAGTCATTTGACGTGCTAAGCTCTTTCACTCTAAAACGCTAGAATTTGATGACTCGAGAAACTACAAAACAAACAGAAAAATTAGTGACTAAAAATAAACAGAAAATAAGAAAATGAAAAATCAATTTGATATTTACGAATTAACTAAATTAAGATTCTAAAACTAAAGGTAGAAATTTGCAATCCCCGACAACGGTGCCAAAAATTGATCTTGTCGAAATCAATTAAAAACGTATGCTATACTTTAAAAGATTTATAGTGTGGAAGTAGAGGTCGAACCCACAAAGATTGAAATACTAAAGAACCATGATTTGAAACCTAAACCTAGTTAATTAAGAAAACAGAATTTTGATTTTGATTTTAATTAAACTAAACAATGAAAATAAATCTAAACTATGAAAGCGATTAAAAGTTGTTTTGATAAATATATGTATTGATCATTGGAATGCAAATCCACTACTAGCTTCATAATAAGGGTATCTATGCATTCAACTAGCTTATTATGTTGGATGATAATGGGGAATCATAGCTACAATCCCAATTCCTCCGTCAAGAAGATAACTACGATTCAAGCATCAATATAATTCATCTTCGATTGGCACAGAGTGTCTCGCACTAAACTAGGGTTACGACACACTCCGTCTTCCCTAGGCATGAACTATTCGACTACCTGATATCACAATTCAAATAATTACTATTACATGTAAATAATCCATACAAGCACAGCAAATAAAGACTATTGAGCACATCACATCCAAAATAGATCAAAGACAAGAATAGATTTTGAAAGTAACGATTTAATCAATGAATACGATTTTATTAATTAAAATCCTCTAAACATGAAATCATCATTCATACATAATAAAACTTAAAGAAAAACATAAAATACACCCTATTACTTGGCTAGGGTTTCATTGAAACCCTAGATCTAGGTCTGAGTGGCCATAGAAGCGATGAATAGCAAGAGGTTGATGGACATGGGAATCCTTGGTCTTCTTCTTCTTCTCCTTGCTTATCCCTCTTCAATGGTTGAAGATTGTATATGGATATGTAGAATGCTATTTCCATGTTGTTTAACCTCAAAGTTGATTTAGAATAGGATTTATATATTATTTTGGAAGGATTAGGAGGCTTTTCAAAGCCTAATCACACTAAAACTACTATTTTTACATGTGTGGAAGTCGTATGCACCAACCACCTTCGCTGAGTGCTCTAGTTTGACAAAATACGCATTTTTTGTTTTTCCACAGGTCGCTCGCGTGGCCCGCTCACATGAGGTACCTTTCACTACACTGCCCACCTTTCGTTGAATTGCGATAACTTTTTTGTCGGACATCGGATTGACTCGCCGTTTGTGGCCACACGTCTGTAACTCGATGATCTACATTTTTTATCTTTGGAGAAATTTCTCAAATTCAATGTCTTACTTGTCAAAAATGAGATTTACCAAGGTTGTTACTGCATTAAGCTTTCACCAAAATCACCTTTTGAGACCAGAATATCTTCCAAAGCCACTAATCATTGAATTTTAGTGCATTTTCAACTTAAAGCTCGAAAACCTACAAAATGCAGAATACGTGTTAAACAATAACTAATGACCAAATAAACTGGGCTAATAAAGCATACCTTCAGGACTATAAACAGCAACTATTCATCGCCGATCAATAGGTACTAGATTCCACCCAATCAAAAGGACAAACTTCGAAAAGTGACTTCAAGCTTAGAAAAGCCCTTTTCCAACATAAAATCCCGATTTTGTCAAAATGGTCTCTCATAATTCATATTCACTCACGGTTATATGATTATGAAGTGTTATAAATGCAGTATTCTAGGTATCCACAGATTTAATTTGAAGGAAAAACCCAAAATCTATGCACATTGAAAAGTAATTTTGAAAAAGAAGTCATTTGATTTCAAAAAGACGACGAAAGTTCTGGAAGACTTCTGGACTTCAATTGAACTTCAATTTTCATTTCAAATCCTCTTGAAATATTTTTATACTGAAATTCAAGTCGAAATCTTTCCAACGGTATTTTTACGAAAAAGTATTTTTACCAAAATCTGGACGATTCTAGACACCAAAAAGTATTTTTACCAAAATCTGGAAAAGCAGTGCGCGTAATATTTGAAATAGGACATAAGGGTGACCAGAGGATGAAGAAAAGTAAGTGGCGGGTCCCACATGTGGGGTGTCAGTTCCCCCCTTAATGGCCACCTATCTAGTGCCCCTCCATCGAGCTTTTCAAGTTCCAGACCCTTCCAGAGGCTTTCCACTGCAAGGAAATTGCCCAGAAACTGCGTTTAGGCACTGAAATGGCCATTTTAACCCTTTTCTGATCTCTTCAATTTCTGTTTTAACCCTGAAACTTAAGACTTAAGTTTTCAAAATTCTATATATAGATCTCATGCATCTCGTATGAGATCATGTTGAATCATCTTTGAAGATCCTTAAGCACACTTTGAATATACTTGAAGATATGGTCACACATACTTTCAATCTGAGAGATTTCTAATAAGAGAATAGAGACTTGTGAATGGAATTACCCTAAGAACTAATCTCAAGATAATTAGATTAGAGAATTAGAGAATAAACTTGACATTAATTGCCTCCTTTTAACTTCCACCATGGATGAGTGCTTGAAGAGCTTGAATAACACTTGAAGAATCAACTTTGAATATACAATTGAGAATCCTCAAAGAGGTAAACACCACAATTCATCTCTAATTCTTACTTTTTTATGTAGATCTATAAGACTTGGATCTAGTTTAGTGTTGTTTTCTTTGTTAGAACACTCATCTTCTTCCTCTCTTATTCTTCACACACTCACATAGCTAGATCCAAGTCTTCCTTGATTTTGTTGATAATTCATAATTAAAGATTGATTTTTACTTCGATTTTTAATTTTGATCTCATTCTTCTATTCTAGTTTAGATCCATGCATACGGGATTATGTGTATGTATCTATTTTGAATTTTATGACGGTTTGGAAGTATGATTTATGAGAAGGATGATTCCTATGTTCATACCATCATCTTGATTATTCTCATTACCTAGAATTCCAATTGAATTTCATCTCCAAAAGAATATTTGAAAGTCCCTTTGATAAATGATCAATGAGTTTGATCTCCCTAATAAGCTTCAACCAACACCTAAGATATTACTCCTCACACTTTAAAATGAACTAGTCAAAATTCAGCAAAGCAGATTAGTTTTGTCCATAAGATTTGGTCCATCAAAACCCATAGTTTGATGGATTTCAAATTTTTTGGGTAAACTTTGATGAATTAGCTTTCATTCGATCCATTTTGAGAATAATCAGGATCCGTACATTATTTTAAGAAATTGTTGAGAAATCGGTTGACAGATTTGAACATAGTCTCTTTGTGCTTGAATTTTAGAAAATCGACGATAGTTATCGATGATCCGCTTTTTGTGTATGATTCCTAACTCATTTATCTATATGCTGATGTAAAATCGTGAGCATACGATTGAGTTAAGATCGTTTTCTAAGCATTTGAATTTGATACAACTATTATGGAATTTTCTAAGTTTAACTACAATCATGATTATGTATACAAATGATCATACCTCTCAACAATAATTGATTATTAAAACTTGGTTTAGAAATCATCTAGGGATAAATGGATGAGTGGTTAAAAGCTTAGACCAACTTACTTAACAAGATTTATGAATTTCTATTATGTCTTGCATTCCGTTGTCAAATGATACCAAATTTCCAGAATAACAGAGTCTGGTTAAAACAAATTTTTGGAGACCTCATGTTCATCAAAGGTCCATGGGATTATTTTAGTCATAAACTAAAATAAAATATCTGTCGTTAAGTTTGACATCAAATAGAGCTTCATGTGATATTTGTAAAATTAATTATGATTTTTACAAGACTAGTGGACACTCCTGATCCACTATGACCAAAACTCTTATTTCTCGAAATTCAAAAATACTAATGATGTCCTACTTTTTGGAGAAGTTCCTAAGACATGTATCTATCTTTCTATAAAAGGGTTTTTAACCCAGCTCATGTTTAAGATCACTTTTGATAGGATTCATTAAAGGTTGCTGAATCTAGAAACTTGATTGATGACATCTTTTCCTTATTTATCATGCATATGGTACGAGATCGATTTCTGTTAGTTTATGGAAATCCATTCTACTTAGCCAATTCCTCTGATTCTATTAATCCTGTAGCCACACCTACCGATTCAATGGCCGACAATCAAAGTGAAAACGGTAAGAATGTGGTTGTACCAATTGATGATTCACTTCGTCCTTTGTGCGATCTCATGACACCCGAACACGCGTCTACAACTTCTTGTATTCTCATTCCACCTCATGCTGGCGAATTTCAATTTCGCAATGGAATGATTCAACTCCTTCCTACCTTCCATGGAATGGAAAGCGAGAAGGCATATCTACACGTCAAGGACTTCGAGGATGTTTGTAAAACATTCTCACAAAATTGCCCTGTAGATGTGACACGTCTAATGCTATTTCCTTTCACTTTGAAGGTTAAAGCAAAAGCGTGGCTACTCACATTGAAGCCGAATTTGATTTATACCTGACATGCGATGAACACTACATTCCTAAAGAAATTCTTTCCACCGTGCATGACCGCTGAGCTTAAACGACAAATTAACTCTTATAAACAGAAGAGCAATGAAACCTTCACTCAAACTTGGGAGCGTTTCAAGGATTTGCTTCTCTCATGTCCAAATCACGGGTATGAGAAATGGCGAAACATAAGCTACTTTTACGAAGGGTTAAATGGTGAAACTAAAAAATTGGTTGAAACCATGAGTTCAGGTCCATTTCTTCACAAAAACACGAAAGAAGCAGAAGCTCAATTCGAGTGGCTAGCTGAACATGCCCATAAATGGTCTAACTCGGAAGTTGTCCCACATTCACAGATATCCTGTGTAGAGGAGAAGAATCTATACCAATTAAAAACGTGAGGATCATCTAATGAGTAAATATGAAGAACTAGTTAAGAAGGTAGAAGAGTTGGCAATGAAAGGAGAGAGTTCAAGGCAGGTTTTACCTGAAGAACCATGCGGCACATGTAACATGTTGGGACACACTAATGAATACTGTCCAAATGTGCCGTACTTTCAAGAACAACCCACTTGGAAATGAATGCCATGCAAGGATATAGGGGGCAGGGAATTCCTATAATAGTCATAACTCGCAAAATAATAACAATTTTCATAGTAATAATAATAGATGGAATCACCCCAGGTTTTATTGGAAAAATGATGCTGGGAACTAAAACCAATATCAACAACAACAGCCCTGCAATAACAATAATCACTATCCAGGGCAATACAATAGGCAGTCCCAACCATTCAATCAAAATTGATCAAACAACTATAACCATGCCCAACCCTCTAATAATCCGCAATCAAACGTATACGTGCTATCTCACAAAAAGGTGCAAGAGGAAGATCTTATCTCTATTGCGAATTTAACGCAACAGCTAATTCAAATGATGAGTAAAATGTCCGCAACATTAGAAAGAATGGATGCACGACAAGAGGGGTCGAGTGGAACGTTTCCTGCTCAACCACTTCAAAACCCTAAGGGATACAACAATGGTCCCAATAATCATGAACAGACAAAAGCCGTTACTACTCTGAGAAGCGACAAGATTATAGGGTGCAATTTACCTCTCTCTACCCCTGAAGAGTACGAAGAGGATGAAGTGGTAAATAAGATCAAACCATCCACTCAAGAAGAGGAGTTGTCCACTGATGATAAACCATTAAAATCAAATGATGACGCTCCTAAAGAATCAGAAGAAGTTTAGAGAAGGTCCGTAATGGAGCCTGCCATTGATGAATTACCTAAATGCCCTTTCCATGCGCCTTACCCTCAAAGGCATAAGAAACCCAAAAATGAGGCAAAGAATCAGGAGTTCTTGGAATTGTTTAAAAAAGTCAAAATAAATCTTCCACTCCTTGATGCAATCAAAACAAGTGCCGACCTATGCTAAGTACCTTAAAGACTTATGCACGGTCAAAAGGAGGCAAAGTGTAAAGAATCACGCATATGTCGCTTGCCAAGCAAGCACAATCATTCTAAATGAATTGCCCCCGAAACCCGAAGACACCAGTACCCCAACTATCTCGTGCTGAATTAGGAATCAAAGGATAGACAACGCACTCCTTGATCTGGGAGCGTGCGTAAACCTGTTGCCATATTCAGTCTATAAACAACTAGGGTTGGGTGAACTCAAACCTACCTGAGTTGCGTTACAACTGGCAGACAGGTCAGTCAAATACCCTAGAGGAATACTGGAGGACGTTCTGGTGCAGATAGATTCATTTGTCTTCCCGGTCGATTTTGTGATTTTAGACACTGAAGCTGTGTCTAATCCATGTTCACAAATTCCGGTGATATTTGGACGTCCATTCCTCAATACCATAGATGCCACAATCAAAATAAGAAGCGGTATTAAAGGAATATGATTCTAAATGTCAAGATTTTTTCAAATCCCTGACCTGAAGAATACGATGATGAGGAAGAAATCAATTATATTGAAACAGTCATCGAAGACGAGGCTAATTTTGTAGATTACAAAGATCCCTTGGAGGTAGTTGTGTCACAATTTGATGCTATCTATCAACCTATTGAATCTACCCCATTGGATGCTGCCTTAAATCACACTTGCCTCATGATGGAGACAAAAGAGGAGGACAGAGTTGAATGCATGTCGGTAACACCATATGAACCACTATCTCCAAAAAAGAAATTAGTCATGCCATCTAATTTTTAGTTTCCCAATTTGGAGTTAAAGGAGCTTCCAATAGAGCTCAAACACGCCTTCCTAGGGACTAAGAAGACTTACCCTGTCATAATTTCATCTACATTAGCTCCTGAACAAGAGGGTAAGTTAATCCAACTGTTCAAATAACATAAAGGAGCATTAGGATGGACTATTGCTGACCTCAAAGGCATAAGCCCGTCCGTGTGCACTGATAAAATATATCTGGAGGACGAAGTGTTAAAATTACTTGATGTTGGGATCATATAACCCATTTTTGATAGCGCTTGGGTTAGTCCAACCCAAGTGGTGCCCAAAAAGGCAGGGATAACAGTAATCCCAAAAATATACGGTGAATTGGTACCAACACGTGTCCCCACTGGATGGCGGATGTTTATTGACTACTGAAAATTGAATACAGTGACCCGGAAAGACCACTTTCCCTTATCATTCATGGGTCAAATGCTAGAAAGAGTGGCGGGTCATAAATATTATTGATTCTTTGACGGATATAGTGGCTACAACCAAATCAAAATCGCTCTTGAGGATCAGGAGAAAGCAACTTTCACTTGTCCGTTCAGTACATTCGCCTATCGTCGTATGCCCTTCGGCTTATGTAACGCACCTAATACCTTTCAGCGGTGCATGTTGAGATATTCAGTGACATAACTGAACAAATACTTGATGTTTTCATGGATGACTTCTCAGTGTTTGGCCATAGTTTCAATAATTGCCTGGAAAACCTTAAGAAAGTGTTAGCGACATGCGAGGACAAACATCTAGTACTAAACTCGGAAAAGTGTCACTTCATGGTGACCAAGGGAGTTGTCCTCGACCACATTATTTTGGATAAAGGTATCCAAGTTGATAAAGCGAAAATTGATATAATCTCGAACCTCCCTGTCCCCCGTACAGTTAAAGATATCTGCTCTTTTCTGGGACACGCGGGATTTTATCGTCCTTTCATCCAAAACTTTAGTGCAATCTCCCGACCACTATGTCAACTCTTAGTCAAAGACACACCTTTCGAGTGGTCAGAAAACTGTCAAACATCTTTTGACGCACTAAAGGAATACCTTACCTCTTGGGGCAGTCCTGGGACAAAGGAAGGATAATAATCCTTATGTAATATACTAGGCCAGTCAAACACTTAATGAAGCTCAAATGAACTATACGACTACCAAAAAAGAGCTACTAGCAATAGTCTTCGCTCTATATAAATTCAGGTCATATCTAATAGGGTCCCCAATCATCTGCTTTACATACCACTTGCCCCTCAAGTACCTGCTATCTAAGAAGGATGTGATGCACAGGCTTATCCGTTGGATACTCCTACTCCAAGAATTCGATATCACAATCAAGGATAAAAAGGGAGTAGAGAATATGGTCGCCGACCATTTATCTTGGTTGATATTTACTGACAACACTGAACCCATACAAATTAAAGATGAATTCCTAGATGAGCAACTGATGACTGTTTCCAATTTGCCTTGGTATGCGGATATAATAAATTATCTTGTTATGGGAGAGACTCCAAGTCATTGGTCGAATCAAGACAGGAAATGGTTCCTTTTATTCGCACGTCATTTCTTTTTCGATGACCCTTACTTGTTCAAGTATTGTGCTGATCAGGTCATCAGACGTTGCGTCCCAAATGAGGATATAACCGTGATTCTAGCCTCATGTCATTCTGAAGCCTGTGGAGGCCATTTCGCTTCACAAAAGACCACAAAAATAAGTACTACACAGCAGATTCTATTAGCCCACCGTGTTTAAGGATGCCTACTCGTTTTGCAAATCGTGCCAACGCTGTCAAAATCTAGGCACAATTTCAAAAAGGAATTTTATGCCCTTAACTCACATTATCGTAATTGAAATATTCGATTGTTGGGGCATAGACTTCATGGGACCATTTCATAAATCAAACAACTGTGAATACATACTCCTAGCTATGGAATACGTATCAAAATGGGTAGAAGCGATACCGATGAGACGCAATGATCACAAAACAGTAATGTCCTTTCTTAAGGAAAATATTCTGTCGCATTTCAGAACTCCAAAAGCATTAATAAGTGACCAAGGCAAGAATTTTTGCAACAGGCCTTTGGAGTCACTTCTCAAGAAATACGGGGTCAACTATAAGATCGCTCTAGCTTACCACTTGCAAACTAACGGGCAGGCAGAGTTGGCTAATCGTGAAATCAAGCATGTACTAGAAAAGACAGTTAGTTTCAACAAAAAAGACTGGGCATATAAACTGATAGATGCTCTATAGGCGTACCGCACCGCTTATAAGACAAACTTGGGGATGTCCCCGTACACATTAGTGTACGGAAAGATGTGTCACCTTCATGTTGAACTCGAGCACAAAGCATATTGGGCAACACGATTATTGAACTTCGACATTAAAGAGGGAGGTCACCTTCGGAAACTCCAGTTGGCTGAACTGGAAGAAATACGTCGAGATGCATACGACAATGCTAAACTACACATGGAAAGGTTAAAGGCTTGTCATGATAGAACAATTTTTCAAAAATCATTCAAGCCAGGGCAGAAAGTCTTGTTGTACGACTCTCGCCTCCACCTTTTTCCAGGTAAGCTCCGATCCCGGTGGACAATTCCTTGTTAAATCTGTTTTTCCACATGGGGCCATTGAGCTCATAAATCCCAAGAACAATGATTGTTTCAAGGTTAACAGCCAAAGGTTAAAACTATTCTTGGAGAACTTCCCACCAGAAGCTGAGCATATCTAGTTAGATGAGCCCAGCTATTCCTCCACCTAAAACACCTAAAAGCGTGTTCACATTTTGTTGTTGTATTTTTTTTCTTTACTGAATTCTTGTTTTATTTGATTTATTGCTGTCTCTTTTTGAGTGTTACTTTGATTCTAATCTGCTATCATCTATCTCTCCCATGCAGGCTGTCCAAATATGATGGATGATGACATCCATTCAATCGGGTCATGGGCTGACTCCGAATATCCTAATCCTCCATGGACTACCGAGGAGATTGCATTATGTCTCTCTCCTTATCAAGGGCCCAGAGGGGACGAAGTCATTGACTTAACCCAAGGATGCATCCCTTATGATCCTGCACTTCTCCAAATTAATCCCTCTGAGCATATGGACTTACCTGACGAGGAAGGTGAACCTGAAGGGTATTTTGTTGGGGAAGTCGATGATGCCCTTTTGGAATAATGGGAAAATGATTCAATGTGGGAACCATGGGAAGAAGAAGAGTTACAGGATGTGGTGCCTGAACGCCATAATGTTGTCTTCACTTATGTTGATGACTTCCTTGTCATCGAATTGGTTCCATACATTTATGTGCACTTGAGTTATTTGCTATTCCGACTTAAATGCCCCCTACCTGCTAGTGCACATGGTGATATCATGCCTATAGTGAGGTTAATTCCTTGTCACACTTATTTTCCTTTTCATCTTTTTGCGTTTCTTCCTTTTTGGTTGTCTTTTGTTTTTTCCTTTGTCAGGATTTTCACTATGAATCATATGCTACCGCCGTTGTTCCTTCCGCATCAGCTGTTCCATGGATTTGGACCATACATAAGGTCCTCGGGTACTCTGCCGCGAGAGGAAAGTCCATTGAGAGATTGCACTTCGTTATCTTTGTCTCCTTTCGGATCATCTCTTGCGTGTGCAATCAATTCCTCAGAGATTTCAGACTCACTCAATGATATCCTTGCTGCTTTTCGACTATTCTGGGAAAGAGAATCATCCGGTTTGCAATACAAACTCGAAGATGTGGCGGAGAAAGAAGCAATTGCGGAAGGTTGAATATTCATGGTTGAAGATTAGTGCATCACTTCAATTGTGCTCTGTCATTTGTGTTTTCTTTTATCAATTGGAGTGTAAATCTAGTCAAAAGTTTTATTAATTTCAAATTTTTTTATAGTTTTTCTTTTTCTTTTTTTTTAATAAGGTCGTTAGTGCCAACTTTGGAATTATAACGTTGCACCATGAATGCTATTAAATAATTTTATTTATAAATTTGCAACGTTTTACCTTGTTGATGATGATGTCTGGCCTACAGGTCTTGTCTTTGAACTACTTTTATGCTATTCTATATGTCCAAATCAATTTCTGTTAGTTGGGGGTACATACTCTGTCCATTTAGAGTGTTTTTGGAATTTCCAGGCTCGATCGATCGAGCTCTTTTCGATCAATCGAAGGCGTCACATCCTCAAGCGCTTCCTCAGGTCTCAATCAATCGAAGGTTTGATCGATCAAACTCTTTCGATCGATCGAGACTTGTTTTTAAACGAGGTATCCCCCAGACGCTTCATCAGTTATCTCTCTCCCTCATCACTCTCGAGCGATTGGCAATAGAGAGACAACTCGGGGCAATTTCTTTCCCTTCCCCCCTCACACCCATCATTTGGACCTACAGATTCCCCCTGATCGTCATCATCATGACCCTCATCTCCTCCCTGCATATATACCCGAGGTATGGTCCCGAGACCCACTTGTTTTTCATTTTCTTCGAATTCTTGTGGGAGAGTCCCTCCATTGGTTCTCAAACCAATTCTTATTTGTTCTTGTTCTCTATTTTATGTTTGCAATCTTTTATGTGCTTGCTGTTGTTGCTGCTTTCTCACTATGTTCGACCGATCGAATTGGATTCGAGCGATCGAACCCAGTCCCTTTCGATCGATCAAACTAGGCATAATCGATCGAACTCAGTTCTTTTTTGATCGATCGACCAAACTGCGATCGATCAATGCTTAGCAGTGACGGTTTTTTTTTTTTTTGCTTTCATATTTTCATTTGTTTATTCTTTTCGTTTTCAATTTCTGGTCACCCATTATGAATCCCATGACGGGATATTTTTGGGAGAAATCTTTTAATTTTGATATACCAGATCCAGTCCCCGACCATGGGTTCCGCCATATGTTTTGATAATCTTTTAATCTTTTAATTATGCTACACACGGTTCTTCAGTCACCGTAAGGTGATGATAGAGAGACCTCTCGAGACGACCTGACTTTTTGCTCCTTTATGCTTAGCCCGAATCAAGGATATGCCACGATGGTACGAGATGTTGACCTGCCCCAAACAGGTCAATGTTTTTTGGGTGCGAGAGGACTGTGCAACGATGATTAAAGACCCGACTGCACCATATACTTATCGATCATTTATCCGCAGCCAGGAGATCATCATTAGTCCTGCCATTGTATCTGCTGCTATAAGAGTCCCTGAGGAGCTGGAGAGTGATTGTCCTCACCGTGTGGGCACTCCCAAGATCCCTTCCACCACGATTGTCAGAGAGATTACCGGCGGTGCCGTTCAGTTCTGGAACGGCTCGTCTCACATAGAGGATCGGTTCTTGACTGACGGGTACCACATGCTCCATCTCGTACTCGGCAATTATATATTTCTGACCTCTTATCGCAAGAAGCTGGCAGCTTGGTATGTGAGGGCGCTATTTTGTGTGGGGATAGGAAGACAGGTCTGCCTCTCACGATTATATATAGAGTTCTTGGTGCAGCCCACACGCTATATCTCAGCCAAGAAGCACCTGAAAGGTGCGTGGGGCAGCCATCGCATTGTGACCCAGAGCGGCCTACTCCCTCTTGCTACCGATGTCCATCAGTCTTCCTCAAGACGATTTGGTGAGACAATCGCTCGCCGCTCTGACACTTAGAAGAGAAAAAGGAAAAGAAAGGGCAAAGCTAAAGTCAGAGCGAAGAGGAGGCGGGGAGGGACATATACTGAGGATGTCACTTCTCGAACGCCGACCGAGGCTGGGGAGCATGATTCTAAGGAGGAGGTTGATCCGGTTGAGGAGGTTTCCCATTTGGAGTTGAGACAGCGGTCTCAGACTTAGGCCCAGGGAGAGTCATCTTCCGTGTCCCTCCAAGCTCTCCACTCATTGATTATTGGGGAGAGGGAGGTGTGAATACGACTTGAGGGCAAGATAGATCAGATGCCGACTTTGCTGGAGGCGATCTTGATCCAGATTGGAGTCGATCAGTCGGTGCACACAGCTCCTGCAGCACCCACCAGCGATCCATCTACAGCTGCTCCAGCTACTTCCACTGCCCCGCTTACCACTTCTGTTACTCCACCCCCACAGGTTGATCTTTCTGCTCTATCTACATCAGCGACATCACCTTCTACAAAGACAGTGCTTCTACCACCTCCGGTCGTGGCTGACCCATTACTATCTACACCAGCTGCCCCGATTACGAGTGACTCGGTGACGGCTACTACTATTGCAGAGGGTGGAGATGTGGATACTCCAGACGTGCTGATCGAGATCTTATCCGATGTCGCTGATGATGCTTAGCTCATGCCATTTCTGTGCCTCTGAATTTTTGGTTGGTTGTTTTTATTTTCTCTCTCCGTTAATGGCTGTGCTTGTGGTTGATCTTGGATATTTTAGATTTTTGGTTGGTTTGGTTATTGTAAACTTTAGTTTTTATGGACTGTCGTATCACTGTTCTGTTATATTCATAGTTTTATTATTTCAGTGATTAGTTCTATTTTATGAGTGGATGTCGTGCTCTGTCTTTTAAATTGTTATTTGATCTTTGCTGCTTGGAGTTTGTATGCCTTCGTTATAGATTGTTACGCTTGCAGTTATTGCGATACTTTATCAGGTGATATCTCTCTATCTATATTTGAAAAACCCAAATGAGGACATTGGAATTTTCAAGTTGGGGGGTGGGATGTAGATAATCACCTGCACATGTTTATATTTAGCAATCTGGATCACTATATTGCATCTTTCATACAATCTCGATTAGTACATCCATGGCTTGAATAGTACATACACAGGTTTTGTCTAAAAAAAATTTTTTAATTTCAAATTATTAAGGAATTGTTGAATTGAATTGGTAGAATAACTTTGAATATTCACTTCTATTTACCTATTATCAAACAATGACACAACCATTTTATTCTCATCATTTCATAGATTAAGTTCACACGTTCTTCTAGTTTCACTAGGATAAATGCATATCTTGACCATTCGTGTATCCAAAATCCATATGCACATGTTAATAGCTATGCAGAAAACCTAAAATAAGAGTTAATACGACTTTTGTGCTGTAAGGAATAAGAAGTGGAAACTAGTCAACCTTAGTGAGCTTTTAAATCCAATCTTCAATTCTGAGGGAATTATCACATTAAATTCGAATTGGTTTTTCTTGAATAAGCATATTAAATTCGTTGAATAGTCTCTGATTCTTCATTTTGGCTGCGTATTAGAGGAGAAAGTTCAGGATTTACCAACTAAACTCAATGAACATTGAAGTGTTAAAACTAAGAAGTTGAGAAAATGATTTAAGCCATCGTTATTCGCTCTTTAACTTTCCATATACCTGTATCAACACTCTGGAATATGCGTTGTTCTCAACCCCACACCTAGTAAATACTACCAAGTCTGTTATGAAAATCAAAATCCCTAATCTTACGCTTTAACTTCAATGAACCCCATTGCACATCTAATGTGATTAAATTGTTGAAGTGTGTGATGAGGAGGGAGTGAATGTGGGAGAGACTGCAGAAAAGAGAAAAGGAAAGGTGAAGGAGTACAGGTTTAAAAAAAAAACATATATAAGAATAGAGGATGGTTGGAATAGAGTGAAGTAAATTACTAAACTCAATCATATGCTAAAGATGTGCAATTTCTTACCCCTCTCATTTCTGTCCTAATATACAGAAAGCGTTCCTTTTCTCCGGTGTGAAAGCGTTAGTATACACTCCAAATGTTCGTCCTTTATTGAGTCCGGTGTGAAAGCGTTAGTAATTAAAATTTCATTTTTATCAAAGTTTTCACATCATGTGCGATCATTATTAACCAAGTTTCTGTGAGATGTTCATTTTCGAGTGTAAAACCATGTGAGAATTGAGATGAAACTACAATTTCTGAGAGTATGATAGTCGAAACAACTCTAGATAAAGTTTGATGTATAACTGTTAACTTCAAACACACACGGATGCATGGATGTGATGCATATGTTATTTTTATCTTGGTAATATGAGGAGCATGTGTATTTCTTTCATGGTTGGAATGAGGATGATATGTTTTGTGGAGCTAAGTTTACAGTTGGATGGGATGGAGTGTTTACAAGTTATTCTATATCGTTTTGAGCTTAAAATCATAGAATTTTGTGGGTACATTCACTGTAAACCCTCACGAGACAACACTCGCCCACTAGGGGGAACCTAGTGGTTTAACGGCTTGTTGCACTCGCTAAATGCAACCACGATTCTTGCGAAAGTGAGTTAGGTAGTTTTCCCTTCCTATTTTAGATTAGTTGCTTTATTTTATTTTGTTCAGTCGTTGTAGTATTAGTTTAGTTTGTTTTATTTTTGCTTTATTGATAGGGACTAGCAAATCGCTAGTTGGGGGTTGTGACAAGCGGGGGTATTTGTAAAATATAACCGCGGTAAAAGAAGAAACCACTCTGATTTAGTCTACAATTCCCTTACATATCTGCAATTTGAATTACAATGCCAGTTTTTACACAATATGATTAATCTATGATAAGTGGTATTGTTTTAGTGGTTATTTGTGCAGATTACTGTTGCTGTGTGAAGAACTGAATGAGCAAGATAAAAGGAAGTGCTTGGTTTTAATGAAGACAACTCAAAGAAGAAAAGTGAACCTCGATCGATTGAAGAACATTCGATCGATCGAAGGTTCGATCGATCCAAGTACGTTCAAGCGATCGAAGATTCCAGAATTCGATTGTTCGAACATGGCTTTTATCAGAAATTACGCGCACGCAGCAGAAACACAGTTTTTGACCCTAGCTCTAGGCTTATGTATAAATACTCATTATATTGACGTCCCAGAGGACGCCCACTTCACTTTTTAGCAGTTTTAGAGAGAGAGATGGAGAGTTTACATGTTTTTGTAGGTTTCGAAGTTTGGATATTGCTTTGGATTGCTTTTTCTTTAGTTTAATACAAGTTATTCTATTCCAGGTTTTGTTATCGTAGTCCATTCACATTCTTGTTGCTTAATATCGTTGTTTAATCTGTTAGTATTGGTAGTATCATAGTAGTATCTTTAAATCACTATTAGTTTTCATAGTTTTTTTATGTTAAAATCACAACCAAACAAGACTTTAATGAACCCTTACGTTAAAAACGAATCCAAGGCACTCCAGACATGTCTGAGTAGTTCCTAGGTTGGGAGATCACGATGAAACCGTGATCTCAAACCTCTGCCATGCAGCAGAATAATTCCTGTGTTCGATCGATCGAAGTTAGTTCGATCGATCGAACCAGAGACACTGTCAATCGATCGAAGACATTTTGATCGATTGAGAGATGAAGATATTCGATCGATCGAAAGCGCTTCGATCGATCGAACCCTCTGATTATTAAGAATATTCTATACAGTATTCCTAGACTTTCTTCTTTAGAGATTTGTTATCAAACTGTCCCCAAATGCTCAGTTTGTCAGAACAGTCTCTGAACTTAAGGCCTTAAGGCATTTTTTGTCAATATCTTTTGCAAACCACCTTCAATGCTAATTCCATTGTAGGTGCGAGTCTTAACTATTGTTTTAAACCGCTTTCATGTGTTTCAAATTAACTGTGATGATATAGTCCCGATCATGAAAGGGCTATGGATTCATTATTCTAAGATAAATACAGAATACTATAGAAAATGTGCTCCATTGAGCTTCAATATAATTGCATGGTAGATGGCTAAGTCGCGGTGGATTCGTGTAATCCCAGCATTCCCTATTATTAAGAAAAACACATTTTAAAACATCGTTTTAGTTAATTAGTTAATCATTAGTTTAATTTAATTTAGTTGTTTAAGATTTAGTAGTCACTTCGTGGAACTTCATGTTCAACAACCCTTCATTTATTGATTTTTATTTTCCTTTTAGAGTTTAATCTAAGTATTCAGTTTAACACCTTCCCTGTGGGATCGACCTGGTCTTAACCAGATTACTACTTGCACGATCACCTACACTTGGGTGTTGCACAAGAGCGCACAACTTTTTAGTCGTGTCAATCATGTCAAAGTATAAGATTGATATGAGGTTAAGAATTGGTCGAGTTTAAGATCATATCATGTCTAGGATTAAGTCAAGTTTAAGAAATTATCATAAGACCTATTAAGAAAAAGACTTGTCTAGAACACTCTTCATTAAGAAACCTGAAGTAATAGGAGAGATTGTGTCAAAAGTTTTCGTGTGAGAGAGAGTCATCGCATTCTTTGCATTAGATTTTGCATCTAGGGAACACTTGAGAATGATTCCTCCAGCACTTGCACATTCACATTTGCATACTGCATTAGCATCCTAGGATAGAAGCATTTCATCTATGTTGTTGTTTGTATGTTCTGTGTCTTCTTGCGTGCTTGAAATGCGCCCTGGTCAGATCCCTGGAAAGGATACGTAGGCAGCTCTAGCGGAGCACGACCAGCAACAGCTTCGACTTAGCAGCCTCTACTAGCATTGCATTGCATTCTTGCTTTCGTAATTTCTTAATTTTCTTAGATTTTGAATTTCTTGATCTTTGCAGATTTTTGTTTTTCCTAAAACCTCTCAGTATGTTATAGGTGCCTTCTAGCTTTGGCACTCACTTGCAGTTCACATTGTTCACAACAAGGTCTGATAAAGCGGGGCAAACTATAGACACCCAATTTTGAGAAGTACCCTATGGAAGCTACTGAATTCCATACAATCTAAAGGTCGAACATCGAAAAGTGACTTTAAGCTCAGAGAAGCCCTTTTCCAACATTAAATCCTGATTTTGTCAAAATCACCTCTTAGAATTCATATTCATTCAAGGTTATTTGAACATGAAGTGTTCTAAACAAAGTATTCTAGGTATCTAGAGATTCAATTTGAAAGAAAACCCAAAATCGATGCACACTGAAAACTAATTTTGAAAAACAAATCTTTTAATTTCAAAAAGATGACAAAAGTTCTAGAGGACTTTCGGACTTCAATTGAACTTCATTTCCCATTTCAAATCCTCCTGGAATATTTTATACTAAAAATCAACTCGAAAGCTTTCCAACGGTACATAAAGGGACGATTTTAGACACTAAAAAGAATTTTTACGAAAATCTGGAAAAGTAGTGCGCGTGATATTTGAAACAGGACACAAAGGTTGACAGAGGATGAGGAAAAGTAGGTAGCGGGTCCCACATGTGGGGTGGTAGTTCTCCTCCCTTAACTGCCAAACTACGAGGAAATTGCCCCGAAACTGCATTTAGGCACTGAAATGGCCATTATAACCCTTTTTGGATCTCTAAAATTCCTATTTTAACCCTAAAACTTAAGAGTTGATTTTCCAAAACTCTATATATAGATCCCATGCATCTCATATGAGATCATGTTGAATCATCTTCGAAGATCCTTAAGCACACTTTGAATATACTTGAAGATACAATCACATATACTTTCAATTTGAGAGATTTCTAGAGAGAGAATAGTGAATTGTGAATGGAATTCCCCCAAAAACTAAAACGAAAAACTAAAACAAAAATTGAAAATAACAATTCTCATCTAGGATTACACTTCAACTAGGTAAAAGATTGATCAAATGAGTAAACACAAGCTGGCTTGGACCACTAATCGTCAAATATGAAAACGTCATCTTCCATATGTGTTTCATTAGAGTACCCTACCAAATCTTCCATGTTGGAGTCCAAACTTGATTGTTCATAGTTCCATAAGGATCTAAAAGCGTCTAGTATATCATTAAGCACGTTTGGAATCTCCAAGGAATTAACTACACTTGTTAGAGGTGATCGTGGCAATCCCAATGGAAACATAGATAATGGAGTATAACTCCTCAGTTGTTCTCCTTCTCATGGTAGGGTGCTAGGAGACCTCATGGGAGGCCTATGAAATAGCAGGTAGAGAAGGAATATGGTTGGATTTTGGTGCATACAGCAGCGAAGCGAAGTGCGTAAGCCCCTTTAGAGATAGGGGCGTGCCATTGAAGAAATCGAATCAAAGAATCCACAAAAATGTGGAACAAAAGAAGCCCATGGAGAAGGACACAGCCCACAATAACCTACAATGGGCTATCAAAAAAAGGGCGAACTGTCTTAAATAAAGAAAAACTTGATGATAAAAAAAGTCCACCGCTCTACACCAAAACAGAGAGGAGCTACTTATTCTACTTCTACAATTTACTACTACTGTTCATTAAGAATAAGAATGCTACGCAGAGCTTTCAACATTCGCTATGCTACGCGGCTCTATTCATTCCATCATTCAATACACACGGAGAGGGACCTATACTCTAATAAAAGGCCGAAAGACTCTTTCTAAAACACTACCCGCCTGCTCTATGTATCAGCGCTAGAGACGTCTGTAGGCTCAAATCCGTCCCTTTCCCACTCTTTATTGGCTCGTTTCGTAGGAATAGAGTAGTCAAAGTAATTACGTCTATCACTGAAGGCAGCCAAGAGTCACTCAGGGCTTTAGAGTGTCTGTAATCCTTGAATCCTTACTCTGTACGGAGCAGTAGGCTGGAGTTATAGTCTGTATCTGCACCATACTACTTGCCTGGAGTAGGGAAGAGTGTTCTATCTGTTTTTTAGCCAGTCACTGGTAGTGCTAGTGTTCCTTATGGTTCGCAATATAATAGTGATTTAGCTTTCTTTCTCTCTGTTCGCTATAGTCCATTAGTGGGTCTAAAGTATAATCCTTCTTGTCTAGTAAGCAAGCAAGGGAACCGGTTCCTTCCATCCCTTCGTCTCGCTACAACACAAGCTGTGATATAATAGAATCTGTCTATACCTCACTCAATTCAGTCAGATTATTCAGTAAGATATGGATTGATGTTTGAGGCCTCGCTTCACTAACTGAAGTCGATTCCTCGTGAACTCCGTTAGCTAGGCGCGGGTCCTTCCCCCTCCTAGTACTCAGTCTGTTCTCTCGGGGAGAAAGCCTTACTCTCGTTTAGTTCAAACGTAGCCCGTAGGAGTCAAGGGGCTGTAGGGGCAACTTCCATAGAGAATTACGACGAGGAGAGCTTATGGAAAAAAAATGAGCATTTCGGCGGCTTTTGCCATTTATGATCAATGTTCACAAGAGCGAGACGGTTCCATGTCTTACAATGTTCAAGTAGCATTCTTGTCGGAAGGATTTTTTAGGAGGCCTTGACACCTACCGAACATCCCTGAAGAATGGAACAACATGATGAAGAAGGCGGCAAAGGTATGGAGGAAAATCTGGGAAGAGAACAAGGAGATCTCTGAAAAGGGGGAGACAAAGAAGTAGTAGAAATGTTGAAGAGGATACATGGAAGATTTAAATTCATAGTGATGTTCCTAGACAAAGATAAAGAGACAAAAACAAATGACAACAACTAGATTAGAATAAAACATGGAAAGAAATAGCAGAAAGAAATCAAATGAAGTGAAATGATCAAAGTAACAAAAATAAAATGAAATGTGACATGAATCCAACCTCACTATTGGCATGACTAAACGATGTGCAGTAGCTAGTAGGGGGCACTGAAGCCTGAAGAACAGATAGCTCAAGTGTACGTAGATGTAGGGAACCAGCTCGATAGTGATGAAGTCATCAACAAATCTGAAGACAACATTATGGTTTTTAGGCACAACATCGGGCAAATCATTTTCATCCTATGGTTCCCACATCTCATCATTTTCCCATTGCTGCAAGAATTCATCGTCTACTCCCCCAACAAAATATGCATCCTCCTCTTTCTCATTGTCCAAAGAAAACTCCATATGTTCGAAAGGATTAATTGCAACTAGGGCTGGTGGATATGGAACATACCCATAGGAGAGATCAATGAGGTCGTCCGGCCCTAGCCCTTGATAAAGTGAAACGCAGAAAGTAATTTTGTCTGCAGTCTAGGGGGGTTTTGGTTTTCAGAATCAGTCCAGGAGCCTATCGAATACACAAATCATGTCCGCGTCGTTGTTCATTTTTGAAGCCTGCTGATGAGTAAGTAAAAAAAATAGCAGATTATGAAGTAAAATAGAAATAAAATAAATAAAAGCATTAAATGAAAGGATTACAACGACAGGATGAGAACACTCTTTGGTGATTTAGACAGATGAGTAGTTGGGTTCATCCAGTTTGATGTGCTCAACTTCTGGTTGAAAATTATCCAAGAACGGCTTTAATTGCTGGCCATTAACTTTGAAGATCTCTTCGTTCTTAGGATTTATTAACTCGACTGCTCTATGTGGGAAGACAGATTTAACGATGAATGGGCCTATCCATCGAGAGTGGAGCTTTCCTGCAAAGAGATGAAGGTGAGAGTCATACACCAAGACTTTTTGCCCCAGCACGAATGATTTATGAAAGATATTTTTATCATGTCGAGCCTTAAACCTCTCTTTATGCAACTTTGCAGAGTCATATGCATCTTGGCATACTTCCTTGAGTTTTGCAAGTTAAAGTTTTCTTAAATGACCTCCTTCATTAATATCAAAGTTTATTGAGCGAGTTGCCCAATAAGCCTTATGTTTGAGTTCAACAGGGAGGTGACATGCTTTTTCGTACAATAGTTTGTACGGGGACATTCCCTGATTAGTCTTAAACATTGTACGGTATGCCCTTAACGCATCAGTTAGTTTATACGCCTAATCTTTCCTATTGGAGCTAACTATTTTCTCGACTATATGCTTGATTCGTGATTCACCAACTCTGCCTGCCTATTTGCTTGTGGGTGATAGGCCAAGGCGATTTTATGGTTAACCCCATAGTTCTTGAGTGACTCCAAGGGCCTATTATAGAATTGTTTACCTTGGTCACTATTTAACGCTTTGGGGGTACCAAAACGCAACATAATATTTTCTCTTAGAAATGACATTACTGTTCTATGGTTGTTGCGTCTTGTCGGCATTACCTCCACCCATTTCAAGACATACTCCACAGTAAAAAGTATGTACTTGCTGTTATTTGATTTTGGGAATAGGCCCATAAAGTCTACGCCCCAATAATCAAAGATTTTGATTGTGATTATGGGAGTCAAGGGCATAGAATCTTTATAAATGGTTGGCCAATAGAAATTGCTATATAAGATATTGTGCGTGGTTTTCTTTGTTGCAAAGTGGCCACCACATGCCTCGGAGTGGCAAGAAGCCAAGATTATGGTTATATCCGCATTAGGCATGCATCGTCTGATGACTTGATCATCATAGTATTTAAATAGGTACATGTCATCAATCAAAAAATGACAAGCAAATACGAGGAATCTCTTTTTGTCTGGTACTGACCAATGTCCAGGGGTTTCTCCTATTATAATATAGTTCACTATATCTGCGTACCATGGTAGAACAGACACGACCATTAGTTGTATATCTAGGAATTCATCCTTGATAAGTAGCAGTTCAGTGTTGTCAACAAAAGTCAACCGAGATAAATGATCTACGCCCACATTCTCTACTCTCTTCTTATCTTTGATTGTGAGATCAAACTCTTGGAGTAGGAGTATCCAACGAATAAGCCTTTGTTTTGCGTCTTTCTTGGATAACAAGTATTTGAGGGCCGAGTGGTTTGTAAAGCAAATAATTGGTGACCCTACCAAATAATACTTGAACTTGTCCAAGGCAAAAACTATAGCCAACAGTTCCTTTTTGGTAGTTGTAGATTTCATTTGACCTTCATTAAGTGTTCGACTGGCATAGTAAATAATATAGGGCTTATTGTACTTCCTCTACCCCAGAACTGTGCCAATAGCATTGTCATTGGCATCGCACATCAGTACGAACGACAAACTCCAGTCGGGTCCCTGTATTATTGGTACAGAGGTGAGGAGATCTTTTAGTGCATCAAAAGATTTTTGACAGGCATTCGACCACTCTAATGGTCTGTCTTTAATGAGTAGTTGACATAGAGATTAGGAGATTGAACTAAAATTCTGAATGAATCGACGGTAGAATCCTGCGTGCCTAAACAAATAACAAATGTCTCTGACTGTACGGGGGACTAGTAGATTCGAGATAATGTTGATTTTTGCCTCATCTACTTGGATACCTTCATCAGATATTATGTAGCTGAGGACTATTCCCTTGGTTATCATGAAGTGACATTTTTCCCAGTTTAACACCAGGTGTTTGTTTTCATATCGTGCTGGCATACGCTCAAGATTTTCTAAGTAATTGTCGAAACTATGGCCGAACACAAAAAAATCGTCCATGAAAACTTCTAGTATCTGTTTGGCCATATCGCTAAATATACTAACCATGCACCGCTGAAAGGTAGCAGGTGCATTGCATAAGCCGAACGACATTCGTCGGTAGGCTAAGGTACCGAAAGGACACGTAAAATTCATTTTCTCCTGATCTTCAGAAGCAATTTTGATCTAATTATAACGACTATATCATTCTAAATAATAGTTGTACTTGTGACCTGCCACTCGTTCTAGCATTTGGACCATGAACGACAAGGAAAAGTGGTCTTTTTGGGTCACAGTGTTCAATTTTCAGTAGTCGATACACATCCTCCAACCGATGGGGACGCGCATCAGTACTAACTCATCATCTTTATTTAGAATAACCATTATGCCCGCTTTTTTAGGTATACATGGGTCGAACTGACCCAAGGACTGTCAGAGATTGGATATATGATCCCAACGTCATGTAATTTGAGAACTCCTTTTTAACCACTTGTTGTATGTTGGGATTTAGATGCCTTTGCATTTGTCGTGTTGGCTTAGCGTCTTCTTCCAGAGATATTTTATGGGTGCATATGGATGGGCTTATGCCTTTAAGGTCGGCAATGGTCCATCCCAATGTTCCCTTGTGTTGTTTTAGCATTTGAACCAGTTTACCCTCTTGCTCAGAATTAAGGGTGGATGATATAATAATGGGGAATGTTTTCTCAGTTCCAAGGAAAGCGTATTTGAGCTCCTTAGGTAGCTCCTTTAATTCCAGATCAGGGAACTAGAAGTTTGAGGGCATTGCTAATTTTGTTTTTGGAGGTAATGGTTCATATGGTGTTACCCACATGCATTCAACTCTATCCTCTTCTATTATTTCCATTATGAGATATTTTTGATTTAAGTCGGCATCCAATGGAGTAGAATTTTTAGGTTGATAGATAGCATCAAATTGTGACATAACTACATCCACAAGATCTTTGTAATTGATAAAATCAACCTCATATTCGATAAAAAATTTGATGAGGTTTACTTCTTTTTCATCCTCGTATTCTTCAGGTTGGGGATTTGTAACGATTTTGATGTTCGAAGTCATGTTCCTGAATACGATAGTCATTATACCACTTCTTATTCGTATTCTGACATCGATTGTGTTTAGGAATGGACGTCTGAAGATTACCAGGATTTGTGCACACGGATTGGACACAAGTTTAGTATCTAGGATCACAAAGTCAACCAGAAAGACAAATGAGTATATTTGCACAAGGACGTCCTCCAACACCCCTCTGGGGTACTTCACCGATCTATCTGACAATTCTAATGCAACTTGGGTAGGTTTGAGTTCACCTAACCCTAGTTATTTATAGACTGAATATGGCAGCAGGTTTACACTCGCCCCTAGGCTGAGGAGTGCATTGTCTATTGTTTGGTTTCTGATTAGGCACGAGACAGTAGGAGTACCGGGGTGTTTGAGTTTCGGGGGCAATTCATTTTGAATTATGCATATTTTTCTACACTCTGTAGCTCTTAATCGTGTATAAATCTTTTAAGTATTTAGCATATGCCTGTACTTGCTTGAACACATCAAGGAGTGGAAGGTTTATTTTAACTTGTTTAAACAATTCCAGAAACTCCTGATTCTTTATCTCATTTTTGGGATTCTTTAGTCTATGAGGGTAGGGTGTGGGAAAAGGGCATTTTGGTCACTCGTCGTTAAAGGGCTGCTTTCCAAGCCTTCTCTCAACTTTTACTACTTCTCTACGAGCTTCATTGTTTAACTCTAGGGTTTCTTTTTTATTAGATGACTCCTCTTCATTAGTAGACGGTTTCTCTTTATTAACCACTTCATCCGCTTCATACTCTCCAGTTATACAAAGAGGCATGTTTTGCCCTATTATCTTGCTGCTTCTCAGGGCAGTCACGACTTTAGCATGTTCTTGATTATTGGGACCATTATTGTATCCCTTAGGGTTTGGAAGTGGTTGGGCAGGAAATGTTCCTCCCGTTCCCTCTTGTCATGTGTCTATCCTTTCTAACATAGCAGACATCTTAATCATCATTTGAATTAATTGCTGTGTTATGTTTATGTTAGCAAGTGAATCTTCCTCTTGCACCTTTTTGTGTGGTGGTTCGTATACACTCGATTGTTGATTATTAGGGGCTGAGCTTGATTATAGTTATTAGATCTATTTTGATTGAATTATTGGGATTGCCTGTTGTGTTGCCCTTGATATTGATTATTATTGTAGGATTGTTGTTGATATTTATTTTGGATCCCAGTGTCATTTTTCTAATCAAAATCGGGGTGATTCCATCTGTTATTATTAACTTCAAAGTTGCTATTATTATTATTGTAGGAATTCCCCGCCCCTCTATACCCTTGCATGGCATTAATCTCCATGGGGGCTTATTCTTGAAAGTACCGCACATTGGGACAATATTGAGTAGTGTGTCCCAGTATATTGGATGTGATGCACGGTTCTTCTGGTAAAACCTACCTAGAACTTTTTTCCTCTGTTTCCTAACTCTTCCACCTTCCTTGCTAGCTCCTCATATTTAGTCATTAGAGCATCCTCAGTTTGTAACTGATAGATACTCTTGTCATCTCTCCCTCGTGGTTGAGCTCTCGAGACATCTTCTTAGTTGGTCCGTTCGTGGGAATGTTCGACCAACCACTCAAAGTGTTCCTCAGCCTCATTGGTATTTTTACTTAGAAACTTGCCTGCACTCATGGTTTCTACAAGTTTTTTAGTTTTTCCATTAAGTCCTTCAAGGAAGAAGCTAATGGTTCACCATTTCTCATACCCGTGATGTGGGCATGAGAAAAGCAAATCTTTAAAGTGCTCCCATAATTGAGTGAAGGCTTCATTGTTTCTTTGTTTCTTTGTTTGAGTGAAGGTTCCATGTTTTAGTTTCTAGCAAGTTCGAGTGAAGTAACAATCCACGTTAACAGAGCTTACGCGAACCTGAAATAGAAAATTGCAATAAAAAATCAAAATATCAAGTAAACTCGTTTTAAATTTTGCATCAAAGCACTATAAGTCAGGGAGCTAAGATGCATTACTTGCATTAGGTTAGGTGTGAAGTGAGCACGTGCATTAGCTAGGAAACCTAGGGCACTGGGCTTTGACATGAATCACTGCATAATAGGATAGTTAAATGCATCATAGTAGTATTGTGTACTTGTGTGCTTATTTATTTTTGTAGTTTATTTTAGTAGTCGGTTGAGTTAATCCTTATTACAGTGTCAGTTTCTTCCGTTTATGCCATTCGAGTAAAGCTAAATTACATCTGATTAATCAAGAACTCGAGCGAACCCTTAGAGTCCTTTGGTCTTCAACCCAAGCTTCTAGAGCTCGGTTGATTCTAGATGATGAATCCACATCTCAATCGTCGTCTTTGTTTCAGTCTGAAATTTGAAGTACTCTTAAACGTCTAAGGAAAACAAGAACTGTTAAAATTGAACCTATTCCAATGGCTGATTTTGGAAATAACGGGAATAATGGAAATTATCAAAATAATGGAGGAAACCCTAAAATACCTCCGCCTCCACCTTTAAAAGATTATTTTACTTCCACCGCTTATGCACCACCGTCGTGCAAAGAATTATCGGAAGTGACTGCATCTCACTTTGAGATCAAGTTATCGACCATTGCACTCCTTCCATTATTTCATGGTCGTGCTAAGGAAGATCCTTACCATAATTTGGGTGAATTTCAGGATATATGTGCTACATTAAAAATTCAAAACTTAACATATGATGAGCTAAAATTGCGTCTTTTCCCCATTTCCCTTAAAGATAAAGCGATGTATTGGCTCCAATCTTTGGAGCCAAACTTTATAAGAACATGGAATGGTTTGTATATGACGTTCCTAAAAAAGTTTTTCTCCATCACTCGTACAAATCAAATTAGAAAATCTATAACGAATTTCACGATGCAAGATGGTTAAACCCTTTATGATACGTGGGAACAGTTTGAAGAACTTCTACGCTCTTACCCTCATCATTAGATACCCAAATGGTAATTAGTACAGGTTTTCTATGAGGGACTGGTCCTCTCCATTCGCAACACAGTTGATGCTATTTGTGCGGGGTCATTCTTCCACAAAAGTGCCAACGAAGCTTGGAAGATATTTGAAACTCTAAGTAAAAATTCAATGCACCAAGCTGTGTGTGTACACCCCGAGGGATATCTTCCACCACAACCAAAAAGAGAGGCTTAAGTTGAGTCAGGCCATTCATTTGAATTTCAAGAATTATCTAAGAAACTGGACTAACTCATGATGATGGGCCACATGCAGGGCCCTCCTCCTCCTACTAAAATATATCAGTTACGTTCTGATCCATCGCATTGTACATTGGCATGTCTGTCTGCTTCACAGTGTCTGGAATTTGTGGAACAACATATTAATGCTGTTCAACAACTCCAAAGACCTAGTTATAAACCTACTGGTTATAAATCAGACAGGACATGGAGACATCACCCAAACCTCTCATGGAAGTCAAATAGTGAAGGACTATATTCAAAACCTGAGATGATAAACTTTCCAAATGCATATAGGCCTCAACCTAATCAATACCCACAACCTCCCTTCTGTGCTAATCCTCCTAGTGATATCTTTTGAAAAGAGTGAGTTAGCATCTTTTAAAAATGTAGTGGCCCAATCTCAATCACAGTCTGAACTCGTTTACTCGCATATGCAATCTATCGCTAAGTTAGAATCCCAAATGGGATAACTAGCTAATACATTAAATTGTAGTAATGAAGGGAAGTTACCGAGTCAATTGGTCCAAAAACCTAAAGGGTATTATGAGGTTGGAACAGTGAGTGACCAAGTAAATGCAGTGTCAATAATAATAACTGAATGGCCAGAAGAGGTCGTACCTCCTCCCGAACCTAGAAAGGATAAAGGAAAAGAAATCAATAAATAACATGATGAGAATAAGAATACAGTCACGAAGGACTCTACTCCTTCAGTACCTAATACATCTAAAGCGGAGATGTCCCTTTTTTAAAGAAGAGAACACGACTAGAGGATATCCTAGAGACATTTAAAGAGGTAAAAATAAATATCGCACTGCTCGATGCCATTAAGCAAATACATCCATATGCTAAATTTCTAAAAGACTTATGTACTCAAAAGAGGAAGTCAAGAAATCATTTATCTAAAAAAAGTCTTTTTAACGGAGAAGGTTAGCTCTATGTTTCAACAGAACATACTCAAATACAAGGACCCAGGTACACCAACAATTTCATGTCATATAGGTGACAACTACATCCATCGGGCCCTTCTTGATCTTGGAGTGAGTGTGAATCTACTCCTCTATTCAGCATACGAACATTTGGACTTAGGAGAACTTAAACCAAACGCTGCTACCTTTCAACTAGCGGACTGTTCAATTAAAGTTCTACGTGGGGTGATAGAGGATATGTTAGTAAAGGTGGATAGATGTTATTACTCGGTCAATTTCATTGTGTTAGACATTGAACCAGTCCTTGATGCTAGTAAACATGTCCCAATTATTCTAGGACGTCCTTTCTTAGCTACAGCTAATTCAATTATCAACTGTAGGACTCGAGTTATGGATATAACATTTGGAAATATGACCGTTCATCTTAACATATTTAATGCATCGAATCAACCTTATAGAGATGACGATGAGGCAAACTATTTTGGAATAGAGTAATTGACGAATTGGGAGAAGAGGCGGCTTCTTTTATATTAACTAAAGAAGCCTTGGAAGCGTGTTTATCTCATTTTAACTTTAATGATTTTAGTATTGATACAAATATTGAAGAATTAAATAATTTATTAGAATCAGTGAGCACGACTAGTGTCCTTCCTTGGATGCCCAAAATAGAGGCCCTTCCACCTCTCGTGCATGAACCTGCATTTCTAGGACCCAACACGGCACTCCCGGTTATAATTACATCAAATTTAACTATGATTCAAGAAGTAAAACTGCAACAGGTCCTAGGAAATCGTAAGAATGCAATAGGGTTGACGGTAGTGGTGATTTAAAAGGGATTAACCCGTCTATTTGCATGCATCGAATTACCTTAGAAGAAAGCGCGAAACGATAAAGAGAGATGCAATGACGTCTTAACCCTAATATGAAGGAGGTAGTCATGAAAGAGGTCATGAAACTATTAGATGCAGGTATTATTTATCTGATCTCCGATAGTAATTGGGTCAACCCCACACAGGTTGTTCCAAACAAATCTGGCATTATGATTGTGCCAAATGAAAAAGGAGTCCTCATACCCACCCGTCAAACTACTGGTTGGCAGGTATGCATTGACTATCGTAAACTTAATATAATGAATCGTACCGATCATTTCCATCTCGCATTCATTGATCAATTATTGGAAAGTCTCTAAGGTTAATGCTTTTATTATTTTCTAGATGAATACTCTGGTTATAACCAAGTACCTATCTATCCTGACGACCAAGAGAAAACAATGTTCACATGTCCCTGTGGCACTTTTGCTTATCGCCGTTTACCGTTTGGTTTGTGCAATGCATTGACCACTTTTCAATGGTGTATGATGGCAATTTTCTCAGATATGGTTGAAAAGTTCAAAGAGGTGTTTAAGGATAATTTCTTGATTTTTGGTCCTACATTTGACGACTGTTTTCAAAACCTTACGAAAGTCCTCGCCCATTGCGAGGAAGTGAATTTGATTTTGAGCTGGGAAAAGAGCCATTTTATGGTTCAAGAAGGAATAGTGTTGGGTCATGTTGTATTGAAACGAGGTATAGAGGTTAAAAAGGCAAAAATTGAATTAATTGACAAACATCACCCACCGTCTTCCATCCGTCAAATCCATTTTTTCTCAGTCATGCCTAATTTTACCGTAGGTTTATCAAAGATTTTAGTAAGATTTTGAGACCCTTGTGCAATCTTCTAGCTAAGGATGTCTCATTTGTCTTTGATAATGAATGTATTAGGACATTTGAAACATTGAGATCTCTACTTTCCATGGCTCCAGTGATCCAATCAACTGATTGGTAACTTCTGTTTGAACTGATGTACGATGCTTCCGATTATGCCATTGGAGTCGTCTTAGGCCAGGAAGTCAATAAAGTTCCTCATGTGATATGTTATGTGAGTAAAACCCTTAATGACGCACAATTGAACTATACAACAACTGAAAAGGAATTGCTAGCTATCGCGTTTTCCCTCGATAAGTTTTGTTCATACCTTTTAGGGTCTAAAGTTATTATTTATACCGATCACGTTGCATTGTGTCATCTTTTAAAATAAGAAAGAAACAAAACCTCGTTTAATTCATTGGATCTTACTCCTTCAGGAGTTTGATTACGAAATAAGAGATAAAAATGGTTATGAAAACGTTGTCGCCTACCAGCTGTCACGAATCTTTGTTGAGTCTAACGATATTACCCCTCTCCAAGATTTGTTTCTGGATGAACAATTATTCGCTCTAGCCCCCATGAAATGTTCGTGGTTCAACAACATTGTCAACTTTTTAGCTACGGGATATGCCCCTCATACTTGGTCTAGCAAAGATAATGATCGTTTCTTTTCACAAACTAAACATTATTATTGGGATGACCCACTTTTATTTAAGCACTGTTCTGATCAAATCATACGACGTTGTGTTGTAGAGAGTGAGTTGAACTTTATTTTAAACTTTTGTCACTCTTTAGAATACGGAGGACACTTTGGTGGCCGTTGTACGACTGCTAAAGTCCTCCAAAGTGGGTAATATTGGCCAACCTTGTTTAAGGATGCGTATGAATTTTGTCTAAAGTGTATACGTTGTCAACAAACAGGTAATATGTCCCGTCGCGATGCGATGCCTATTACTCTGATCTTTATTATTGAAATATTTGATGTGAGGGGCATCGACATTATGGGTCCGTTTCCATCGTCCTTTGGTTTTGAATACATTCTAGTCATGGTCAACTATGTTTCTAAGTGGGTGGAGGCAGTGGCAACGAGAACCAATGACCACAAAGTAGTGGTTTTTTTATTAAAGATAATATATTCTATTATTTTGGTACACCACAAGAGATTATAAGTGATGGGGGAAAACATTTCTGTAATCGTCACTATGAAGCCCTTGTCCGAAAATATTCCATCACTCAGAAGGTAGGAACAGCGTACCATCCTCAAGCCCAAGGCAAAGTTGAAGTTTCGATTAGAGAAGTAAAAATTATACTAGAAAAAATCGTGCGTCCAGATCACAAAGATTGGTCGCAACGACTGAGCAATGCGCGCTTTGGGCATATTGAATAACTTGTAAAACTCCTATTGGAATGTCTCTATACAGATTAGTATTTGGAAAAACGTGTCACTTACCGGTCGAACTTGAACATAGATCCTATTAGGCTATAAAATCTCTTAACCAAGATATAAAATCGGCGGGATGCAACCATAAACTTCAAATACAAGAACTGGAGGAATTATGAAAAGAGGCGTTGATATACAAAGAATGATCGAAAGCTTTTCATGAATAGTCGTTGTAGTAAGGCCCTTGTGTTATGCGTTAAGGCTATTCCTATCTACTAACAGACATTTTGAATCCCTTTTACCCTTCTTTTCTTAGCTACAACCCTTGACCGATGTTATAACCTTTGGTAAGTCCTATTTAATCTTAGGGACACATGATTTGAATATGGAACCGATAGAAGAGGGGAATAAAAGCATGGTAGTGATTATATTTACTAGACGATCAATATCTATTCTTGAGACTATTTTTCTGTTGTGTTATACGTTGTTTTGAGTCATATGCGAGATCTATTTGCTTTACATATGATTATTTCCTTCGCATATATTTATTCCAGTGATTACACATGTTTCTGAGAGACTTTATTTTTTAGTGTGATTAATAACGTGAGATTTGTAGTCAATGCATCGCTATATAGTTATCCGAGTTAGATTCCAAGATCAAAATCATCGTGTATCCACTTGATTTCCATTCACACACATGCGGGTCTTCGATATATTCTATTGATTTCTCGATATATGTTTTCGGATTATTGTCATGATTAAGGTGGATATACGATTTTATTTCTCTCGATGATTTAAAGTTTTACTTGAGATTTGGTTTTATCAAGGAAGTATGCTGTAGACACCCCATTTTGTCGGCTATCAGATTTAAGAGACCCATAGCTTGGTGGTTCACAATGATCGAAAAAGACTCAAAAAGGACTCCTGGAAGTTGGTTCTATTTCTCAAAATGCTCAGAATGACCAAAATGCCCCTGAAAGCCCAAAAACACCCAGATTTGGACCACAAGTTCTGGAAACATGCTACGCCATAAGAAAAGTGATAAAATGAGTTTTTAAGTAAAATCGGATGAAATTGTCAGCTCCCAGAGATCTCCGGAAGACCCGGAAGTTCCCAGAAAGTCCCTATTGACCAGTTTGACCAAGGTTTGACCAGGTTTGACCAAGGTTTTGACCAAGTTTGTCCAAGTTTGATCGAAATCGTCCAGATTTGCCAGGATCATTCTAGATCACGTGGAAAGTATTAAAATGAGTTTTAAAAGAAAATCCAGCGAAAACATCAGCTCCTGGGAGCTCCCAGAGGTTTCCAGAACTCCCCGGGAATCCCAGGTTTGACCAGTTTGACCAAAATTTGACCTTAGAACCGGAGCACCGTAACAATTTTCAAATATTTTTCATGGATACTAGAGGTCAATAGCTTTCCAATAGTATATCGCACATAATTTTTTGGTTTAAAATGAGTTTATTGTGAATTTCCGAAGGCGATCAAATCGGCTTTTATGGCAAATATTGCAAACCTTTTCAAAGTGACCTATCCCCAAATTATTTTTTATGTAAAATAGACTTCATTACCTTTCCAACGGTATATTACAACCTCAATTTGGAGTTCATATGCATTTTCTGTGAATTTCGGACGAAATAGGGCTTTTTCACGAATACCGGAACCTCTGGGTGGCCTAAACAGGATTATCCAGACGATTGAGGAGCAGTGCCGCCGCGGCACTCTCTTCCAGAACAGTATGTTTTTGCAATTATTTTTGGGGTTCCATTTTGATTAATTAAAAACCAAAATGACGTAGTTCTATGTTTTCAGATGTTTGGAGTCAATGGGAATACTTTTAAAACCCCAAAACCACCCTTGACTTCTCATTTAAGGGGTGTCAAATGTAAGCTCTGAAAAGTTTTGGGAGAGAAAGTTGTAGAGATAAGGATAGGATAGAGAGAAAAGAAGCTTTCTTCTTTCATTTCAAAACAAAAAGTGAGTTCTAAACTTTGTTTTCTACTTCATTACTTCTATTTGCTTCATATTCAATACACCCAATCACCATTTTAGTCAGCATTTAAGAGAGGGGAAGCTACTTCCATGTCCAATGTCATCACATATGAGTGAGACACCGAACTACAAGTCTAATATCACATTGATTATCATCTATTGATTGTTATTTATTTGCTTCTTTATACAATGTTCATCTCTTCTCACCTCATTTCTTTTTGATTTTCTTTATTTACTTACTAGTTCATCATCATCTAGACGATGACATGAAGTTTGAGGTGAGTGAATCCTTATGGATAGTAGCTCTTGACCTCAAAAACATGTTTGATAGATGATGATCATAACTTCAATACCTCCAAGGTATCCTTAAAATTATGTTCAAATGCAAATAAATCTCTCCAACAATCTTGGAGGGTTCTTGATGATAAGTTTGATGTTGACATTTTAAGTGCCTATAACCTTCATTGAGTATTGAAAATATGCTTTCAAAACTTCTATTTCAAAACCCCCCTTTTTTAAAACCCTCACTTTGATTTCAAGAAATAAACCTGGTTTTCCCAAAATTTTCAAAACAGTGAGTGATCTGAGTTCAAAGATTTCTCTAGAACTGTTTGAACTCAATACTCAATGTATGGATGCAAGGCCACTTGGAAAGTCTTCTTAACTGATTAGAGAACACCCATGATTTTTGGTTTGACTTGGAAATACTTGAAAATTGTCCATTTGGACCCAAACATTCCTTCCAGACATTCTGCCTCTGCTGTCACAGCAGCTTGGTTGACTTTTAACTTGTTTTTCAAAAACCTTTTTCCAAAAGGGGTGATCCTAACTTATTGTTTCCTTAAAATTCAATGTCGTAGGGAACGATTTGTATAAAATGGGCCTCTAGATCATTTGTTTTCATTTCCTAAGATGTTTCAACATTTCCGTCGACAGTACGGACTCTGTTTCTGAGTGACCTCTATTGTTTATATGATTTCTCTCAATCTGTGATAGTTATTAAAGATTGTCTTTTTGGGTTGTGTTCTAGACACAATAAGGGAGATCTCCATATAAAATCATGCATTGAAACATTCCTAACCTCTCTTTTCAATTTTCAGAAGATCATGTTACTGTTCTGTCCACTATTCACAGCAAGTACACTTTTACTTTCCCCCTTTGATTTGATGCTGACATGCACTCCAAATTAGTTCATGTCTTAAAAAGTAGTTCATGCTACATTTGTACATATCCCATGATGATTTCATTCATTCATTCATACACATTCTAGGCTTCTAAGTCATTCTAGGAATCCATGAACACAAAGCACACTACAACCATGGCACATTCTAGATACATACATTGCATCCATGCAAAGATTTGGGGTTTTTGTAACTCCCAATCTAAGGAGATTATAAGGAATGAATTTGATCAGATGTTCATGCTCCCCCTCGATCTAATCTCCCTTTCTCATCCGTCCCGGGGATTGAGAGGTCTTCTTTTCCTCAAAGATTAACATACATCATACTAGTTTGCTAAGCATATTTTGATTTCTTTGATTATTTATTTCAATAACAATTCATGTCCCCCTTTAGATTAGGAAGTCTTGACTATTTGATATATGATTAGACGATTTTTCCTAGGTTTATTTGTGTGATCTTTCACGTTGCATTGTATGATATTCGGCTTAGATCTTATGAATGATATCTTATCTTTTGATCTTCTATTTCAAGATTCTTATGTGATGTAATATACCTATCATAGTATTAATTATCGAACCATACATAGTATAAGATGATTATTTGGATGCTAATTGAGGCCCGTCCAAAGACGGGGCGAGTTGAGGGTGTTTTTGTCGCGACAAAGGCTCCTTCCTCTCTCGTACCAAAACCCCGAGCCAAGTTCTTTGGTTATGAAAGGCCGGTGCCCTTTATCCATTTGGGTGAGTCAAAATTACGTTTCTTGGTTCCTTAAAGACCAAGTGGCAACTCTGTATCTGTTTTCAACAAACCCATTCTCTTTCTTTGATCAGAATCAAATTTCAAACAAAAACAAACAAGTGGTGGAATCCCGAGTGTCCATAATCTGGCGACTCTGCTGGGGAATTTTTTATTTTAAAAAAAAATAATACAGAAGTTTGACTCATAAGAAGCATCCTTAAAATCATCTTTTTACTGTGTCTGGTTCACCGCATTGCACTTCTGCATTTCCCCTCCCGACTGTGTCTTAAACGCGGCACTGACATTGTTCAGGTCTTGCTGTGCCAGGGCATAAGTCACCGTTGATACTGTACCTTCCAAGGTATATGAAAAAGAGTAAACACTTCCGTACTGTCTCCCAGACGGTATATTGGAACTCTCGTCAACGGACCCTCTTTGATTAAACCCAGCCTTTGCATACAGATTCCTGTAGAACCTTTCATAGGACTGCTCATTTATCTTTTCAGATAGGACAATGTGATATAACTGCTGCATGCCCTGATGGGATTACCTGAGCGGTGTAGACGCTTATGTGGCATAGAACATAACCTCTTTCTTATGATTCTCAAGGCAATCACTCACATGTGATCACAAGTTGACCTGCCTGGGCACCATGACAAGGATGTTTGCTCCATGCTCACAAAGATATACACCGCAAACCTTGTTTGTCGGTCCTAAGACATAGGAGTATGAAAACCTGCTAGACTGTATGATCACTATCACCACATATCAACCAGTTTCTCCCAGAAATTCTGTCCAGATATCCCATATATAACTATATTAACCAGTTTCTCCCAGAAACTCTGTCCAGATATCCCAGATATAACCATATTAACCCATTTCTCCCAAAAACTCTGTCTAGATATCTCAGATATAACCATATTAACCATGAAATTCTATCCAGATATCCCTGATATGACCATATTAACCCGTTTCTCCCAGAAACTCTGTTTCTCCCAAAAACTCTGCCCAGATATCCCTGATATAACCATATTAACCAGTTTTTTCCAGAAACTCTGCTCAAATTTCCTAGAAAATGGCAGAAGCTATGTCCAGATATCCCAGTTTCTCCCAGAAACTCTATCCAAATCAACCAGAAATGCCCAGTCTCTCCTAGAAGCCTCCATAGAACCCTGGAAATCCCTGTTATCCCTTGGTGATCGTACTGGAAAGTAAGGTTGGCACACTCTATATGGTTAGGACCTTAATTATTTAACTGCTATCTAGTAGAAATAGGAGCATCATATAGATTAGGGCTTACATCCGCGTGCTTGTCTCATTTGCATACACCATTCCCATCAATCTACACGCACTGTCTCGACCATTCTTACACAAGTCAGTCCACGTTTGTTAAACATCACTATCTGTCTAAAGTCATCCATGTCAAAATCTGATCTAGTCCTCTCGAAATCTGTCAAGTTAGTATATATTCCCGAAGTCAGCAACTGGGATCCTCGTCGTGAGTCAGGAGTTCAGATAATCATTTGGTCAGAATCAGTCCGACAGCTTACTTCATCATGAATCGAGAAGATAGAAAACAAGGTTATCGAGTTGGGAGCAACCATAAGCCAGTAGTCTGACAGCCTAGCCCAAGTTCTGAAGTTCATGGAAGAATTGAAGCAGCAACGGCCGCAACCTCCGCTTGGGTTTCCACCACCGGGGTTTGAACCGTCCCCACATAAGAATAACGGGGAGGAATACTGGCTTCAAGGGGTCCCACCATTTGCATATGAGAAGAAGCTCCAAGAGAAAATGGATAAGGTTGACAAGCTGGAAAGTGTACTGAGGAAATGCAAAGGGATTGATGATTATATGCTAGACTTGGAAGGCCTCTTCGAGCCTGTTAAGCTGAAGCTACCGGAAAACTTCAAGATGCCTGCCATTGACCGATTCGATGGGACCGGAAATCCGAAGAGCCATGTAAAGATGTGTATGAGCATCTTCCAATCTATGGGTTCTACCCACGAGCACCTCGCAATGCTGTTCCCACAAACTATCACGAAGTCTGCACTATCATGGTTCCATACCTTGGAAGCTTCTAAAACTCGGGCATGGGAAGACATAGTTCGGGTATTCATTGATCACTACTCCTATAACCAAGAACTTGGCGTCACCATCAGGGATTTGGAAACTACTCGGCAGAACAACAATGAATCCTTCGTTGCATTTCTGAGCAGATGGAGGAATAAAGTGGCCTAAATGACCCACCGGCCAATTAAAAAGGAACAAGTGAGGATGCTAATCCTGAATCTGCAACCGCTCTACCATAAAAAATTATTTTATCAGTCCATCTCCACTTTCGAAGAGTTGTTTGAAGTTAAGACTCGAATCAAAGATGCCATGAGGGAAGGAAAGATCAAAAAAGAAGAGCTTCCGAGTCAGTCAAAAAGGCCCAACTACTCCCACAATCCTCTGGATGTCAATGCCCTTAGTAGTCAACCTATGACTTATCCTCCTAGGCCATACCAACCTCTTAACCAAGCTAATTCCTCCAATCAGTCTTTCCCTAGGAAGCCTCCTCGCAACTTCGCCAAATTAGAAATCCACCTCTAATTACTCTAGCCACGAAATACCCCGCTCCCGCCAAACTGTGACATGTCCAAAAGATGCACCTACCACCAAGCCCCTGGCCACAACACCGATGAATGCATGCGCCTCCGCCATGATATCCAAGACTTCATTGACCAAAATATCATCGAGCCACCTCCAAAGCAGCCCCATATCACTTAAAATCCCCTACCGAACCACCAAAACATCAGCCTCATTGAGTCCAAGGACAGAGAAGGACACCTGGTGGCACTGGAAAGGTTTTTTGAGAGGTTGCGCAAATACAAGAAGATATTGAATCCTAAGAAATGCACTTTCGGTGTGACCTCCGGTAAGTTCCTGGGTTTTCTCATCACACAAAGGGGGATAGAGGTGGATCCCTCTAAGATCAAGGCAATCCTAGAAATGACACCACCACAGAATGAAAAGGAAGCGAGAGGGTTTCTCTGAAGAGTCCAATTCATCAGTTGCTTCATTTCCAAATTCACAACTATATGTGATCCTTTGTTCCGATTACTGAGAAAAGGAGAAAAGTTCCAATGGGATGACCAATGCCAAGCCGCTTTCGACAAAATAAAAGCCTACCTTCAGAATCCGCTTGTCCTTTCACCACCCACTCCTCATAAGCCCTTATTCCTTCACCTATCTGTCTCCGAAAATGCCATAGGTTGCATGCTAGCCCAAGAAGGAGAAGAAAGCCACTCCAAAAAAGCCAGATATTACCTCAGCAAGAGGATGACTGGGTATGAGCTCAACTACTCTACCCTCAAAAAAACATGTCGGCACTTGGTTTGGTGTACTCGCCGACTGAGGCACTACATGCTGGTCTTCTCGGTTGTGCTCACATCCCTCATGGATCCTCTAAAATACATCCTCGAAAAACCCACCCTGACCGGTCGTATATCCCGTTGGTTACTTCTACTATCCGAATTGGTAAAAGGGAGAACCGTAGCTGAGCATCTTGCGGAGCATGCTGTTGACTCCGAAGAAAGTTAGGACTTTCCATTTCTGAAGAAAATATCATGGAGCAGCAAACATGAAAGGATACGGAGTAGAAATGATTCTAGTGTCACCAAGTGGGGACCACACTCCGCTGGCAGTCAAGCTCAATTATAACTCCACCAACAACACTGCCGAATACGAAGCATGCATTCTGGAAATGGAAGCAGCCATAGAGCTGAAAGTTCAGAAGTTAGATGTCTTCGGGGATTCAAATCTCATTATATCACAAGCTAGAGGAGAATGGAAAGTAAAAGAAGAAAGGTTGAAGCCCTATCATGATCACCTAGATCAACTCAAGAGGCAGTTCAAGAACATCACATTCTTCTACTTGCCTAGGGAAGAGAACCAGCTAGCAGATTCATTGGCTACCCTAGCCTCCATGATCAAAATTCCTGTGGGAGTTAGGATGATGCCTTTGGTAATTGAGCAAAGGTACGAACCTTCGTTCAACATAGTCGCTGTAATCGAAGAAGAAGAGAACGAAACACCATGGTATCAGGATGTCTGGGACTTCATAGAAAAGGGGACGTACCCCCAAGAGTCTACCGAGAAAGACAAAAAGGCAATTCAAAGATTCGCAGCGCAATTCATCATTTACGGTGGGAAATTATTGAAGAAAGGGTACAATGGTCACAACCTGACTTGCTTGTTTGGAAAAAGCTCCAAAAGAATGATGGAAGAAATACACGAGGGGGTATGCGGCCCGCACATAAACGGTCACATGCTGGCCAAGAAAATTCTAAGACAAGGGTACTACTGGACAACATTGGAGAAAGATTGTTGTGAATACGTAAGAAAGTGTCACAAGTGCCAAATCCATGCAAACATGATGCATACACCACCATCCCTTCTATACAGCATGACCTCACCTTGGCCATTCTCAACCTAGGGAATCGATATCATCGGTGAAATCATCTCGATAGCCTCGAATGGAAATCGATACATTTTGGTGGCCATTGACTACTTCACAAAATGGGTAGAAGCCGCATCCTACAGCAAGTTGGGGGCCAAGGAAGTGGCCAAGTTCATCAAGAGGAACCTCATCTGTCGCTATGCAGTACCCCATGAGATCATCTCGGATAATGGTAGCCATTTCAAAGATGAAGTCAGAGATCTGTTTGAGGAATACAAAATCACTTATCACAAGTCATCACCATACAGATCACAAACTAATGGGGCAGTCGAAGCTGCAAACAAGAATGTCAAGGCCATACTGCAGAAATCGGCCGATACCTACAATGACTCGCATGAAAAGCTACTGTTCGCACTTTGGGGATACAGAACATCGATCAGGACGTCCACAGGAGCAACTCCTTACTCATTAGTATATGGAATGGAAGCAGTACTTCCAGTCGAGATAGAACTACCATCCCTACACGTGATGGCAGAATGTGAAATTTTGGAATCAGATTGGTTAAGGGAAAGGAACGAAGAATTGGCTCTCGTAGATGAAAAGCGCCTAGCGGTAGTCGACCATGTCCGAATCTATCAAAAGAGGAAAGCCCGCGCTTTCAACAGGAGGGTCCGTCCGAGGAAAATTGTCAAGGGTGGCCTTGTCCTTAAGGAATCGCGAACCCCGATCTGTCCACGCGAAAAGTACAAACCCAAATGGGTCGGCCCTTACATCGTCAAAACTATCCTTTCCGGAGGAGCCACCTATCTCATGGACCTCGATGGCTTCGAATTCAAAGAACCGATCAGCATGGATCGCCTCAAAAAGTACTATGCTTGACCATTCCCCAAAACCATTTTCTTTCCAAACTTTGGCCCGAACTACGCTCGACCTGATTCCCACTCGGGGATACATAGGCAACTACATCGGTTCGGTCGCTCCACCCACAAAAATAGCCCAATTTCCTTCAAACTTTAGCTTGAACTACGCTCGACCTGATTCTCATTCGGGGATACGTAGGCAACCACATCGGCTCGGTCGCTCCACCCACAAAATAAGCCCAATTTCCTTCAAACTTTGGCCCGAACTATGCTCGACCTGAATCCCACTCGGGGATACGTAGGCAACCACATCGGCTCGGTTGCTTCACCCACCAAAATAGCCCAATTTCCTTCGAGCTTTGCCCCGAACTACATTGGACCTGATCCCTATTCGGGGGTATGTAGGTAGACTTTCAAAAAAGAAAAAAAGGATGGCTCGCTAGGTTGAAAATCCAAAAGGACGCCTAGGCAAAAGTTAGTGTTAAATCCAAAGTGAGCAATAACAAAAAAGACGAAAGAGCTCGCTAGGTCACCTAACTGGTGCCTAGGCAAAAATTATGAGCATGTGAGAAAAATAAAGTCGCGGTCCTTACCATAACCCAGAAATCACCCTCCACACTAGGGGCAAACTTCGGCCACCCGCCTCGTTTGTCTAAACCTCCTCTAAACTAGGGGCAAACGTCGGTCATCTACCTCGTTTGCCTCACAACCATACATATCCCAAACTAGGGCCAAACTTCGGTCACCCGCCTCGTTTGCCTCTAATCATCCTAGCATGCCCAAATAAGTACCAAAAGCAAACATCTTATCAAAATCATACAACAAATGTTTTCAGAAAGCCAAATGCATAAAACAAGGTTCTCCAAGTAACCAAGGTTCACCGATAAACAAATTTTGAATATTACATAAGTAGGGATAAATGAAAACACGAAAGTTCTTTCAGAAAGCAATCACAAATATCAAAGACACTTGGAGGAAAGAAGCAGAATCAGTCAACCCTAGTTTTATTTTATTATTATTATTATTATCATTTTTTTATCTCTTCAAAGGTCTCTAGAAATAAGCTCTTGCTCGACCGGCCCAGCCCCTGATGAAAGCAGCAATATTGGTGGCTCTGACTCTGGAAGCAAAGTCCATCGCAGTAAACCCCCGGGGAACCTCTTGAACTTGCCCGTACTGTCTGTCCAATCAGCGAGGATGATAGAAGGAGGTTTCTCTCAGACCCATCGGCCATACTCTCTGGAAATCACCGAGACTAGTGGTCACAGCATAAAGGCCCCAATGCCTCACGATCCAGCATATGTCAGCCTCAGATAAAGCACCCATCATGCCCACCCAATCGACAGTATAATGAGGATGAAGCACAGCTCTACAAAAATAAACTGGCGGCACATTACTTGTCCATAACTGGAGGCGCTCGTAAAGCCAATCCTGTAACACTAAAGGCGCAGTAGAAGAGTTCCTTGATTGGAAGCGCGATCCAAACCATTCAGAGTTTCAGTCAGAACCATGGCCATGGGATTCCTGCTATGTTTCAACCCAAGGCACACGTGCACCAAGTCGATAGAAGCACTCGAGAACAAAAAGTGTGCAGTTATGCACAATATCAGAGCAGCCCCGCGGGTGGCATCATATACTCTAGGACTCCCAGGATTAGCATAATGGGCAATGATGGAAGCAATATCAAGAACCTCACCATGAATTAGCCGGCGGGAAATAGTAATGGAACAATTCAGATATTCAGCTAAGCCTCGCGTAGGACTAGGGGTATCAGCAGAAGGGAGAATCAGGTCAAAATCAGAATCGTAGCCAAGGATAGCAGAGAACTCCTCAAACAGGGGGCATATCTCCAGGCCATTGAAATTAAAGACATGGTTCACCGGGTCGCAGTGGACAATAGCAGCACGCATGAACTCAACGTTTAAAGCCATCTGACGAAGAGAGAATAGCACGGTCAAGCCATAGCTAAAAAGGTTGATCCGTTCCACACCATCTGTCATGTTCAGCCAAGCTGTGAGTTGAGCGGGATCATACAAATCCATATTTTCTGTCCCACCTGTAAGGATTGGCTCGTCATCGCAGTAACATCAACAATCACAGAATCACAAGTGCACAGATATGTATATCGTCACACAATCACCAAATAAAAGCAAGCACACAACTGCGCCTTCAAACTGGAAGCTATCCGGCCTAAAAGGCAAAACATCACCACACTCTGCCAAAAGGTCAAAAATCATCCCATACATCATCCTACACATTGTCTTAAACATTGTCTGAATAGTCACATCATTCACTAGTATAACCCAATCAAAAACATAAAATGGAGATAAAACAAAATCCCCGCTTAGGAGGCCTCAGTCCTCCTCTTCTTCATCCTCTTTCGGACCACCCGGAGGATATATCGGCGATGGCCTCCTCCTACCACCTCTGCACCTCAGTCCAGTCTTCGACGAGCCAGCGCCACCCGCACGGTACTGCACACACAAATAAGATGAATGCAATCAGTAGGGAAACAATGAAAAGTACAAAAACAAAGTCGAGTCAGAAACCTACCAAGGACGCCGTTTGATTGGTGGCAAACTGCCGCATACCATCCATCTGTCAAGGGCAAAATTAGGATTAGAACCTCATAACCTTAAGGAGCGCAAAATTAGAGACATACCCGATGGTCTCGCGTGAGAACCAAAGACCATAAGCTAGACGCCAAGGCATGGCCCTCCTCTGCATAACTCCAGGGAACATTGAGGATGCCTGTTGGCTGGGTAGGATACCCACACGTGACCCGTGGCACCTTCATAACCTGAGGGAAGCCGTCTGCACCCAAAATGTTAACGGTCCAATCCCAAGGAGGGATAGGATCGGAAACTGGGGGAACCTGTCTCCTGTACATCTCGTGAAGCTGTAGGCACAAAACAAGTTAGGAAAAAGATTATTAAAAAATGTAGGCAACGGATAGAGACAAAAATGTAAAAGAAACTCACCTCCAAGAGTGGGAAGTTGGGCATCAGAAAGCGGCCACGGTAAGTCTCATAGCTAGTCTCAAAGAGAAAGTGATCCCAAACATCGGTACCAGCTAAAGCCGCCAGCAAAACATCACCTGAAAGGTTGCCGGCGCCCATCGCAGGAGGATCGTGAGGGACGCGATACCTTGAACCACCAACCACCTGTCGGGGCACCCGCTCGCCGAGGAACCATTGCCTGCTCTTGGTACTTTCCATCAGAAGTCTGCGAGAGGAAAGAGGTTTGACCACCTGTATCTCCTCTAGGGCAGCATAGGCAACCTATTCCCAAGGCGTCCAATCAACGCTAGCAGCCGTCAGCCCAGATAAGATGTTTCTGAGCAGAACGATCCGGTGAGCCCCGCTCTTTACCCCGACAACGTCCCTCTGCCATCTCAAGCCTCGTGGGAACAAAAGCACAGGATCCATGCCATCCTCGTCTTCACCTGATTCATCAGCAGGGGAAGAAGCTAACATCTTCAGGTACTCAAAGCTCCAAAGCTGCACAGACAAAAGAAAAAATCAGAAAGAGTACAGAAATCAAAAAAGCCAGAAGATACAGTACATACCTCCCAAGCTCGCCAAAATCCCCCTGTCGATTTGACATCGCCCAGGGAAACTTCACCCATATGATTATAAAGGTGGGCCAGGGCAGCATCGCCCCAGTCGTAAGAAAGGATCTCACCAACGGTCGCCAGGCAAGAAAGAAGTCTCAAGCTCACCCGATCATTCCGTGTCGTAAAGATCGAGCAACCAAGGATATACAGAAGATACACCCTTAAAAGCTGAGAATTATTCAAGTTATGATTCCCTCTACCGTAGGCCCGGTAAAGACAACCACAAGGAAACCAGTGCCTCTCCATATTAGGGGGAACAGCCCTAATCAACATCTCTATAGCCTCAGGGTCAATCTCATAGAAGTAGTCCAGAATCAGACGTTTCCTGCCAACCCTCAAACCGGTAATCATAGATAAATTAAAGGGCATCATGGTCATCTTACCAAATGGCAGGTGAAAAGTATTGGTGGTGTCCCACCATCTCTCAGCCAGAGCGTAAAAATATGCCAGGTCATTGCTACTCTTTGAAACCATGCGGACAAAGCCGCCAAACCCGGCATCGTCTACCATTCTCTTGACAGTAGGCGAGAGTTGAGTGTACCACAAAAAAGCGTGAGCGAGGCTACCGTGGCCCTTCAATGTCACTTCTGGCACCTGCACATACCAAAGACAACAAAAATGATGCACAAAATCACTATTCATGACCCGAGGTCCAATTTTAGAAAATCAACATTTGAGCACAAATCAAACTTCTAACGATCTCTAGGTGCACACTACGGCTCACAAAACTAGCATAATACATGGAAATAGTCCTAAACTATCGAAAGTTTCACATATCAAGCTCGCTAGAGCCGTGCACGAAAGATGATGTTGGGGGTCCCGTAAAATCAAGTCCGGGGTTTGGCTATCAGCTTTCATTCGTTCCTTGGCCTTTTTAGACGGTCTCCTCGAGCCCGAAGTCATGGATCTATAAAGAAAATGGAAGTGAAAACTAAATTTTCTTCTTAAAAATTAGAGCAAACCAAAACACCAATCAAAATTCAAACCACGGGGAAAGATTACTCACCTGAGCACGCACAAGCTGCGTCTTGACGGATTTTGGCTCCAAAAGCACACCAAAATGGCCAAGAGTGAGCTTGAAAAGCTCAAAAACCCGAGATATACACAAATAGTGTCTGGCCACCCAGTTCCACCACAGTACTGGCCAACTGCCGCCACGGAAATGGCCCAGTACTGCCGTGGCACTGCTCCCTATGGGCCCCGCTTTGCTCCATTTTGCTCCATTTTGCCCAGTTTTGACCCGTTTTGGCCTTATTCAACCCATTTCTATCCCTCATCAGCCCCGGTGGCCCATTTCGGTTAAGATTTATGAGGTTTTACCCCCAATAGTCCAAAAGTCATCAGGGCTAGCTCTAGTATGCAGAAACTGAGAAAAATCGACTCCCGAAAGATCCGAATTGGTTGTTTCAGGACGACCGTCACAAATTTTGATCAAACACGAGAGTTTCAGTAACGAGTCCTGGTTTTTGGCTGGCACACCAAAGAAGCGGAAAGAGAGATTCTCCGAGAACCCTACATCATCCCCTGAGGACAGAAACAGAAAAACACCAGCTCTCAGAGGTCCCGACCGGCCCTCTTGGATTGTGCACCGAAAGAATTGATCAATCGTGAGAGATTCAGAGATGGGTCCTGGTTCCCGATCAAGAAAAGAGAGATTCTCCGAGAACCCTACATCATCCCCTAAGGACAGAAATAGAGAGATACCAGCTCCCGGAGGTCCCGACTGGCCCTCTTGGATTGAGCACCGAAATAATTGATCAACCGTGAGAGATTCAGAGATAGGTCCTGGTTCCCGATCAAGAAAAGAGAGATTCTAAGAGAACCCTACATCATCCCCTAAGGACAGAAACAGAAAGATACTAGCTCCAGGAGGTCCCGACTGGCCCTCTTAGATTGAGCGCCGAAAGAATTGATCAATCGTGAGAGATTCAGAGATGGGTCCTGGTTTTCGATCAAGAAAAGAGAGATTCTTTGAGAACCCTACATCATCCCCTGAGGATAGAAACAGAAAGATACCAGCTCCCGGAGGCCCCGACCAGCCCTCTTGGATTGAGCGCCAAAAGAATTGATCAACCGTGAGAGATTAAGAAATGGGTCCTGGTTCCCGATCAGGAAAAGAGAGATTCTCCTAGAACCCTACATCATCCCCTGAGGACAAAAACAAAAAGATACTAGCTCCCACAGGCTCTGACCGGCCCTCTTGGATTGAGCACCGAAAGAATTGATCAAATGAGTCTTGGTTCCCAATCTGGAAAAGAGAGATTCTCCGAGAACCCTACATTATCCCCCAAGGACAGAAACAGAAAGATACTAGTTCCCATTACCCCAGCGAAAAGTAACAAAAGAGGAACCAACTCCCTAAAATTGGCCATCAAGAATAATCAGAACATCGCCCGCATCCAGATTTTGAAAACGAAGCACCGTCCTTCCACGACTCTGTATCTCCTGATTATCATGAGCTTTCTCATCTGTCCGTAGCTTCCTTACCTATCATTTATCGCAAGATCCCTTGGTCACCTTCCTTTAGCTATCGTCTTCTAGAAAAACGTGTATCTGATCTATCTCACTTGTTTGTAAGGCACACTTCCCGAATTCCAGAAGTTTGCCCCTTGACCCGAAGTCTTCTAAACCTTAATGTCCTTATCCGAGTCATTCGCCACATCACAGTCGTAAACATTAGCACAAAACCAGTCCACTCGGAGTGGCACACCCTACAGCACCTGCTCATACTAGGATCATAACACTAGACATAATAGAACTATGGATGTGATATGAATTGTGTCATGTGTGATTTGTTCCTTCGTGCCCTGAACTACATCCTGGTCTGATTCTACTTGGGATACATAGGCAGCTCACGCAGAGCACGACCAACATTAGCCTCAGCATCATTGCATCTTTTGCAACTCTTTTTATCCTAAATCTATAGCCTCCAAAAGACCTGTCTCTTCAAAGCTTTGGCACTCGCTTGCGACATGCGTTGCCTCGCAAGTTCATGCCAAAAAGGGCCAAACTATAGACACCCCATTTTATCGGCTATCAGATTTAGGCCACTTGGAAAGTCTTCTTAACTCATTAGAGAACACCCATGATTTTTGGTTTGACTCGGAAACAATTAAAAATGGTCCATTTGGACCCAAACATTCCTTCCAGACATTCTGCCTCTGCTGTGACAGCAGCTTGGTAAACTTTCAACTTATTTTTCAGAAACCTTTTCCAAAAGGGTGGTCCCAACTTATTTTTCCCTTAAACTTCAATGTCTTAGGGAACTTTCTGTATAAAATGGGCCTCTAGATCATTTGTTTTCATTTCCTAAGATTTTTCAACATTTCAGTCGACAGTACGGACTCTGTTTCTGAGTGACCTCTATTGTTTATATGATTTCTCTCAATATGTGATAGTTATTGAAGATTGGATTTTTGAGTTGTGTTCAAGACACAATAAGGGAGATCGCCATAAAAAATCATTCATTAAAAACCTTCCAAACCCCTCTTTTCAATTTTCAGAATATCATGTTACTCTTCTGTCCACTATTCACAGCAAGCACACTTTTACTTTCCCCCTTTGATTTGATGATGACATGCACTCCAAATTAGTTCATGTCTTAGGAAGTAGTTCATGCTACATTTGTACATATACCATGATGATTTCATTCATTCATTCATACACATTCTAGGCTTCTAAGTCATTCTAGAAATCCATGAACACAAAGCACACTACAACCTTGGCACATTCTAGATACATACATTGCATCCATGCAAAGATTTTGGGTTTTTGTAACTCCCAATCTAAGGAGATTATAAGGAATGAATTTGATCACACGTTCATGCTCCCCCTCGATCTAATCTTCCTTTCTCATCCATCCCGGGGATTAAGAGGTCTTCTTTTCCTCAAAGATTAACATACATCATACTAGTTTGCTAAGCATATTTTGATTTCTTTGATTATTTATTTCAATAACAATTCATGTCCCCCTTTAGGTTAGGAAGTCTTGACTATTTGATATATGATTAGACGATTTTTCCTAGGTTTATTTGTGTGATCTTTCACTATGCATTGTGTGATATTCGGCTTAATATACCTATCATAGTATTAATTTTCGAACCATACATAGTATAAGATGATTATTTGGATGCTAATTGAGGCACGTCGAAAGACGGGGCGAGTTAAGGGTGTTTTAGTCGCGACAAAGGCTCCTTCCTCTCTCGTACCAAAACCCTGAGCCAAGTTCTTTGGTTATGAAGGGCCGGTGCCCTTTATCCATTTGGGTGAGTCAAAATTAGGTTTCTTGGTTTCTTAAAGACCAAGTGGTGACTCTGTATCTGTTTTCAACAAACCCATTCGCTTTCTTTGACCAGAATCAAATTTCAAACAAAAACAAACAAGTGGTGGAATCCCGCGTGTCCACATATGCGAATGTTGAAATAATGAAATTTGAATAAAAATGTAACACCTGTAATTTTTTCTGTCATTATAATATCAGCTTTTTCTAATTTCTGTATTGGATCCACTATATGATTATATTATTATTTTAATAATGTGCCGGTATGGACGTGTTGTAGTATTACCATATAGACTGTAGTAACCATACCGACTCGACCATAATAAGATTTAACTTAGTCCCGTACTCGGACCCGGACATTAAAAATAATACCAGTTTGTACGTATTTCGAGACTGACACGCATATTGAGGAACTGATACATATAAACCGAGGAAGTGGCACACAACCCAAGGTGGGTCCACATGGCCGGCCATGTGGCAACCATATGCCACCCTTTTGGACACATGTCCACTTGTAGGACACATGTCATAGCATGTATACATGCAAATGACAGCTAGCTCCTAGGATTTCTATATAACATGCACATGCATACATTAGACACTTTTAGACTCTCTTGAAATGTACATAAAATCTAAGAGAAGAAGTTGGGAGACTTGCATGTTCATGGCAAAATAGAAGAGAGAAGTTAGGAAGAAAACTAGAGCTCATCTCCCTCTCTAGCATATACCCTCACACATACACCCATACATTCTACACCCACACAACCTTGGGGACTTTGGAGTAGTAATTTAAAGTCCTAGAAGTTCAAGAGAATCCCAGAAGTTAATAAAGAAGGAGAAGAAGAAGGTGACACCATTGAAGTTGAAGTTAAGCTTCATCAGCATGGATCGCCTCAAAAAGTACTATGCTTGACCATTCCCCAAAACCATTTTCTTTCCAAACTTTGGCCCGAACTACGCTCGACCTGATTCCCACTCGGGGATACATAGGCAACTACATCGGTTCGGTCGCTCCACCCACAAAAATAGCCCAATTTCCTTCAAACTTTAGCTTGAACTACGCTCGACCTGATTCTCATTCGGGGATACGTAGGCAACCACATCGGCTCGGTCGCTCCACCCACAAAATAAGCCCAATTTCCTTCAAACTTTGGCCCGAACTATGCTCGACCTGAATCCCACTCGGGGATACGTAGGCAACCACATCGGCTCGGTTGCTTCACCCACCAAAATAGCCCAATTTCCTTCGAGCTTTGCCCCGAACTACATTGGACCTGATCCCTATTCGGGGGTATGTAGGTAGACTTTCAAAAAAGAAAAAAAGGATGGCTCGCTAGGTTGAAAATCCAAAAGGACGCCTAGGCAAAAGTTAGTGTTAAATCCAAAGTGAGCAATAACAAAAAAGACGAAAGAGCTCGCTAGGTCACCTAACTGGTGCCTAGGCAAAAATTATGAGCGTGTGAGAAAAATAAAGTCGCGGTCCTTACCATAACCCAGAAATCACCCTCCACACTAGGGGCAAACTTCGGCCACCCGCCTCGTTTGTCTAAACCTCCTCTAAACTAGGGGCAAACGTCGGTCATCTACCTCGTTTGCCTCACAACCATACATATCCCAAACTAGGGCCAAACTTCGGTCACCCGCCTCGTTTGCCTCTAATCATCCTAGCATGCCCAAATAAGTACCAAAAGCAAACATCTTATCAAAATCATACAACAAATGTTTTCAGAAAGCCAAATGCATAAAACAAGGTTCTCCAAGTAACCAAGGTTCACCGATAAACAAATTTTGAATATTACATAAGTAGGGATAAATGAAAACACGAAAGTTCTTTCAGAAAGCAATCACAAATATCAAAGACACTTGGAGGAAAGAAGCAGAATCAGTCAACCCTAGTTTTATTTTATTATTATTATTATTATCATTTTTTTATTTCTTCAAAGTCTCTAGAAATAAGCTCTTGCTCGACCGGCCCAGCCCCTGATGAAAGCAGCAATATTGGTGGCTCTGACTCTGGAAGCAAAGTCCCTCGCAGTAAACCCCCGGGGAACCTCTTGAACTTGCCCGTACTGTCTGTCCAATCAGCGAGGATGATAGAAGGAGGTTTCTCTCAGACCCATCGGCCATACTCTCTGGAAATCACCGAGACTAGTGGTCACAGCATAAAGGCCCCAATGCCTCACGATCCAGCATATGTCAGCCTCAGATAAAGCACCCATCATGCCCACCCAATCGACAGTATAATGAGGATGAAGCACAGCTCTACAAAAATAAACTGGCGGCACATTACCTGTCCATAACTGGAGGCGCTCGTAAAGCCAATCCTGTAACACTAAAGGCGCAGTAGAAGCGTTCCTTGATTGGAAGCGCGATCCAAACCATTCAGAGTTTCAGTCAGAACCATGGCCATGGGATTCCTGCTATGTTTCAACCCAAGGCACACGTGCACCAAGTCGATAGAAGCACTCGAGAACAAAAAGTGTGCAGTTATGCACAATATCAGAGCAGCCCCGCGGGTGGCATCATATACTCTAGGACTCCCAGGATTAGCATAATGGGCAATGATGGAAGCAATATCAAGAACCTCACCATGAATTAGCCGGCGGGAAATAGTAATGGAACAATTCAGATATTCAGCTAAGCCTCGCGTAGGACTAGGGGTATCAGCAGAAGGGAGAATCAGGTCAAAATCAGAATCGTAGCCAAGGATAGCAGAGAACTCCTCAAACAGGGGGCATATCTCCAGGCCATTGAAATTAAAGACATGGTTCACCGGGTCGCAGTGGACAATAGCAGCACGCATGAACTCAGCGTTTAAAGCCATCTGACGAAGAGAGAATAGCACGGTCAAGCCATAGCTAAAAAGGTTGATCCGTTCCACACCATCTGTCATGTTCAGCCAAGCTGTGAGTTGAGCGGGATCATACAAATCCATATTTTCTGTCCCACCTGTAAGGATTGGCTCGTCATCGCAGTAACATCAACAATCACAGAATCACAAGTGCACAGATATGTATATCGTCACACAATCACCAAATAAAAGCAAGCACACAACTGCGCCTTCAAACTGGAAGCTATCCGGCCTAAAAGGCAAAACATCACCACACTCTGCCAAAAGGTCAAAAATCATCCCATACATCATCCTACACATTGTCTTAAACATTGTCTGAATAGTCACATCATTCACTAGTATAACCCAATCAAAAACATAAAATGGAGATAAAACAAAATCCCCGCTTAGGAGGCCTCAGTCCTCCTCTTCTTCATCCTCTTTCGGACCACCCGGAGGATATATCGGCGATGGCCTCCTCCTACCACCTCTGCACCTCAGTCCAGTCTTCGACGAGCCAGCGTCACCCGCACGGTACTGCACACACAAATAAGATGAATGCAATCAGTAGGGAAACAATGAAAAGTACAAAAACAAAGTCGAGTCAGAAACCTACCAAGGACGCCGTTTGATTGGTGGCAAACTGCCGCATACCATCCATCTGTCAAGGGCAAAATTAGGATTAGAACCTCATAACCTTAAGGAGCGCAAAATTAGAGACATACCCGATGGTCTCGCGTGAGAACCAAAGACCATAAGCTAGACGCCAAGGCATGGCCCTCCTCTGCATAACTCCAGGGAACATTGAGGATGCCTGTTGGCTGGGTAGGATACCCACACGTGACCCGTGGCACCTTCATAACCTGAGGGAAGCCGTCTGCACCCAAAATGTTAACGGTCCAATCCCAAGGAGGGATAGGATCGGAAACTGGGGGAACCTGTCTCCTGTACATCTCGTGAAGCTGTAGGCACAAAACAAGTTAGGAAAAAGATTATTAAAAAATGTAGGCAACGGATAGAGACAAAAATGTAAAAGAAACTCACCTCCAAGAGTGGGAAGTTGGGCATCAGAAAGCGGCCACGGTAAGTCTCATAGCCAGTCTCAAAGAGAAAGTGATCCCAAACATCGGTACCAGCTAAAGCCGCCAGCAAAACATCACCTGAAAGGTTGCCGGCGCCCATCGCAGGAGGATCGTGAGGGACGCGATACCTTGAACCACCAACCACCTGTCGGGGCACCCGCTCGCCGAGGAACCATTGCCTGCTCTTGGTACTTTCCATCAGAAGTCTGCGAGAGGAAAGAGGTTTGACCACCTGTATCTCCTCTAGGGCAGCATAGGCAACCTATTCCCAAGGCGTCCAATCAACGCTAGCAGCCGTCAGCCCAGATAAGATGTTTCTGAGCAGAACGATCCGGTGAACCCCGCTCTTTACCCCGACAACGTCCCTCTGCCATCTCAAGCCTCGTGGGAACAAAAGCACAGGATCCATGCCATCCTCGTCTTCACCTGATTCATCAGCAGGGGAAGAAGCTAACATCTTCAGGTACTCAAAGCTCCAAAGCTGCACAGACAAAAGAAAAAATCAGAAAGAGTACAGAAATCAAAAAAGCCAGAAGATACAGTACATACCTCCCAAGCTCGCCAAAATCCCCCTGTCGATTTGACATCGCCCAGGGAAACTTCACCCATATGATTATAAAGGTGGGCCAGGGCAGCATCGCCCCAGTCGTAAGAAAGGATCTCACCAACGGTCGCCAGGCAAGAAAGAAGTCTCAAGCTCACCCGATCATTCCGTGTCGTAAAGATCGAGCAACCAAGGATATACAGAAGATACACCCTTAAAAGCTGAGAATTATTCAAGTTATGATTCCCTCTACCGTAGGCCCGGTAAAGACAACCACAAGGAAACCAGTGCCTCTCCAGATTAGGGGGAACAGCCCTAATCAACATCTCGATAGCCTCAGGGTCAATCTCATAGAAGTAGTCCAGAATCAGACGTTTCCTGCCAACCCTCAAACCGGTAATCATAGATAAATCAAAGGGCATCATGGTCATCTTACCAAATGGCAGGTGAAAAGTATTGGTGGTGTCCCACCATCTCTCAGCTAGAGCGTAAAAATATGCCAGGTCATTGCTACTCTTTGAAACCATGCGGACAAAGCCGCCAAACCCGGCATCGTCTACCATTCTCTTGACAGTAGGCGAGAGTTGAGTGTACCACAAAAAAGCGTGAGCGAGGCTACCGTGGCCCTTCAATGTCACTTCTGGCACCTGCACATACCAAAGACAACAAAAATGATGCACAAAATCACTATTCATGACCCGAGGTCCAATTTTAGAAAATCAACATTTGAGCACAAATCAAACTTCTAACGATCTCTAGGTGCACACTACGGCTCACAAAACTAGCATAATACATGGAAATAGTCCTAAACTATCGAAAGTTTCACATATCAAGCTCGCTAGAGCCGTGCACGAAAGATGATGTTGGGGGTCCCGTAAAATCAAGTCCGGGGTTTGGCTATCAGCTTTCATTCGTTCCTTGGCCTTTTTAGACGGTCTCCTCGAGCCCGAAGTCATGGATCTATAAAGAAAATGGAAGTGAAAACTAAATTTTCTTCTTAAAAATTAGAGCAAACCAAAACACCAATCAAAATTCAAACCACGGGGAAAGATTACTCACCTGAGCACGCACAAGCTGCGTCTTGACGGATTTTGGCTCCAAAAGCACACCAAAATGGCCAAGAGTGAGCTTGAAAAGCTCAAAAACCCGAGATATACACAAATAGTGTCTGGCCACCCAGTTCCACCACAGTACTGGCCAACTGCCGCCACAGAAATGGCCCAGTACTGCCGTGGCACTGCTCCCTATGGGCCCCGCTTTGCTCCATTTTGCCCAGTTTTGACCCGTTTTGGCCTTATTCAACCCATTTCTATCCCTCATCAGCCCCGGTGGCCCATTTCGGTTAAGATTTATGAGGTTTTACCCCCAATAGTCCAAAAGTCATCAGGGCTAGCTCTAGTATGCAGAAACTGAGAAAAATCGACTCTCGAAAGATCCGAATTGGTTGTTTCAGGACGACCGTCACAAATTTTGATCAAACACGAGAGTTTCAGTAACGAGTCCTGGTTTTTGGCTGGCACACCAAAGAAGCGGAAAGAGAGATTCTCCGAGAACCCTACATCATCCCCTGAGGACAGAAACAGAAAAACACCAGCTCTCAGAGGTCCCGACCGGCCCTCTTGGATTGAGCACCGAAAGAATTGATCAATCGTGAGAGATTCAGAGATGGGTCCTGGTTCCCGATCAAGAAAAGAGAGATTCTCCGAGAACCCTACATCATCCCCTAAGGACAGAAATAGAGAGATACCAGCTCCCGGAGGTCCCGACTGGCCCTCTTGGATTGAGCACCGAAATAATTGATCAACCGTGAGAGATTCAGAGATATGTCCTGGTTCCCGATCAAGAAAAGAGAGATTCTAAGAGAACCCTACATCATCCCCTAAGGACAGAAACAGAAAGATACTAGCTCCAGGAGGTCCCGACTGGCCCTCTTAGATTGAGCGCCGAAAGAATTGATCAATCGTGAGAGATTCAGAGATGGGTCCTGGTTTTCGATCAAGAAAAGAGAGATTCTTTGAGAACCCTACATCATCCCCTGAGGATAGAAACAGAAAGATACCAGCTCCCGGAGGCCCCGACCAGCCCTCTTGGATTGAGCGCCAAAAGAATTAATCAACCGTGAGAGATTAAGAAATGGGTCCTGGTTCCCGATCAGGAAAAGAGAGATTCTCCTAGAACCCTACATCATCCCCTGAGGACAAAAACAAAAAGATACTAGCTCCCACAGGCTCTGACCGTCCCTCTTGGATTGAGCACCGAAAGAATTGATCAAATGAGTCTTGGTTCCCAATCTGGAAAAGAGAGATTCTCCGAGAACCCTACATTATCCCCCAAGGACAGAAACAGAAAGATACTAGTTCCCATTACCCCAGCGAAAAGTAACAAAAGAGGAACCAACTCCCTAAAATTGGCCATCAAGAATAATCAGAACATCGCCCGCATCCAGATTTTGAAAACGAAGCACCGTCCTTCCACGACTCTGTATCTCCTGATTATCATGAGCTTTCTCATCTGTCCGTAGCTTCCTTACCTATCATTTATCGCAAGATCCCTTGGTCACCTTCCTTTAGCTATCGTCTTCTAGAAAAACGTGTATCTGATCTATCTCACTTGTTTGTAAGGCACACTTCCCGAATTCCAGAAGTTTGCCCCTTGACCCGAAGTCTTCTAAACCTTAATGTCCTTATCCGAGTCATTCGCCACATCACAGTCGTAAACATTAGCACAAAACCAGTCCACTCGGAGTGTCACACCCTACAGCACCTGCTCATACTAGGATCATAACACTAGACATAATAGAACTATGGATGTGATATGAATTGTGTCATGTGTGATTTGTTCCTTCGTGCCCTGAACTACATCCTGGTCTGATTCTACTTGGGATACATAGGCAGCTCACGCAGAGCACGACCAACATTAGCCTCAGCATCATTGCATCTTTTGCAACTCTTTTTATCCTAAATCTATAGCCTCCAAAAGACCTGTCTCTTCAAAGCTTTGGCACTCGCTTGCGACATGCGTTGCCTCGCAAGTTCATGCCAAAAAGGGCCAAACTATAGACACCCCATTTTATCGGCTATCAGATTTAGGCCACTTGGAAAGTCTTCTTAACTCATTAGAGAACACCCATGATTTTTGGTTTGACTCGGAAACAATTAAAAATGGTCCATTTGGACCCAAACATTCCTTCCAGACATTCTGCCTCTGCTGTGACAGCAGCTTGGTAAACTTTCAACTTATTTTTCAGAAACCTTTTCCAAAAGGGTGGTCCCAACTTATTTTTCCCTTAAACTTCAATGTCTTAGGGAACTTTCTGTATAAAATGGGCCTCTAGATCATTTGTTTTCATTTCCTAAGATTTTTCAACATTTCAGTCGACAGTACGGACTCTGTTTCTGAGTGACCTCTATTGTTTATATGATTTCTCTCAATATGTGATAGTTATTGAAGATTGGATTTTTGAGTTGTGTTCAAGACACAATAAGGGAGATCGCCATAAAAAATCATTCATTAAAAACCTTCCAAACCCCTCTTTTCAATTTTCAGAATATCATGTTACTCTTCTGTCCACTATTCACAGCAAGCACACTTTTACTTTCCCCCTTTGATTTGATGATGACATGCACTCCAAATTAGTTCATGTCTTAGGAAGTAGTTCATGCTACATTTGTACATATACCATGATGATTTCATTCATTCATTCATACACATTCTAGGCTTCTAAGTCATTCTAGAAATCCATGAACACAAAGCACACTACAACCTTGGCACATTCTAGATACATACATTGCATCCATGCAAAGATTTTGGGTTTTTGTAACTCCCAATCTAAGGAGATTATAAGGAATGAATTTGATCACACGTTCATGCTCCCCCTCGATCTAATCTTCCTTTCTCATCCATCCCGGGGATTAAGAGGTCTTCTTTTCCTCAAAGATTAACATACATCATACTAGTTTGCTAAGCATATTTTGATTTCTTTGATTATTTATTTCAATAACAATTCATGTCCCCCTTTAGGTTAGGAAGTCTTGACTATTTGATATATGATTAGACGATTTTTCCTAGGTTTATTTGTGTGATCTTTCACTATGCATTGTGTGATATTCGGCTTAATATACCTATCATAGTATTAATTTTCGAACCATACATAGTATAAGATGATTATTTGGATGCTAATTGAGGCACGTCGAAAGACGGGGCGAGTTGAGGGTGTTTTAGTCGCGACAAAGGCTCCTTCCTCTCTCGTACCAAAACCCTGAGCCAAGTTCTTTGGTTATGAAGGGCCGGTGCCCTTTATCCATTTGGGTGAGTCAAAATTAGGTTTCTTGGTTTCTTAAAGACCAAGTGGCGACTCTGTATCTGTTTTCAACAAACCCATTCGCTTTCTTTGACCAGAATCAAATTTCAAACAAAAACAAACAAGTGGTGGAATCCCGCGTGTCCGCATATGCGAATGTTGAAATAATGAAATTTGAATAAAAATGTAACACCTGTAATTTTTTCTGTCATTATAATATCAGCTTTTTCTAATTTCTATATTGGATCCACTATATGATTATATTATTATTTTAATAATGTGCCGGTATGGACGTGTTGTAGTATTACCATATAGACTGTAGTAACCATACCGACTCGACCATAATAAGATTTAACTTAGTCCCGTACTCGGACCCGGACATTAAAAATAATACCAGTTTGTACGTATATTGAGACTGACACGCATATCGAGGAACTGATACATATAAACCGAGGAAGTGGCACACAACCCAAGGTGGGTCCACATGGCTGGCCATGTGGCAACCATATGCCACCCTTTTGGACACATGTCCACTTGTAGGACACATGTCATAGCATGTATACATGCAAATGACAGCTAGCTCCTAGGATTTCTATATAACATGCACATGCATACATTAGACACTTTTAGACTCTCTTGAAATGTACATAAAATCTAAGAGAAGAAGTTGGGAGACTTGCATGTTCATGGCAAAATAGAAGAGAGAAGTTAGGAAGAAAACTAGAGCTCATCTCCCTCTCTAGCATATACCCTCACACATACACCCATACATTCTACACCCACACAACCTTGGGGACTTTGGAGTAGTAATTTAAAGTCCTAGAAGTTCAAGAAAATCCCAGAAGTTAATAAAGAAGGAGAAGAAGAAGGTGACACCATTGAAGTTGAAGTTAAGCTTCATCAAGCTCAAAACAACCTCTTTGCTCAATTTCAAGCTTTGGTGAGTAAATTGTGAGTAAATTGTGAGTAATTGTGAGTAATCTAACTCAATTTAGAACCCATATAATATGTACTAATGTTTAGTAGAAGTATGATGTTGTTGTGTTGAAGTTTTCATGACATGCAAGACAAATCCATAAATCTGAGAAACTGAAACTCTCAGAAGAACATAGTTTAGTAAAATGAATGTTTTGTGCAGCTCAAAAATCTGAAATAAGCTAGTTTTTTTTGTGGTAAACTATAACTCATTTATCTACAAATAAGTCTTCTATAACTCAGTCTAGAAATCACTCCTTCATGGGTGAAATGCATGTACAACGCAGTGTTATAAATCTGAGAAACTGAAACTTTCAGCAGAATATAGTTTAGTAAAATGAATGTTTTGTGTAGCTCCAAAATGAGAATTAAGCTAGGTGTTTTTTTGCAGAAAGCTAACTCATTTATCTACAAATAACTCTTCTATAGCTCAGTCTAAAAACCCCTACTTCATAGGTGAAATTCACGTACAATGCAGTACTATAAATCTGGGACAGAACAGTCCGAGATATAAGAAATGTCTTGTAAAATAAATAGTTTGAGTAGCTCAAAAATGTAATTGAAGCTAGATTTTTTTTGTACATGAAGATATTCCTATTATCTACAATGTTTTAGTTTTGAGTTTGATCTACAAAACAATTTATCATGCCCAAATAAATCATGTTAATTCAGTCAACACATTGAAAATGTATCTTTGCAGATTGTACAGCTTTTTGTATAATGTTTTGTTTATGCATGGTGTTGATTGTTGATGCTAGTTTTCCAGTACATGTGTTGTTATGAAAATCTCGTGCTATGGTAGTGCTATCGCGTAGATGAGTATGTTAAGGGTTTCGTCTATGTGTTTATTGGTATTAAATTCACGTTATAAATCCATGAGCTACGTGCTATGTTTCTATTGTTATGAATATAGTTTAATGACCGTTGGAAAGTTCATACCCAAACTATAAGTATATTGTATGGCACGATTATTGCGTTGATAAGTGATCGGGAAAGTTTCCATTGTAAGTATATTGAGAGAAAAATGGAATGTCGGACGTATAGCGAAATATTAACGGTTATAAATGGATGATATTAATGAACTAAACTACGAAACGTGAGAACGCGTTAAATAATGATAAAACCTTCGATAACATATTTAATGCGAATAAGGGACAATGGGCCTCGTTTCTAGTCGTGTGTCTACCGGTCAAAGTTGATTCGTGAACTTTCGTGTCGTGTTTGGATATTTCTTGTAAAATTGGTCTTTCGGTAATTCCATGGTGTCGATTGGTGAGTTATGTTTTGTTCCTTGATTTGAGGATCGGCATGACGTGTTCGGTCAAGTGCGGATGACCTAAGGATCGTCGTGACGTGTTCGATCAAGTGGTTGATTATTTTTCCGCACCCTTTGACTGAGGATCGGCATGACGTGTTCGGTTATGTACGGGTGACCTGAGGATCGGCATGACGTGTTCGTCCAAGTGATTATTAATTTCCCGTACCCTTGGTCTGAGGATCGGCATGACATGTTCGGTAACGTGCGGGCGACCTGATGATCGGCATGACGTGTTCGACCAAGAGATTGTTAATGTCCCGCACACTTATACCATTTGGGCGACAGTTTGAGTACCAGCTGGGCGACAATTATCTATTCATTGTTGAGTGTTGTTCTTTCTTGACCAGTAAATGCGTTTGGAGTTAAGGCTTCTTTCAGTCAATGTCATTGGTCAGTTCAGTTCTGGGTTAAGTTTCAAAAGGAATGATTGGGTTTAAATAAGACATGGTTTTGAGAATGAGAAAAGACGAACAAGACGTAGTATCGAGAATAAGAAATGATGAACGAGATATGGTTTCGAGAAATAAGAAGAGATGAAGAATAACTTACCTTAAGTGGTGGTAACCTTAAGAGGACCCTCACTTAGCTTAACCGCTAACGGCTTTTCATGCCGCTGGACCTTCCACGTCCAGCCTTTGCAGGTCCAGACGGAGCCAACTGCTATCAAGATGCCGACTTTACTACTGAAGACTATGCTAGTGAAGATTACTACGAGGAAGGCTAAGGTTTTGCCAGCTGAAGACTTTGGAGCTTTTCTTTTGTTATAGTTCTGTTATTATTATTATGTTAGTGATGTAATAGTTTAGCTGGTCCTGTAATATGTATCTTTTGGATATATTTTTGGCCTGTAATATACTACTGATGTAAGACTTGGATGTTTTAAATTTCTGCTTCCGTTGAACTTAGTCACTTTCCCATATCACATTATTGTTATAAGCATGTTTGGACAATCAGGTGACACTTACAACCAGTCACGTGTCTACGAACCCATAAAGGAAATTTATTTTTCCCTATTTTTGGTACTTCGGGGCATGACAAAAAAATTGTTCATTTTAAAAGGTAATAAAGATGGTGCGGGTGACTTGTTGAGGAGAACCCTCACGAGACTTTACTCGTCCAACTAGGGACACCTAGAGGTTTAAAAGGCTTGTTGCACAGGCTAAGTGCAATCGTGATCTATGCGAAAATGGAGTAGGAATTTTATCTTTATTAGTAGTTTTATTTTTATGTTCTTTTGGGTCGAGGACTAGTAAAATGTAGGTTTGGTGGTGTAAAAATTGATCTTGCCAGAATTAAGATATAAAGTATGCTTTACTTTCTAAAAATTTATAGTGCAGAAGTAAAGGTCGAAGCCGCATTGATTGATTACTTTTGTCCATTAATTAAGAAAACCTAAATCTATTTAGTTATAGAAAACAGAATTTTGATTGGTTGTTGATTTAATTCCTACTATTAACTAAACTATGAATTTAAATTATCGAATTATGGAAGCAATATTCTAAAATTAAACTAAGTAAATGAATGCAAGATTTAAAGCTGTTTTAATATGTGTGGACGAGATCTAGGATTACAAATCCAACACTAACTATGCATCGGGGGTCTAGACTTTCTATTTTAAATTTTATGATTGGATAGTTACGATCTATCATAGCTACAAGCCTAATAGTATCAACAAGAGGATGTTACTAGTTCAATCTAAGCATGACTCATCTTCGGTTCACATGAATTATCTACATATAACTAGGGTGTAGCATAACTCATCTTTCCTAAGCATGAATTATAAAAGATGTAAATATCGCATTCATACAAGCACTATTGTATATAAATATTCCTATCAATCACAGAAATCAATGAATATTGGGTTTAATAAGCACAAGGAAGAATCTAAGACAAGAATAAATCCAAAATGCTTTTGATTATTATCATTAAAATTCGATTATATATAAATAATCCTCAAACATCAAATTACTATCCAAATACATAACATCATAAAGTAAGAAAACAAGAAATCCCCCTTTACATAGTTAGGGTTTCAATGGAACGCTAGAAGAGAAGTTTAGTTGCGCATAATTGAAGAAAACATTGAGATGAAGTTGATTGTAGCTATCAGAAACCTTCAAAACTAGATCTTCTTCTTCTCTTGCCTCCAATGGATGTAAGTATTGATGTGTAAGGATGTGTGTAACCGTCTAGTTTGGAAGGTCATGTGACCTATATGTTGGATTGTCACGCGAGTGGGTCGCTTGCGTGATGTGGCTTTTCTTTGTTCTTTCTTTTTGATTTTTCTCCTTAATAAGCCTGGAACTCTAGCTTTCTTCTAAATCCAGAAAAAAACTGAAAAATAAAGTAAAAGTACACAAAAATAGGATAAAAATTGCTAACAAATGCGAATTAAGACGTGAAATTAGTACTTGTTCTCGTCTGATCACTTAGGGAGACATGTTAGCACGCATCTCCATTGGCTCAGAAAAGGCTCAGTCTAACCCTCTCCCAGATCTCCGATGACTCTCCCAGCACTGCCCCGGATAGTATGTTCACGCCAAGAGTGGTGTCTTACACCACCTTGAATCGGGGAGCTGATGTTTTCCCCGGATCCTAGTGAGCTGCCAGCCCATGCCTTAGCTGCTCGAATGGCTGTTCGCCGCTCGTGGGTTCTGCGGCTGGCCTCTTTCTCCTCTCGACCATCTGAGTAGTAGCGGCGGTCAGTCTGGCCCTCAACACCTCTGGATCACTCCTGGGACACTTTTTTGCAAAAGGAAAAGAAAGAAAGACAAGAGATTAGCATTCGGGAAAGCAATGAAAAAAACCGAGGCAATTTCACCCAAGCAGAGAAAGCTCAGCAGGGATGATTAGAGGAAATACAAGTGCTTCGACGGGATGATTCCAGACATTGGTGGGCAAGTCCGCCAAGCCCCTAATCCTGTCTGCCACTCGTCAAGGATGCTCGGTCAATCAGCTGACCACACTACAAAATAGAGCGTAGAAAGTTAGTTCCATGATTGCGGTAAAAACAAAAGAAAAGGAAAAAGAGATGCATGATGGGCTTATCCCTCAACTTCCCCACCCAGGAAGTCCTCAGTTGAATTCCCGGGCCTCTTCCACCCTTTGTTGTTACTTGAGCAGTTGGTGATGATTTTCCTCCACTACCAGGCCCCCAGGGAGAAGAATTTTACCTCCCTATGTAATATGAACGGTTGGTGAGTCCATAGGAACTCTTAAAGAGTGCATTCATACCCAAAGATATGGGGTCAGATGGAGATAGACCCCATCAGGAACCTCCAGCAGTTCGGGTCCAACTGCTGGGAGCGATCCCAAAATAGATTAGAATATCTCGGGCGACCAGATGGAGGGGGATACGGAAACCAGCCATAAAGTCGTCCTCGTATGGGGTCACAAACCCCGGTCGGTATATCTGAGCCCCTCCAGTGAGTACGGTCAAAGATCATTGGGTGGGAATGTCGTATTTAACCCTGATTTGCACGAAGTCAGTGGCACACAAACTGGATGGAATGAACTCATAGATGAATGCCACTTCAGGACTGCTCGGGATCGGTTCCTCGTTGCTCGAGCCTTGTGAGACGAAGGCTACTAGGGACTCCGGACCCACCTCATTGTCTGACACTTGGATAGGGATCCTACCTCCGCTATGTTGGTCAGACGAGGTTACGGAAGGAGGGTCTAAGCTTGTGTCTGGGGTTCCTGACTGTAATTGTTCGTCCACCGACCGGGAAGACGACTCAAATCCTGAATGACACATCTCTAAAGCTTCGATGACTGAGCGAGGGAGTAGCTGGCAACCTAAATAGGGGTTAGGGACTCCAAGTCTAAGATACAGGGGGGCAAGGTTAAAAGCTTTACAGGCAAAGTATACAAGGTTTTCAGTGTCAGGTAACACTCAGTTAAAACCACCGCAGGACACCCTAACTGTTTAAAGTGTTTAGTCACACCGCCAGATCTAATGAAAAAGCAGAACATAAGGAAGATGGTCCAGTTACAATGCAACAGTTCGATTACGCTCACGCGGACTTTGTTGGGTCCTCACCAGACCAATCTTTCCTTAACACGTCGCAACTAGTGACCCTAGGTTCCCGAGGCTACAACTCTATCCAACACCCGACTGTCCAAGGTGGCGGGTCTGGCCCCAAGTAATATCCCTAGTGAGTTCCCGAGCGGTCTATCAAATTGCACAGATTTCCAACCTTCATCTAATGAGGCATCACATTAGCCGCAAAAATGGGGGGCAGCTGATATGTGCAAAAATATCCAGTTAAGGTCGACCTCCGCCACCGTAGCAAGAAGTGTCGAGGTCTTCCAGTAATTGTGCTCACTATCCAATCATCCTAAGCTGTCCACCTAGGACCGCCCGGGTTCGACCCACAGGACGGGTGCACGATGCAATCTCACCCCACGATGGGCGCAGTTCGGGCGCGTCCCATGAGGTATTCTAGAAGGTTCTAGGCAGTTTCCTATTTCAGCTAAAAGACTAATGGAAATCCTAGATAGTTTCCTAACTACGTTAGGGAACTACAATATTTCGTTGTAATCGATTGTAATTCGGTTATATTACCTAATCAGTTCAATTACCTTATGAGGGTTGGTCTCTTGTATCTATTGATAGGTACAAAATTATCCAGTCAAAGTAAAATTGGCACATCAGCAGCCAAATGCCCAGTAACCCGGGATACTGGCATGTTGCTCGGCCGTGCCGGGTTATCCAACCTAGAACAGCCCAGTCAGTTAAAATTTCTCAGGAATACATATTGCTGATAGACCAAGAGAGGCGCAGTTTGGGCTTGATCCCGTGAATCACGCTGGATCGTTCCAGTAATTTCGCTACTCAATCCAAAGACTAATGGAAAGTAGAGGATGTTTCCTAAACCACTGAGGAAACATCCCATGATTTATGCTCATAAATTTGTAATTAAATTAGGCTTCTTAATCTGATAGTTACCTTGTGCGGGTGGTCTCTTGCACCTATAAAAGAAGCCACCCATCACCGCAAAGGGGAATCGCATTCTTAACCTAAAGAATAGCAAGATATATCAGTTTTACGCATACACCCGATTAATTTAGTGAGAGTGTTTCCCATTCTGTTGGCTCACCATAAGCACCGATGATATGTTAGTGAATGCACCCTAACGCACCAGTGGACGTGGGTCACCTTATTAATATGGCCGGACCATATACAATCCTTTGGTGTGTATCTCTCTCTCTAAATCTCTCTTTCCCAAATTCCAGCATCATCAGTTTGGTGCCGTCTATGAGAAACGACTACTTTCTCTGAAAACAATTTTTTGTCTAACAAACATGCCGCTGAAGGGTAAGAAGACCGCTGCTCTTAAAGGCCCGACGAATTTGCAGGCCTAGTAACCAACCACTTCTATGACCTCTGAGCAGGTCACCACGGCCTTGGCGCTGCTCTTGGAGGGCCAGTGAAAAACTCAGCAGCAGCTCGAAGCGTTGCTGGTGCACCAGGAAAAACTCCCTCAAATAGAGGAACAGCCCAGGAAGGGCGTGCTCGACCAGGAGCTCGTAGGGATTTGAAGGTGCGCACACTGAGCCTGTATCTCTGCCTGATCTGGGTCAGTTCAGGAACGACGAGCGTAGCCAGGCCCACCAGCGAACCCAACGACATTCCCGAATCAACCTACACTGAGTCGGTGACGCTAGAGAAATTATCAACAATAGGCATGCTGCCAGAAGGGAGGGGAATGACCGGACTGCTCGGGAGTCGGCCAAGGATCCCTCGACCAAGAGCCGAGAGGATCTTAGGCACATGATTTCCTGAAGCCGAAGCCGAAGCCGAAGCCGGGCCTTATCTCCGAGGACAACACACTTCGAGGAAGAGGCCTCATCAATTGACCTGCTGTACCATTCAGACATGAAGCAAAAGACTAGTCAGACGGATGTCAAGGCCCAGATTGGGGACCTCTAGAAATCGATCAAGCAGCTAAGCCGTAAGTCGCGCTATGATCACACTAATACAGAGATTGAATAGCCCTTCACTGACCGGGTCACAGGATTTGCCATTCTACGGAAGTTCAAGCTACCACACCTTGATTCTTATAATGGTTCAGACAGCCCAGTGGATTATGTCCGTACCTATAAGGCTCAGATGGCGCTGGTCACCACCGCCGACAAACTATTGTGTCTGGCCTTCCCCGACACTCTTAAAGGGCCAGCCACACAGTGGTTCAATGCTCTTAAACCCCGAGAAAACTCTTCATCAGCTAATTTGTGGGGATGCAAGACCGGTCACAACCGGATACCCAGCTATTGATTATTAAGCAGAGCAAGGGGGAGTTGATTCGAGGTGAAAAGTGCATGTTCATAGCGTATTACATGGTCTTTTATGCATACTTTTATTCCCAAAGTCCCTACATTTAGGTGCATTCTAATAACAATGTTCTTTTTATTGTGTTAAAGCTAAAATATATGTTTTTGCATTGTTTTATAGGTATTAGGATGTAAATCAATGAAGTGGAGCTAAAGAAAAGTGATTCTGGTGATGAGAACAACAGAAGCAGCTGAGAAAATGCCAATTTTGACAATGAAGACTTTAGATTTGGAAGATTTCCCCAGAGATATGAAATATAGATCATTGAGTTATGGTCGTGTGGCCACTAACGGGAGTTCAATCCGAGGTCTGAGTGAAATGTTATGACCATTCTCCCATCGGTGCTCAGAGCTGTCAAAATCAGAGAGTTCAATCGATTGAGGAGAGTTCAATCGATCGAACCTTCGATCGATCGAACTAAGCTTGATCGATTGAACATTATATTCACCCAAAAGTTACGTAAACTCTGTAGGAACCCTATATATAAGTCGTTTTGATGCCAGACGAAGGGAGGACGCTCCAGAACGCATAAAACAGCAGTTTAGGGTAGTTTTAGGGTTAGATTAGGAGTAGGTTAGGTTATATTCATGTTTATTTTTGCTCTTTTCCATTGTTTTATTGAAGATTGTTGAAGATTCAATTTTGTTTTAAGTTATTTACAAGTTTATTTCAGATTATTTACAGGTTTCTCTTATCCTTTTTCTCTAGTTGATTGTTTATTACTTTAGATACTTTGATTACTTTAGTTTGCTACTTCTGTATTAGTTTATTCATGTTTCCATAGTTTAGACATTGGGAATATGTGTTGAAACATTGATTTCCAACCTCTGCTATGCAATCTTTAGAAACCTTGAGCTCAATCGATCGAAGGTATTTCGATCGATGGAACCAGAGCCATAGTCAAGCGATCGAAGGCATTTCGATCGATTGAAGGATGATGCAGTGCGATCGATCGAGAGCGCTTCGATCGATCGAACTTGTTAATTCCTGAGATTATTCTTTTAAGTATTCCATGACTTTCTATTTTAGAAATCTGTCATCAAATTGTCTCTATAAGCTCAGTTTGTCACAACAGTTTTTTAGAATTTAAAGCCTTAAGGTTATTTTCTTCAATGACTTTTGAAAATCAATTTGAATGCTAACACCATTTAGAGTGCAAGTATTAACCATTGTTTTAAACCGTCTTCTAAGTATTTTAAATCACTTGTGATGATGTAGGCCCGGTCATGAAAGGGCTATTGATTCTTTATCTTTAGAAAAATACAGAATACTGAAGAGGGATGTACTCCATAGAGCGTTAATGAATATGCATGGTAGATGGTTAGGATTAATGTGGATTCACGTGTTTCCAACACCTTTAGTTTATTTATTTAATTAATTATGTTTCTTGATGTTTAGTTTATTATTTAGTTAAATTTAATTAATTAGGATTCGTTAGAACATCCACTCCCAACATTCTTATTTCCTTTTCCTTTTCTTTAGGTTGTAACTTAGTAGACATTCTCCCTATTCCTTCCCTATGGGATCGACCTGGACTTATCCAGTATTACTTCCACGATCACCTACACTTGGGTGTTGCACAAGAGCGCACAACTATTTAGTCGTGTCAAGTTTTTGGAGCCGTTGCCGGGGAAGGCAACTAGGTTAGGATTTTACTAAGTTACTTCCAAATTTTTCTTACTTTTCAAAAAAATAAAAATAAAATTTTAGGAAAAAAAAAATTAATAAAAACTTTGGACTTTTTCTCTCACAAGTAAATAAATAAAAATTTTATTGTTTAAAATTTTTGGATAAACATGTCTTATCCGTATTACCCTCCATACAACACAAGCACGAATAATAGGTACACACTTGAAAATCAAAATAGTTATTCCCAAGTTGGCAACCACCCACTTATGACGCGCTTTATCAACCCGAGTGCTACCAACAATTACAATGGGTAAATGATAGTGGTAGTCCCCCGTATTATCAAACGTATCAAGAACCTCCACATGAAGAGTTCTATCAACCGCAATGGGGCGATAACCAAAATAATAATGTAGGATATAGTAGTAGTTCCCACGATTACCAAATGCACCAAGACTTTCCCTTTGGCGAGTCTTGTCCACAAACACAATGGGATGAGAATTACTACCAACAACAATGGGGTGAAACTTCATATAGTAATAATGAGGATAATAACCAAGTTGAGGATAATGGTATGTTAAAATTGCTGCTCAATGAAATTAAAAGGCTAGATAGTGCACTTGATAAATTAGAAACTAGATATCAACAAGCATATGTTAGCCAACCATTAGAAGACTATACCAGTCCTTCAACACTACAACCTAAATTTTAAGACACTAACATTGGAATGGAATTAGATGGCAATGACGGGTTTATACCGAATGAGGTTAACAACTCACTCGAGAAAGTCATAACCCAACATGAACTCCAAAACCAAACCATTAAGCATCAAGCTGTAGAACCATCTTCTCCTCAATATACAATCCCAGACATCAACTCCTCCACTACCTTGATAAAATTGCACAATCTCTTTATCCAAAGCACCTCAATAGATGATATATATAGTGAGGAGAGTTAAAAGGATGAGAATGAGGATTTAAAAGATAATGACAGTTTATGTGATTGCACGCAACTAGGAAAGAAGGAGTTACCTGTTGACTCTACCCCTACCTTTGATAGTGATCCTAGGGAGGACATAATTGAAAAATCTAAATCATGTTTAGATTCATGTGATATTCACGAACCCTCACCTCTTTCGGCCGAAGAGGTGGTGTCACCAAGTTGCCCATCACCTATCCTCTTTATTAATCAAAGCTCTAATCCCAAGTGTGAAAGTTATGTGTACCCCACTATTGAACAAATAGAATATGTTGTGAAAGAGGATGGTAAGGATTCTAGCACATGTTTTTCACAAAATTTTAACTTTCATAATTCTTTGAGAGAAGACTTGGAAAATATTGAGCCCACATTAGATGATTTTAAACTTCAACAAGAAGCTAGTAAGCTACTAGACAGCTTGACTTTCTTGAGTAATAATGACATTGAGGCCCAAATAGATACCTTTATCCAAGTCCAGTCCAAAATTATTTACATAGAACAGAAATCCAATTCCTATTATCACATATCCATAGATTCTGTTCTAGAACAAGAGGAGGGTAGTAAAGCTTCATTAGAACATCACTTAGACCTTGCCCCGTTTATTGAACCATGGCCTCCGCCTGTTTTTGATAATAAAAAAATAGAGGTTGTTATAGAAAATACCAATCCTTGAGTATAATTCCTAAAAAGTGTGGTATTCCTCTTATAACTATGCCCAATAAATTTGGCAGCCATAGGTTTTGTATCATCTCCTCTGACCTTGAGCCTGACATTAGTTGGGGGAAGTTGCAATTTTATGAGGATCCCTACAGTCTTCACACTGTTAAATTATTTTATTGGGAATATCCTCAAAAATTTCGGTTATTACTTTATGATAAAAATCTTGATTAACCGAATTTATTTACTGAGTAGTTCTATTATATTCTCTATTTTTCCTTGTTGCTACTAATGATTTTGCAGGTAACATATAAAAAAAATGGATATTAACGCCTCGAGGTAACATCCTTCCTTCTCTCGCTTTACTTTACATGTCCATGTGCTTAGTTTAGAATATTGAGGACAAAGTTTAGTTTTAGTTGGGGGGGAGTGAGTCATTGCATGCCTCGTTTTCTTCTATTTATGATTTAATGTCAATATACCTGCTTAGCAACATGACTCAGTAAATCAAAATTGCAAAAAATTTTAAATTTTTTTTTTTTTTAATATAATAAAACGGTTCTTGTATTTCTCTCATAGTTAATGTAGTTAGTTATGATGCATTAGTGCTACTTTCTGTACGTTATTACCATGTAATATACTATGATAGTTTGTTTACTATCTTAGTTATAGTATATTTTATGCTTTTTAATCTTCAAACAACATTGAGCACATTGTGACAACCTTGTACTTAGCTAAAATGGATTAGTAAGCATAGCTTAGGTGTCTTGAAGGACTGTAGTGGAGACTAATAACCCAAGTGAACTTTTGTATCATTCTTTGTTTTTGAGGGTTTTATAAAATTACTCTTACTTTTTGATAAGCGTATTAATTCGTTGAAAGTCTCATTTTTCTTCTTCATTTTGACTGACCACTAGAAGAGAACATTCAGGATTTACCAAAATCTAGAGCTTTTGAATTTACTGAAATGAATAATCCTAATGAACTTAGAATATGATTTAGGCCATCTTTTGACCATACACGCATAATAGAGCCTTGGCCTACCTCTATTCTATTCCTTTACTTCACCTCTTGAGCATTATCATATTTACCTTGTCTACACAATCCTAAAGTCAATACCTAACTCGAAATTAGAGTTCAAGCCTCAGTTCTTTATTTAGGAGTGATTGGGATGTGTTGCATTGACAAGAAATTTGTTAGTGTGAATAAGGGAAAGTTGGCAAAAAGAAAAAAAATAAAAGAAAAAAAAAAAGAAAAAAAAAAGAAAAAGAAAAAAAAAGCATGAAAAGAAAAAAAAAAGTACCAATGGTTGTTACAAAAGAAAAAAACTAATAATAAAAAGAAGAGTGTGAAAAATATATTAAAAAAAAAAAGAAGAGAGAGATTGGAGATGTGGAAAAGTTTGAAAAGTTGTAGTAGACATTCCAATCACATCCTTTGACCCAATTAAATTATCACGAACCTCTTTCTTCTTAACCAAACACCTCTTTTTCAAAGTCCTGATGATTTTAAGTAAATTGGATTTGAAGTTAAGGTAATGAGAGAGTTCTCCACGGTATCTCGCTCTTCTAATGAAAAGTATCCTTTCATGAGACTTTGTGCACTATACAATTTCCGTTTTTCTATTTAGATATGAAAAGCATTAGATTCCATTTACATTTACTCTTTATAGCTTCCATATCATGAGTGATAATTATTACACCGAATTCGGAGTGATTTCATCTTGGGAGTGTAATCCCGGTGAGAGTTGAGTCAAAATGAACGTCTTGATAGTGTCTTAGGTTATGCAAGCTTTGAAATTAAAGTTTTGTATTTTGGTTGTCCATTCACACACACACACTTGAAGATTAATAGGTATGAAATATTCTAATGACTTTGATAGTAGATTAACTATAATGTGTGTTGCATGGCTATGGCATACTGGAGAGTTTCGTGATATTGTTGAGCTTAACCACATTGCTAAATGAGAGGAAAAATTTTCTTGAAAAAATTTAAATGAGAACTATTACCATAAATATGAATTTTGTGAGTAAATTCAGTGCAAACTCTCACGAGACAACACTCATCCACTAGGGGAAACCTAGGGGTTTAAAGGCTTGTTGCATACGCTAAATGCAATCGTGATTCTTGCGAAAGTGATTTAGGATTTATACTTTCTTTTGTTTTCAATTGTTAGAGTTAATTAAACATTGCTGTAGTTCGCTTCATTGCTAGGGACTAGCAACGAGCTAGTTGGGGGGTGTGATTCGAGGTGAAAAGTGCATGTTCATAGCGTATTACATGGTCTTTTATGCTTACTTTTATCCCAAAAGTCCCTACATTTAGGTGCATTCTAATAACAATGTTCTTTTTATTGTGTTAAAGCTAAAATATATGTTTTTGCATTGTTTTATAGGTATTAGGATGTAAATCAATGAAGTGGAGCTAAAGAAAAGTGATTCTGGTGATGAGAACAACAGAAGTAGCTGAGAAAACGCCAATTTTGACAATGAAGACTTCAGATTTGGAAGCTTTCCCCAGAGCTATGAAATGTAGATCATTGAGTTACGGTCGTGTGGCCGCTAACGGGAGTTCAATCCGAGGTCTGAGTGAAATGTTATGGCCATTCTCCCATCGGTGCTCAGAGCTGTCAAAATCAGAGAGTTCAATCGATTGAGGAGAGTTCAATCGATCGAACTAAGCTTGATCGATTGAACATTATATTCACCCAAAAGTTACGTAAACTCTGTAGGAACCCTATATATAAGTCGTTTTGATGCCAGACGAAGGGAGGACGCTCCAGAACGCAGAAAACAGCAGTTTAGGGTAGTTTTAGGGTTAGATTAGGAGTAGGTTAGGTTATATTCATGTTAATTTTTCCTCTTTTCCATTGTTTTATTGAAGATTGTTGAAGATTCAATTTTATTTTAAGTTATTTACAAGTTTATTTCAGATTATTTACAGGTTTCTCTTATCCTTTTTCTCTAGTTGATTGTTTATTACTTTAGATACTTTGATTACTTTAGTTTGCTACTTCTGTATTAGTTTATTCATGTTTCCATAGTTTAGACGTTGGGAATATGTGTTGAAACATTGATTTCCAACCTCTTCTATGCAATCTTTAGAAACCTTGAGCTCGATCGATCGAGGGTATTTCGATCGATCGAACCAGAGCCATAGTCAAGCGATCGAAGGCATTTCGATCGATTGAAGGATGATGCAGTCCGATCGATCGAGAGCGCTTCGATCGATCGAACTTGTTAATTCCTGATATTATTCTTTTAAGTATTCCATGACTTTCTATTTTAGAAATCTGTCATCAAATTGTCCCTATAAGCTCAGTTTGTCACAATAGTTTTTTAGAATTTAAAGCCTTAAGGTTATTTTCTTCAATGACTTTTGAAAATCAATTTGAATGCTAACACCATTTAAAGTGCAAGTATTAACCATTGTTTTAAACCGTCTTCTAAGTATTTTAAATCACTTGTGATGATGTAGTCCCGGTCATGAAAGGGCTATTGATTCTTTATCTTTAGAAAAATACAGAATACTGAAAAGGGATGTACTCCATAGAGCGTTAATGAATATGCATGGTAGATGGTTAGGATTAATGTGGATTCACGTGTTTCCAACACCTTTAGTTTATTTATTTAATTACTTATGTTTCTTTATGTTTAGTTTATTATTTAGTTAAATTTAATTAATTAGGATTCGTTAGAACATCCACTCACAAAATTCTTATTTCCTTTTCCTTTTCTTTAGGTTGTAACTTAATAGACATTCTCCCTATTCCTTCCCTATGGGATCGACCTGGACTTATCCAGTATTACTTCCACGATCACCTACACTTGGGTGTTGCACAAGAGCGCACAACTATTTAGTCGTGTCAAGTTTTTGGCGCCGTTGCCGGGGAAGGCAACTAGGTTAGGATTTTACTAAGTTACTTCCAAATTTTTCTTACTTTTCAAAAAAATAAAAATAAAATTTTAGGAAAAAAAAAATTAATAAAAACTTTGGACTTTTTCTCTCACAAGTAAATAAATAAAAATTTTATTGTTTAAAATTTTTGGATAAACATGTCTTATCCGTATTACCCTCCATACAACACAAGCACGAATAATAAGTACACACTTGAAAATCAAAATAGTTATTCCCCAAGTTGGCAAGCACCCACTTATGACGCACTTTATCAACCCGAGTGCTACCAACAATTACAATGGGTAAATGATAGTGGTAGTCCCCCGTATTATCAAACGTATCAAGAACCTCCACATGAAGAGTTCTATCAACCGCAATGGGGCGATAACCAAAATAATAATGTAGGATATAGTAGTAGTTCCCACGATTACCAAATGCACCAAGACTTTCCCTTTGGCGAGTCTTGTCCACAAACACAATGGGATGAGAATTACTACCAACAACAATGGGGTGAAACTTCATATAGTAATAATGAGGATAATAACCAAGTTGAGGATAATGGTATGTTAAAATTGCTGCTTAGTGAAATTAAAAGGCTAGATAGTGCACTTGATAAATTAGAAACTAGATATCAACAAGCATATGATAGCCAACCATTAGAAGACTATACCAGTCCTTCAACACTACAACCTAAATTTTAAGACACTAACATTGGAATGGAATTAGATGGCAATGACGGGTTTATACCGAATGAGGTTAACAACTCACTCGAGAAAGTCATAACCCAACATGAACTCCAAAACCAAACCATTAAGCATCAAGCTGTAGAACCATCTTCTCCTCAATATACAATCCCAGACATCAACTCCTCCACTACCTTGATAAAATTGCACAATCTCTTTATCCAAAGCACCTCAATAGATGATATATATAGTGAGGAGAGTTAAAAGGATGAGAATGAGGATTTAAAAGATAATGACAGTTTATGTGATTGCACGCAACTAGGAAAGAAGGAGTTACCTGTTGACTCTACCCCTACCTTTGATAGTGATCCTAGGGAGGACATAATTGAAAAATCTAAATCCTGTTTAGATTCATGTGATATTCACGAACCCTCACCTCTTTCGGCCGAAGAGGTGGTGTCACCAAGTTGACCATCACCTATCCTCTTTATTAATCAAAGCTCTCATCCCAAGTGTGAAAGTTATGTGTACCCCACTATTGAACAAATAGAATATGTTGTGAAAGAGGATGGTAAGGATTCTAGCACATGTTTTTCACAAAATTTTAACTTTCATAATTCTTTGAGAGAAGACTTGGAAAATATTGAGCCCACATTAGATGATTTTAAACTTCAACAAGAAGCTAGTAAGCTACTAGACAGCTTGACTTTCTTGAGTAATAATGACATTGAGGCCCAAATAGATACCTTTATCCAAGTCCAGTCCAAAATTATTTACATAGAACAGAAATCCAATTCCTATTATCACATATCCATAGATTCTGTTCTAGAACAAGAGGAGGGTAGTAAAGCTTCATTAGAACATCACTTAGACCTTGCCCCGTTTATTGAACCATGGCCTCCGCCTGTTTTTGATAATAAAAAAATAGAGGTTGTTATAGAAAATACCAATCCTTGAGTATAATTCCTAAAAAGTGTGGTATTCCTCTTATAACTATGCCCAATAAATTTGGCAGCCATAGGTTTTGCATCATCTTCTCTGACCTTGAGCCTGACATTAGTTGGGGGAAGTTGCAATTTTATGAGGATCCCTACAGTCTTCACACTGTTAAATTATTTTATTGGGAATATCCTCAAAAATTTCGGTTATTACTTTATGATAAAAATCTTGATTAACCGAATTTATTTACTGAGTAGTTCTATTATATTCTCTATTTTTCCTTGTTGCTACTAATGATTTTGCAGGTAACATATAAAAAAAATGGATATTAACGTCTCGAGGTAACATCCTTCCTTCTCTCGCTTTACTTTACATGTCCATGTGCTTAGTTTAGAATATTGAGGACAAAGTTTAGTTTTAGTTGGGGGGGAGTGAGTCATTGCATGCCTCGTTTTCTTCTATTTATGATTTAATGTCAATATACCTGCTTAGCAAGATGACTCAGTAAATCAAAATTGCAAAAATTTTTCAATTTTTTATTTTTTTTAATATAATAAAACGGTTCTTGTATTTCTCTCATAGTTAATGTAGTTAGTTATGATGCATTAGTGCTACTTTCTGTACGTTATTACCATGTAATATACTATGATAGTTTGTTACTATCTTAGTTATAGTATATTTTATACTTTTTAATCTTCAAACAACATTGAGCACATTGTGACAACCTTGTACTTAGCTAAAATGGATTAGTAAGCATAGCTTAGGTGTCTTGAAGGACTGTAGTGGAGACTAATAACCCAAGTGAACTTTTGTATCATTCTTTGTTTTTGAGGGTTTTATAAAATTACTCTTACTTTTTGAAAAGCGTATTAATTCGTTGAAAGTCTCATTTTTCTTCTTCATTTTGACTGACCACTAGAAGAGAACATTCAGGATCTACCAAAATCTAGAGCTTTTGAATTTACTGAAATGAATAATCCTAATGAACTTAGAATATGATTTAGGCCATCTTTTGACCATACACGCATAATAGAGCCTTGGCCTACCTCTATTCTATTCCTTTACTTCACCTCTTGAGCATTATCATATTTACCTTGTCTACACAATCCTAAAGTCAATACCTAACTCGAAATTAGAGTTCAAGCCTCAGTTCTTTATTTAGGAGTGATTGGGATGTGTTGCATTGACAAGAAATTTGTTAGTGTGAATAAGGGAAAGTTGGTAAAAAGAAAAAAAATAAAAGAAAAAAAAAAGAAAAAAAAAAAGAAAAAGAAAAAAAAGCATGAAAAGAAAAAAAAAAGTACCAATGGTTGTTACAAAAGAAAAAAACTAATAATAAAAAGAAGAGTGTGAAAAATATATTAAAAAAAAAAAAGAAGAGAGAGATTGGAGATGTGGAAAAGTTTGAAAAGTTATAGTAGACATTCCAATCACATCCTTTGACCCAATTAACTTATCACGAACCTATTTCTTCTTAACCAAACACCTCTTTTTCAAAGTCCTGATGATTTTAAGTAAATTGGATTTGAAGTTAAGGTAATGAGAGAGTTCTCCACGGTATCTCGCTCTTCTAATGAAAAGTATCCTTTCATGAGACTTTGTGCACTATACAATTTCCGTTTTTCTATTTAGATATGAAAAGCATTAGATTCCATTTACATTTACTCTTTATAGCTTCCATATCATGAGTGATAATTATTACACCGAATTCGGAGTGATTTCATCTTGGGAGTGTAATCCCGGTGAGAGTTGAGTCAAAATGAACGTCTTGATAGTGTCTTAGGTTATGCAAGCTTTGAAATTAAAGTTTTGTATTTTGGTTGTCCATTCACACACACACACTTGAAGATTAATAGGTATGGAATATTCTAATGACTTTGATAGTAGATTAACTATAATGTGTGTTGCATGGCTATGGCATACTGGAGAGTTTCGTGATATTGTTGAGCTTAACCACATTGCTAAATGAGAGGAAAAATTTTCTTGAAAAAATTTAAATGAGAACTATTACCATAAATATGAATTTTGTGAGTAAATTCAGTGCAAACTCTCACGAGACAACACTCATCCACTAGGGGAAACCTAGGGGTTTAAAGGCTTGTTGCATACGCTAAATGCAATCGCGATTCTTGCGAAAGTGATTTAGGATTTATACTTTCTTTTGTTTTCAATTGTTAGAGTTAATTAAACATTGCTGTAGTTTGCTTCATTGCTAGGGACTAGCAACGAGCTAGTTTGGGGGTGTGATTCGAGGTGAAAAGTGCATGTTCATAGCGTATTACATGGTCTTTTATGCTTACTTTTATCCCCAAAGTCCCTACATTTAGGTGCATTCTAATAACAATGCTCTTTTTATTGTGTTAAAGCTAAAATATATGTTTTTGCATTGTTTTATAGGTATTAGGATGTAAATCAATGAAGTGGAGCTAAAGAAAAGTGATTCTGGTGATGAGAACAACAGAAGCAGCTGAGAAAACGCCAATTTTGACAATGAAGACTTCAGATTTGGAAGATTTCCCCAGAGCTATGAAATGTAGATCATTGAGTTACGGTCGTGTGGCCGCTAACGGGAGTTCAATCCGAGGTCTGAGTGAAATGTTATGGCCATTCTCCCATCGGTGCTCAGAGCTGTCAAAATCAGAGAGTTCAATCGATTGAGGAGAGTTCAATCGATCGAACCTTCGATCGATCGAACTAAGCTTGATCGATTGAACATTATATTCACCCAAAAGTTACGTAAACTCTGTAGGAACCCTATATATAAGTCGTTTTGATGCCAGACGAAGGGAGGACGCTCCAGAACGCAGAAAACAGCAGTTTAGGGTAGTTTTAGGGTTAGATTAGGAGTAGGTTAGGTTATATTCATGTTTATTTTTCCTCTTTTCCATTGTTTTATTGAAGATTGTTGAAGATTCAATTTTATTTTAAGTTATTTACAAGTTTATTTCAGATTATTTACAGGTTTCTCTTATCCTTTTTCTCTAGTTGATTGTTTATTACTTTAGATACTTTGATTACTTTAGTTTGCTACTTCTGTATTAGTTTATTCATGTTTCCATAGTTTAGACGTTAAGAATATGTGTTGAAACATTGATTTCCAACCTCTGCTATGCAATCTTTAGAAACCTTGAGCTCGATCGATCGAGGGTATTTCGATCGATCGAACCAGAGCCATAGTCAAGCGATCGAAGGCATTTCGATCGATTGAAGGATGATGCAGTCCGATCGATCGAGAGCGCTTCGATCGATCGAACTTGTTAATTCCTGATATTATTCTTTTAAGTATTCCATGACTTTCTATTTTAGAAATCTGTCATCAAATTGTCTCTATAAGCTCAGTTTGTTACAACAGTTTTTTAGAATTTAAAGCCTTAAGGTTATTTTCTTCAATGACTTTTGAAAATCAATTTGAATGCTAACACCATTTAGAGTGCAAGCATTAACCATTGTTTTAAACCGTCTTCTAAGTATTTTAAATCACTTGTGATGATGTAGTCCCGGTCATGAAAGGGCTATTGATTCTTTATCTTTAGAAAAATACAGAATACTGAAAAGGGATGTACTCCATAGAGCGTTAATGAATATGCATGGTAGATGGTTAGGATTAATGTGGATTCACGTGTTTCCAACACCTTTAGTTTATTTATTTAATTACTTATGTTTCTTTATGTTTAGTTTATTATTTAGTTAAATTTAATTAATTAGGATTCGTTAGAACATCCACTCCCAACATTCTTATTTCCTTTTCCTTTTCTTTAGGTTGTAACTTAGTAGACATTCTCCCTATTCCTTCCCTATGGGATCGACCTGGACTTATCCAGTATTACTTCCACGATCACCTACACTTGGGTGTTGCACAAGAGCGCACAACTATTTAGTCGTGTCAAGTTTTTGGCGCCGTTGCCGGGGAAGGCAACTAGGTTAGGATTTTACTAAGTTACTTCCAAAATTTTCTTACTTTTCAAAAAAATTAAAATAAAATTTTAGGAAAAAAAAATTAATAAAAACTTTGGACTTTTTCTCTCACAAGTAAATAAATAAAAATTTTATTGTTTAAAATTTTCGGATAAACATGTGTTATCCGTATTACCCTCCATACAACACAAGCACGAATAATAGGTACACACTTGAAAATCAAAATAGTTATTCCCCAAGTTGGCAAGCACCCACTTATGACGTGCTTTATCAACCCGAGTGCTACCAACAATTACAATGGGTAAATGATAGTGGTAGTCCCCCGTATTATCAAACGTATCAAGAACCTCCACATGAAGAGTTCTATCAACCGCAATGGGGCGATAACCAAAATAATAATGTAGGATATAGTAGTAGTTCCCACGATTACCAAATGCACCAAGACTTTCCCTTTGGCGAGTCTTGTCCACAAACACAATGGGATGAGAATTACTACCAACAACAATGGGGTGAAACTTCATATAGTAATAATGAGGATAATAACCAAGTTGAGGATAATGGTATGTTAAAATTGCTGCTTAGTGAAATTAAAAGGCTAGGTAGTGCACTTGATAAATTAGAAACTAGATATCAACAAGCATATGATAGCCAACCATTAGAAGACTATACCAGTCCTTCAACACTACAACCTAAATTTTAAGACACTAACATTGGAATGGAATTAGATGGCAATGACGGGTTTATACCGAATGAGGTTAACAACTCACTCGAGAAAGTCATAACCCAACATGAACTCCAAAACCAAACCATTAAGCATCAAGCTGTAGAACCATCTTCTCCTCAGTATATAATCCCAGACATCAACTCCTCCACTACCTTGATAAAATTGCACAATCTCTTTATCCAAAGCACCTCAATAGATGATATATATAGTGAGGAGAGTTAAAAGGATGAGAATGAGGATTTAAAAGATAATGACAGTTTATGTGATTGCACGCAACTAGGAAAGAAGGAGTTACCTGTTGACTCTACCCCTACCTTTGATAGTGATCCTAGGGAGGACATAATTGAAAAATCTAAATCCTATTTAGATTCATGTGATATTCACGAACCCTCACCTCTTTCGGCCGAAGAGGTGGTGTCACCAAGTTGCCCATCACCTATCCTCTTTATTAATCAAAGCTCTCATCCCAAGTGTGAAAGTTATGTGTACCCCACTATTGAACAAATAGAATATGTTGTGAAAGAGGATGGTAAGGATTCTAGCACATGTTTTTCACAAAATTTTAACTTTCATAATTCTTTGAGAGAAGACTTGGAAAATATTGAGCCCACATTAGATGATTTTAAACTTCAACAAGAAGCTAGTAAGCTACTAGACAGCTTGACTTTCTTGAGTAATAATGACATTGAGGCCCAAATAGATACCTTTATCCAAGTCCAGTCCAAAATTATTTACATAGAACAGAAATCCAATTCCTATTATCACATATCCATAGATTCTGTTCTAGAACAAGAGGAGGGTAGTAAAGCTTCATTAGAACATCACTTAGACCTTGCCCCGTTTATTGAACCATGGCCTCCGCCTGTTTTTGATAATAAAAAAATAGAGGTTGTTATAGAAAATACCAATCCTTGAGTATAATTCCTAAAAAGTGTGGTATTCCTCTTATAACTATGCCCAATAAATTTGGCAGCCATAGGTTTTGCATCATCTCCTCTGACCTTGAGCCTGACATTAGTTGGGGGAAGTTGCAATTTTATGAGGATCCCTACAGTCTTCACAGTGTTAAATTATTTTATTGGGAATATCCTCAAAAATTTCGGTTACTTTATGATAAAAATCTTGATTAACCGAATTTATTTACTGAGTAGTTCTATTATATTCTCTATTTTTCCTTGTTGCTACTAATGATTTTGCAGGTAACATATAAAAAAAAATGGATATTAACGCCTCGAGGTAACATCCTTCCTTCTCTCGCTTTACTTTACATGTCCATGTGCTTAGTTTAGAATATTGAGGGCAAAGTTTAGTTTTAGTTGGGGGGAGTGAGTCATTGCATGCCTCGTTTTCTTCTATTTATGATTTAATGTCAATATACCTACTTAGCAACATGACTCAGTAAATCAAAATTGCAAAAATTTTTAAATTTTTTATTTTTTTTAATATAATAAAACGGTTCTTGTATTTCTCTCATAGTTAATGTAGTTAGTTATGATGCATTAGTGCTACTTTCTGTACGTTATTACCATGTAATATACTATGATAGTTTGTTTACTATCTTAGTTATAGTATATTTTATGCTTTTTAATCTTCAAACAACATTGAGCACATTGTGACAACCTTGTACTTAGCTAAAATGGATTAGTAAGCATAGCTTAGGTGTCTTGAAGGACTGTAGTGGAGACTAATAACCCAAGTAAACTTTTGTATCATTCTTTGTTTTTTAGGGTTTTATAAAATTACTCTTACTTTTTGAAAAGCGTATTAATTCGTTGAAAGTCTCATTTTTCTTCTTCATTTTGACTGACCACTAGAAGAGAACATTCAGGATTTACCAAAATCTAGAGCTTTTGAATTTACTGAAATGAATAATCCTAATGAACTTAGAATATGATTTAGGCCATCTTTTGACCATACACGCATAATAGAGCCTTGGCCTACCTCTATTCTATTCCTTTACTTCACCTCTTCAGCATTATCATATTTACCTTGTCTACACAATCCTAAAGTCAATACCTAACTCGAAATTAGAGTTCAAGCCTCAGTTCTTTATTTAGGAGTGATTGGGATGTGTTGCATTGACAAGAAATTTGTTAGTGTGAATAAGGGAAAGTTGGCAAAAAGAAAAAAAAAAAGAAAAAAAAAAAGAAAAAAAAAAAAGAAAAAGAAAAAAAAAGCATGAAAAGAAAAAAAAAAGTACCAATGGTTGTTACAAAAGAAAAAAACTAATAATAAAAAGAAGAGTGTGAAAAATATATTAAAAAAAAAAAAGAAGAGAGAGATTGGAGATGTGGAAAAGTTTGAAAAGTTGTAGTAGACATTCCAATCACATCCTTTGACCCAATTAAATTATCACGAACCTCTTTCTTCTTAACCAAACACCTCTTTTTCAAAGTCCTGATGATTTTAAGTAAATTGGATTTGAAGTTAAGGTAATGAGAGAGTTCTCCACGGTATCTCGCTCTTCTAATGAAAAGTATCCTTTCATGAGACTTTGTGCACTATACAATTTCCGTTTTTCTATTTAGATATGAAAAGCATTAGATTCCATTTACATTTACTCTTTATAGCTTCCATATCATGAGTGATAATTATTACACCGAATTCGGAGTGATTTCATCTTGGGAGTGTAGTCCCGATGAGAGTTGAGTCAAAATGAACGTCTTGATAGTGTCTTAGGTTATGCAAGCTTTGAAATTAAAGTTTTGTATTTTGGTTGTCCATTCACACACACACTTGAAGATTAATAGGTATGAAATATTCTAATGACTTTGATAGTAGATTAACTATAATGTGTGTTGCATGGCTATGGCATACTGGAGAGTTTCGTGATATTGTTGAGCTTAACCACATTGCTAAATGAGAGGAAAAATTTTCTTGAAAAAATTTAAATGAGAACTATTACCATAAATATGAATTTTGTGAGTAAATTCAGTGCAAACTCTCACGAGACAACACTCATCCACTAGGGGAAACCTAGGGGTTTAAAGGCTTGTTGCATACGTTAAATGCAATCGCGATTCTTGCGAAAGTGATTTAGGATTTATACTTTCTTTTGTTTTCAATTGTTAGAGTTAATTAAACATTGCTGTAGTTTGCTTCATTGCTAGGGACTAGCAACGAGCTAGTTGGGGGGTGTGATTCGAGGTGAAAAGTGCATGTTCATAGCGTATTACATGGTCTTTTATGCTTACTTTTATCCCCAAAGTCCCTACATTTAGGTGCATTCTAATAACAATGTTCTTTTTATTGTGTTAAAGCTAAAATATATGTTTTTGCATTGTTTTATAGGTATTAGGATGTAAATCAATGAAGTGGAGCTAAAGAAAAGTGATTCTGGTGATGAGAACAACAGAAGCAGCTGAGAAAACGCCAATTTTGACAATGAAGACTTCAGATTTGGAAGATTTCCCCAGAGATATGAAATGTAGATCATTGAGTTACGGTCGTGTGGCTGCTAACGGGAGTTCAATCCGAGGTCTGAGTGAAATGTTATGGCCATTCTCCCATCGGTGCTCAGAGCTGTCAAAATCAGAGAGTTCAATCGATTGAGGAGAGTTCAATCGATCGAACCTTCGATCGATCGAACTAAGCTTGATCGATTGAACATTATATTCACCCAAAAATTACGTAAACTCTGTAGGAACCCTATATATAAGTCGTTTTGATGCCAGACGAAGGGAGGACGCTCCAGAACGCAGAAAACAGCAGTTTAGTGTAGTTTTAGGGTTAGATTAGGAGTAGGTTAGGTTATATTCATGTTTATTTTTCCTCTTTTCCATTGTTTTATTGAAGATTGTTGAAGATTCAATTTTATTTTAAGTTATTTACAAGTTTATTTCAGATTATTTACAGGTTTCTCTTATCCTTTTTCTCTAGTTGATTGTTTATTACTTTAGATACTTTGATTACTTTAGTTTGCTACTTCTGTATTAGTTTATTCATGTTTTCATAGTTTAGACATTGAGAATATGTGTTGAAACATTGATTTCCAACCTCTGCCATGCAATCTTTAGAAACCTTGGGCTCGATCGATCGAAGGTATTTCGATCGAACGAACCAGAGCCATAGTCAAGCGATCGAAGGCATTTCTATCGATTGAAGGATGATGCAGTCCGATCGATCGAGAGCGCTTCGATCGATCGAACTTGTTAATTCCTGATATTATTCTTTTAAGGATTCCATGACTTTCTATTTTAGAAATATGTCATCAAATTGTCCCTATAAGCTCAGTTTGTCACAATAGTTTTTTAGAATTTAAAGCCTTAAGGTTATTTTTTTCAATGACTTTGAAAATCAATTTGAATGCTAACACTATTTAGAGTGCAAGTATTAACCATTATTTTAAACCGTCTTCTAAGTATTTTAAATCACTTTTGATGATGTAGTCCCGGTCATGAAAGGGCTATTGATTCTTTATCTTTAGAAAAATACGGAATACTGAAAAGGGATGTACTCCATAGAGCGTTAATGAATATGCATGGTAGATGGTTAGGATTAATGTGGATTCACATGTTTCCAACACCTTTAGTTTATTTATTTAATTAGTTATGTTTCTTTATGTTTAGTTTATTATTTAGTTTAATTTAATTAATTAGGATTCGTTAGAACATCAACTCCCAACATTATTATTTCCTTTTCCTTTTCTTTAGGTTGTAACTTAGTAGACATTCTCCCTATTCCTTCCCTGTGTGATCTGCCTGGACTTATCCAGTATTACTTGCACGATCACCTACAATTGGGTGTTGCACAAGAGCACACAACCATTTAATCGTGTCAGGAGTCCTTAAAAGACTACGATTATTTCAATTAGCAGAGGCTCCAGATTCATATACTAGACGAAGCAATCGCCACTATCTCATTCAACCTCGACCTACCGGTGACCTTGGTGGAACTCTCCGAGAGGGTTGGAAAGTATATTGACACGGAAGAATTCCTAAAAAAACAAGTATGCCAGCCTTACGGGAGATGAGTCCCCAAGATCTAAGCATAAGTGTGAGGGCTCCGAAAAGGGCCCGAGAAAGAAGCCAAAGCAAGAACAATAAAGAGGTGGTCGGGATCAAGCTCTAGTTGCCTTCGCTCCACTTTCCCAGCCTATCTATGAGGTCATGGCCGTCGCGGAAACCCAGTGGCTGCTCCATCAGCCGACAAAGCTGAGGAGCCTATCTAGGAAGAGAAACACGGACAAATTCTGTCGGTATCATAAAGACCATGGCCATGACACGGAGGATTGCTTTAAGCTTAAGATGGCCATCGAAAGGTTGATAGAACAGGGCTATTTGGTTGAGTTCATCGCAATAGACATACGACCTAGGCCGGACACCCGAATCCCCGAGCAACCCCAATAACTCGAGTAAATCAACGTGATCTGTGGAGGAACCTCAGGCGGAGGGCACTCACAGTCGGCCAATAAGAGACATGCTCGGGCATCCCGAGCGGATGTTTGGCAAGTCCAATCTACTGAGTCCCGACCAACCGATGTGTTAACATTATCATCCGACAACGTGAAGGGCTTGCACTGCCCCCACGACGGCCCGCTAGTAGTGACGATCTCCGTAGCCAACTATACGATGAAGAGGGTGTTGGTGGACACAGGCAGTTTCTCAAAAATTCTCTTCGCCTCGGCGTTCGACCAGTTGGGCATCTCAAGGGACAGACTCCGCCCGGTTGCCACACCTTTGGTCGGATTCAATGGCTCAAGCATGCAGCCCCTCATCATGATCGATCTCCCAGTCCTTATGGGTACGTAACCCCAGCAGACCTCCTCACTGGAAAAATTCATGGTTGTAGAGTCCCGTCAATCAAGCCAAAGCAACTGTGTTAACTTAGAGCCTGGTGCTTAACTTCCCGACCCCTAACGGTCTCGGTAGCCTACGAGGAGACTAGGCAACTGTCCAGAGTTGTTACGTCAGTTCCCTATACTGGGAGGCCATTGCAGAAATGTTGAACATCCAGGAGGTAGACCGAAGAGATAAAACCCCATGGAGGAACTGGAATACGCGGTGATGGACCCTCAACTTCCCGATCGGTCCGTCAGCATCAGGACTCACTTGGAGCCAGGCCTTAAGAAAGAGTTGATTCGGTTCCAGCCACAGAGCCATGACATCTTTTCTTGGAGTCATGAGGACATGTCTGGGATTAACCCCTGGGTTATATCCCACCATCTTAACACCGACCCGGACTCCCGGCCAGTCAAGCAGAAAAGACGGGCATGGCTCCAAAGAGACAAGCAACAGTACAGGAAGCGATTGAAAAGCTCCTAAAGGCAAATTCCATCAGAGAAGCGACTATCCCGATTGGTTGGCGAATGTGATGCTAATCAAGAAAAGCAACGGGAAGTAAGGAATGTGTGTGGATTTTACCGATCTGAACAAGGCCTACCCCAAGGATTGCAACCCACTACCAAGGATAGACCTCCTTGTAGATTCAATGGCAGGTCACTTACTCCTCTCATTTATGGATGCTTAATCCCCGGGGATGAGGAAAGTGAAGCCCTTTGACCTCAAGAATGCCAGGACGACTTACCAACGTCTGGTCAATCAGATGTTCAGGGATTTAATCGAGAAATCAATGAAAGATTACGTCAATGATCTTTTGGTCAAGAGCCGAGACAAGTCCGACCATCTAGAGCATCTGGCCGGGGCTTTCAGCATCTTACGAAAGTTCTAGATGAGGTTGAACCTGGACAAATGCACATTTGGCGTCTCATCCGGGAAGGTCCATTTTTGTATCCTCATTTTCAAAGAAAATATTCAAAATTTTCGAGAATTTTGTTGAAAGATCTCATCATCTAAACAAATTCTTTTCAAATGAATTTCGAAAACTTTAAATACTCGACCTTTGAAGGGGTAATAAGGATCACAATGAAAGGAGAAATTAGCGCACTTGGCATGGGTGAGGATTTTATGTGCTTATATGTCTATATGTTAGAATGAGGATTTTCTTTTCCTTTGCATATTGAGTAGGCACACACACATGTATTGCATTCGTGTAACATATGAACCATTCATAAAAAGGTTTTACCAAGTATTTGCAATCAATACAATCAAACAAAAATAAAAAGGATAATGGTAATGAAAAAGAAATGACAAAATGAAAATTCTTTTTTAGGGCAAAAATAGCATCTGGTTCAAGCATTGTCTGGTTTAAAGGTCCCAAAGCAAGGTTAGTAATACTTAGGTGGCATACTAAGGGAGTACCGGGGAAGTAGAAGAATTGACGGCGATAGTAGAAAGATAGGAAGAGCATAGGAAACGGTTGGCTGAGAACATGAATCGTATGATGAACATGATAGAATTAATGACTCGCCAGTCACAGCCTTTTAATTTGCAAGTTGTCGACCCACCCCCTCCAGCGGTAAGAGAAGAAGATTGGTTTGATGATCAGGAGGCACAGAGGGATGATATATTACAAGCTAATAGAGAAAGAGAAAAGACTGAGGAAGAAAGGGTAATGGCTGAGAAAGTCAAGAAGCTTGAGAGAGTGTTACGTAACGCCCAGGGAGTTGATACCTGTTTGTTGGAGGTAGAAGCACAATATGATGGGGTCTACGAGACACTACCTGTCAGTTTTAAAATGCCTATCTTTGAGAAATTCGATGGAACAGGGAATCCTCACAGCCATATGATGATGTGTATCGGAGCTTTCGAACCTAGTGGGCTGCACTGCCACGATGGACGTCTTATTTTAGCAGAGATTGACTGGGGCTACCGTGGCCTTTTACCTCACACTCGATCCAAGTAGACTAGGTTCTGGGAAGATGTGGTTAAAACATTTGTAGAATAGTATGAGTACAACCAAGACTTGGACATCACAGTCTGGGATTTGGAAACCACTAGACAAGGAACTAGGAATCATCTGCTGAATACTTGAGTACATGGAGGGGAAAGGCAGCTAAGATGGTGCAAAGGCTGTTTGAAAAAGAAAATATCCTGATGATAATGAAGAATCTCTAACCTATCTACCAGGAGAAGATGAGGTTCTAATCAATCAACGCTTCAACCAAAGTCCTTGATGTGGGGACAAGGATAGAAGACGCAATCTAGGAAGGAGGAATTAAGAAAGAGGAGCAGCCAAACAAATATAGGAGGCCAAGCTACGGGTCAAATGGAGGACTTTCAAGGGGACACTCTGGCCCCACCGATGTCAATGCACTAAGTGATCCAGATAAAAAATTTGACATAACCCAGAGTGCAGGAGACAGGCAACCAAGGAAGTTCTCAAATTTAGGGGTGTCACTATCAACCGCCCTTGATAGTCTGATGGCAAAGGGGCATCTTCGTCTGTTGGAACCTCAATCTTTACCAAATCTGCTTTTGCTAAGCTTTCGAGAAGATCTCTATTGCAAATTTCACTAACAAAAGGGTCATGCTATAGATCCATGCACAAGGTTGAGGCACGTAATTCAAGATCTCATTGATAATAAAGTAATATCTAAACCACTTGTCAAAGTTCCCGACATTACAAGGAATCCGCTGCTGAGTCATCATGCTATACTACTACCACAAGGCCTCTATTTCTTGGGGGTAGAAGAGATGACCTTCTATCCATCTAAGTTGATTAGTAAAATTGGGAAACCAAGGAAGCCTTACCAAACACTCAAAGAATCTGAAATCTGTACTCTGGGAAATCAGTCGGGAAGATGTGGAGAGGGAATGACAAAGAAAATAGATTGGAGGGATCAGGAAACTAACAAAGCTGATAGGCGAGATGTAGATTAAGTGGAAGATGACTTGTGGTGCGAGAGTGACGAGGAGACAGAAACGAGGAAGGAAAGTTCAAAAGTTACTTTAGAAATTGACAATCTGTGGGCAAGAGAGGAAGACAGTCATCTAACCCGATCAGGGACACACTTTAAACCACACGAGCTAGAGGAAGATCACTCGGGGAGAGAGTTAGACAAAGGAAAAGGGAAGATGAATGAAGAAGAGGAAGAGGATAGGATTTTAAAGAAAATGAAGAAGACCTGGGCCAATGTCACCATCTGAGGGTTGTTGATCGCTTCGAAACATCACAGGCAGACAGTTCTGGATGACTTGAATCAGTCTGATGTCTCTATCGATATAGCACCAGAGGATCTCATGGGAATGATCAACAGAATTCTGACCCTGGCTATCACCATCTCCTCAGATGACTTACCCCCCAGAGGGCTCATTCATAATAAGCCATTATACGTCACTATTGAATGCTTGGGGAATACTGTACTTGCTTATCTCGTTGACAATGGGTCTGCTCTAAACGTGTGTCCATTTTGAACAGCCAAGCGAATGGTTCTGGATGAGTCAACTTTCATACCATCTGAGCAGAAGGTAAGAACATATGATAACACTCAAAGGATGTTCATGGGTATTATCTTCCTCAATCTCACCATCAAGCCTTTAGAAAAAAAAATTGAGTTTCAGATCATCGACATCCCTACCTCCTTCAACTTGTTGTTAGGTAGACCATGGCTTGATAGTCTTGGTGTCATCCATCAACAATTCATCAGAAAGTCAAGTGTGTTTGGAAAAGCAAGGTTTGCGATATTCTTAGAGATAGTTGGGTCTGTCTGTCTGAAGCTTTGTCAAGCGCAATGATTCTAGAGGTACAATTGTAGGAAGAGGAAATGAGTCTGGGAGGGTTTGAATTCATCAACATGTTAAAGGGGGTAAAGCCAAGGGAATTCCTGCCACTATATTTTGATTAGTATATCAGAGTTCCTAGGAATTCCCATATATCTGGGTTATCAGCCATTGAAGAAGTAATTGAAGGAAAAAAGGAAAACAACTAATGCACCGATGGTCCCATGTCAGAAAATGGTCAATGAGTACATTATGAAGAAAGGAGAAGATTTCCCCTTTTATGGATTTTCAAAGCCATGGTTGGATCAGAAAGATAATTGCTTAAAGCCAGGGTTTAAGATCTTTTTCCCCCATAAATTCTCTAAATTTGAAGACTAATACTTACAAGTACCCATGAAGTCTACTGCCATTAAAGATTGGATCGGTACGCTAGAGGGTCCAATTATGCAAGACCTGTTGGGCAGAAGAAATGCGAAAATCAAAGAAAAAGGCCCAGAAGAGGTTATAGAAGCTGAGATATAGAAGAGTATGATGAAGATATGGTGGAAGAGGTGCTGGGAAAGGACATGAGGAACAACAAAGGCAAAGAGAATGAAGTAGAAGTAGAATAACTATAAAATGAGGAGGAAATCGAGAGTGAGACAGGGAATCTGTTGAGCTACCATATTGTGGAACTCAAGAAAGGGGTAAACAAAGAATGGGTTTTTTAGTCTAGTGATAAGTATTCCCCCTCCCTAGAGTCTGTAATGGCCCAAATGAGGCATCTTACTATTACTATATCTATTGTAATCAACACGAACAAAATTAATGAAAGTATGACTATTTATGCCTATTCAAATGCGCTTAATGGATGTGATGACCATGAAATACCGAGCAAATTGCAAAAACTAATTGACAAAGAAAAAAGAATCTGCATGCAAAAATCATTGAGAACACTGTAACGATAAATTTTGGAAATGAAGATAACCCACAAAATGTCTTTATTGGCTCTACACTTACTAATGAAGAAAATAAAGAATTAATTAGTCTATTCAATGAATTCAAAGATGTCTTTGCATGGTCTTATAGTGATATGCCAAGAATTGATCCAGAGATAGTCCAACAACATATCCCTCTCTTGTTGAAAAGTAGTTAAAAGCTGGTTTCTTAATGGACATCGAGTATCCTGAATGAACTGCCAACATTATGTTGATTCAGAAAAAGGATGGTCGTATTAGAGTGTGCGTTGATTTTAGAGATTTAAACAAAGCAAGCCCTAAAGACAATTTTCCTTTACCTCATATCGATGTACTAGTTGATAACACCGCGGGGCATGAACTCTTCTTTTTTATGGATGGGTTCTCAGGATATAATTAGATTCTTATGGCAACCGAGGATAGGGACAAAACCACCTTCATCACGCCTTAGGGTACGTATTATTATAGGGTAATGCCATTTAGACTCAAGAATGCAGGGGCAACGTATTAGCGGGCCGCCACCACATTGTTACACAATATGATTCTTAAGGAGGTTGAGGTGTACGTAGACGATATGATCGTGAAGTCTAAGAAGAGGGAGGAAAACCTGGGGGCATTATGGAAGTTCTTCAAGATGTTGAGATGGTTTAGAATGATGCTAAATCCACAAAAGTGCACTTTCAGTGTTACTACCAGGAAATTGTTGGGATTTCTTATCACCCGAAGAGGAATAGAGGTGGATTCGACCAAAATTAAAGCCGTAGGCGAGATGCAGCCACTGAAAAATGAGAAGGAGCTGAGAGGATTCTTGGGTAGTATACAATTCATTAGCCGCTTCATCTCAAAACACACCTTAACCTGTGACCCACGATTTATATTGCTTAGGAAAGGAGAGATGTTCGAGTGGGATACCCTATGCCAACAAGCCTTTAACAAAATCAAGATCTATCTCCGAAATCCACCTGTACTATTACCACCCGCACCCCTGAAGGCCTTTATTACTATACCTTTCTATGTCTAAAGATTCGATGGGGTGTATGTTGGCCTAAGAAGGAGAAGAAGGGCACGTGGAAAAGGCCATTTATTATTTGAGCATAAGGATGACTGGTTATTAGCTAAACTATTCAGATACTACATGTTAGCCTTCCCCATAACCCTAATATTCCAGATGGATCCACTCAAATACCTGTTTGAAAAACTTATTTTGACCAGTAGGATTTCCCGATGGACCATGATGTTGCCTGAGTTCGATATCAAGTATGTCATTGCCAAATCCGTAAAGGGGAGAGCCGTCACTAAGTACCTTGCCGATCTTGTGGTAGAATTTGAGGAAATGGGTGAGTTTCATTTCCCAAATGATGGAGTGATGGGGATAGAGGAAAATCTGTGGACAATGTATTTCAATGTAAAAGCTAATCAATCAGGCTATGGGGTTGGGATCATCCTTGTAGTACCTAATGGAACCCCTACTCTGTTAGGTGTCAAGCTTAAGTACAACTAAACCAATAATACGATAGAGAACAAAGCATGCATAATTGGGATAGAAGCAGCATTGGCCTTAAAAGTGGAAAGGGTTGATGTTTTCGGAGATTCTAACCTGATTATATCCTAAGTGAAGGGTGATTGGAGGGTAAAGTATGAGAAATTGATACCTTACCACGAGTACCTGGAGAGCTTGAAAGTACAATTTAAGAGAATTTCTTTTTAATGTCTCCCTGTGAGGAGAATCTACAAGCCAACTCCTTAGCAACCGTAGCCTTAATGATACAAATCCCCTCAGGAGCCACCATGGTCCCACTGTCCATAGAAGTAAGAAACCAGCCTTTATTTGAAATGATCATAGCTATAGAAGAAAAGGGTGAAGTTCCTTGGTATGAGGATGCTTGGAATTTCATTAAGAAGGGAGAGTACCATGAAGGAGCTTCAGAGAAGGATAAGAAGGCGATACGAAGATTTTTTGCTAATTTTGTGATCCATGCGGATAAGCTGTGGAAAATGTCTTACATCGGGTACACAATCTGGAGTGTCTATATGGAAAAGAAGCTAAACGAATGATGGAGGAAATACACAAGTTAATTTATGGGCCCTACATAAATGCGTACATGTTGGTAAAGAAGATAATCCGGTAAGGGTATTACTGGGCGACCTTAGTGTAGACACCCCATTTTGTCGGCTATCAGATTTAGGAGACCCATAGCTTGGTGGTTCACAATGATCGTAAAAGACTCAAAAGGACTCTTGGAAGTCAGCTCTATCTCTCAGAATGCTCAGAATGACCAAAATACCCCTGAAAGCCCGAAGACTCCCAGATTTGGTCCCAAAGTTCTGAAAACATGCTATGTCGTAAGAAAAATGATAAAAATGAGTTTTTAAGTAAAACTGGATGAAATCGTCAGCTCCCAGAGACCCCCGGAAGTCCCGGAAGTTCCCCGAAAGTCCCCATTGACCGGTTTGACCAAGATTTGACCAGGTTTGACCAGAGTTTGACCAAGTTTGACCAAGTTTGACCGAAATCGTCCGAATTCACCGGAATCATTAGAAAAGTATTAAAATGAGTTTTAAAAGAGAATAGCGCGAAAACGTCGGCTCCTGGGAGCTCCCGGAGGTTCCCAGAACTTCCCGGGAATCCCAGGTTTGACCAGTTTGACCAAGATTTGACTTTGGAATCGGGGCACCGAAACAATTTTCAAATATTTTTCATGGATACTAGAGGTCAATAGCTTTCCAACGGTATATCGCACGTAATTCCTGGATTTAAAACGAATTTATTTTGAATTTCTGAAGGTGAAAAAGGCGATCAAATCAGCTTTTATCGCGAATACCGCAAAACTTTTCAAAGTGACCTATCCCCGAACTATTTTTTATGTAAAGTAGACTCCATTACCTTTCCAACGGTATATCACAACCTTAATTTGGAGTTCGTATGCATTTTCTGTGAATTTCGGACAAAATAGGGCCTTTTCGCGAATACCGGAACCTCTGGGGGCCTAAACGTAAATTTCTGGGCGTCTGAGGAGCAGTGCTGCCGCGGCACTGGCCCACTGCCGCCGCGGCACTCAAACCTCGCAGAGTCCATTTTTGTAATTTTTTTGGGGGTCCAATTTGATTAATTGAAAGCCAAAACGACATAGTTTTATGTTCACAGTTGTTTGGGACCAATGGGAGTACTTCTAAAACCCCAAAACCACCCCAAATTGGCCTATTTAAACCCCCCATTGCTCTTCATTTTGGGGGAGCCAAGTGCAAAGCTTGAAAACTTGTAGAGAAGAAGAGAGATAGAGATAGGTTTAGAAGAGAGAAAGGGAGCTTCTCCCATTGATTTTCCATAAGAAAGTGAGTTTTATTCTTGTTTTCTTCCATCATCCTTCTATATACTTCACATTCAAAGTCCACTCCAACCCTCATTCTTGAGCATTCATGAGATAGGAAGCTACTTCCATGTCCAAATGTCAAAATCTATGAGTGAAACACCAAGCTACAAGTCCAAAATCACATTGATTATCATCTATTGATTGCTATTTACTTGCTTTGATTATATATATGTTCATCTCTCCTTATCTCATTTCTTTTTCTTTTCTTTATTTACTTACTAGTTCATCATCATCTAAGTGATGACATGAAGTTTGGGGTGAGTGAATCCTTATGGATAGTAGCTCTTGACCTCAAAAACATGTTTGATAGATGATGATCATAACCTCAATACTTCCAAGGTATTCTTGGAATGTATTGAAGTTATGTCCAAAAATAAAATAAATCTCTCCAACAATCTTGGAGGTTCTTAAATGATGAGTTTGATGTAGGTATTCTAAGTGGCTATGATCCTTATTGAGTGTTGAAAACATGTTTTCAAAACATCTATTTCAAAACCCCTCTCAATCCCTCTCATTTGGTTTCAAGAAACAAAACTTTGTTTTCCCCAAAATCTTCAAAACAATGAGTCAAAACAGTGAGTGAGTTGAGTTTAAAGATTTTTCTAGAACTCAATACTCAACATATGGATACGAGGCCACTTGGAAAGTCTTCCTAACTCATTGGAGAACACCTATGATTTTTGGTTTGACTTGGAAGTACTTGGAAATGGTCCATTTGGGTCCCAACATTCCTTCCAAACATTCTGTTTTTGCTGTCACAGCAGCTAGGTCAACTTACGACCTCTTGTCCAGAACACTTTTCCAAAAGGGGTGGTCCTAACTTATTTTTCCCTTAAAATTCAATGTCTTAGGAAACTTTCTGTATAAAATGGGCCTCTAGATCATTCTTTTTCATTTTCTAACATTTTCTAACATTTCAGTCGACAGTACGAACTCTGTTTCTGAGTGACCTCTATTGTTTATATAATTTCTCTCAATCTGTGATAGCTATTCAAGATTGGCCTTTTGGGTTGTGTTCTAGACACAATAAGGAACATCTCCATAAAAAATCATGCATTGAAAACATTCCTATCCCCTCTTTTCAATTTCCAAAAGATCATACTACTGTTCTGTCCACTATTCACAGCAAGTACACTTTAACTTTCATTCTTTGATTTGAGGCTTATATGCATTCCAAATTAGTTCATATCTTAAGAAGTGGTTCATACTACATTTGTATACATCCCATGTTGATTTCATTCATTCATTCTTGCCCATTTTAGACTTCTAAGCCATTCTAGAAATCCATGTACACAAAACACACTACAACATTTGCACATTTTTAGATGCATACATTGCATTCATGCAAGATTTGGGGTTTTTGTAACTCTTAATCTAAGGAGATTATAAGGAATGAACTCGATCACTCGTTCATGCTTCCCCTTGATCTATTCATCCTTTCTCATCCGTCCCGGGGATTGAGAGGTCTTCTTTTATCAAAGAATAACATGCATCATTCTAGCCTTGCTAAGCATATTTTGATTTCTTTGCTTATTTGTTTCAATAACAATTCATGTCCCCCTTTAGATTAGGAAGTCTTGATTATTTGATAGATGATTAGACGATCTTTCCTAGGTTTATTTGTGTGATCTTTCATTTTACATTGCATGATATTTGGCTTAGATCTTATGAATGATATCTTATATTTTGATCTTCCAATTTCAAGTTTTCTTATGTGATGTAATATACTACAATAGTATTAATTGTCGAACCAAACATAGTATAAGATGATTATTTGGATGCTAATTGAGGCCCGTCGAAAGACGGGGCGAGTTGAGGGTGTTTTAGTCGCGACAAAGGCTCCTTCCTCTCTCGTACCAAAACCCCGAACCAAGTTCTTTGGTTATGAAGGGCCGGTGCCCTTATCCGCTTGGGTGAGTCAAAATTAGGTTTCTTGGTTCCTTAAAGACCAAGTGGCGACTCTGTATCTGTTTTCAACAGACCTATCTTCTTTCTTTGATTCAAATCAATTTCAAAACAATCTCAAACCAGAGAGAAGTGGTCCGAAGCCCGGTATCCACAATCTGGCGACTCTGCTGGAGATTTTTATTTTAAAACAAAATAATACAGAGGTTTGACTCATAAGAAGCATCCTTAAAATCATCTTTTTACTGTGTCTGGTTCACTGCATTGCACTCTTGCATTTCCCCCCTCCGACTGTGTCTGAAACGCGGCGCTGACATTGTTCAGGTCTTGCTGTGCCAGGGCACAAGTCACCGTTGATACTGTACCTTCCAAGGTATATCAAAAAGAGTAAAAACCTCCGTACTGTCTCTCCGACGGTATATTGGAACTCTCGTCAACGGACCCTCTTCGACTAAACCCAGCCTTTGCATATAGATTCCTGTAGAACCTTTCATAGGACTGTTCATTTATCTTTTCAGATAGGACAATGTGATATAACTGCTGTATGCCCTGGCGGGATTACCTGCGCGATGTAGACGCTTATGTGGCATAGAACAGAACCTCTTTTCTTATGATTCCCAAGGCAATCACTCACATGTGATCACATTGAGTTGACCTGCCTAAGCATCATGACAAGGATGTCTGCTCCATGCTCGCAAAGATATACACCGCAAACCTTGTTTGTTGGTCCTAAGACATAGGAGTATGAAAACTTGCTAGACAGTATGATCACCATCATCACCTATCCTCGTCGTATACCCCTATTTCTTCCAGAAACTCTACCCAACTCATCAGGATATCCCTGTTTCCCCTAGGAACTCTGTCCGAATCACCCAGATTTCCTAGAAATCCCTATTTCTCCCCAGAATACCCAGAAACTTCAATTTTCCTTAGAAACTCCGATATACTTGTTTCTCCCAGAAACTCTGTCCGACTTACCCAGTTATACCTGTTTTCCCAGAAGCTCTGTCCAAATCTCCCAGAATACCCAGAAACTTCAATTTTTCTTAGAAACTTCGATATACTTGTTTCTCCCAGAAACTCTGTCCGACTTACCCAGTTATACCTGTTCTCCCAAAAGCTCTGTCCAAATCTCTCAGATTACCCAGAAATCTCAATTTCTCCCAGAAACTCTGATATACTTGTTTCTCCCAGAAACTCTGTCCAACTTACCCGAGTTTTCATGTTTTACCATAAGCTCTATCCAAATCTCCAAGATTTCCCAAAATTTCCAACAACTCCATCCAAACTTCCCAAAAATGCCTAGATGTACCAATTTCTCCCAGAAATTTTGATTTCCCAATTTCTCCTAGAAGCTCAGTCCAAATTAACCAGAAATCCCTATTTCTCCTAGAAACTCCCATGACTTCTAGAAATTTCTCCGAATCTCTATTTTTCCCAGAAACTCTGTCCAAAATTCCCGAAGTATCCCGGAAATCCCTGTTGTCCCTTGGTGATCATACTGGAAAGTAAGGTTAGCACACTCTGTATAGTTTAGGACCTTACTTACTTAACTGCTGTATGTTAGAAGTAGGGGCATCATATAGATCAAGGCCTGCATCCGCATGCTTGTCTCATGTGCATACACAATTCATGTTAGTTCGCTTGCACGCACATCTTGTCAGTCTCACATGTGTCAGTCTCTACACATCAAATGCATACGTATCATCATCCCCACCCATCTCAATCGTTGTACAGAAGTCGTATACTTACTGAAACCCTCCTCGGTTTGCATAGTTAAATCCTTCAAAACTTTAATCATCTCTTCCTGGTAGGAGTCCATAAGAAGTGTTTCGCGCCTCCGCTAATTTGGACTTTTACTTCTATTTGCAGAAAAATTGTAGCCCCGGGTAAAAACACTGTTGTACCTCCCCAAATTCATTATCGTGATCACGGGCTAGCACAGACCATCATCGATCCACCAATGGCCTACAAAGCTCTGGAAGAGAAAGTGAACAAGCTTCAAACCACTGTTGAGCAGTTGAGTTTAAGGGTGAGTCGATTTGAGAAGATGGCACGGAGCATTAGCAAAGAACTGCTTGAAATGGGGACCAGAATTGAGGATGCCATCATAGAAGAAAAGTTCAAGAATGATGAACCCCAACACCAGTCCAAGAGGCCTAACTACTCCCTGGACTCCCCGGATACCAATGCACTTAGCAACCAATCAATGGCCTGCGCCCTTCGTCCATACCAGTCCATTCCGCCAAATCGCCCAAAAGGCCCTCGCGAATTTTCCAAACTTGATGTTCCTCTTTCCACAACCTTGGACCACTTACTCAGAAAGGGCCACCTACAGCTCCTCCCTCACAAACCGCTACCGGATCCCATACCCTCCCACTACAACATGAGCCTACGATGTGCTTACCATCAAAATCTAGGCCATGCCACCGATCAATGCATCCGCCTCCGCCATGACATTCAGAACCTCATAGAGGATGTATCCCATCCTAATCCAATCCACTATCTTGGCTTGGACCAACCGATCGAATGATCCCTTCCGTCGATGCTAATGAATGTTGAAGCTACGCAGTAAAGTGATGGTGTTTGGAACTTCTGCTAAAAAATTTTAATAAATGGGTCGCAAAGACATTCCATTTGAGACCAGGTCGAGTCAAGTTGAGTCTGTTCTATGTTTCGAGTCCATTTCAATTCCAGTCTTGTGATCAAGTCTGTCTGTCATCGAGTTGTTAATAAGTCTGTAAACCTTCTCTATTGATGGAATGAAATCTCACTTTGCTTAATCTAATGTGCCCAGTCATAAATGCATGAATCACTAAACTGAAGTGTCACTTTTCGAATTACCATGGATATTACTCTGGTAATAATTTTTCTACGACAAAACAAAAAGAATCCTGAAAGGTTAAAGTCGATTTCACGCTGACACTGATGAAGAGCTGGAATTGAATAGTCTTACTTTAAGAATTTAAAGATGCTTTTGCCTCAATCTTGAAAAGACATACTTGAAACTGACTTGGGGCTTGCCCAACACCCTTTTTTCCACCATTTCGAAGCCTTAAGCCCGATCCAATTGGGAGCCACGCAATCTGTCCGATTGAAAGCAATGCAAACTTAGCCCTTGGTGGTAGCCAAACATTTCAATGAGTTTCATCTCCACTTTCAAAAAAAAAAAAAAAAAAAAAAAAAAAAAAGAAAAAAAAAAGGCTCGCTAGGTTGAAAACCCGAAAGGGCACCCAGGCAAAAGTTAGAGCTGAAAAAGGTGTTGATTTCCAAAATCTGACCCTAGCCAGTCAAAATGTTGGAGAAAATTTTGATGAAACAAATAAGAGAATCATACGCTTCAAGATACATCTTAAGAACGTGCCAAGATCACATTTCAAAAGGCACGGAATGACCACAAATAAATTCCGAGAGCTGACATGCACATTCTGGAATTCTGAGATTGCGATTAAAGGATCTTGCAAGAATCAACTACATGAAAAGCAAGAATTGACTGGCTAGGCAAAAGTGAAAAGGATCAATCCTCAAAACAAAAGAAAAAGAAAAAGAAAAAGAAAAAGAAAAGAAAGGGAGATTGAAACTGAATCTTTTTTATTCAAAGCTACCACAAGTGGCTCAAGTTTGAACTTCTTTGACGATTGGTTTGAAAAACCCTCATACCTCAAACCCCTTATTTCAAGCCTTGCCTTGAACTACGCTAGACCTGATTCCCACTCGGGGATACGTAGGCAACCACATCGGTTCGGTCACCCCACCTACCTAAAAATCAACCCGCTTCTTTCCAACTATGGCCCGAACTACGTTGGACCTGATCCCCGCTCGGGGGTACGTAGGCAGACTTTCAAAAAGAAAAGAAGGATGGCTCACTAGGTCGAAAATCTGAAAGGACGCCTAGGCAAAAATTAGAGCTAAATCCAAGGTGAGCAATAGCAAAAGAGAGAAAAGAGCTCGCTAGGTCACCTCACTAGTACCTAGGCAAAAGTTATGAGCATTTGAGAGATTAAAGTCACGGTCCATGCCTCAAGCCAGAAAATCACCTTCCACACTAGGGGCAAACTACGGCTACCCGCCTCGTTTTCCTGACTTTTACTATTTACCCTTCACACAAGGGGCAAACTTCGGTCAGCTACCTCGTTTGCCCAAAACCTCCAATGAACCTTCCTCCAAACTAGGGGCAAACTTCGGTCATTTGCCTCGTTTGCCTACCGATCCCACTTCATGCCCTTCAAACTAGGGGCAAACTTCGTTTGCCACCTGATCCCTATACACCAATGGTAAGCCTTCAAGAACATTGTCTTGAATAGATGGAAATGGAGCGTCTTTAATTCCATAAGCTAAGGCACTAATTCAAAGCACATCTTGAGAGAAGCAAAGAAATTGATTAGATCAGCAGGGAGGAATTTTCAAAAATAAGATTCACCATCAAAGTGATGCCACGTTAAGGAGAGAAGTAAACACAAAAGAGAAATGGTACATCATTTATGACAAAAGCACATTAAGTTTTGGCAAGTCGACCTTGTTTCATTTTGGTGTCAAATGTGTCGTCCTCGTGCGTCAATGTCTGTCAAGTTTTTGAGTCTGTTGTAGTCTCAAATATGTAAGTCAATAGTGACTAATAAAATTTTCAAATCAAGTTATAAAGAGCATACCAATACAAGCAGGAGTACCAAACACCATTACTACATCGGTCAAGGCGTCAGCATGAGAAGCGTCCAAACTTGGGGAAAATTTCATCCCTTTCCAAACCGTCGAAAGTTGACCATCATCTTTCTTCGTTCATGCAACATAAGTCCATGAGTGGCTGTTGATGATATTCATTTCTCCTAGCAACATAAGTCCATGAGTGGCTGTTAATTCATCATCTTTCCTCGTTCATGCAACATAAGTCCATGAGTGGCTGTTGATGATCTTCTTTCATCTGTGCAACATAAGTCCATGAGTGGCTGTTGACCATCATCTTTCTTCGTTCATGCAACATAAGTCCATGAGTGGCTGTTGATGATCTTCTTTTCTCCTAGCAACATAAGTCCATGAGTGGCTGTTGATTCATCATCTTTCCTCGTTCATGCAACATAAGTCCATGAGTGGCTGTTGATGATCTTCTTTCATCTGTGCAACATAAGTCCATGAGTGGCTGTTGACCATCATCTTTCTTCATGCAACATAAGTCCATGAGTGGCTGTTGATGATCTTCATTTCTCCTAGCAACATAAGTCCATGAGTGGCTGTTGATTCATCATCTTTCTTCGTTCATGCAACATAAGTCCATGAGTGGCTGTTGATGATCTTCATTTCTCCTAGCAACATAAGTCCATGAGTGGCTGTTGATTCATCATCTTTCCTCGTTCATGCAACATAAGTCCATGAGTGGCTGTTGATGATCTTCATTTCTCCTAGCAACATAAGTCCATGAGTGGCTGTTGATTCATCATCTTTCCTCGTTCATGCAACATAAGTCCATGAGTGGCTGTTGATGATCTTCTTTCATCTGTGCAACATAAGTCCATGAGTGGCTGTTGACCATCATCTTTCTTCGTTCATGCAACATAAGTCCATGAGTGGCTGTTGATGATCTTCATTTCTCCTAGCAACATAAGTCCATGAGTGGCTGTTGATTCATCATCTTTCCTCGTTCATGCAACATAAGTCCATGAGTGGCTGTTGATGATCTTCATTTCTCCTAGCAACATAAGTCCATGAGTGGCTGTTGATTCATCATCTTTCCTCGTTCATGCAACATAAGTCCATGAGTGGCTGTTGATGATCTTCTTTCATCTGTGCAACATAAGTCCATGAGTGGCTGTTGACCATCATCTTTCTTCGTTCATGCAACATAAGTCCATGAGTGGCTGTTGATGATCTTCATTTCTCCTAGCAACATAAGTCCATGAGTGGCTGTTGATTCATCATCTTTCCTCGTTCATGCAACATAAGTCCATGAGTGGCTGTTGATGATCTTCTTTCATCTGTGCAACATAAGTCTATGAGTGGCTATTGACCATCATCTTTCTTCATGCAACATAAGTCCATGAGTGGCTGTTGATGATCTTCATTTCTCCTAGCAACGTAAGTCCATGAGTGGCTGTTGATTCATCATCTTTCTTCGTTCATGCAACATAAGTCCATGAGTGGCTGTTGATGATCTTCTTTCATCTGTGCAACATAAGTCCATGAGTGGCTGTTGACCATCATCTTTCTTCATGCAACATAAGTCCATGAGTGGCTGTTGATGATCTTCATTTCTCCTAGCAACATAAGTCCATGAGTGGCTGTTGATTCATCATCTTTCTTCGTTCATGCAACATAAGTCCATGAGTGGCTGTTGATGATCTTCATTTCTCCTAGCAACATAAGTCCATGAGTGGCTGTTGATTCATCATCTTTCCTCGTTCATGCAACATAAGTCCATGAGTGGCTGTTGATGATCTTCATTTCTCCTAGCAACATAAGTCCATGAGTGGCTGTTGATCCATCATCTTTCTTCGTTCATGCAACATAAGTCCGTGAGTGGCTGTTGATGATCTTCTTTTAGCAACATAAGTCCATGAGTGGCTATTGATCTCTCTTTCTTCATGCAACATAAGTCCACGAATGGCTGTTGATGATCTTCATTTCTCCTAGCAACATAAGTCCATGAGTGGCTGTTGGTCATCCTCCTTCATTCATGCAACATAAGTCCATAAGTTGCTATTGATTATCACCTTCCATCAGTGTCAAACCACCGCAAATCATCTCTGAAACCAATAGAATGATACCTTGACTCTCATTTAAAGGACGTATTTCCTTTTTCCTAACAAAGTACATTATCCTTCAGCTCCCGGAGGCCCTGACCGGCCCTCTTGGATTGAGCGCCAATAGAGATTCTCCGAGAACCCTACATCATCCCCCGAGGACAGAAACCGATAGATACCAGCTCCCGGAGGCCCTAACCGGCCCCCTTGGATTGAGCGCCAAAAGAGATTCTCCGAGAACCCTACATCATCCCCCGAGGACAAAAACCGATAGATACCAGCTCCCGGAGGCCCTGACCGGCCCCCTTGGATTGAGCGCCAAAAGAGATTCTCCGAGAACCCTACATCATCCCCCGAGGACAGAAACCGATAGATACCAGCTCCCGGAGGCCCTGACCGGCCCCCCTTGGATTGAGCGCCAAAAGAGATTCTCCGAGAACCCTACATCATCCCCCGAGGACAGAAACCGATAGATACCAGCTCCCAGAGGCCCTGACCGGCCTCCTTGGATTGAGCGCCAAAAGAGATTCTCCACGAACCCTACATCATCCCCCAAGGACAGAAACCGATAGATACCAGCTCCCGGAGGCCCTGACCGGCCCTCTTGGATTGAGCGCCAAAAGAGATTCTCCGAGAACCCTACATCATCCCCCGAGGATAGAAACCGATAGACCCTAACCGGCTCTTTTGGATTGAGCATTGCGAGATCTGACCAACCACGAGAGATTTAGAGATGGATCCTGGTTCTAGGTCAAGAATTGAAGAGAGATTCTTAGAGAGTCCATCAGCTCCCGAAGGCCCTAACCGGCTCTTTTTGATTGAGCATTACAAAATCTGACCAACTACGAGATATTCAGAGATGGATCCTGGTTTTAGGCCAAGAATTGAAGAGAGATTCTCAGAGAGTCCCCTACCATCCCAGCAGAAGATAGCAGAAGTCCGAACCGATTCTCCGGACTTGTCATCATAAGGATCGGCCAAAACATCACCCGCAGTTAAATCACCCCGATTCCCTTGGCAAGAACTGTCTATTCACAATTTAAGGACCCGTGTCCACTGATTATCATGAGCTTTCTCACCTGTCAGTCATTATGAGTTTTCTCACTTATCGTGAGCCTCTTCACTCCGGTTATCTCGCCTGTCCATTATCGTGAGCTACCCCACTTATCATGAGCCTCCTCATTTTGGTTATTATAAAACTGTCGGTTATCTTGAACTCCCTCGCCTATGGGTTATCCTTAGTTGTCATCCTCAGGGACCCCACATCTGACTACATTCGCTCGCAAAGCACACTTCCCAAATTCTAGAAGTTTGCCCCTAAACCAGAGACTTCTAAACCTTGATGTCCTTATCCGAGTCACCCACCGCATCACAGTCGCAAACACTAGCACAACACCAGCCCACTCGTAGTGGCACACCCCACAACACTTGCTCATACTAGGGTCACAACACTAGACATGATAGGACTCATGACGCAATTCATATCACATCCATACATTGCATATCACTCTTATAGCATAGCATCCGCCTGATTGTTGTGTATGTGCATGTATGATCGGTTACTTGCCCTGAACTACGTCCTGGTCTGATTCCCCTTGGGATACGTAGGCAGCTCACACAGAGCACGACCAGCACTAGTCTCAGCATCATTGCATCTTTTGCAACGCTTTTATCCTAAATCTATAGCCTCCAAAAGACCTGTCTCTTCAAAACTTTGGCACTCGCTTGCGACATGCGTTGCCTCGCAAGTTCATGCCAAAGAGGGGCAAACTGTAGACACCCCATTTTGTCGGCTATCAGATTTAGGAGACCCATAGCTTGGTGGTTCACAATGATCGTAAAAGACTCAAAAGGACTCTTGGAAGTCAGCTCTATCTCTCAGAATGCTCAGAATGACCAAAATACCCCTGAAAGCCCGAAGACTCCCAGATTTGGTCCCAAAGTTCTGAAAACATGCTATGTCGTAAGAAAAATGATAAAATGAGTTTTTAAGTAAAACTGGATGAAATCGTCAGCTCCCAGAGACCCCCGGAAGTCCCGGAAGTTCCCCGAAAGTCCCTATTGACCGGTTTGACCAAGATTTGACCAGGTTTGACCAGAGTTTGACAAAGTTTGACCAAGTTTGACCGAAATCGTCCGAATTCACCGGAATCATTAGAAAAGTATTAAAATGAGTTTTAAAAGAGAATCGCGCGAAAACGTCGGCTCCTGGGAGCTCCCGGAGGTTCCCAGAACTTCCCGGGAATCCCAGGTTTGACCAGTTTGACCAAGATTTGACTTTGGAATCGGGGCACCGAAACAATTTTCAAATATTTTTCATGGATACTAGAGGTCAATAGCTTTCCAACGGTATATCGCACGTAATTCCTGGATTTAAAACGAATTTATTTTGAATTTCTGAAGGTGAAAAAGGCGATCAAATCAGCTTTTATCGCGAATACCGCAAAACTTTTCAAAGTGACCTATCCCCGAACTATTTTTTATGTAAAGTAGACTCCATTACCTTTCCAACGGTATATCACAACCTTAATTTGGAGTTCGTATGCATTTTCTGTGAATTTCGGACAAAATAGGGCCTTTTCGCGAATACCGGAACCTCTGGGGGCCTAAACGTAAATTTCTGGGCGTCTGAGGAGCAGTGCTGCCGCGGCACTGGCCCACTGCCGCCGCGGCACTCAAACCTCGCAGAGTCCATTTTTGTAATTTTTTTGGGGGTCCAATTTGATTAATTGAAAGCCAAAACGACATAGTTTTATGTTCACAGTTGTTTGGGACCAATGGGAGTACTTCTAAAACCCCAAAACCACCCCAAATTGGCCTATTTAAACCCCCCATTGCTCTTCATTTTGGGGGAGCCAAGTGCAAAGCTTGAAAACTTGTAGAGAAGAAGAGAGATAGAGATAGGTTTAGAAGAGAGAAAGGGAGCTTCTCCCATTGATTTTCCATAAGAAAGTGAGTTTTATTCTTGTTTTCTTCCATCATCCTTCTATATACTTCACATTCAAAGTCCACTCCAACCCTCATTCTTGAGCATTCATGAGATAGGAAGCTACTTCCATGTCCAAATGTCAAAATCTATGAGTGAAACACCAAGCTACAAGTCCAAAATCACATTGATTATCATCTATTGATTGCTATTTACTTGCTTTGATTATATATATGTTCATCTCTCCTTATCTCATTTCTTTTTCTTTTCTTTATTTACTTACTAGTTCATCATCATCTAAGTGATGACATGAAGTTTGGGGTGAGTGAATCCTTATGGATAGTAGCTCTTGACCTCAAAAACATGTTTGATAGATGATGATCATAACCTCAATACTTCCAAGGTATTCTTGGAATGTATTGAAGTTATGTCCAAAAATAAAATAAATCTCTCCAACAATCTTGGAGGTTCTTAAATGATGAGTTTGATGTAGGTATTCTAAGTGGCTATGATCCTTATTGAGTGTTGAAAACATGTTTTCAAAACATCTATTTCAAAACCCCTCTCAATCCCTCTCATTTGGTTTCAAGAAACAAAACTTTGTTTTCCCCAAAATCTTCAAAACAATGAGTCAAAACAGTGAGTGAGTTGAGTTTAAAGATTTTTCTAGAACTCAATACTCAACATATGGATACGAGGCCACTTGGAAAGTCTTCCTAACTCATTGGAGAACACCTATGATTTTTGGTTTGACTTGGAAGTACTTGGAAATGGTCCATTTGGGTCCCAACATTCCTTCCAAACATTCTGTTTTTGCTGTCACAGCAGCTAGGTCAACTTACGACCTCTTTTCCAGAAAACTTTTCCAAAAGGGGTGGTCCTAACTTATTTTTCCCTTAAAATTCAATGTCTTAGGAAACTTTCTGTATAAAATGGGCCTCTAGATCATTCTTTTTCATTTTCTAACATTTTCTAACATTTCAGTCGACAGTACAAACTCTGTTTCTGAGTGACCTCTATTGTTTATATAATTTCTCTCAATCTGTGATAGCTATTCAAGATTGGCCTTTTGGGTTGTGTTCTAGAAACAATAAGGAACATCTCCATAAAAAATCATGCATTGAAAACATTCCTATCCCCTCTTTTCAATTTCCAAAAGATCATGCTACTGTTCTGTCCACTATTCACAGCAAGTACACTTTAACTTTCATTCTTTGATTTGAGGCTTATATGCATTCCAAATTAGTTCATATCTTAGGAAGTGGTTCATACTACATTTGTATACATCCCATGTTGATTTCATTCATTCATTCTTGCCCATTTTAGACTTCTAAGCCATTCTAGAAATCCATGTACACAAAACACACTACAACCTTTGCACATTTTTAGATACATACATTGCATTCATGCAAGATTTGGGGTTTTTGTAACTCTTAATCTAAGGAGATTATAAGGAATGAACTCGATCACTCGTTCATGCTTCCCCTTGATCTATTCATCCTTTCTCATCCGTCCCGGGGATTGAGAGGTCTTCTTTTATCAAAGAATAACATGCATCATTCTAGCCTTGCTAAGCATATTTTGATTTCTTTGCTTATTTGTTTCAATAACAATTCATGTCCCCCTTTAGATTAGGAAGTCTTGATTATTTGATAGATGATTAGACGATCTTTCCTAGGTTTATTTGTGTGATCTTTCATTTTACATTGCATGATATTTGGCTTAGATCTTATGAATGATATCTTATATTTTGATCTTCCAATTTCAAGTTTTCTTATGTGATGTAATATACTACAATAGTATTAATTGTCGAACCAAACATAGTATAAGATGATTATTTGGATGCTAATTGAGGCCCGTCGAAAGACGGGGCGAGTTGAGGGTGTTTTAGTCGCGACAAAGGCTCCTTCCTCTCTCGTACCAAAACCCCGAACCAAGTTCTTTGGTTATGAAGGGCCGGTGCCCTTATCCGCTTGGGTGAGTCAAAATTAGGTTTCTTGGTTCCTTAAAGACCAAGTGGCGACTCTGTATCTGTTTTCAACAGACCTATCTTCTTTCTTTGATTCAAATCAATTTCAAAACAATCTCAAACCAGAGAGAAGTGGTCCGAAGCCCGGTATCCACACTTAGACAGAGACTGCTGTGAATATGTCAAAAGATGCTATTAGTGCCAGATCGATGCAAATCTGATGCATACCCTGCCATCCCAATTCTATAGCATGACCACACCTTGGCTGTTTTCTGTATGAGGTATAGATATTATCGGTGAAATAGTTCCAAAGGCCTCTAATGGACATCAGTACATAATTGTGGCAATTGATTATTTCACTAAGTGGATGGAAGCAGCGTCATATACGACTTTGAAGGCTAAAGATGTGGTGAGCTTCCAAACGAGTTCATTTCAGATCATGGCAGTCATTTCCATGATGAGGTCATCCCGCTCTTAGAGAAATACATGATCACCAGCCACCAATCTTCCCTATAAAGACCACAAACAAATGGGGCAGTGGAAGCAGTAAATAAGACTGTCAAAGTAATCCTGGGGAAAATGACAGACACGTAAAGTTGAACCTCTATAGGAGCTGTGCCATATTCATTGGTTTACGGGATGGAAGTTGTCCTTCCGGTTGAACTAGAAATAACCTCTCTGAGGGTTTTGGCAGAATATGAAGTGACTGAGCCAGAACGGATGTGGGGAAGATATGAAGAGTTGATGTTGCTTGATGAGCAAAGGTTGGCCGCAATAAACCATACACGGGGATATCAGAAAAGGATAGCTTATGCTTTCAACAAAAAGGTCTACCTAAGGAAGGTTGTTAAGGGTGACTTGTTCTTCAAAGAACATAAAGTGTCTGTTTATGACCCCAGAGAAAAATTTAAACCCAACTGCGTCTGTGGACACGTAGAATTCCAGCTCTTTGTAAAGGAAAGGAAAAGGTCTGTTGAAAACAGATACAGAGTTGCCACTTAGTCTTTAAGGAACCAAGAAACCTAATTTTGACTCACCCAAATGGATAAAGGGCAACGGTCCTTCATAACTAAAGAACTTGGCTCGAGGTTTTGGTACGAGAGAGGAAGGATCCTTTATAGCGACTAAAATACCATCAACGCACCCCGTCTTTCGACATTTCTCAATTAGCATCCGAATAATCATCTTATACTATGTATGGTTCGACAATTAATACTATGATAGTATATTATATCACACAAGAATTTTGGAATGGAAGATCAAAAGATAAGATATCATTCATAAGATCTTAGCCAAAAGTGAAAGATCACACAAATAAACCTAGGAAAAATCATCTAATCACATATCAAGTAATCAAGTTTTCTTAATCTAAACGGGACATGAATTGTTCTTGAAACAAATAAACAAATAAATCAAAATATGCTTAGCAAGCTAGAATGAGGCATGTTAATCTTTGAGAAAAGAAGATCTCTCAATCCTCGGGATGGATGAAAAAGGATGATTAGTTCGAGAGGAAGGATGAACGTGTGATCAAGTTCAATCCTTATAATCTTCTTTGATTGGGAGTCATAAAAACCCCAAATCTTGCATGGATGCAATGTATGATCCTAAAATGTGCAAAGGTATTGGTGGTTTGCGTACATGGACTTTCTAAAGTGACTTAGAAATCTACAATATGAATGAATGCATAGAATAAATCATCATGGGATATGTACAAATATAGTATGGACCATTTCCTAAGATATAAACTAATTTGAAGTGCATATAAGCATCAAATCAAAGAATGATAGTAAAAGTGTGCTTGCTGTGAATAGTGGACAGAAAAGTGACTTGATCTTGTGGAAATTGAAAAGTAGGGTTAGGAATGTTTTCAATGCATGATGTTTTTTTGAGATCATCCTTATTGTGTCTAGAACACAAATCAAAAAGCCAATCCTCAATAACTCTTACAGATTGAGAAAAAACATATAAAAAATAGAGGTTAATCAGAAACAGAGTCCGTATTATCGACTAAAATGTTAAAAAATCTTAGAAAATGAAAGCAAAAGATCTAGAGGCTAGTTTAGTGAATTATAGTGTGCACCTAGAGGTTGTTGGGAAGTCCATTTGGTGCTTGTTTGTTGATTTTGTGAAGTTGGACTTCGGGTCATGAATAGTGATTTTGTGCTCATTTTTGTTATTTTTTATGTGTGTAGGTGTCGAAGGTGGCCTTGAAGGGCTACGGTAGTTTTTCCTACGCTTTTCTATGGTACACCCAACTTTCGACTACTGTTAAGAAAATGGTAGACGATGCTGGGTTTGGTGGCTTTATCCGCCTAGTTTCAAAGAGCACTAATGACTTAACCCACTTTTATGCTCTTACGGAGAGATGGTGGAATACAACGAATACTTTTCACCTATTGTTCGGTGAAATGACGATGATGCCCTTTGATTTTTCCATGATCACCGGCTTAAGAGTTGGCAGGAAGCGCTTGATCCTGGATTATTTCTAAGAGATTGATCCTTAAGTCATTGAGATGCTGATTGGGTCTGTTCCTCTGAGTCTGGAGGGGCCTCAGTTCCCTTGCGGCTGGCTTTATAGGGCTTATGGTTGGGGAGGACACACTCTGACCGACCAGCAACTACTACGGGTCTGTCTCCTGTATGTTCTAGGCTGTTCGATTTTTGCGACACGGAATGACCGGGTGTGCTTGAGGCTCCTTTCTTGCTTGGCGACTATTGACAAGATTCCTTCTTATGACTGGAGTGGTGCTACCCTAGCCAACCTTTACAAGCATATGTGTGAGGTTTCCGTGGCGACATTTAATCTATAAGAGGATTCTAGCGAGCTAGGGAGGTATGACTCGTGACGTTTCCTTTTCTTTTGTTCCTTTCTTATTTCTATTTTTTGACTTTTACTTTTCCATACAACTTTGGAGCTTTGAGTACCTGAAAATGTTGGCTCCTGCCCCCGCCGATGAGTCAGGTGAAGATGTGGATGGCATGGCTCCTGTGCCGTTGTTCCCTCGAGGCTTGAGATGGAGAAGGGATGTTGTTGGGGTCAAGAGCGGGAACCACCGGATCGTCCTTCTGAGAAATTTCTTATCCGAGTTGACGATCGCTAGCGTTGATTGGACACCCTGGGACAATGTTTACTATGCTGCCCCAGAAGATATACAAGCGGTGAGACCTCTTGCTTCTTCCCGACTTTTGATGGATAGTACTGAGCATAGTCAGTGCTACCTTGGTGAGCAGGTATCTCGGCAGGTAGTCGGTGGTCCGAGGTACCGCGTTCCACATGCCCCTACTGTGATGGACATTAATGACCTCTCTGGTGCTGCTTTGCTGGCAGCTTTGGCTAGTACTGATGCTTGGGATCATTTTCGCTCTGAGACAGGATATGAGACCTACCGTAGCCGCTTTCTGATGACAAACTTTTCACTCCTGAATGTGAGTTTCTTTTATGTTTTTATCTCTATTCGACACTTTTGTTTTTGGACTTATCTTTTCCTAACTTGTCTTGTGCCTACAGCTTCACGAGATGTATAGGAGGTAGGCTCCCCAGCTTCTGATCCTATTCCTCCTTGGGATTGGACCGTTAATGTTTTGGATGTCGATGGCTCTCCGCAGGTCATGGAGGTGCCGCGAGTCATGTGCAGTTATCTTACCCAGCCAGCAAGCATCCTCAACGTCCCTTGGAGTTATGCTTAGGAGGGCCTTACCTTGGCAGCTAGCTTACTGTCTTTGGCCTTTACGCGGAACCATCAGGTATGTCTCTAATTTTGCGCTCCTTAAGGTTATGAGGTTCTGACCCTAGATTTCATACTTAGCATATGGACAGTATGCAATAGTTCGCCACCAGTCAAATGGCGTCCTTGGTAAGTTTCTGACTTGACTCTGCTTTTATTTTTTTGTTCTTTTGTTGTTTCTAGACTGATTGCTTTTATTTTGCATGTGTAGTGTCGAGCAGGTGGTGCTGACTTGTCAAGAACCAGGCCAAGGTACAGGGGTGGCGGGAGGAGGCCATCGCCGACGTACATTCTGGGTGGTCCGACAGAGGACGAAGAGGAGGAGGACTAAGGCCTTCTGAGTGGGGATTTTTGTTTTATCTCCATTTCATGTCTTCAATTGGGTTGTATCGGCCTATTCTATGTGTAGGATGATGTGTAGGATGATTTGTTACCCTTTGATAGAGTATTATGATATTTTGCCTCTTTAGGCCGGATATCTTTTGGCTTAAAGGTGCGGTTGTGTTCTCGTTTTAGTTGGCGATCGTGTGATGATATATGTGCACTGTGATTATGTGATTGTTGATGTTACTATGATGAGCAGTTTTGTGATAGTGAGTGTGTTTGCCTTGCAGGTGGGATAGTCAGTGAAACGGGGAGGTGGTGCTAAAATTTTGAATTTTGCTAGAGCCGCGACAGAAAATATGGCACTGTACGATTCTGCTCAACACACGGTTTGGCTGAACATTACAGATGGCATGGAACATATCAATCTTTTTAGCTACGGATTGACCGACCTATTCTCTCTTTGCCAGATGGCTTTGAACGCTGAGTTCATGCGTGCTGCCATAGCCCATTGGGACTTGGTAAATCATGTCTTCAATTTTAATGGCCTGGAGATATGCCCCCTCTTTGAGGAGTTCTGTGCTATTCTGGGCTTCGATCTGAACTCTGACCTGATTCTTCGTTCTGCGGATACTCCTAGTCCTACGCGAGGCTTGGCCGAATACTTGAACTATTCCACTGTTATCTCCCGCCGACTAATTCATGGTGAGGTTGTTGACATTGCGTCCATCATTGCCCGGTATGCTAGTCCTGGGAATCCTAGCATATATGATGCTTCCCGCGGGTCTGCTCTGATATTATGCATGACTTCGCACTTTTTATTCTCGAGTACTTCCATTGACTTGGTGCATGTGTGCCTCGGACTAAAATTTAGTAAGGAACCCATGGCCATGGTTCTGGCCGAAATTTGAATGGTTTGGATCGTGCTTCTAATCAAGGAACTCTCCTTCTTTCTGGGGCGCCTTTTGTGTTACAGGCTTGGCTCTACGAGCGCCTTCAGTTATGGACTGGTTGTGTGCCACGTCCAGTTTACTTCCGCAGGGCCGTGCTTCATTCTCATTACACTTCTGCCGATTTGGTTAGCATGATGGGTGCTTTATCTGAGGCCGACATTTGCTAGATTATGGGGAGTTGGGGCCTCCATGATGTGACCACCAGCCTCGTGGGTTTCCCAGAGAGTGTGGTTGATAGGTCAGAGAGAGACTTCTTTCTATCATCCTCGTCGATTGGCCAGACAGTACGGGTGAGTTCAAGAGGTCCCCTGGGGGTTTACTGAGAGGGTCTTTGCTTCTAGAGTCAGAGCTGTTACTGTTTCTGCTTTCATCAGTGGATGGGCCTGCCGAGTAAAAGCCTACTTGTAAAGACCTTTGAAGAAATAAAAGACACATAATAAAACTAGACTTGATATATTCTGATTGTTTCCTCCAAGTGTTGTTGATATTTGTGATTGCTATCTGAAAGAACTTTTTGTTTTTTCATTTATCCCTATTTATGTAATATTCAAAGTTTGTTTATCGGCAAACCTTTGATACTTAGAGAACCTTATTTTATGCATTTGGCTTTTTGAAAACATTTGTAGTATGATTTTGATATGATGTTTGGTTTTGGTAATTATTTGGGCACGCTAGGACGTGTAGAGGCAAACGAGGTGGGTAGCTGAAGTTTGCCCCTAGTTTGGGATTTGGGAGGTTGTGAGGCAAACGAGGTAGATGACCGAAGTTGTCCCCTAGTTTAGGAGAGGCTTAGGCAAACGAGGCGGGTGGCCAAAGTTTGCCCCTAGTGTGAAAGGTGATTTCTAGGTTATGGTAAGGACTGGGACTTTATTTCTCTCATTCGCTCATAAGTTTGCCTAGGCAGTAGTTAGGTGACCTAGCGAGCTCTTTTCTCTCTTTTTTTATTTATCACTTTGGATTTAACTCTAATTTTTGTCTAGGCATCCTTTCGAATTTTTGATCTATCGAGCCATCCTTCTTTTCTATTCTGAAAGTCTGCCTACGTACCACGGAGCGGGGATCAGGTCTAACGTAGTTCAGGCCAAAGTCTTGAAAGAAAAGGGGTTGATTATGATGGTGTCAATCGAACCAATGCGGTTACCTACGTATCCCCGAGTAGGAATCAGGTCAAGCATAGTTCAGGGCGAGGCTTGAGAGGAATTGGGCTATTTTGTGGGTGAAGCGACCGAACCGATGTGGTTGCCTACGTATCCCCGAGTGGGAATCAGGTTGAGCGTAGTTCAAGACAAGGCTTTAAAAGGAATTGGTAAAAAGGTCAAGCATAGTACTTTTTGAGGCAATCCAAGTTGATTGCTTCTTTGAATTCGACACCGGCGAGGTCCATGAGATTGGTTGCTCCTCTGGAAGGATAGTTTTGACGATGTAAGGGCCAGCCCATTTTGGTTTGAACTTCCCACGTGGGTCAAAGATCGGAGCTCGTAGTTCCTTCAAGACAAGGTCACCCTTGACAATTTTCATCGGACGAACTTTCTTGTTAAAAGCACGGGCTATCCTCTTTTGATAGATTTGGACGTGGTCGACTGCCGCTAGGCACTTTTCATCTATGAGAGCCAATTCTTCGTACCTTTTCCTTAACCAATCAAATTATGAAATTTCACATTCCGCCATCACACGCAGGGACGGTAGTTCTATCTCGACCGAAAATACTGCTTCCATGCCATACACCAATGAATAAGGAGTCGCTCCCGTAGACGTCCATATCGATGTTCTGTATTCCAGAGTGCAAATGGTAGTTTCTTGTGCCCGTCATTGTAACTATCGGCCGACTTCTGCAATATGGCCTTGGCATTCTTGTTTGCAGCTTTGACTGCCCCATTAGTTTGCGGCCTGTATGGTGATGACTTGTGATAAGTGATTTTGTATTCCTAAAACAGATACTTGACTTCTGCTTTGAAATGACTTCCGTCGTCCAAAATGATCTCATGGGGGACTCCATAACAGCAGATGAGATTTCTCTTGATGAATTTGGCCACTTCCTTGGCCACCAACTTGCTATAGGATGCGGCTTCTACCCATTTTGTGAAGTAATCAATGGCCACCAAAATGTATCGGTTCCCGTTTGAGGCCTTCGGAACAATTTCACCAATGATATCGATTCTCCAAGTCGAGAATGGCCACAGGGAGGTCAAACTATAGAGCAGAGATGGAGGTACGTGTATTATGTTTGCATGGATCTAGCACTTATGGCACCTTCTCACGTATTCGCAATAATCTTTTTCCAACGTTGTCCAATAGTACCCTTGTCTTATGAACTTTTTGGCCAGCATGTGACTGTTCATGTGTGGACCGCATAGCCCTTCGTGCATTTCTTCCATTACCCTTCTAGCACCCTTCCCGAACAAGAAAGTCAGGTTGTGACCATTGTACCTTTTCTTTAATAATTTTCTGCCACAAATGATGAACTGTGCTGCGAACCTTCGAATTGCTCTTTTATCTTTCTCAGTAGACTCTTGGGGGTATGTACCCTTTTCTATAAAGTTTCAGACATGTTTATACCATGGTGTTTCATTCTCTTCTTCTTCGATTGCAGCGATCATGCTAAATGACAGTTCGTATCTTTGCTCGATTACTAGAGGCATCATTTTTACCCCTACAAGGATTTTGATCATAGAGGCTTGGGTAGCCAATGAATCTGGTAACTGGTTCTCTTCTCTGGGTAGGTAAAAGAATGTTATGCTCTTGAACTATTTCTTGAGTCCATCGAGATGGTCATGTTAGGGCTTCAACCTCTCTTCTTTCACCTTCCATTATACTCTGGCTTGTGACACAATGAGATTTGAATCTCCGAAGAGATCCAAATTCTGAACTCTCAATTCTATGGCCGCTTCCATCCCCAGAAAGCATGCCTCGTATTCACCTGTGTTGTTGGTAGAGTTATAATTGAGCTTGACTACCAGTGGGGTATGGTCCCCATTTGGCGATACCAGGATCATACTTACTCTGTATCCTTTCATGTTGACTGTCCCATCAAAGTACAACTTCCACTGTTCTTCTTTGATTTCATTGATATTCTCGTCCGAGAACGGGAAACTCTATTTTCTTTGGAATCAACAGCGTGTTCCGCATGATGCTCAGCTATAGTTCTCCCTTTTACCGATTTGCTTGTCACATAGTTGATATCGAATTCAGATAGTAGGAGTAGCCAACAGGATATTCGATCGGTCCGGGCAGGTTTTTCGAGGAGGTATTTTAGAGGATCCATGCGAGATATGAGCACAATTGGAAAGGTCAGCATGTAGTGCCTTAACCAGCGGGTGCACCAGACTAAGGCCCAACATGTTTTTTTGAAGGTAGAGTAATTGAGCTCATACCCAGTCATCCTCTTGCTAAGGTAATATATGGCTTTTTCAGAGTGGCCTTCTTCCCTTTCTTGGGCCAACATGCACCCCATGGCATTTTCGGAGATAGATAGGTAAAGAAATAAGGGTTATGAGGAGTGGGTGGTGAAAGGACAGGCAAATTTTAAAGGTAGGCTTTTATTTTATCAAATGTGGCTTGGCATTGGTCATCCCATCGGAACTTTTCTCCTCTCCTCAGTAACCGGAACAAGGGATCACATGTTATTGTGAACTTGGAAATAAAGCGGCTGATGAATTGGAGCTTTCTCGAGGAATCCTCTCACTTCTTTCTCATTCTGTGGTGGCGCCATTTATAGAATTGCCTGGATTTTTGAGGGATCAACCTCTCTCCCTATTTGTGTAATGAGAAAACTTAGGGAGCTTTCCAGAGGTCACACCGAAGTGCATTTCTTCGGATTCAGCCTCATCTTATACCTGCGCAATCTTTCAAAAAACTTCTCCAGTGATACCAAGTGCCCTTCTCTATCCTTTGATTTCACAATCATGTCATCTACATATACCTCCACCTCTTTGTGAATCATGTCATACAACAGAGTGGTGGCGGCTCTTTGGTAGGTTGCTCCAGCGTTGTTGAGTCTGAAAGGCATCACCCTATAATAGTAGGTCCCCCATGGTGTGGTAAATGTCATCTTTTCCCGATCTTCTAGTGCCATTAAAATCTAATTGTACCCCGAAAAGCCATCCGTGAATGATAGTAGCTCATGTCCTGCAGTGATATCTACCAAGACATCGATGTGGGGAAGCGGGAAGTCATCCTTTGGGCTGGCTTTGTTTAGATCACGAAAGTTGACACACACATGAACTTTTTCGTCCTTTTTGGGGACTAGCACGATGTTGGCAACCCATTCCGGATACTCTGTAATAATGATGAACCCTGCCTTGAACTATTTTTCTACCTCTTCTTTGACCTTCAGTGCCCATTCTAACCTCATGCACCTCAGTTTCTACTTGACAGGTTTAGAATTGGGGAGGAGGGGAATACGATGTTGGACAATGTCGGAGTCGACCCCAGGCATGTCCTCGTAAGACCAAGCAAAAACATCTTTGAATTCTTTTATCAAGAGAGTAAATTTTTCTTTCTCTTCTTTATTAAGCGTAGAGCCAATTTGCCCAATTTGTGGACTATCTTTTTGTCACGCCCCGAAGTACCAAAAATAGGGAAAAATAAATTTCCTTTATGGGTTCGTAGACACGTGACTGGTTGTGAGTGTCACCTGATTGTCCAAACATGCTTATAACACTAATGTGATATGGGAAAGTGACTAAGTTCAGCGGAAGCAGAAATTTAAAACATCCAAGTCTTACATCAGAAGTATATTTACAGGCCAAAAAGATATCCAAAAGATACATATTACAAGACCAGCTAAACTATTACATCACTAACACAATAGTAACAGAACTATAACAAAAGACAAGCTCCAAAGTCTTCAGCTGGCGAAACTGTAGCCTTCCTCGTAGTAATCTTCACCAGCATAGTCTTCAGTAGTATAGTCCGCATCTTGATAGCATTCGGCTCCGTCTGGACCTGCAAAGGCTGGACGTGGAAGGTCCAGCGGCATGAAAAGCCGTTAGCGGTTAAGCTAAGTGAGGGTCCCCTTAAGGTTACCACCACTTAAGGTATCTTCTTATTTCTCGAAACTATATCTCGTTCATCACTTCTTATTCTCGATACTATGTCTTGTTCGTCTTTTCATATTCTCAAAACCATGTCTTATTTAAACCCAATCATTCCTTCTGAAACTTAACCCAGAACTGAACTGACCAATGACATTGACTGAAAGAAGACTTAACTCCAAACTCATTTACTGGTCAAGAAAGTACAACACTCAACAATGAAAAGTTAACTGTCGCCCAACTGGAACTCAAACTGTCGCCCAAATGGCATAAGTGTGCGGGACATTAACAATCTCTTGGTCGAACACGTCATGCCGATCCTCATGTCGCTCGCACGTTACCGAACACGTCATGCCGATCCTCAGACTAAGGGTACGGGAAATTAATAATCACTTGGACGAACACGTCATGCCGATTCTCAGGTCACCCGTACATAACCGAACACGTCATGCCGATCCTCAGTCCAAGGGTGCGGAAAAATAATCAACCACTTGATCGAACACGTCACGACGATCCTCAGGTCATCCGCACTTGACCGAATACGTCATGCCGATCCTCAGATCAAGGAACAAAACATAACTCACCAATCGACTCCATGGAATAATCGAGAGACCAACTTTGCAAGAATTATCCAAACACGACACAAAAGTTCACGAATCAACTTTGACCAGTAGACACACGACTAGAAACGAGGCCTAATGTTCCTTATTCGCATTAAATCTGTTATTGAAGGTTTTATCGTTATTTTACGCGTTCGCACGTTTCGTAGTTTAGTTCATTAATATCATCCATTTATAACCGTTAATATTTCGCTATATGTTTTCCTCTCAATGTACTTACGATTGAAACTTTCCCGATCACTTATCAACGCAATAATCGTGCCATACAATATACTTATAGTTTGGGTATGAACTTTCAATGGTCATTAGACTATATTCATAACAATAGAAAACATAGCACGTAGCTCATGGATTTATAACGTGAATTTAATACCAATAAACACATAGACGAAACCCTTAACATACTCATCTACGCGATAGCACTACCATAGCACGAGATTTTCATAACAATACATGTACCGGAAAACTAGCATCAACAATCAACACCATGCATAAACAAAACATTATACAAAAAGCTGTACAATCTGCCAAGATAATTTTCACTGAGTTGACTGAATTAACATGATTTATTTGGCCCTGATAAATTGCTTTGTAGATCAAACTCAAAACTAAAACATTATATATAATAGGAATATCTTCATGTACAAAAAAAATATAGCTTCAATTACATTTTTGAGCTACTCAAACTATTTATTTTACAAGAAATTTCTTATATCTCGGACTATTCTGTCCCAGATTTATAGTACTGCATTGTACGTGAAGTTCACCTATGAAGGAGGGGTTTTTAGACTGAGCTATAGAAGGGTTATTTGTAGATAAATGAGTTATGTACTACCACAAAAATACCTAGCTTAATTCGGATTTTTGAGCTGCACAAAACATTCATTTAACTAAACTATGTTCTGCGGAAAGTTTCAGTTTCTCAGATTTATAACACTGCGTTGTACATGCATTTCACCCATGAAAGAGTGATTTCTAGACTGAGCTATAGATGATTTATTTGTAGATAAATGAGTTATCTATTACCACAAAAAAACCTAGCTTAATTCGGATTTTTGAGCTCCTCAAAACATCCATTTGACTAAACTACATTCAGCTGGAAGTTTCTGTTTTCCCAGGTTTATAACATTGCGTTGTACATGCATTTCACCCATGAAGGAGGGATTTCTAGACTGAGCTATACAAGGGTTATTTGTAGATATATGAGTTATCTTTTACCACAAAAACACCTAGCTTAATTCGGATTTTTGAGCTGCACAAAACATTCATTTTACTAAACTATGTTCTGCTGAGAGTTTCAGTTTCTCAGATTTATGGATTTGTTTTGCATGTCATGAAAACTTCAACACAACAACATCAAACTTCTACTAAACATTAGTACATATTATATGGGTTCTAAATTGAGTTAGATTACTCACAACAACTTGAAACTAAGCTTGGATTGTTGATTTGAGCTTGATGGAGCTTGAACTCAACTTCACTAGTGAACTTCTTCTCCTTCTAACTTTCTATTTCTTCTCTCTTTTTCTCATGAACCACCCAAGTCCTAATTTTCTCTCCAAAAATTCAGATTGTGATCTAACTAAGAGAGTGTAGTGTGTGCATGTGCTTGCTTATATAGAATTTCCATGTGCTAGGTGTCCTTTGCATGTTGCATGCTTAGGACATGTGTCCATTAAGTGGACATGTGTCCAAGAGGGTGGCATGTGGTTGCCACATGGCTGGCCATGTGGGCCCACCTTGGGTTGTGTGCCACTTTCTCGGTTTACATGCAAAAGTTCCTTGGTATGCGTGTCGGTCTCGAAGTACGTGCAAATTGGTATTATTTCTAATGTCCAGGTCCGGGTACGGGACTAAGTTAAATCTTATTATGGTCGAGTCGGTATTGTTACTACAGGCTATATTGTAATAATACAACACGTCCATACTGTCACGTAATTAAATTAATAATTGATAACTGTCAATTAGTGAAACAATAAAGGACATCCCATGGTTCATCATAAGGATAATTGATCTAACGCAACCAATGGTAGAAAATAGTGGGTTTACTCAAAAGGAGTTAAATTAGAAAGATGAATATAATTGCTCAGCCTTACATGGTTTTAATTTATAACGTGCGCAGGGTCAGAGATGCATTTCTTCAGTGTGTTGATGGGACATCGATGTTGTAAACCTGAAACGTGTCTTCCCTTGGTAGGCCCTATGCGATCTGATCATTGGCTTAAAGGTGGAATGCAGTACTCATCTTCACTAATGTTCGCGGTGCGAGTCATTCGTTGTGATTAAACGTGGTCGATGTTAGCAGTCTATGAGATCGTTCGTTCTGTTGAAGGTATGTTCTATTCTTGCATCTTCCATCGCCTCGGGTTAAGTCAATATCTCATGTGCTTCTTGTAGTAGGGTTGACCTTGGTAGTGTAGCAAGTTGTGGCTTGAGTGGTCTCAAAAGCAATTCTGAATGGGCGATATGGAGGTGTCTAAACAACTTGTTTCCATAGTCACTTGCGCTAGTGCCGCCAGTGGTCTTCCATAAGCCTTGTATCAGTCTTCCAAATACAATGGTGGGATCGATCTCCTTAGGTATTATGTTGCTTAGCCTTCTGGACTGGTCCTCAATTGTTTGAGATGATTCATCCATTGTAGAGATCGAGAAGATTCTTCTGTTCCTACGTATGAGTTCGTGTCTATAAGGTTTCTATCATACCTTATGCGAAGCAATCATAACCTGTTATATTTCACATTATGGTTATCATTATAATCCCGGTAGCTAGAATACAATGATTGAAACGATTGAACAGATTGACCCAAAATGAAGCCGAGTCTGAAAAGACAGATAAATCCTCATAGATAGAAGTATAATAGTAGAATTATGTGATCCATTCAAGAATAAATGTAAATCTAACAATAATAGGATGACAGATTACTATGGAAGTAATCGTAGTATCTCAAGATTTGTAGGAAATGAAAGTAACTGATGGCATAAGGCCTTCAACGAATGAAATAAGAATTAGGTATTTCATAAGTGAAATAGTCGAAACTAAACCCTACTGATAAAGAATAAGGTACCACCTAAGAGAGACAATAAGAGGTCAAGATGTACAGAGAGTACAACATTTTTAAGTTCCTAACAAAACAAAAATAGAGAACTCATTTAGAATTATAAGTCAAAATAATGACTTTACAGTACTGTAAGAATTTGTTCAAGGGATAATAAGTCAAAAAGAATGACCTTGCAGTATTAGTAATCAAATTTATTTAGAATAATTTCAAAGACAGTGAGCTTTCAAAATTTAAGTTCAAAGAATAATAAGTCAAAATAATGACTTTCCAGTACTAGTGATCGAACTTGTTCTCAAAAGAATTTGTCAAAATTCGGATGATCAAGGTACATACTCAAGAATTGTTGACTGGGGAATTTCTAAAAAAAAATTCAAGGAAATAAATTACTTATCAAGGAGTGTATCATAATATTTATTGATGGTAATCGGAGCCACTTTACAAAATATATAGATCCTTTTTACAGAAGAAATGACCATTAGAATAGAAGGTATCGATTTACTCAAAGGAAGTGGAATGAGTAGAAAGGATATGACTGCTTACTATAGTACTCGCCTACCATATCTAAGGTAAAGTTTGCCTCTCTTATTATCTATAACGGGTCCTCTAAGAACTCCTTCTCAGGGTCCTCCTCCTTCTCCTTGATGTCGGCTGGATCTGCTTCGTGGTCCTGCTCAGGCATGGATATCATCTCGTCCCCGTCAACTAGTGGTGCTGGATGGTCGTGTACATCATCCCTTGCTCTCTGAAGATCGTCTGCTGGGTCAACCTCCTCGATCGGCTCGTCGTCGCTACTTGCCGAATCGTCCTCAATTGTCAGGTCATCGTCGTCATCTGTGTTGTCACCATTAGATGGGTCGTCTACTGAGTGGTCACTGCCTGCAGAATCCTCTCCACTCGCTATGTCGTCGTCGCTATCAGTATCCATGGGATCTGAATCGGCATCTGGCACTGGTATGGACTCGGGTGAGAATGGTGGTGCTGGTACAGCAATGATAATCGGGAAGAGTATATCGTCATATAGTGCCTCATCCCGAGTCATGTTGATAAGCTCCTGGTGAATAAGTATGGTAGTCTCTGAAGCATGGATCGACTCGGGCTGAACTTGATCCGGATACTGCAATGTATCGATAAGCACAACTCTACGTATGTCCTCCTCTAAAATATGCCCCGCCCTCTAGCAGATCCGCTATCGATATAGTACAGGGTCGGCTATGTCCTCCTCTAAAATATGCCCCGCCCTCTAGCAGATCCGCTATCGATATAGTACAGGGTCGGTAGGCTGGACACGACCGTCGCAATTATAGTGACCTCCAAAATCATCATGAACGAAGCTCGACTCCATAGTCATGCAAGAGGAGCTAACTTACTATCAATACTAATACGAGGTAAATCTTAGGCTCATAACTTAAGATGTGGGACAATCGGTGAGCGCGTCTAAACCTAAAGCTCTGATACCAAAAATCCATGTCACGCCCCGAAGTACCAAAAATAGGGAAAAATAAATTTCCTTTATGGGTTCGTAGATACGTGACTGGTTGTGAGTGTCACCTGATTGTCCAAACATGCTTATAACAATAATGTGATATGGGAAAGTGACTAAGTTCAGCGGAAGCAGAAATTTAAAACATCCAAGTCTTACATCAGTAGTATATTATAGGCCAAAAAGATATCCAAAAGATACATATTACAAGACCAGCTAAACTATTACATCACTAACATAATAGTAACAGAACTATAACAAAAGACAAGCTCCAAAGTCTTCAGCTGGCGAAACTGTAGCCTTCCTCGTAGTAATCTTCACCAGCATAGTCTTCAGTAGTATAGTCCGCATCTTGATAGCATTCGGCTCCGTCTGGACCTGCAAAGGCTGGACGTGGAAGGTCCAGCGGCATGAAAAGTCGTTAGTGGTTAAACTAAGTGAGGGTCCCCTTAAGGTTACCACCACTTAAGGTATCTTCTTATTTCTCGAAACTATATCTCGTTCATCACTTCTTATTCTCGATACTATGTCTTGTTCGTCTTTTCTTATTCTCAAAACCATGTCTTATTTAAACCCAATCATTCCTTTTGAAACTTAACCCAGAACTGAACTAACCAATGACATTGACTGAAAGAAGACTTAACTCCAAACGCATTTACTGGTCAAGAAAGTACAACACTCAACAATGAATAGTTAACTGTCGCCCAACTGGCACTCAAACTGTCGCCCAAATGGCATAAGTGTGCGGGACATTAACAATCTCTTGGTCGAACACGTCATGCCGATCCTCAGACCAAGGGTATGGGAAATTAATAATCACTTGGACGAACACGTCATGCCAATCCTCAGGTCACCCGTACATAACCGAACACGTCATGCCGATCATCAGTCCAAGGGAGCGAAAAAATAATCAACCACTTGATCGAACACGTCACGACGATCCTCAGGTCATCCGCACTTGACCTAACACGTCATGTCGATCCTCAGATCAAGGAACAAAACATAACTCACCAATCGACTCCATGGAATAATTGAGAGACCAACTTTGCAAGAATTATCCAAACACGACACAGAAGTTCACTAATCAACTTTGACCAGTAGACACACGACTAGAAACGAGGCCCAATGTTCCTTATTCGCATTAAATATGTTATTGAAGGTTTTATCGTTATTTTACGCGTTCGCACGTTTCGTAGTTTAGTTCATTAATATCATCCATTTATAACCGTTAATATTGCGCTATATGCTTTCCTCTCAATATATTTACGATTGAAACTTTCCCGATCACTTATCAACGCAATAATCGTGCCATTAAAGATACTTATAGTTTGGGTATGAACTTTCAACGGTCATTAGACTGTATTCATAACAATAGAAAACATAGCACGTAGCTCATGGATTTATAACGTGAATTTAATACCAATAAACACATAGACGAAACCCTTAACATACTCATCTACGTGATAGCACTACCATAGCACGAGATTTTCATAACAATACATGTACCGGAAAACTAGCATCAACAATCAACACCATGCATAAACAAAACATTATACAAAAAGCTGTACAATCTGCCAAGATACATTTTCACTGTGTTGACTGAATTAACATGATTTATTTGGCCATGATAAATTGCTTTGTAGATCAAACTTAAAACTAAAACATTATATATAATAGGAATATCTTCATGTACAAAAAAAATCTAGCTTCAATTACATTTTTGAGCTACTCAAACTATTTATTTTACAAGAAATTTCTTATATCTCGGACTATTCTGTCCCAGATTTATAGTACTGCATTGTACGTGAAGTTCACCTATGAAGGAGGGGTTTTTAGACTGAGCTATAGAAGGGTTATTTGTAGATAAATGAGTTATATATTACCACAAAAATACCTAGCTTAATTCGGATTTTTGAGTTGCACAAAACATTCATTTTACTAAACTATGTTCTGCTGAAAGTTTCAGTTTCTCAGATTTATAACACTGCGTTGTACATGCATTTCAGCCATGAAAGAGTGATTTCTAGACTGCGCTATAGAAGAGTTATTTGTAGATAAATGAGTTATCTATTACCACAAAAAAACCTAGCTTAATTTGGATTTTTGAGCTCCTCAAAACATCCATTTGACTAAACTACATTCTGCTGGAAGTTTCTGTTTTCCCAGGTTTATAACATTGCGTTGTACATGCATTTCACCCATGAAGGAGGGATTTCTAGACTGAGCTATACAAGGGTTATTTGTAGATATATGAGTTATCTTTTACCACAAAAACACCTAGCTTAATTCGGATTTTTGAGCTGCACAAAACATTCATTTTACTAAACTATGTTCTGCTGAGAGTTTCAGTTTCTCAAATTTATGGATTTGTTTTGCATGTTATGAAAACTTCAACACAACAACATCAAACTTCTACTAAACATTAGTACATATTATATGGGTTCTAAATTGAGTTAGATTACTCACAAAAACTTGAAACTAAGCTTGGATTGTTGATTTGAGCTTGATGGAGCTTGAACTCAACTTCACTAGTGAACTTCTTCTCGTTCTAACTTTCTATTTCTTCTCTCTTTTTCTCATGAACCACTCAAGTCCTAATTTTCTCTCCAAAAATTCAGATTGTGATCTAACTAAGAGAGTGTAGTGTGTGTATGTGCTTGCTTATATAGAATTTCCATGTGCTAGGTGTCCTTTGCATGTTGCATGCTTAGGACATGTGTCCATTAAGTGGACATGTGTCCAAGAGGGTGGCATGTGGTTGCCACATGGCCGGCCATGTGGGCCCACCTTGGGTTGTGTGCCACTTTCTCGGTTTACGTGCAAAAGTTCCTCGGTATGCGTGTCGATCTCGATGTACGTGCAAACTGGTATTATATCTAATGTCCAGGTCCGGGTACGAGACTAAGTTAAATCTTATTATGGTGGAGTCGGTATGGTTACTACAGGCTATATGGTAATAATACAACACGTCCATACTGTCACGTAATTAAATTAATAATTGATAACTGTCAATTAGTGAAACAATAAAGGACATCCCATGGTTCATCATAAGGATAATTGATCTAACGCAACCAATGGTAGAAAATTATTGGTGTTACACTTTTTCACCTAGGTTAATTGGTTAAGTATCTTCGATTATTTCATAAGCAGGTGGTTTTTCAATTTGTTGCTTAAGTTCGATTGGGTGACCCTCAGAGGGATCTGTGCATTCACAAGTATTAGACATAGAGGAGTAAGCATAACTATTTTTTATTTCATTCATAATAGGTGGAGTGATTGCATCAGATATTGGTGGGCTCAAAACAACCCACTTCGGTACAGACTCGCTAATAAGAAGTACAGACTCTGGGGGAATAGCGGATAGGGAGACACAGACAAATGACTTTACAGCCTAAGTGCTCAGACCCTCCTCAGTTGTCATGATCTGATCATCTTGGCTCTTGGCCCTCTTTCCTTCCATTTCTTTAGCGAGCTCTTCCCACATCTTCTCGATAACCTCAGTGTCCAGATACTTCAACCAGTCTTCCTCTGGGGTTTTCGCAACTCTTCCGGATAGAACAGATCTTGATAGGGGGCCTTTGGCAGTCAGCGAATATTTCAAGCCCAGGGTGCCTTTTTCTAGTGGTCTAATGGATCTAAGGTTCAGGAAACCCAAAGTAAGGGAAGTCATCCCCTTCTTTGATGAATTGCCGATTCAAGGTCTTGCGGTACGGTGGGAGACTCCTCACTCTTTTCTTCCATGGCTTTTGTAGCTCGATGTCCTCTTCGGTGGGCTTGTACCCCAATCCGAAAGTGCCTTTTTATCTTTGATCTGAGGGAACTCACGAATCCCATGTTGGCATCAGCCCAATCCCATTCCAATGAAGTAGTTCATTTTGCGGACGATATTGACGACCACGGAGTGGACCTCTGGGGACCTGTCGCCATCACTAATCATATAGATCTTTTCCATGAAGAATCCTCTAATTTCTCCTTCTTCTAGTTCAGGTATTTGGATTTCAAAGACACGAGCCAAGGATGATTTACACCTCTTTCTCATGAATGCCTCATTTCCCCAATTGTTGCCAAGGATGATTTTCACCTCTTTCTCATGAATGTATTTGATCATTTCGTGCACAGTGGATGACACAGTTGTGTTCACATGTAGCCAAGGCCTCAGAATCAACAAATTAAACGAGGCAGGTATGTCCATAACTTGAAAGATTTCAGTGCTAACCAAAGATCCTATCCAAATTTGGAGAGAAACAGTCCCCATTACATTCCTCTTAAGGTTATCATAGGCCCTCAGGGATTACACACATGGTGTGGTGTCAAGGATGTTTACCCCCAAGGCAGTGGCGGTTCTTAGAGCACAAACAATTAAGGCAGAGCCTGTATCGACCAGATATAATGGAACCTGTTGCCCCTTGCATCCGACTGTGATGTACAGAGCTTTGTTATGCGTAAATCCTTCCGGCGGTAAATCCTCATCAGGAAAGGTGATGATCGGATCAAGGGTAAGTGTACTTAAGAAAGCCACCATATCTTCCAGTACAGCATCAATAGGGACCTCAATTCTAGCCAAGGCATTCAACACGTCTTATCTATGCCTGTAAGATGTAACCATGATGTCCCACATCGAGAGATGTGCCTGAGTTTTCTTCAACTGCTTTATCAATTCGTTGTCCTCTTCGATGACCTCATCCATTTTTCCTTTCCCTTCATCCTTGACTAGCCCTTTCTCCATGGTCTTCGTGAACAATTGTGGAGGCTGACAATGGTGACCCGACCTAGTCAGATGACCAATCTCGGCAGGAGTAGGTCCTTCCATAGTCCCATCTTCTTTAAACCATTCACAATATGTTCCCATAAATAGTTTTTCTGGCTCATCCTATACGGAGGCATCGCTTTCTTTGTTAGGATCATACTATTTAAGATCTACTACCCCTAGATCATGTTCTTCCAGCAAGAACAATTCTTGTTCATCATCTAGCTGCTGCTGCCACCCATCATCTTCTCCTTCAATCAGATGGACTTCTGTAGAATCCGGGATGTCAATGCAGGCTGATATTTTGGTGGCTCGGTAGGGGATTTTGGGTGACATGAGGCTGCTTGGGAGGGGGTTCAATGATATTCTGGTCAATGAGGTCTTGGATATCATGGCGAAGGTGCATGCAATCATCGGTGTTGTGGCCAGGTGCTTGGTGGTAGGTGCATCTTTTGGATATATCAGAATTGGGTGGTAGCGGGGTGTTTTGAGACTAAAGGAGTTGGAGGTGGCCTTTTTTGAGGAGGCGATCTAAGGCTGAGGAAAGCGAGATTTGTAGCCTAGCAAAATTGTGAGGGGGCTTTTTTTGAAAGGGCGATTGGAGGAGTTAGCTTGGTTGGAAGGTTGGTATGACCTAGGAGGGTATGCCATGGGTGGACTGCTAAGAGCATTGACATTTGGAGTATTGCGGGAATAATTGGGCCTTTTCCACTGACTTGGGGGCTCTTCCTTCTAAATCTTTCCTTCCCTGATAGCATCCTCAATTCGAGTCCCAACTTCAAACAACTCCTCAAAGGTGGAGATGGATTCATAGAATAGTTCCTCATGATAGACCGGCTATAAATTTTAGATTAACATCCTCACCAGTTCCTTCTCAATTGGTCGGTGGGTCATCTAGGCAACTTTATTTCTCCATCTACCTAAGAAAGCAGCGAAGGATTCATTGTTGTTTTGCCGAGTAGTTTCCAAATCCCTGATTGTGACATCCAACTCTTGATTATAGGAATAGTGATCAACGAATACCCGAACGATGTCTTCCCATGCCCGAGTTTGCGGGAGTTTGCGGGAACAGCATCGCAATGTGCTCATGAGTGAAGTCCATTGACTGGAAGATGCTCATGCACAGCTTCACATAACTTTTTGGATTTCTAGTTCCATCGAAATGGTCGATGGGGGGCATTTTGATGTTTTCTGGCAGTTTCAACTTGACAGGCTCGAAGAGCCCTTCCAAGTCTAGCATGTAGTCATCAACCCTTTTGCTTTTCCTCAATACACTTTCTAGCTTGTCAACTTTGTCCATTTTCTCCTGAAACTTCTTCTCATATGCAGGTGGAGGGACTCCTTGAAACCAATCTTCTTCCCTATTATTCTCAGGAGGTGGTATAAACCCTAGAGGTAGAGGTGGCACGAAAACTGGTGGTGGCGGGAACCCAGGTGGATATTGCGGCTGCAGCTGTTTCAATTCTTCCATAAACCTCAAGACTTGGCCCAGGTTGTCGGACTGTTGGCTTAAGGTGGCTCCCAACTCTTTTTTATTCATGCTGAAATAACTTGTTGGACTGATTCTGACCAAACGATTATCTAAATTTCTGACCCAGGATAAAGATCCCAACTGCTGAATTTGAGAATCTATAGTGACCCTACAGATTTGGGAGGATCATATCAGATTTTGACAGTGATGACTTTAGATAGACAAATGATAGTGATGTTTAACCAACGTGGACTGACTTGTGTACAAATTGACTGAGACGGTGCGTTCAGACTGACGAGAATAGTGCATACAAATGAGACAAGCATGCAGATGTAAGCCCTAATCTATATGGTGCTCCTACTTCAAGCAGATAACAGTTCAGCAAATAAGGTCTTAGCCATATAGAGTGTGCTAACCTTTCCTTTCAGTATGATCACCAAGGATTAACAGGGGTTTCCAAGTCATTTTGGGAAGTTTGGACAGAGTTTCTGGGGGAAACTGGTTATATCTAGGATATATCTGGACAAAGTTTCTGGGAGAAACAGGTTATATCTGGGATATCTGGACAGAGTTTATGGGAGAAACATGTTATATCTGGATAGAGTTTATGGGAGAAACAGGTTTTATCTGGGATATCTGGACTGAGTTTCTGGGAGAAACATGTTATATTTGGGATATCCAGACAGAGTTTCTGGGGGCAACAGGTTATATCTGGGATATACCTAGACAGAGTTTTTGGGTGAAATAGGTGTATACGACCGGAGCATGTGATGATGGTGATCATACTATCTAGCAAGTTTTCATACTCCTATGTCTTAGGACCAACAAACAAGGTTTGCAGTGTATATCTTTGTGAGCATGGAGCAGACATCCTTGTCATGGTGCCTAGGCAAGTCAACTCGATGTGATCACATAGTGTCTACACCGGGCAGGTAATCTCGTCAGGGCATACAGTAGTTATATCACATTGTCCTATCTGAAAAGATAAATGAACAGTCCTATGAAAGGTCTTACAGGATTCTATATGCAAAGGCTGGGTTTAGTCAAAGAGGGTCCGTTCAAGAGAGGTCCAATATACCATCAGATAGACAGTACGGAAGTGTTTACTCTTTTTGATATACCGTGGAAGGTACATTATCAACGGTGACTTGTGCCCTGCCACAGCAAGACCTGATCAATGTCAGCGCTGCGTTTCAGACATAGTAGGATGGGGAAATGCAGGAGTGCAATGCGGTGAACCAGACAAAGTAAAAAGATGATTTTAAGGATGCTTCTTATGAGTGAAACCTCTGCATTATTTTGTTTTGAAAATAAATATCCCCAGCAGAGTCGCCAGATTGTGGACACGCAGAATTCCACATCTTTGTTTTGATTTGAGATTGTTTTGAAAAGGAAAGGAAAAGATCTGTTGAAAACAGATACATAGTCGCCACTTGGTCTTTAAGGAACCAAGACACCTAATTTTAACTCACCCAAAAGGATAAAGGGCACCGGCCCATCATAACCAAAGAACTTGGCTCGGGGTGTTGGTACGAGAGAGGAAGGAGCCTTTGTCACGGCTAAAACACCCACAACTCGCCCCATCTTTCGACGGGTCTCAATTAACATCCGAATAACTATCTTATACTATGTATGGTTCGACAATTAATACTATGATAGTATATTATATCACACAAGAATTTTGAAATGGAAGATCAAAAGATAAGATATCATTCATAAGATCTTAGCCAAATATCATATAATGCAAAAGTGAAAGATCACACAAATGAACCTAGGAAAAATCATCTAATCACATATCAAGTAATGAAGTTTTCCTAATCTAAAGGCAACATGAATTGTTCTTGAAACAAAAAAACTAATAAATTGAAATATGCTTAGCAAGCTAGAATGATGCACGTTAATCTTTGAGAAAAGAAGATCTCTTAATCCCCGGGACGGATGATAAAGGATGATTAGATCGAGGGGAATTATGGACGTGTGATCAAGTACAATCCTTATAATCTTCTTAGATTGGGAGTCATTGAAAAATCTTCTTAGATTGTGCAAAGGTTGTGGTGGTTTGTGTACATGGACTTTCTAAACTGACTTAAAAATCTACAATCTGAATGAATGCATGGAAGAAATAATCATGTAATATGTACAAATATAGTATGGACTACTTCCTAAGATATGAACTAATTTGAAGTGCATATAAGAATCAAATCAAAGAATTAAAGTAAAAGTGTGCTTGCTGTGAATAGTGGACAGAATAGTGACTTGATCTTGTTGAAATTGAAAAGTAGGGTTAGGAATGTTTTCAAAGAATGATTTTTTATGGAGATCATTCTTATTGTGTCTAGAACACAAATAAAAATACCAATCCTCAATAACTATTACAGATTGAGAGAAAATCATATAAACAATAGAGGTTACTCAGAAACAGAGTCCGTACTGTCAACTAAAATGTTAAAAAATATTAGAAAATGAAAATAAAAGATCTAGAGGGCAATATTACACTGAAAGCTTTCTAAGACACTGAAGTGCAAGGGAAAAATTAGTTGGGACCACTCCTTTCGGAAAAGTGTTCTGTAAAACAAGTTGAAAGTCAACCTAGCTGCTGCGACAATAAAAACAGAATACCTAGAGAGAATGTTTGGGTCCAAATGGACTACTTCCAAGTGTTTCCAAGTCATACCAAAAATCATGGATGTTATCTAATGAGATAAGAAGGCTTTTCAAGTAGTCTCATGTTCATATTTTGAATATTGAGTCCTAGAGAAATCATTAAACTCAGATCGTTCACTATTTTGAAGATTTTGGAAAGAACTAAGGTTTTATTCTTTGAAATCTAAATGAGGGTTTAAGAGGGGTTTTGAAATAAAGGTTTGGAGAGTACATGTTTAGTACTTAAATGGAGATTATGACCACCTGAAATATCAATATTGAACTCATAACAAGAACCTCCAAGATTGTTGGAGACATTGTTTTCATTTTTGAAGACAACTTTAAGAATACATAGGAATGTATTGAAGTTGAAATCATTATCTATCAAACATGTTTTTGAGGTCAAGAGCTACTATCCATAAGGATTCACTCAATTCAAACTTCATGTCATCATCTAGATGATGATAAACTAGAAAGTAAATAAAGAGAATAAAAAAGAAATGAGATTTAGGAGAGATGATCATAATATGTAAACAAGCAAATAAGTAACCAATAGATGATATTCATGATGATTTTGGACTTGTAGCTTGGTGTTTCACTCATATATGGTGACTTTGAACATGGAAGAAGCTTCCTATCTCACAAATGCTCACTAAAATGGTGGTTGGGTGTATTAAATGTGAAGTAAATGGGAGTAATGACGTAGAAAATCAACGGAAGAAGCTCACTTTTACTGTCCTAACCTTATCTTCTACAACTTTTCTCTTTATAACTTCTCTAAGCTTTGTATTTGCACCCCCTAAATGAGAAGACAAGGGGGATTTATATAGACCAATTTGGGGTGGTTTTGGAATTTAAAGATTGCTCCAATTTGCTCTAAATGTCTATGAACAAGGAACTACGTCGTTTTGGTTTCTAATTAATCAAAATGGACCCCCAAAATAATTTACAAAAATGGACTATTCTGGGGAAGAGTGGCACAGCGGCAGTGGGCCAGTGCCAGAGCGGCACTACTCCTCCTTCTTCCAGATAATGCTGTTTAGGTCCCTAGAGGTTTCGGTATTCGTGGAAAGCCCCTATTTCGTCCGAAATTCGCAAAAATTGCGTATAAACTCCAAACTGAGGTTATGATATACAGTTGGAAAGGTAAAGGAGTCTAAATTACATAAAAAATAGTTCAGAGATACGTCACCTTGAAAAGTTTTGTGGCATTCGCTATAAAAGCCAATTTGATCGCCTTTTTCACCTTTCAAAGTTCATAATAAATTTGTTTTAAATCCTTGAATTATGTGCGATATATCGTTGAAAAGTTATTGACCTCTAGCATTCATGAATAATTTTGAAAAAATGATACGGTGCTCTGATTTTAAAGTCAATTTTTGATCAAACAGGTTAAACCTGAGATTCCCGGGAAGTTCAGGGAACCTCTGGGAGCTCCCAAGAGCTGACGTTATCGTCCGATTTCCTTTTAAAACTCATTTTAGTACTATCCACATGATCTAGAATGATCTCAAAATCTTTCAGCAAATTTGGACAATTTCGATAAAACCTTGGTCAAACTGGTCAACAGGGACTTTTTGGGAATTTTCGGGACTTCTGGGGGTCTTTGGGAGCCGACGATTTCTTCTGATTTTGCTTGAAAACTTATTTTTAGTCCTTTTTTATGACGTAGCATGTTTCTAAAACTTTCGGTCCAAATCTGTGAGTGTTTGGGCTTTTAGGGGCATTTCGATCATTTGCACTATTTTTTGAGCATTTTGAGAGATAGAACTAATTTCCGGGAGTCCTTTTGAGTCTTTTTGATCATTTTGAACCACCAAGCAATGGGTCTCCTAAATTTGGTAGCCGAAAAAATGGGGTGTCTATAGGGTCGGGCCATACATCATTAAGATTCTCCTTTCTGGAGGGGCTTCCTATCTGATGGACCTAGACAGGGTTGAATTTAAATAGCCGATTAACCTCGAACACCTCAAGAAGTACTTCGCTTGAAACCATTCTAATCAAAACCTCCTACATTGATACAGTACGCTTCACCTGATTCCCACTAGGGATACATAGGCAACCTCCCTAGTTCGGTCATTAATAATTGCCTGAGTGGCACTGCCCTTCAAGCCTTAAACCAAACTACTTTGGACCTGAAGCCCACTCAGAGATAAGTAGGTGGGTCCTTAAAAGCCTTCGGACCATGAAAAACCTAAAAAAAAATCCCTATGCTAATTTAGGGGCAAACATAAGAACCACATCAGAGACCCATAACTAGGGGCAAACTTCATTTTCTATTCGAAGAACCTATATATTTACCTTATCCTATCTTTGGATCTCCTGGCTATCAAAATAAGTACTATAAAGGAACAAATGAAAACTCATGGTATAGAACGATTAAAGATCTAAGCAAAACTCAAAGATAATGAAAGGCTAAGAAAAGTCGTTGAAAGGAAGATTTTCATAACTTAAAGATAGATCGAATGAGTGAATGCTTTTATTTAACATGCTAAAACATTTTCGATTACAAGAACATTCGAAAATCACATTCAAAAGCGTAAAAGGGTAGGTAGGATTTGTCAAAAGTTTTGTTGAATAAAAGGTTTGTCCTGCATTTTTTTTTTACTTTCATTTATGTATGTGTATAAAGCCTGTCTCTCGACCAAAGTCTGGATCTCCAAGCGATACTCAGCAGTAGGCATAATAGAAGCAGGAACTCTCCAAAAGGGGGCCGCCACCCTATCATGCCAAGCCTTAGTAAAAGCCTTCATAATGGAAGGGCATATGGCAGAGCTCCACCTAAAGTTCACTGTAATGTCCTATGGAACATCTTGAAGAAATCCGTATTGGTGAACCACCCGGCCAGGGATATAAAACGTGGTGGCCTGTAAGCTAGGCAACTAGATGCCAGGTCGCACGGGAAGTCGTACTACAATAGAACAATAAGTTCCAGAAGCCAATCAAGCCAAGCAGTTCCATAATGGAATAGGCGGTGGATCGCCAAAAGATCATAAGGAAGTGACCTGCGAAGGTGTAAAGGGTGCATGAAGAGATCTAGACACTCCATGAGCCAAACCTGTAAGACAAAGGGTTCTCTAGCGGATAACATGGTCCACGCAAAATGGGCACGATCCAATCCCATCAGAGTCTCACCAAGAACCAGCATGATAGCACTCTTCATTTCCTGCAGACCATAAGTGATGGGCATGAGAACATCAAAAGATGACTAGAAGAGGAAATAAGAAAGCATAGCAATTGATAATGTACTACGTTTTATGATCTGATACTCGCTGTCATAGGGGTCCCCCATGGGAGCATAGATGGAGCAAAGTTGCTCAAAATCAAAACAAACCTTCTTTCAGGGCCATCTGTCGAAAAGACGTGGAGTGTGGGATCCCAACACTAGATCGCAGCTCGAAGCAAACCTTCATTTAGGGCCATCCGCTGAAAATATAAGAGGTCGTTCAAGCCTGAAATACACGAAGGTAAACCTATCAATGCCTGCGAGAGAATCCATCCATGGTAAGAGGATTTGACAGCCAATAGTAGCCATTTGAAAAGAAAATAGAAGAAGGAGAAAGGTGTTTTGTAGAGTTTTTGAAGAAAAGAGAGTATAAAAGTAGAAATAGATGAGCCCAGACCACCAAGCGGCACGTGAGGTATCAAGCAGCACTCTCAAAACTGCCGCGCGGTTGTCCATGACTATCGTACGACAGTCACCGACTATCGCTCCGGCACTCGGTGAGTGTTACTCAGTTATAATTGAGTGCCACGCAGAACTTATTTTGGCCAGAACCAATTTTCAATGCTTTTAGCTAAACCTACAAACGAAAAACTAGATATACAATAAAATTTGTGCATCATATCGCATCACGTGCACAAGACCAAGCCATGGTCGCATTCATCATTCACAACAATTGAATAATAAAGACATGATTACATTCATAAGCATTCATCATTCACAGAAAAAAAAATGCAGGACAAAGCCATGAACACATTTATAAAATGCAGCATTAATAAGCAATGAGATGCATGACTAAGTCACGGTCGCAATCATCAACTAGAAGCACGCAGAGAATTATAAGTTAATAATAAAGTATGCAGGTGCCTATCCTATCTCGGCTATTCGAGAGCTACCAATAAAAATAAGTATATACACAGTCATCCAATAAGTGAGTATCCTCTCCAAACACTCAAAAAATAAAAAGAAAAAAGTGATATGGGGTCAACCTCACCGCTGACCTCGGGTCTGGTGAGTGGCGCGTCAGAGAGGCTCATACTTTGACATTGTATCACTCCCGGTGCCATGGCCTCTGACTCTACCTCTGCCTCCACCTCCGCCTCAACTGGCGCCTCCATGAGCTACAAAAGGGCCTACTCCGAGCTATTGCTCAGGATCTCTAACTTGTAGGGTCAAGGCCTTGTTCTCTTCCTCCTAAATAAGGAAAGAGATTGAATAACTAATTAGGTTAAGTAGAATTGAAAGATAAATGAAAGTGTTAAATGCAGTAAATAAAAAAAACGGTAGAAATTTACCTCAGCTCTCAGCTGAGCCTCCGCAGCTACTCGAGCTTTATCAGTCTGAATCAGAAAACCAAAAAAGATTAGAAAGTCGGGGGAGAATGCAAAGTCGAAGTTGGGTTTTAGAAAGTTACCCTCCACTCTCATCCATGGACCCACTCCCTCACGCTATAGGCGTAAAGTAGACCCTCCTTGGCATGTCCCTGGGGACCTGATCGTACTGGAGTGGGATGGTGGGAGCACCCATGTGATATTGAGGGACCATGGTTGTGGCCTGCTCGCCTTGGAAGACTGTCCAGAGGCTCCAATCCCACAGTGGTAGAGCGGGAGCCCGGGATGTGGTTTGATCGGGCTACATGGAAAAAAAATTGAATTCAATAAAAAAAATGGAAAAAGAACTAAAGAAGGAATCAGAGTTAAAAGAAACCTACTCGTGTCACTTCCATTAGAGGGAATTGCTTCATCAGCTTGGCATGACAGAAAGTTGTGTACCCCTCAGGGGGCTACAGAAAATCCTGAATCGAGAGACCGTTCAGGTAAGCCGTGAATGTGCTACCATGAAGGGTCTCTAAGGCCCATATAGAACTGGTTGGAGGGCACGGCATGTGGAAGATAGGAGCCATTAGTGACTCCCTAGTCACTCTCTCCCCCAAATACCACTCCCGAGCATCTGGGCCATCCAATATTAACTTTAATGGGTTAAAACCCGCCGATCTCTACCTATCTTGAGGAAGGGTAACAAGCTCGCAACCCAAGGCTAGCACCTGACATGCGGCTCTCTTAGATTCGTCAAGAAGTTCCTGAAAGTGATAAAATTGTGGGCCCTGGTCTTTCGCCTGACGCGGTCCTTTTGCCACTTCCACCGCTAAGGCATGACAAGGGCGTCTGCCAGCTGTGTCGAAGGCGGCATCATATGGAGGTACTCGTAGGACCAAATCTGCATAAAAGAAAGAAAGGTATAAGGATTATGAGTCAGATTGGAAAAATTAATGGAAAAGATAAAGAAAATAAAGCAGTAGCGTACTTCCCATGCTCTCCAGAAGTCTCTTATAGAGGCTGGATGATACCGGGAGAGCTCTCCAATGTGTCTATAGAGGATAGCCAGTCCTGTGCCCGCCCATATGCTCTAGAGGCCCTACTAGCACGACGGAGTTCCGATCGCCCTTGGTGCTCAGCAGGGAGCACCCAAGCATATACATAATTAATCTCCAATCCATCTGCTCATCTAAAAAGCCCTCCTGGCCTCTGAATGTGTCGAGGAACCACTTGGCTATAACCAAGGGCTCCTCTGTGACTACTGACACGACTAAATAGTTGTGCGCTCTTGTGCAACACCCAAGTGTAGGTGATCGTGCAAGTAATATAGTACTGGAAGTCCAGGTCGATCCCACAGGGAAGGAATAGGAAGAATATCTACTAAGTTAAACCTAAAGAAAAAGAAAATAAGAATATAGAAGTGGAGGTTCTACGAATCCTAATTAATTAAAGTAAACTAAATGATAAACTAAAGTATAAAGAAACGTAATAATTAAACAACTAAATTAAAGGTGTTGGAAACACGTGAATCCACATTAATCCTAACCATCTACCATGCACATTCATTAACGCTCTATGGAGTTCATTCCTTTTCAGTATTCCGTATTTTTCTAAAGATAAAGAATCAATAGCCCTTTCATGACCGGGACTACATCATCACATTTGAGTAAAATACATGGAAGACGGTTTAAAACAATGGTTATTACTTGCACTCTAAATGGTGTTAGCATTCAAAGTGGTTTTCAAAAGTCATTGAAGAAAAGGCCTTAAGGCTTTAAGTTCTAAAAACTGTTGTGACAAACTGAGCTTATTGGGACAATTTGATGACAGATTTCTAAAACAGAAAGTCATGGAATACTTAAAAGAATCATCTCAAGATTTAACATGTTCGATCGATCGAAGCGCTCTCGATCGATCGAACAGTCATCCTTCAATCGATCGAAGTGCCTTCGATCGCTTGACTATGGCCCTGGTTCGATCGATCGAAATACCTTCGATCGATCGAGCCCAAGGTTTCTAAAGGTTGCATGGCAGAGGTTGGGAATCAATGTTTCATCACATATTCCCAACGGCTAAACTACGGAAACATAATAAAACTATTACAGAAGTAGTAAAACAAGACAATCATCAACATCTAAACTAATAAACAATCAAATAGAGGGAAAGGAGAAGAAAAACCTGTAAATAATCTGAAAATAACTTGTAATAAACATGAAAGCAACTTTAATCTTCAATAATCTTCAGTAATTCAATGAAAACAAGGAGAAAGAACATGAATCTAACCTAAACTACTCCTAATCTAACCCTAAAACTACCCTAAACTGCTGTTTTCTGCGTTCTGGAGCGTCCTCCCTTCGTCTGGCGTCAAAACGACATATATATAGGGTTCCCACAGAGTTTACGCAACTTTTGGGTGATTAAAAAGTTCGATCGATCGAGCTCAGTTCGATCGATTGAAGGTTCGATCGATTGAACTCTTCTTCAATCGCTTGAACTCTCTGATTTTGACAGCTCTGCACCCCGATGGGAGAATGGCCATAACCTTTTACTCGGACCTCGGATTGACCTCCCGTTTGCGGCCACGCGACCGTAACTCAAAGATCTACATTTTATATCTCTGGGAAAATCTTCCAAATCCGAAGTCATCATTGTCAAAAATGGCGTTTTCTCAGCTGCTTCTGTTGTTCTATCCACCAGAATCACTTTTCTTTAGCTCCACTTCATTGATTTACATCCTAATACCTATAAAATAATGCAAAAACATATATTTTAGCATTAACATAATAAAAAGACCATTGTTATTAGAATATACCTAAATCTAGGGACTTTGGGGATAAGAGTATGCATAAAAGACCATATAATACGCTATGAACATGCACTTTTCACCACGAATCACACCCCCCAACTAGCTCGTTGCTAGTCCCTAGCAATGAAGCGAACTACAGCAATATTTATTTAACTCTAAAAATGAAAACAAAATAAATTAAAATCCTAACTCACTTTCGCAGGAATCGCGATTGCATTTAGCGTATGCAACAAGCCTTTAAACCCCTAGGTTCCCCCTAGTGGACGAGTGTTGTCTCGTGAGGGTTTGCAGTGAATCTACCCACAAAATTCATGTTTATGGTAATGGTTCTAGTTTAAATATTTTCAAGAAATATTTCCTCTCATTAACAATGTAGTCAAGCTCAACAATCTCATGAAACTCTCTAGTAAGCCATAGCAATGCAACACACACATTACAGTTAATCTACTATCAAAGTCATTAGAATATTCCATACCTATTAATCTTCAAGTGTGTGTGTGAATGGACAACCAAAATACAAAGCTTTAATTTCAAAGCTCGCATAACCTAAGACACTATCAAGACGTTCATTTTGACTCAACTCTCACCGGGATTACACTCTTAAGATGAAATCACTCTGAATTAGGTGTAATAATTATCACTCATGATATGGAAGCTATAAAGAGTAATTGTAAATGGAATCTAATGCTTCTCATATCTAAATAGAAAAACGAAAATTTTATAGTGCATAAAGTCTCATGAAAGGATACTTTTCACTAGAAGAGCGAGATACCGTGGATAACTCTCTCATTACCTTAACTTCAAATCCAATTTACTTAAAATCATCAGGACTTTGAAAAAGAGGCATTAGGTGAAAGAAGAAAGAGGCTTGTGATTTTCAATTGGGTCAAATGATGTGATTGGAATGTCTACTATAACTTTTCAAACTTCCCACATCTCCAATCTCTCTCTTCTTCTTTTCTTTTATTTATTTTTTTTCACACTCTTCTTTTCATTCCTTTTTTTTTTCTTTTGTAACAACCATTGGCACTTTTATTTTTCTTTTCATGCTTTTTTTTTTTTTTTTTTTTCATTTTTTTTCATCATTTTTTCTTTGACAACTTTCTATTATTCACACAACCAAACTTCTTGTCGATGCAACACATCCCAATCACACCTAAATAAAGAACTGAGGCTTGAACTCCTAATTTGGAGTTAGGTATAGATTTTAGGATTATGAGGACAAGGCGATTATGATAAGCTCAAGAGGTGAAGTAAAGGAATAGCATAGAGGTAGGCCAAGGCTGTATTATCCATGTATGGTCAAAAGATGGCCTAAATCATCTTCTAAGTTCATAGGATTATTCATTTTAGTAAATTCAAGAGCTCTAAATTTGGTAAATCCTGAACGTTCTCTTCTAGTAATCAGTCAAAATGAAGAAGAAAAATGAGACTTTCAACGAATTAATACGCTTTTCAAAAAGTAAGAGTAATTTTATAAAACCCTCAAAAACAAAGAATGGCACAAAAGCTCACTTGGGTTATTAGTCTCCACTATAGTCTTTCAAGACACTTAAACTATGCTTACTAATCCATTTTAGCTAAGTACAAGGTTGTCACAACGTGCTCAAAGTTGTTTGAAGATTAAAAAGTATAAAATATACTATAACTAAGATAGTAAAGAAACTACCATAGTGTATCACATACTAATAACATACAGAAAATAACACTAATGCATCATAACTAACTACATTAACTATGAGAGAAATACAAGAACCATTTTATTATCTTTAAAAAAATAAAAAAATAAAAAATAAAAATTTTAAAATTTTTGCAGATTTTAATTTACTGAGTTACATGTTGCTAAGCAGGTATATGACACTAAAGTACAACAAAAAGATATGAGGCATGCAATGACTCACTCCCCCCCCAACTAAAACTAAACATTGTCCCCAATGTTCTAAACTAAACACATGGACATGTAAAGTAAAGCGAGAGAAGGAAGGATGTTACCTCGAGGCATTAATATCCAATTTTTTTTCAAGTTACCTGCAAAATCATTAGTAGCAACAAGGAAAAATAGAGAACATAATATAATAACTCAGTTAATAAATTCAGTTAATCAAGATACTTATCATAAAGTAACAACCGAAATTTTTGAGGATCTTCCCAGTGAAATAATTTAACAATGACAAGACTTTTGAGATCCTCATAAAAATGCAACTCCCCCCAACTAATGTCAGGCTCAAGGTCAGAGGAGATGATGCAAAACCAATGGCTTCCAAATTTGTTGGGCATAGTTATAAGAGGAATACCACACTTTTTAGAAATTATTCTCAAGGAAAAATCTTTGGTGTTGGTATTTTCTATAACTGCCTCTATTTTTTTATTATGAATAACAGGCGGAGGCCATGGTTCAATAAAAGGGGCAGGGTCAAAGTGATGTTCTAATGAAGCTTCACCACCCTCCGCTTGTCCTAGAACAGAATCTATGGAGATATAATCACAGGAATTGAATTGCTGTTCTATGCACATGGTTATGGACTGGACTTGGATAAAGCTATCTATTTGGGCCTCAATGTCATAATCACTCAAGAAGGTCAAGCAGTCTAGAAGATTGCTAGCTTCTTGTTGAATTTTAAGATCATCTAAAGTGGGCCCAATATTTTCCAAGTCTTCTCTCAAAGAATTTTGAAAGTTAAAATTTTGTGAAGAACATGTGCTAGTATCCTTACCATCCTCTTCCACAACACATTCTGTTTGTTCACGAATGGGGTACACATAACATTCAAGCTCAGGACGAGAGCTTTGATTCATAGCAAGGATAGGTGATGGGCAACTTGGTGACACCACCTCTTCGGTCGAAAGAGGTGAGGGTTCATGAATATCACAAGAATCTAAATCAGATTTAGATTTTTCAATTATGTCCTCTCTAGGGTCACTTTCAAAGGTAGGGGTAGAGTCAACAGGGGACTCTTCCTTTCCTAATTGTGTGAAATCACCTAAACTCTCGTCATCTTTTAAAACCTCATTCTCATCCTCGCAACTCTCCTCACTATATGTGTCATCTATTGAAGTACTCTGGACACAGAGATTGTGCAACTTTATCAAGGCAGTGAAGGAGTTGATGTCTGGGGTTGTATGTTGAGGAGAAGATGGTTCTACAACTTCATGCTCAATGGTTTGGTTTTGGAGTTCTTGTTGGGTTATCACTTTCTCAAATGAGTTGTTAACCTCACTCGGTATGAACCCATCATTGTCCTCTAATTCCATTCCATTGTTAGTGTCTTGAAATTCAGGTTGTAGCGTTGAAGGACTGGTATAGTCTTCTAAAGGTTGGCTATCAAATGCTTGTTGATATCTAGCTCCTAATTTATCAATTGCACTCTCGAGCCTTTTCATTTCACTAAGCAGCAATTCTAACATACCATTATCCTCAACTTGGTTATTCTCCTCATTATAACTATATGAAGTTTCACCCCATTGTTGTTGGTAATAGTCCCCTTCCCATTGTGTTTGTGTGCAAGACTCCCCAGAAGGAAAGTCTTGGTGCATTTGGTAATCGTGGGAACTACTACTATATCCTACACTATCATTTTGGTTATATCCCCATTGCGATTGATAAAACTCTCCAGGTGGAGGTTCTTGATACGTTTGATAACATGGGGGACTAACACGATGGTTTTCCCATTGTGGTGATTGGTAGCACTCAGGTTGATAATGTGCATCATATGTGGGTGCTTCCCAACTCGGGGTATAGTTCTCATTACCTAATGTGTACCCATTCGTGGTATTTGTGTTGTATGGAGGGTAATATGGATAAGACATGTTTACCCAAAATATTTAAACAAAAGAAATTTTTTTTTTCTTGTGAGAGAAAAAGTCCAATGATTTTTTTTTTTTTTAAGTAAAAGAAGAAAAATGGAAAAACTTAGTAAAATCCTAACCTAGTTGCCTTCCCCGGCAACGGCGCCAAAAACTTGACACGACTAAATAGTTGTGCGCTCTTGTGCAACACCCAAGTGTAGGTGATCGTGCAAGTAATATAGTACTGGAAGTCCAGGTCGATCCCAGAGGGAAGGAATAGGAAGAATATCTACTAAGTTAAACCTAAAGAAAAAGAAAATAAGAATATAGAAGTGGAGGTTCTACGAATCCTAATTAATTAAAGTAAACTAAATGATAAACTAAAGTATAAAGAAACGTAATAATTAAACAACTAAATTAAAGGTGTTGGAAACACGTGAATCCACATTAATCCTAACCATCTACCATGCACATTCATTAACGCTCTATGGAGTTCATTCCTTTTCAGTATTCCGTATTTTTCTAAAGATAAAGAATCAATAGCCCTTTCATGACCGGGACTACATCATCACATTTGAGTAAAATACATGGAAGACGGTTTAAAACAATGGTTATTACTTGCACTCTAAATGGTGTTAGCATTCAAAGTGGTTTTCAAAAGTCATTGAAGAAAAGGCCTTAAGGCTTTAAGTTCTAAAAACTGTTGCGACAAACTGAGCTTATTGGGACAATTTGATGACAGATTTCTAAAACAGAAAGTCATGGAATACTTAAAAGAATCATCTCAAGATTTAACATGTTCGATCGATCGAAGCGCTCTCGATCGATCGAACAGTCATCCTTCAATCGATCGAAGTGCCTTCGATCGCTTGACTATGGCCCTGGTTCGATCGATCGAAATACCTTCGATCGATCGAGCCCAAGGTTTCTAAAGGTTGCATGGCAGAGGTTGGGAATCAATGTTTCATCACATATTCCCAACGTCTAAACTACGGAAACATAATAAAACTATTACAGAAGTAGTAAAACAAGACAATCATCAACATCTAAACTAATAAACAATCAAATAGAGGGAAAGGAGAAGAAAAACCTGTAAATAATCTGAAAATAACTTGTAATAAACATGAAAGCAACTTTAATCTTCAATAATCTTCAGTAATTCAATGAAAACAAGGAGAAAGAACATGAATCTAACCTAAACTACTCCTAATCTAACCCTAAAACTACCCTAAACTGCTGTTTTCTGCGTTCTGGAGCGTCCTCCCTTCGTCTGGCGTCAAAACGACATATATATAGGGTTCCCACAGAGTTTACGCAACTTTTGGGTGATTAAAAAGTTCGATCGATCGAGCTCAGTTCGATCGATCGAAGGTTCGATCGATTGAACTCTTCTTCAATCGCTTGAACTCTCTGATTTTGACAGCTCTGCACCCCGATGGGAGAATGGCCATAACTTTTTACTCGGACCTCGGATTGACCTCCCGTTTGCGGCCACGCGACCGTAACTCAAAGATCTACATTTTATATCTCTGGGAAAATCTTCCAAATCCGAAGTCATCATTGTCAAAAATGGCGTTTTCTCAGCTGCTTCTGTTGTTCTATCCACCAGAATCACTTTTCTTTAGCTCCACTTCATTGATTTACATCCTAATACCTATAAAACAATGCAAAAACATATATTTTAGCATTAACATAATAAAAAGACCATTGTTATTAGAATATACCTAAATCTAGGGACTTTGGGGATAAGAGTATGCATAAAAGACCATATAATACGCTATGAACATGCACTTTTCACCACGAATCAACTACTTCTAGTAGATCGGGTACCTGGTCCCACTCTGTCATTTTATCGAGGTACCAGAGGAACTCCCCCTGAAGGGGCTCCCAGTGATCATGCAAAAATTGAGTAGGGTTATCGTCATCTCACCAAAATCAAAGTGGAATGTGTTGGTGGTGTCCCACCACCATTTCGAGAGAGCGTGTATCTGTCTCAAACCATTTCGAGACGGAATTTCCAAAGCTAGCAGCGTTAATAAAACCCCTCACAGTCTGGCTCAAGGCCCTTCAGCATATCGGGATGAAGCTATAATGAATCACGAGATTTTATAATGAGTAAAATGGACAGATTAAAGAAAAGAGAAGAAAATAAAAATGAATAAAGTCCATGAGAATGATCAAATCGTTCAATGATCTCCAGTGCAGGGCACATGTATTCAAAAGATCATTAATAATAAAAAAAGGGGGCATTTCAAAATTTTATGTTGTCGTACGTCACATTGTTGGGGTGGATAAGAAAAGAATTGAAATTTTGAAAAAATTAAAGGAGACGAGCGTATACCTCGCTCCGAAATGCTCGGGCAGACAGGAGCTTATCAGGATCCTGAAGTAAAAGGGTGTGTCAGGATAAGGAGTAGCGTTGTACTTCATCCTTTTCCTACTCAAGCCACTAGCCATGATAATAAACCTATCAAGAGAAGAAAAAGTTAAAAGCTTAGTTTTTAAGGAATAATTCAAGAGAACAACAAAAATAAAGAGGAAAATGAGATTTCGATCGAGGTAAAATAACCTGTTGACCCTATAAGGCGTTGTAGATCAATATAAATCTCGAGAGGGAGAGTTTTAGTTTAGAAAGAATTAGGAAGAATGAAAGAAGTGAAAATAATTAGAACATGTATAGCATTCTGCATCCCGAGCGGCACTCGGGAATTCGCGAACGGTAGTCGCTGGTTGCCATGCGGTACTCTCCAAGTGTCGTCGCGACATTCCGCGAGTGCCGCAACGGCAATCATGCATAGCCGCGCGCCTACGCGTCTGCCACAAATCAAGCAAGTGAAGAATCATTGGTTTTGACCCAAAAATTCAAATTGGCTCCCCAATTTCGCATTTAAACCCCCAACGTTTGCCGGCTTTTTGCACTTTGGTCCCCGAAAAGTAATTTTAAGTCCACAAAATTTCAAATGTTGGAATATAAGTTTGGATTAGGTTTGATTGACTATTGATTTAAAAATTCGGTGAATTTCTGATTCTCAATTTTCGAATTTGAAATAAAATTGAGCCTAATTGACTCCAAAATTTTGAAATTTGAATTCTTTGAGTCCAATTGACTCACAATTTTAGAAAAAATGAATTCTTTTGATTTGATTTAACTTTCGATCTTCGAAATTGAAATTAAATTGAGTCTAATTGACTCTTGATGCTACAAAAAATATGATTTGAGTGTGATTAAGTCCCAATCTTAACAATTTGAATAAAGTCAAAGTGACTCCTGATTTTGCAAGATTTGATTTGAGTCTGATCGACTCCCGATAAAAGGTCATTTGAGTTTACCCCGATTTTAAAAAAATTGTACCCCAATTTTTTAATAAAATTGAATTTAATTAAGTCCAATTGACTCCCATTCCTAAAAATTGAATTGAATTGAATTGAACTAAGTCTGATTGACTCCTGATTTTAAAGATTGAAATGAGTAAACATATTCGACAGGGCCGAATGGCTGCAAAATTTCGAGCAAATATATCTGATGGGGCCGAAGGGCTACGGATATTTAGAGTGAACATATCTGACGGGGCAGAAGGGCTGCAGATATTTAGAGCGAACATATCCGACAAGGCCGAAGGGCTGCGGACAATTAGAGAAAACATATCTGACGAGGTCAAAGGGCATCGGATATTTAGAGCAAACATATTCGACGGGGCCAAATGGCTATGGATATTTAAAGCAAACCCACATTGACACCAGGGCATAATTCGCGAAGCGCCACCTAGTCAATTAAATTCAGTGTTCATCCGATTGGCCAAAATGGCTACGATTCCTGAACAGGACCAACTCATTAGTCAAAGAAGCTCCGAGTTCAAAAGATAACTCATCTTTAAGTTGAAGTGCACAGGCATTAAGTAGCATAGAACATGGATTGCACCTAGATACATCAAAATAGCATGATCTAAAATCAATGCATTCATATAGTTCGAAAGTATGAAGTATGAAATTGTATTGGCAACCTTCATTGCATGAGTACATGCATCACGATAGGATAGGTGCATTCATCCTTTTTTAATTTGTGATTGTGCATTTTTCCTTTTACCCGAACTATGTCTAGGTCGGATTCTCGTGGGGATACGTAGGCAGCTCACCATCGGGCATGACTGGCATGGACCATTTTGTGCAGCCATTTTTTTCTAATGCATTTTTGTTTTTACCTAAATTCAACAGTCTGGTCAAAGGCTTGTCTTCACACAGGCTTCGACATTCACTTGTGACACGCATTTCTCCACAAGCTCTGTCGAAGAGGGATAAACTGTAGACACCCTGATTTTGACCAACTGTCAAATTTAGGGGAGTGTTACCTCCAGGTCTAATGATGACAATGTTCGGCTAACTTAAGGTTTCCAAGGTGGTTCAAACTCTTCAAAAGGCTCTTCAATTCCAAAAGAAAAAGAAAAAAGAAAAAGAAAGAGAGGAAAAGGGAAGAATAGCATAAAATGGCATACGTTGGAGTTGTCTGCGACACTCATGGGCTGCCGCAATGGCAGTCACTGGCTGTTACTCCAGCAATCACTGATAATCACAATGACATTCACTGAATGCTGCGGATAACTGGCCAATTGCGACAAAAATAGAACCAGTTCTAGAAGCAAGAAAAAGAAAGAAAAGAATACGAAAAAGAAAAAAAAGTTGAAAACAAGATGCACAATAAGGCGGCAGTCCGCGAGTTATGTGCGGCACTCGCTAAGTGCCGTTGCGGAACTTGATGAAGGTCGTCGCGATGAGTGCTACAGACAACTCCATCAACTGTTGCATTTTTTTTAGTTTACTTTAACATATTATTCATTGTACCATCGAAAGTACATATGAAATTAGGTTTTTTTTACCTCAGAATTACTAAAACACCCCTCAGAAGTTTACCTATATATAGGGAGTGAATAACCCATCACAAAGGATCCTTTTTTTGAAAAATGCTTGAATATTGAATCTCTTAGGTTTTGATTAGGAGAACTTTAGAGAAAAATTAAGAGAATTAAGGAGTAACTCATTGCATGACCTAGAAGAAGAGCATGAAAAATCCTTGGAAGACATTCAAATCACAAAGAAGTTGAGGATAATTGGAGGTTAACTCTAGACTAGTTAGTACTTAATCCAAGTTTAATAATAATTCATAGAGCTACTTAGGATCTTTTACACATTTTCAAAAGTCTGTTCCCACCTCATTTCATCACACACCACTAGAATTGGGTTTAAACTTCCATTGGCTCTTTTCACTTGATTTGGATTTAAGTAGCTTAAGGTTTAAGATTAAATAAACTACATAAAAAGTTTAACTTTGGATACCATTTGAACTTTGATTTCCTTTTCTTTTCTTATATTCTTCCCTTGGGATCCATGAGATTCTCAATATCTCACAGGACTCCCTTTGAGTTAGCCTTGTTAAATTATCTATGAACTTGTGATTCAAATGAGAATAGCCATGCCAATGCATAATTTGTAGGTCTAAGTCTTAATTCATGACTTAGGTCCCCTATTTTGGAGTCTTATAGAGTCCTTCCCATATTTCATTGAGGCTCACATGGATTAGTCATATTTAATCTCCAATGACCATCAATTGAAAGGAAAATTAGTTTTCGGATGAGTCAACCTCTATGGTTTGGTTGATAGATTTAGCCAAAAAAAGATGAACTCAACCAATGGTGGAGTGAATTCATAAACCAATTTTGATCAAGAATTTTTAATTAATTCATGATTCATTGGAATTGAATGAGAGCAATTGGAGAGTGTTCATAATATAAAAATCTACCATTGCATTTTTTGTTTTGATGAGATTCCATGATTAAGATGGTTTGGTCTTAGGATTTACAAACTAACTACTCTCTGTCCAAAATTTCAGAACAGTAAGTCAGATTTTGATTTGAATTTATCAAAGCTTTAGCCAAACATTTTTCACCTGAAATAAATTTTTATATGAAGTTTAGTGTCTTAATAATATTCCCTAAAAAGAATAGGTCATTCGGATTTGTTTACTATTTTTAAAAAATCACACAATATCTCTGGACAGAGAGTTGTTAAATTCTAAGTGACATTTGTTTATGACCCGATTCCAAGAGATTGAACCGTTGGATTTTTTTATTTTTTTTGTATTAGAAACTAGACTCACAGAGGCACCTTGTGTCAATAAATCCCAAAGATCCAACCATGGTAGGTATGCGTTTTCTATTTTTAAAGTTCTAGGCTGCTCTCTGTAATTTCTAGAATTCTGTCATAAATTTAATAAACCTTGTATATAATGGCCCAAATGACTTTTTCATGACCCAATGTTTAAACCCTGTTTTAATAATGATTAATTGGGCTTAAATCCAGAAGCCAAATGATCCAATTCAATGAATACTTCACAGCTCATTCTTATCCATGTCAATGCATTCATCCATGTATGTTAATACTTGTAATTAGGACTTTTAAAGTTGCATTTAATTGAACCTAGTTGTGAGCTCCTTATGATCATGTTGGGATTATATCATCTCTATATGGACATTACATTGGCTCCTAGTTGAGACTTGTATATCTATAGAGATGTTATGTTTCCAACTAATTGAAAGGAATTCATGATTATGTCCATTCCTACATGCTTAAGAGTGTTATTTGGGATTCGACATTGTATTTTGTTCAAAGTATGTGTGCTAACCCTTTGTTTTGTAGCGCTTACTAAGGTATGATTACTTGACTCTTTTCTCTGGTTTCTTGACTTTCTATTGATTTTTCAATTTCATGTGTGACACTTTTGAACTACGATTTGCCTTATGTATATATTTGTATTAGAGACTTCTTTTCTAGGGTTTTCTATTATTTGCATCCATTACACATTTCTACTTCGCGGCTGGATCCTAGGTAAGCTCTCTTGTTTTTTGTTTGCATATCATTTTGCTTGGTATTTGGATTATATGGTTTTTGTATGACCTTTTATCATTAGCAATCTTGTACCCTTTTAGACATGCTTTTGCAATATGTATTTATATATATATATATTAATTGAGGGCATTCATAGATTAATAATTCGATTAAAAGGATATTGAGTACAGGCCTATCACAAGATAGGATGAGATGGGGTGTTTTAGTCCGCCTTCCCCTCTCATTCCATAATATCTGGACCTAGAAATCTGTGGTTTTCATAAAGATCAGTTTGCTTTAAAATTGGTTTCTTAATTTTCTTCTTAAAAACTATGTGTTGACTCGTATTTGAATTTGAAATTAAAAAATAAATGGTTTTAAGAAAGCGTGGTTAGCCTGCGGTATCAACAATCTAGTGACTATGCTGGGGATCGAACCCAGAATCTCTGGTTTCGCAGATCAGAGTCCTACTTTTGGGTTCACTCAAGGATTAGACTTGAAAACATCCTTTCAATCGAATTAATTAATTTTTGTGTGCCTGTTGAATTTCACTTACATGTCTAGCCAGTCGATTGCACAGGAGTATGACCTTCGAGGCTCGGGGCAACCTGGTTGGTCAATCCATCACCAGATTGTGTGATCACTCTTGATCTCGTACCATGTGTTGGTATGTAAAGCATCCTATCGGATGTGTGTCGTGGGTCTCTTATTTGACCAAAACCCGGCCTTTGCATAATAGCTTCTATGGAACCTTTGGATCTTAGGAAATTAATTCCCGATTAGGGTTATGTGCGAGGATGTTTTGTATGCCCCAAAGGGGTTATTTGAGATGATGACGATGCTTGCTTGATATAGGACATGTAACATTTTAATCACCTTTTAGCAATTCCTTCTGATGTCCCACGACATTTGGGAATGCGCCAGATTAGGATTATAAGATTACACTTCTTATACCTTGTTAAGATAAGAAACATTGACCATGCATTTATCCGAATTCATGAAAATTGCGATAATTATCCAATCATGTGATACTCCTACCCAAGAATTCAAAGTTCACTATTAAATTACAGATTTTGATTCTTCACCATCTATTGTCCAAAAATTATTTTTAAAAATCACTCTTTCAAAGAAAAGGTCCAAGGTTTACTTTTTAAATTAAGTTGAAATCGAATCATCTTTTATTGAGAAATATTTTTGTATCCTCATTTTCAAAGAAAAGATTCAAAATTTTCGAGAATTGTTGTTGAAAGATCTCATCATCTAAACAAATGATTTTTATTGCATTTTGAAAATTTTAAATACTCGTTCTTTGAAGGGGTAATAAGGATCACAATGAAAGGTGAAATTAGCGCACTTAGCATGGGAGAGGATTTTATGTGCTTCTGTGTCTATATGTTAGAATTAAGATTTTCTTTTCCTTTTGCATATAGAGTAGGCACACACATACACACATGAATTGCATCTGTGTGAGATATGATCCATTTATAAAAAAGGTTTTACCAAGTATTTGCAATCAATACAATCAAATAAAAAAAAAAGGATAATGGTAAGAAAAAGAAGTGACAAAATGAAAATTCTTTTGTAGGGAAAAAATAACATCTGGGTCAGGCATTATCTGGTTTATAGGTCCCAAAGCAAGGTTAGTAAGGAGAGAAAGTAATGCTCATATGGCATACAAAGGGAATACCGGGGAAGTAACAAAATTGAGCCCGATAATAGAAAGACAGGAAAAGCACATGAGACGGCAGCCTAAGAACATAAACTATATGATGAACTTGGTAGAAGCAATGACTCGCTAGTCACCACCCGCTATTCTGCAAGTTGTCGACCCACCACCTCTAGCGGCAAGAGAAGAAGATTGGTTTGATGATCAAGAGGCATAAAGGGCTGATATACTACAAGTTGACAGAGAAAGAGAAAAGACTGAGAAAGAAAGGGTAATGGCTGAGAAAGTCGAGAAGCTTGAGATAGTGGTATGTAACGTCCAAGAGTTGATACCTATTTATTGGAGCTAGAAGGGCCATACGATGGGGTCCACGAGACGCTGCCTATCGGTTTTAAAATGCCTGTCTTTGACAAATTGAATGGAATAGAGAATTCTCGCAGCCATGTAAGGATGTGTATCAGAGCTTTCCAAACTAGTGGGTTGAGCGCTGCCATGATGGCCATCTTATTTCAACAGACCTTGACTGGGGCTGCCTTGCCCTAGTACCTCACACTCAAACCAAGCAAGACTAGGGTCTGGGAAGCGGTGGTTAAAGCATTTTTACACAGTACGATTACAACCAAGACTTGGATGTCACAGTCAAGGATTTGGAAACCACTAGACAAGGGAGCAAGGAATCATTTGCTGAATACTTGAGTCGATGGAATGGAAATGCAGCTAAGATGGTGCAAAGGGTGTCTAAAAAAGAACAGGTCCGGATGCAAATGAAGAATCTCCAACCTGTCTACCTGGAGAAGATGAGGTTCCAATCAATCAACACTTTTACCAAAGTCTTTGACGTGCGGACAAGGATAGAAGATGCAATCCAGGAAGGGGTAATTAAGAAAGAGGATCAGCCAAACAGATATAGGAGGCCAAACAACGGGTCAAATGGAGGACATTCGGGGGGGGGGGGGTTACTCTGGCCCCACTGACGTCAATACACTATCAATCGTCCTTGACAAGAAATCAAGGAAGTTCTCAGATTTAGGGGTGTCACTATTAATCGTCCTTGATAGGCTGATGGCAAAGGGGCATCTTCGTCCGTTAGAACCTCGATCATTACAAAATTCGCTTTTGCCAAGCTTCTGGGAAGATCTTTATTACAAATTTCACCAACAAAAGTGTCATGATACAGATCGATGCACAAGGTTGAGGCACAAAATTCAAAGTCTTATTGATAACAAAGTAATATTTGAACCACCTACCAAAGTTCCCAATGTTACAAGGAATCTGATGTGGAGTCATCATGTTGTACTGTCACCATAAGGCCTCTATTTCTTGGGGGTAGAAGAGACGACCTTCGATCCATCTGAGTTGATTACTAAAATTGGGAAACCAAGGAAGCCTTACCAACCATCAAAAGAATCAAACATCTGTACTCTGGGAAATTAGTCAAGAAGATGTAGAGAGGGAATAACAAAGCAAATAGATTGGTGGGATCAGGAAACTAACAAAGCTGATAGTCGAGATATAGATCAAGTGGGAGATGGCTCGTGGCACGAGAGAGATGAGGAGACAGAAATGGGGAAGGAAAGTTCAAAAGTCTCTTCAGATATCGACAATCTGTGGGCAAGAGAGGGAGGCAGTCACCTAACCCAATCAGGGAGACACTTTAAACCACACAAGCTAGAGGAAGATCATTCAAGGAGTGAGTTAGACAAAGGAAAAGGGAAGATGAATGAAGAAGAGGAAGTGGACACGCTTTTAAAGCAAATGAAGAAGATTTAAGTCAATATCACTATCTGCTTCTAAACGTCGCAGGCAGGTAGCCTTGGATGCCTTGAATTAGTTTGATGTCTCTATCGATATAGTACCAGAGGATCTCATAGGAATGATCGATAAAATTTTGACCCTGGCTATCACCTTCTCCCTAGACGAATTACCCCCCGGAGGGCCTGTTCACAATAAGTCGCTATACGTCACTGTTGAATGCTTGGGGAATACTGCACCTGCTTGTCTCGTGCATAACGGGTCTACTCTAAACGTGTGTCCGTTCCAAACCACCAAGCGAATGGGTCTATGAGTCAACGTTTATACCATCTGAGAAGAGGGTAAGCGTATATGACAACACTCACAGATGGTCATGGGTATTATCTTCCTCAATCTCACCGTCAGGCCTTTGGAAAAAGAAGTTGAGTTTCATATCATTGACATCCCTGCCTCGTTCAACCTGCTGTTAGGTAGACCATGGCTAGATAGTCTCGGTGTCATACCATCAACAATTCATCACGATGTCAATTGTGCTTGGAAAAGAAAGGTTTACGATATTCTCGAAGATAGTTAGGTCTGTTTGTCTAAAACTTCATCAAGCGCAGTAGTTTTAGAGGTACAATTGCTTGAAGAGGAAACGAGTCTAGTAGGGTTTGAATTCATCAACATGTTAGAGGGGGTAAAGCTAAGGGAATTCCTGCCACTATATTTCGATCAATATGCAAGCCCACTAGTCACCGGAATTATGAAAAAGATGGGTTTTTTTAGGGAATGGGACTGGGTAAAAATCATCAAGATCTACCAGAGTTCCCAAGAATCCCCACAAAAACTCATGCTCATGGTCTGGGTTATCAGCCATCGAAGAAGGAATAGATGGAAAAAGGAAAGCAACTGATGCACCGATGGTCCCGTGTCAGAAAATGCTCAATGGGTATTTTGTGAAGGAAGGAGAAGATTTTACCTTTTGTGGCTTTCTAGTGCCATTGTTGAATCAGAAAGATAATTGCTTGAAGCCAGTGTTTGAGATCTTCTTTCCCAATGAATTCTCTTAATATGAAGACCCATACTTACAAGTACCCATGAAGTCTGTTGCATATAAAGATTGGATCGGTACGCTAGAGGGTCCAGTTATGCAAAACCTGTTGGGTGAAAAAAATGCAAAAATTGAAGAAATAGGTCGAGAAGAGGTTATGGAAGCTCATATTGGGGAAGTGTATGATGAAGATATGGTGGAAGAGGTGCTTGGAAAGGACATGGGGAACAACAAAAGCAAAGAGAATGAAGCAAAAATAGAAGAAATAGAAAATGAGGGGGAAATCTAGAGTGAGACAGGGAATCTGCCAGGCTGCCATACCATTGAACTCAAGAAAGGGGTCAACAAAGAGTGGGTTTTTGAGTCTAGTTCCCCCTCCCTAGAGTCTGTAATGGTCCAAATGAGGCATCTTACTATTGCTATGTCTGTTGTAATCAGCCCAAACAAAGTTAATGAAAAGTATGACTAATTCTGCCTACTCGAATGCGCTTAATGAATGTGATGACAATGAAATACTGAGCGAATTGTAAAAAAAAAATTAAAAAGAAAAAGAATTTACATGCAAATCATTGAGAACACTCTAACGATAAATCTAGAAATCAAGATAAACAACAAAATGTCTTTATTGGCTCTACACTTAGCAATGAAGAAAGCAAAAATTTAATTAGTCTATTAAATGAATTCAAAGATGCTTTTGCATGGTCTTATAGTGATATTCCAGGAATTAATCCAGAGATAGATCAACACCATATGCCTCTCTTTTTTAACTCAAAACCAATAAAACAAAATTTGAGGCAAATGAAACCTGAATGGGCTCTTAAAGTAAAAGAGGAATTTAAAAAGGAGTTAAAAATTGTCATTGAGTATCTCGAATGGATTGGAAACATTGTTCCAGCTATGAAAGGATGGTCGTGTTAGGGTGTGGCTTGATTTTTGAGATTTAAATAATGCAAGCCCTAAAGATGATTTTCCTTTGCATCATATTGACGCACTAGTTGATAACATCACGGGGCATCAACTCTTGTCTTTTATGAACGGGTTCTCTGGATATAACCAGATTCTCATGGCACCCGAGAATAGGGAGAAAACCACCTTCATCGTGCCTTGGGGTACGTATTGTTATAGGGTAATGTCATTTGGACTCAAGAATGTAGGGGCAATGTATTAGCCGGCCGCCACCAGATTATTACATGACATGATTCATAAGGAGGTGGAGGTGTACGTAGACGATATGATCGTGAAGTCTAAGAATAGGAAGGGACACCTGGGGGCATTGAGGATGTTGTTCGAGAGGTTGAGAAGGTTTAGAATGAAGCTAAATCCATAAAAGTGCACTTTTTGAGTTACTACTGAGAAATTGTTGGGATTTCTTATCACCAAAGGGGGAATAGAGGTGGACACAACCAAAATTAAACCCATAGCCAAGATGCAGCTAAGGGGATTCTTGGGTAGGATACAATTCATTAGCCGCTTCGTCTCAAAACTCACCTTAACTGGTGACCCGCTCTTTAGATTGCTTAGGAAAGGAGAGAAGTTTGAGTGGGATACCCTGTACCAACAAGCCTTTGACAAAATCAAGATCTATCTCCAAAACCCACCTGTCCTATCACCACCCGCACCCAAAAGGCCTTTGTTACTATACCTTTCTGTGTCTGAAGATTCGATGGGGTGTATATTGGCCCAAGAAGGACAAGAGAGGCATGTGGAAAAGGCCATTTATTATTTGAACAAAAGGATGACCGGATATGAGCTAAAATATTCACCCTTAGAGAAAGCCTATCGGGCCTTAGTCTAGTGTAACCGTCGCCTTGGGTACTACATGTTATCCTTTCCCTTAACCCTAATATCCCAGATGGATCCACTCAAATACCTATTCGAAAAGCCTATTTTGACCTGTAGGATTTCTTGATGGACCATGATGCTGGCTGAGTTCAATGTCAAGTATGTCATTGCCAAATCCGTAAAGAGTAGAGCCGTCACTGAGTACCTGGCCGATCTTCCAGTAGAATCCTAAGAAAAGGGTGAGTTTTGGTTCACAGATGAAGGAGTGATAGGGATAGAGGAAAATTAAATGAAAATGTATTTCAATGGAGCAGCTAATCAATCTGCGTGTTTAAAATAATTTTTAAACCGGTTTTTCCTACAATTGGTATCAGAGCCACGCTCGTTTGGATCTATAGATGCGTTTTTGGAACACTATTTTGACTTGCATGTTGATTTTAGAACTATTTTCGAAACTGCATCATCACATATCTGTTTCTGCAGTGTTATCGCAGCAGAGTACAAATCTATGATAGCATAGGATGCAAAGCGGGTTCGATCGATCAAAAATTCTCTGTACTCAAGCGATCGAACAATTTTCGATCGATCGAAACCTTTTGGTGTTCGATCGATCGAATGTCGTTAGATCGATCGAGATAGACTCTTTGTCAGGTTCTCTATTTCACAGTTTTAAAGAATTTTGAAATTAAAAACTTTAATTTTAAAACATTTTCCAAACTTTTCAAATCATTATGTGAAATAGAATGTTCAAGCGATTGAACAGTGTTCAATCGATCGAAGGTTCGAGCGATTGAACGGTCTTCGATCGATCGAACTGTGACAGAGAAGTAAGATGCTGATTTAAGTTCTAATTCAGTATGTAAAGATTTTATGTACTGTGTGAATCAATTCGCGGTTCCAATTGTTATATATGCATGGATGTGTGTTCGACTAACCCTTTTGCTGCTAGATTAGTCACTATCTCCCATGACACCAAGACTTTTAAATTTTGTATTTAAATTGTTTGAGATTGGTGCATGTTGTAATTTAAGTTTGGTATGATACTAAGGCATATGTAAAGGGCGCTGTGACTTCAATCCTACGAAAAGGAAAGTCGTACCGGTTTCCCTAGCCTTTTATTTTGTTGTTATTTCTATTTCTAGATAAATTGTAAGCTTCGAAAGAAAGCATAGGACAAATGTAATAGGATTAGAAAATCCATGAAGATGGAGCAAGGAGCCATTGTCCATGAAGATGGAGCTGGAGGCGATCAAACCAAAAGGAGGTTCTATGGAGATAGAGCCGTGGGAGATAGAGGCATCGTTTCGATGTATTTATTTTCAATTTTAGTTTTTTTTTGGTTTTATGTGCTTGGATTGTGATTGGCATTTAATTATATTGTTACTACTTGCATGCACGTAAAACAAGTTTTCTAAAATAAAATTTAAAAAACCATTTCAACGCATTAGTGAACATTGGATATTTATGGGTAATGTATGGAAACATTTTTTCAAAAGCAAAATCCTTATTTACTAAATCTAGTGGGAGAGGGTCTTATTAAACACCCATGATCTTCCATTAACGGTTCACTGTAAGATGAGTGGAGCATTTTGTGTCACCTCGCCAGGGGTGGTCATTCCATACAGAGGGTGCATTACTCATTGGTTACTAGATGTGAGCTTCTTTTGATAGGATCAATCAGACGTGTTAGAGGGTGACCACTATACGAAGGCGCTACTTGAGACGGTTGTGATTGGATCCTAGTTAATGGTACACACTAGCTAAGCTATGGATAAGGGATCCCACACGGGGCATTATTCAGAAACATAAAGATCAAAAGGGATCGGGAGCCATAACTTGTTTTGCAAGAGTTGCATACCGGACAAGTCATGATTAATCGAAAGATCGAACATTGACCACCACACGGAGGCTTTATTCTTTCATTTTGATATTTCGGCGACTTTGTTTTAAAATAAGAGTTTTAGGGATTCTTTTATTTTGAACTGTCAAATATGATATTCATATTTATTTTGTCTTTTGATTTTTACAGTAAATCATAATGTCTTGATCTACATTTAGTCCACTTGCCACCATACTCACTCAAAACAAGTTAACTGGAAATAACTACACTGAATGGAAATGAAACCTTGACATTGTATTAACTGTGGAGGATCACATATATGTCCTCACCATCCCATGCCTCGAAGAACCCGCGACAAATGCTTCGACAGCTGCCAGACGCGAGTTCGACAAATGGAAGAAGTCGAATGGAATGGCTCGTTGCTATATTCTGGCCTCAATGGCTGGTGTGTTGCAACACCAATTCCAATCGAATGATTCTGCCAGTGACATTATCACATCCCTGAAAAGGATGTTCGGGGAGCATGGGAAGCCTGCTAGACAAGTAGCCATGCAAAAGATAATGAGTGCAAAGATGTCGGATGGGACTCCAGTCAAGGAACATGTTTTAAAAATGATTGGTTATTTAAACAAGCTGGAGACCCTAGGTGCCAACATCGATGCACTGACCCAAGTTGATATGATCCTCAATTCGCTGTCGCCTTCATTCGCTCAATTTAAACTTAACTATAATATGAATCAAATGAATTTTTTTAATGAGCGAATTGATGAGTTCTCTATTAGCAGCGGAAGGGGTGATCAAACCTAGGGTCAACGACTTGAACATCGAGAAAAGTGCTTCGTCTTCCTGATCTACACCGAAAGGACAGAAAAGGAAGAAGAAGGCTGGCACTGGTGGTTCAAGTGTTGGACCGGTCCCTAAGATTGCAAAATCTAAGGGAAAAGGTAAGGGCAAAGGGAAGGTGGGTGGCCAAGGCAAAGGAAAGTGTTTCCAATGCGGTGAGAAGGACCACTGGAAGAGGAACTCTCTAGAATTCTTAGCTACAAGAGTTCAAGGTATGATTGAATCACATGTGATTGAAGTAAGTTTTATTACGGATACTTCAAACACTTGGTGCATTGATTATGGTGCGACTAACCATATTTGTAATTCATTGCAAGGGTTCAGATCAACCAGGAGGTGCAGTGATGGGGAAATCATAATTACTCTAGGTTCCAGTACAACCGTTTCTGCGGTTGCTATAGGAGTCGTAGTTTTACAACCGTTTCAGATGTACTTTACGTCCCTTCAATGAGACGTAATTTAATTTCATTTTCTAATTTATCGAATAATGGTTATTCTTTTCATTTTGGAACTGAAGTTATTTTTAAAAGAAATAGTTCTTTTATATGTTCTGGTGTTAAAACAAATGGTTTGTATGTGATCACTCCCAATATTTCTAAAGATTCTTGCTTGGAACTTCATAACTCAATGGTAACTATACCATCTAAGAGAAAAGAACCTTCCACTAATCCAGCAAGGCTTTGGCATATGAGGCTTGGTCATATCAATCTAAATAGGATAGGCAGACTAGTCAAAGAAGGGATCTTAGGCGATTTGGTTTTCGAACCAATGGAAGTCTGTGAGTCTTTCTTAGAGGGTAAGATGACCAAAAGGCCCTTTCCCGCAAAGGGCAATAGAACCAATGCATTGTTGGAATTAGTTCATACTGATGTGTGTGGACCAATAAATATTAGAGCAAGGGGTGGTTATGAGTATTTCATAACATTTACCGATGACCACTCTAGGTATGGATATGTGTACCTAATGCAGCACAAGTCTGAAGCCTTTGAAAAGTTCAAAGTGTTTAGGGCTGAAGTGGAGAAGCAATTGGGCTCACATATCAAGGCCATTCGATCTGATCAAGGTGGCGAGTACCTCTCTAATGAGTTTATTGATCACCTCGTACAGAATGGGATTCTGTCATAGTTGACTGTACCTACCACGCCTCAGCAGAATGGTGTAGCGGAGAGAAGGAACCGGACTCTTTTAGACATGACTAGGTCAATGATGAGTTATTCAGAGTTGCCATTATTCCTTTGGGGTTATGCTTTGGAAATCGCTGTATACATACTATATCTAGTACCAAGCTAATCTATTCCCAGGACACCACGGGAGATGTGGATTGGGCACAAGCCTTCATTGCAACATCTCCGGATATAGGGGTGTCTGGCACATGTGCCGAAAGGAAAGATGAGCAAGTGGGATTCTAGATCAGAAGTATGTTATTTTGTAGGGTATCCAAAGGGTACTTATGGATGGTATTTTTATGATCCAAGAGAACAGAAAGTGTTTGTTAGTATAAATGTTGTTTTCTTATAGGATGATTATATCATGAACCATAAACCTAAGGGAAGGATAGATCTAAGAGAAATAGAAGGAGAGCCCTCAGTCCAACCCGTAGTTAACAACGATGTAAATCAAGAAAATACCACTTCTTCACCCATTTTCGTACCGGTACCTCATCATAGTGGGAGGATTATTAGCCAGCCAGATAGATACATGTTCTTAGGAGAAGTTTTTTAAGCTCTCCATAGAATCTGAATCTGATCCTGACACATATGAAGAGGCAATGGCTGATGTTGATTCAGATCATTGGGTTAAAGCTATGAAGGCTGAATTAGAATCTATGGATTCTAATCAGGTATGGGATCTTGTAGAACTTCCAGCCAATATTAAACCCATTAGTTGTAAGTGGGTCTACAAGAGAAAAAGAGCATCAGATGGAAAGGTTGAGACCTATAAGGCTAGGCTTGTAGCAAAAGGTTATACTCAGAGGGAGGGCATTAACTATGAGGAAACCTTCTCGCCGGTGGCCATGCTCATGTCGATCAGGATACTCCTATCCATTGCTGCATGCCTAGATTTTGAGATCTGGCAGATAGACGTCAAGACTGCATTCTTGATTGGCAATCTTGATGAGGACATCTATATGCAATAACCAGAAGGGTTCATAGCTGGTCGGAGAGGTAACTTGGTATGCAAGTTGCAAAAGTCCATTTATGGGCTTAAGCAGGTGTCTAGAAGTTGGAACATCCGATTTGACCAAGCGGTCAAGTCGTTTGGTTTTATACAAAATATGGATGAACCTTGTGTATACAAAAAGTGTGAAGGAAAAGTGGTGGCTTTTCTTCTGCTTTACGTTGACGACATTCTACTCATTGGAAATGATGTAGCGGCATTGTCAACGGTCAAGGTTTGGCTAGCTAGTACATTTGATATGAAGGATCTAGGAGAGGCGAGCTATGTTCTAGGGATAAAGCTCTTTCGGGATCGCAAGCGAAAGATAATGGGATTATCTCAAACTGGTTATATCGATAAAGTGTTAACTAGGTTTTCAATGGATAATCGAAGAAAGGTTTGTTACCTTTCAGGCATGGTTTAGCATTCTCCAAGGACCAGTGTCCTAAGACACAGGAGGAGAGGAATTGCATGGCAGGAATTCCATATGCTTTGGCAGTTGGAAGTCACATGTATGCGATGTTATGCTCTAGACCAGATATCTATTTTGCCGTTAGCATGGTTAGCAGATATCAATCGAATCCAGGTCCAGAGCACTGGACAGCAGTTAAGCACATTCTTAAGTACTTGAGAAGGACTAAAGATTACATGCTTATGTACGGCGGTAGTGAGTTAATTCCAGTAGGATATACTGACTCGGACTTTATGTCAGATAAAGATTCGAGGAAGTCAACATCCGGACATCTCTTTACCTTGGGAGGTGGTGCTGTTAGTTGGAGGAGCATTAAGCAGAAATGCATTGCAGACTCAACTACAGAAGCTGAGTATGCGGCTGCTTGTGAAGCCACAAAGGAAGCTATTTGGCTCAAGAAGTTCCTTATGGAGTACGAGGTAGTACCAGCGTCATTGTCACCTATTACGCTTTACTGTGATAATAGTGGGGCAGTGGCTCAGTCCAAGGAGCCAAGGAACCACGGGAAGGGAAAGCACGTAGAGCCGAAATATCATCTTATCTGAGATATTGTTCAATGTGGAGATGTGACTTTCACCAAGATTGCCACCACTAACAATCTTGCTGATCTGTTTACAAAGGCCTTGCCACAGAAGGTCTTTGATCGTCATCTAGATAGTCTAGGTCTTAAAGGTAGTTCTGAATGGTTAGGAGTGCAAGTGGGAGTTTGTTGGGTTTGTGCCCTCAAACCATTACTTTATATATGAGGCATTGACATTTTAATATATGAATATCAGCTTTACATTTAGTTATTTATGTTTCTTTCATGAGATGATTGTTATCCTTAAGTATCATAGTAAGTAATTCTTGTATGTATGAGATACATATAAGTGAGATACGAATTACTATTCTTTGTTACTTAGAATGTGTCATAGTGGATGATGAGACTGGATGTCTCATCAGGTTTACACTGTAGCATGATTAACTACCAATGGATGGAGTAATTAATCTTAATCACTAGAGTATAACTCTTAGTTAACATGCTAGTGCTTATAGTGCATTGACGGACCTGAGCTTTCCTATTGACACTCAAGACTATCAATCAGTCGATAGGAACTCATAACTTGTATAAGGTACGTGTTCTTAATCTTGAGACGATTATGAACACAGATTGTGGATATGGCTACTTTAACTTACCAATCAGTGAGGTCTATAGAAGATCAACACCTGGGTATCTTGGGTATGTCATATTTATAGGGTTGTGAACATATATTGTCAAGACAGAATCTACCCTCTGTTTCAGAGTAAGCATTCCCTTGAGAATGTCACCAATTTGATTACTGAGTACTGCAGTCTTGTTGATAAGAGTTATCAACATGTTTGGTAATCATGAGAGGTGAATGGGACTCAAGGAATACATGAAGTAATCATGATTCAGGTTGACAATAACAGTTATCCGACTAGCTGAATATGATTATGAAAGCTGAAGGTAGAGGGACATTAGTACAACATAAAAGTCTAGTTATCGCTTCGGATATCTTCTTTTGCGTTGGAGTTCAGTTATCGTTTTATAGTGGAGTAAACGTTAACTGACCAGTTAGTTAGTTTGCTGATCAAAGAGTTTGGTCATGGTAATTAACAAACTGGTATGAGCCAACAATAAAGAGCCTAGTAGGTCCCACTCTTAGCTCCGCCAGGATACATGGAAAGACACATGAGGAAGTTGTCAAGATAAGTTCGATCGATTGAAGTCTTGGCAGTCTCGATCGATCGAGAATGGTTCGATTGATTTAAGGTTTGATCGATCGAAGATCTTCGATCGCTCGAAGTCTAGGTCGGTTCTGGAAATCTATAAATAGGGCAGTTGCGTTCTGGAAAAGGAGTTCGTCGTTTTTATGAACCAGACGCTGCAGAAACTGTTTTAGTCTTCCTAAACCTTCCTATCCTCTATATTAGAGATCCCACCATCTCTAGTCTTTCCGGCAGGCATCAACAGGAGACATAAGGGTAAAGACAACCTAGTGGACGTTGCTGCATCACCAAGGTTGAAGATATCAGAATTGGGTTCAAGACACCAAGGTATAATCTTGTCCCCTCTTGTGCGCATCTATAGAATTAGTGAGTAGTAGATCCTGGGATACCAATCAGTTATTATAACTGATTCTTTTCCGCTGCGTGTTTAAAATAATTTTTAAACCGATTTTTCCTACAGGCCTATCGAAAGATAGGATGAGAGGGGGTGTTTTAGTCTGTCGGGCTCGTTCCCCTCTCATTCCATAATCTCTGGACCTAGAAATCTCTAGTCTCCAAAGAGATCAATTTGCTTTAAAATTTGTTTCTTAATTTTCCTCTTAAAAATTAAGTGGTAACTCGTATTTGAATTTGAAATTTAAAAAAAGGGTTTTAAGAAAGCGTGGTTAGCCTGCGATATCCACAACAGGATACTACCGATCTATTTTGGTATGGATATATATATCTATTTAAGCAATAATATATATATATATGCTTTATATTGTATGTAACATAACGAGATGTAGATCTAAAAGCTTTGAACTTCATCAATTCATATTTTGCTGTGCACTAGATCAAGTTTTCCAACAAGTCTTCCCTTCGATGAGTTCGTGGAGTTGGTTATGGATTTAGAAGAGGAGAACTGCTCAGATGGTAGGACTTCAGGAAATCGACCCCGATGAGATCTCAAGGAAAGAGACCACCCGCTAGTGGTCAAGGACAAAAAAGAACATGGAGTGGAAAAAAGAAGCAACATTAGAAGTTCCCTCGGAATGCCCTTATGGTTCCAGCCACCAAAGGATAGCCAGGGATAGGACTAGGAGATGGAGGATGCTACAACTATGGAGCTCTAAGACATATCAGTAGGGATCGTCATGCCCCAAGGAGGACTGGTTGAAAGGAGGTTTTTTGCAACAATTGTGGTAAGATTGGCCATGTAAGTAAAGATTGTATGTCTCTACCAGGAGGATATTATAAGCCAGTAGCCCAAGGTCAGCAAGGAGGGGCCAAATTCAATGCTATGATTCCTGAGGATGCTAGTTTTGGCGAAGGTAAACAACAGAATATGGAAGGTACGTTGACTCTATTCAATAATAAAGTTAAGGTTTTATTTAATACGGGTGCTTCTATATTTTTCATCGCTATTAGAGTAGTACAGCTGCTGGGTGTAGTGCCTAAAGCATTAGAGAAGACTCTAAGTGTTGGGTCGCTCTTAGGAGTAGCCATTAAGCTAAGCAAGGTGTGTAAGGATTGCTCTTTGACTCTTGAGGATCAGAACCTATCTGCCAACTTAGCTGTGTTATCGATGAAGGAGTTCGATATCATTTTAGGATTCGTTTGGCTCACTAAATGTCATACCAAACTGGATTATGTGATCTGATCTATTACCTTCACCATACTTGGGAGACCCTTATTTCATTTTCAGTGCAACCCCCATTACAATTCATTCCTTACAAGTCGACTAGCTGCTATTGGAAGCATTAGTACGGAACTTACCCCTCTACAGATCCCGATCGTTTGTGATTTCAAAGACGTATTTCAGGAAATATCCAGATTACCACCCAAGCATAAGATTGACTTTTGTAATGAGGTATTACTTGGAATGACTCCTATATCTAAGGCACCTTATCAGATGGCTCCGACAGAGATGGTTGAGTTAAAGAAGAAAGTACAAGAACTCGAGGACCTTGGATTTATCAAACCAAGCACTTCACCATGGGGAGCGCTAGTGCTCTTTCTTAAGAAGAAGGAGAGATCAATGAGGCTTTGTATAGACTACTAGGAATCGAATAAAGTGACTGTCAAGAATAAGTGCCTGTTGCCCAGGATAGACGATCCCTTTTACTAGTTACAGGGTGCAACTACTTTCTCAAAGATTGACTTAAGATCAAGATATCACCAATTTCTGGTTTGAGAAGAGGATGTGCCAAAGACTACCTTCAGGACAAGGTATGGGCACTATGAGTTTTTAGTTATGTCTTTTGGACTCACGAATGCCCCTGTAGTATTCATGGACTTGATGAATTGAGTATTGAAGCCATATTTAGACCGATTCATCATCGTGTTCATCGACGACATCATGGTCTACTCGAAGACAGAAGAAGATCACCATAAATATTTGGAGATTGCTTTATAGACTCTCAGAGATAATCATTTGTTTGTGAAGTTTAGCAAGTGTGACTTTTGGCTTAAGGAAGTTAAGTTCTTGGGTTACGTAGTTTCATAGAATCTATACCTATAGACTCGTCGAAGACAGATGTGGATTGAATTGGAGTAGGCCGACCACAGTTTCAAAAGTCAAGAGCTTTCTTTGATTGGCAGGATACTATAGGAGATTCGTGGAAAGATTGTCACGAATTGCTTCCCCACTAACACAGTTGACCAAGAAGGATTTGAAGTTTGAATAGAATGATAAGTGTGTGTGTGCCTTCTTGGAGTTGAAGAACAGACTCTCCTCGGCACTGGTACTTGCTATTCCAAGGAGCGAAGAGACGTACACTATGTTTAATGACACATCATACTAAGGATTGGGGTGTATGTTGATGTATAATGATAAGGTGATCGCTTATGGGTCAAGATAGTTGAAACCCCACGGGAAGAACTACCCAACACATGAGATAGAGTTAGCGGCAATCATGTTTCCACTCTAGATTTGGAGGCACTACCTTACAGGGGAGAAGTTTGACCTATTTTTCGAACACAAGAGCTTAAAGTATCTATTCTCTTAGAAGGAGTTGAGCATAAGACAAAGAAGGTGGATGGAATTGTTAAAAGATTATGACTTTGTATTACAGTACCACCCAAGTAAGGCAAACATAGTCACAGATCTGCTAAGTCAGAAACCCCAAAAATTGATCGCCTCTCTTATGATTAAAGAATGGAGAGCCTTGGAAACCCTGTCGAAGTTTGACATTCGAACACCGGAATCAAGTAAAGGACTATTCATTGTATGATGTGTTGTGCAAGCAACCTTGATAGATAGGATTCTTGAGGTACAATGGGAGATCAAAGGACTTAGATAATGGTTTACTAAGATGACGAGCAATGAGCCGAAGTTTGGAGCATCGGTGTAGATGGCGGATATTGATGTAAAGGCAGATTGTGTGTACTGGATGACGGAAGCTTAAGGAAGGAAGTTATGGATGAAGCCCACAAATCTAGATTGATCATTCATCCCAGAGGCACAAAGATGTACAGAGACCTTTAGAGCTTTTGGTGGGAAAGTATAAAGAAGAATATAGCAAATTATGCATCTAGATGTTTGACTTTCCAACAAGTCAAGGCCGATCGCTAGAAGCCAACAAGACTAGTACAACCGTTGCTCGTTCTCGGATGGAAATGGGAACATATTTCTATAGACTTTATGGTTGGATTGTTGAGGACGCAGTGAAACCACGACATGATTTGGGTGATTGTGGACCGACTCACCAAATCCGCACATTTCACTTCCTATAATATGACGTATCCGATGGAAATGATGAGTAAGTTGTATATTCAGTAGGTTATGAGATTACATAAAGTACCTGTCACGATAGCATCAGATTGAGACTCTCATTTTACTTAGAATTCTGGAGGAGTTTTCAAGTCGCCTTGTGGACTTCATTGAAGATGATTTCGATTTATCACCCCCAGACCGACGGTCTGACAGAATGGACCAATCACGTTGGAAGATATGTTGAGAGCTTGTACACTTTATTTTGAGGGATCGTAGGAAGATCATTTGCCACTAGTTGAGTTTGCATATAACAATAGTTTCCCAGTGAGTATAGGGATATCGTCATTCAAGGCATTGTACGGAAGGCCATGTAGATCACCATCGTGTTGTACCGAATCTGTGATGGTCAGTTATTAGGACCCAACATGGTTAAGGAAACTAGACACAAGATCTGAATTATAAGAGAAAGGATGCATGGAACACAGGGTAGATGAATGAGCTATGCTGGTAAGAAGCACAAGGATAAAGAATACCAAGTCGGTTATCATGTTCACTTGAAGATTTCCGTAGTATGAGGAGTCGTGAGATTTGGAATGAAGAGGGTAAGTTGTCACCACGATATATTGGACCATTCAAGAACTTGGAGTATTTTGGTAAGGTCACCTACTGACTCGCTTTGCCACCAAGGATGTCAAGAATACATAATGTGTTTCATGTGAGTATGCTGAAGAGGTATGTGCAAGATGATTCTCACAAGTTGGATTTCACAGACATTGAAGTTAACAACATAACCTACCATGAAGGACAGTTAAGATTTTGGATCATGGAGATAAGAAGCTGAGGAACAAGGAGATTCCGTTGGTGAAGGTAGAATGGAAGCATCATGATGAAGGCAAAGCTTCTTAGGAACTCGAGTCGGAGATGAGGGAGAAGTTTCCTATGCTTTTTATAGATTAGTTTCTTTTGATTTCGGGGTACGAAATAATTTTATTATTTGTGGAGAGTTATAACCCTGTAGACACCCCATTTTGTTTGCTATCAGATTCAAGAGACCCATAGCTTGGTGGTTCACAATGTTTAAAAAAGATCCGAAAAGGACCCATGGAAATTAGTTCTACCTCTCAAAAAGCTCAAAAAAGTGGTAAAAATGACTAAAATGCCCCTGAAAGCCCAAATGCTCCCAGATTTTGATTGAAAGTTCTGTAAACAAGCTACATCGTAAGAAAAGTAATAAAATGAGTTTTGAAAGAAAATTGGACAAAAACATCAGCTCCTGGGAGCTCCCAGAGTTTCCCAGAACATCCTGGAGGTCCCCGGTTTGACCGATTTGACCTATAGTTGACTTTGAAACCCGAGCATCGTATTATTTTTCAAACATTTTTCCTAGTTACTAGAGCTCAATAGCTTTTCAACGGTATATCGCACATAATTTTTTGATTTAAAATGGATTTATAATGAATTTCCGAAAGTGAAAAAAGCGATCAAATCAATATCGCAAATACTGTAAACAGTTTCAAAGTGACCTATTTCCGAACTATTTTTTTTATGAAAAGTAGACTCTATTACCTTTCCAATGGTATATCACAAGTTCAGTTTGGAGTTCGTACTCATTTTCTATGAATTTTAGACAAAATAGGGGCTTTTCACAAATACCAAAATCTCTGGGGGCCTAAACAGAATAATCTGAGCGTCTGAGGAGCACTGCTGCCGCGGCACTCTCCCCCAGACACCTCCATTTTTGGAATTTATTTTGAGGCCCCAAATCAAATAATTGAAAGCCAAAACGACGTAGTTTCTTGTTAACATATGTTTAGGACCAATGGGAGCACTTTTTAAATTCCAAAATCACCCCAAATTGGCTTATATAAAGCCCCTTTGTTCTTCGTTTGGGGGGGTAATTGCAAAGCTTGAGAAAGTTGTAGAGAGAAAGAGAGATAAAGATAGATTTAGAAGTGAGAAAGTGAGCTTCCTCCACTGATTTTCTATAGAAAGTGAGTTCTAAACTCAAGTTCTTCTATTACTACTCTTCATTTCTTACATTCAAATCCCCCCAATCTCCCTAACTCATTTTGGTTTGATTTAAAAACACTTGGAAGGGTTCCATTTTGATCCAAACATTCGTTCTAGATATTTTGTTTTTCTGTCACAGCAGCTTTGGTTGTCTTGCAACCTGTTTTTCAGAAAATAATTTGAAATAGAGTGGACCCAACTCATTTTCCCTTGAACTTCAGTGGCATAGGGAATATTATGTATAATATGGGCTTCCAAATGTTTTGTTTTTAGTTTCTAAGAATTTTCTACATTTCAATCAATAGTACGGACTCTGTTTATGAATAACTTCTATTGTTTATATGATTTCTCTCAATCTGTAACTTCAATCTTGATTTGGCTTTTGCTATGTAGGGATGATCTCCCGAAAAAAATTCATGAATTAAAAACATTTCTAATCTTACTTTTCCATTTTTACAAAATTAGTTCACTATTTTGTCCACTATTCATAGCAAGCATGTTTTATTTTATTTATTTGATTCGATGTTCACATGCAATCCATATTAGTCCATATCTTAGGAATTAGTTCATAATCCATTTGTACATATCTTATAATGATATTCTTTATGCATTATGCATATTGTATAGTCTCAAATCACTTTAGAAAATCAATGAACACAAACACCCTACTACTTTGCACATTCTAGGATCATACATTGCATCCATGCAAGGTTTGGAGTTTTAGTGACTCCTAATCTAAGAAGATTAAAAGGAATGAACTTGATCACATGTTCATGGTTCCCCTAATCTTAGCTTCCTTTCTCATCCGTCCTGGGGATTGAGAGATCTTCATTTCTCAAGAATCAACATGCATACATTCTAGCTTGCTAAGCATAGTTTTGATCTCTTTGATTAATTGCTTTCAGACCAATTCATGTCCACTTTAGATTAGGAAAACTTGATTACTTGATATGTGATAAGATGATTTTTCCTTGGTTTATTTGTGTGATATTTCACTTTTGCATTGTGTGATATTTGGCTTAGATCTTGTGAATGATATCTTATCTTTTGATCGTCCATTTTCAAGATTCTTATGCAATATATTCTACCTATCATCAATATTAACTGCCAAACCAAACATAGTTTAGGATGATTATTTGGATGCTAATTGAGGCCCATCGAGAGACGAGGCGAGTTGAGGGCATTTTAGTTGTGACAAAATCTCATTCCTTTCTCGTACCAAAACCCCGAGCCATGTTCTTTGGTTATGAAGGATCGGTGTCCTTTATCCGTTTGGGTGAGTCAAAATTGGGTTTCTTGGTTCCCTAAAGATCAAGTGGCGACTTTGTATCTATTTTCACAGACTTTCTTTCTTTTTTTCAAATATTTCAAAGAAAAATCCATTTCGAAACCCCAGAAAATATGGGTGGACTCCAAGAGGTCCCGTGCCCACAAACCCCTAGAACCTTATTTGTACTATACTATGTGCTGTAATTTAATATGTGAATTTTGTTTGCATTTCTGCACTGAGCATAACATTCCTAGGATTTCAAAGAATTTGGCCTATAATCGATCTTCTATAAGATCGATATTGGCAAGATCGATCCTGCTAGGATCACTCCTGTCCTCTAATTTTTGCCAATTGTCAAAAATATCCTGCACTACCACTAGATCACCATTGTAACAACCACTATGCATTTACATGTCTGAAACCTCCTAAACACACTCCTCATCATCCCCCAAGCTTCATCATAGCCTCCCATGGTCATGCCACTTCACTCTAATCACCTTTACCACCATCATCATCTTACACCTTCATCATCACCACCACTTCACAACTAAACATACAGACAAAGATTATATATATACATTTGTACACATTACACACACTCACTCAAGCACAGATAGAGAGAGGGAGAGAGGAAACTGAAAGAGAGAGAGAGAGAGAGAGAGAGAGAGAGAGAGTGTGTGTGCGTGTGTGTATGTAGAGAGAGAGACTAGTCTCTTATTTCCTCTATATGAACCCTTAAATATATTCTCACATTCCTTTGCTTCACATTTGAGTTCAGAGAGTGAGAGGGATTTCCAGAGAGAGAGAAAAGACAAAGGAGGAGGAGGAGAGGAAGCCACTAGAGATTTTATGCCAAGATTCACACACGGACAGTCATACTAGGTGAAGTACTCGACCCTTTGTTTACTTTCAAAGTATAGTTTAAGGATATAGAAGAAGCTATTCAAAACCCCAAATGAAAACCATTTTCAAAACTAAGATTTTAAAAAATTTGAACAAATAAGATGATGAAGATCGATCTTCTCAAGATCGATCCCTATAGGATCGATCGTCTGCATCGTTTTAGTAAATGTCATTTTTAGTACTATTCTGATCTGTACAATGTGCTTTAGCTACTTGCATATATTCCTATATGATGTTATGATGTACTACATGTTAGAAATGTTAACATACATGTGCTTAGAGTCTTGTACCTTATGACTCATGTGTTGTACATTATTGTATTTTCCATGTTGGGGCACTTGAGGGCTTGAGACTTATGTTCTCCTAAACCTTATATCAAAAAAATTATTTTTCATGGAGAAACCTTTGATCAAATAAGTTTAGAAGATGACTAAAAACCAAGCTTTGGCAAAACACAGGCAAGATCGATCCTCTGTAAGATCGATCCTCATAAGATCGATCGTCTTATACAGTTTTATTAAAATGTGTTTTTAAGCTATTTCAAGTCCATTCGAGTTGCTATCATTATGTTTCCAGTATCCCAAGTGTTGTGATGACTCTTTCTAGTATGCATCCTATGCTAGTTCAATTTTGAGATATATTCGGTAAATTATGTATACGTCTTGTAAATATTAGAAGGAGCTTTCATGTGAGAGACGGTGATACGAACTTACTAACTGAGTTCATAATATGTTCAAGAGTCGTATTGCATGTCATTTGTGTTGTCTTAGTCACGTGGATCTGGAAGCTAAGAGTTGCATGTGTAATGCTATAGAGGCCACGGGCGACATCAATAGTAATTGTGAATTATGGTTTGATTTATCGGCCATATAGTGGGCTGGTGTGTGTAAAGGCCATGTAGTGAGCTTGATTGTGGAAAGGCCATGTAGTGGGCTTGGATTCATAAAGAGCATGATTACTTTTCAGGCCATGTAGTGGGCTACCCTAGTAATGGATAAAAAGGATATTTCGGTATCTAACTTCCATATAGTGGGCATACAATATCCATGTACCAGGAATTGTAAAGGATCAAGGGGATACTTCGGTATCTAACGACCAAGTATTGGGCATACGACATCCATGAATTGCAGCGGATAAAGGGGTTTCCTATGGTAACTATCGGCCATGTAGTAGGCATTTGATATCCATATGTTGTGAACTTTTGGATGAGGAAATGATGTTATGTTTTGGTGTATGGCCATGTGGTGGGCTTGGGAGATCAAGGGACCAATATTGGACTATAGCGTGTTAGTATTAGTGTTGGTTGGACTTCTGGTCCATGGCATTGTGTCGTGTATTGCAGTGAAGTATTGTGAGGTATTCATGATGGTCACTGACTTTGAGGTGAGATGTGTGATATGAGTTCTAAAAGCGGTACGATGAACTATTAATAATCGAGTAGAATCATAAATTGATTAAACACCTTTTTTGAGGTTGAATTGTGTTTTGTCGTATGATGTTAGACTATTGTTTCATTGGTATACTCTCCAGGTTTGTATTTCACTCAACTTTATAGCTGATGGTGTCCTCACCTGTGAATTCCATGCTTAGACTATTGATTCCAAGAAGATCCATAATTTATTACCAACAAGATGAGTAGTACTGAGGAGAGTAGTTCCCCTTTGCCAGCTAAGGCAGGACCAAATGCTCGTCTAGAGGACCTTGTCGAGAAGCTCCTTGAAATTATGTTTAGGTTTGTTCAACTTATCTTAGATACTATGTTTGGCCACCTGTTAGGCATGTAGTATATTATGATGTATCTTTTGGATTATTGAGATTCCATCCCCAAACTTATGTTTCTCTCTTGGATAATAATGCTTATGCTTTAAGCTTGTGAAGCTAGTGCATTTTTGTTACTCTGTTTATTAGTATTGTTATTGCTTTGTCGTATGGTTTGGACAATCTGGCTACTCACAAACTATCGCAACTCATTGGGTCCAAGGGTAGAAAGTTCTTTTTCCCTACCTTGCTACGCTGGGGTTTGATAGAATGCCTTACTTTTATTGCTTACTAGATTACGTTAATTAATGAATGATGATTGATGATGCACATATGTTATTATTTTTTTTGTATTTTCTACAGTACTTGTTAAATTTTCCGTGTAGGTTTTTGGGTTTATTAATTAACAAATAGCACTAGGAACTGCCTGAGCCTTCACCGGCACTCAGTGGAGCTGACTGGTACTCATTGACTACCAGGCAACACTTACTGAGTGCCGATGCGGCACTTAGTGAGTGCCGTCGACTTTCTTCGAGTGCCACTCGTTTCTTTACTTCCTTTAACTGGCCTATTGTTCATTCATTTGATGTGCATTCAAACTTTCAAGCTTCTTATTCTCTTTCTGTTCTCTCTTTATGGCTCGTCTTGATTCTCAACTTCTTTTCTCATGGATGGACAACATTACGAGTTTGGATCTTCTCCACTTCCGCTATTTTGGTCTTAACACGTTCCTTCCCCTATGACATTTGAGTCTTGAGGAAAACTTCTTTCATGCGGCCATTAGTGTTGGGATCTTGAGCTTCACGTATTCAAATTTGGTCACCACGAGATTACTCATTTATTTGAGGAATTCAACACCATTCTCGGCATTTGTTGGGATCCTGAGTTTTACGTATTCAGATTCGGTCACCACGAGATTACTCCTCTATTTGAGGAATTCAGCACCATTCTCGGCTTTAGCCCGTATTCTGATTTGATTTTTCCCACCATTTAAGTTGGATTCATTCAGGATCTCACATTATTTCTTGGTTGTACTCTCCCAGTTGCAAGGTCCTTGATTTCAGACCATGAGAATGACTTCCCGCACTATTTTGCCCAGTATTGCCCAGTTGTGGGTGAGCACTTTGATCATCGTGCATCTAGATGGTGTGCCCTGAGCTTAGCACTGATTTTTCATTTTCTCTTCTCTTCCTCCTCTTTTCTCTTATACCGATAGCCTGTAGGCTTCATGCATAGAGGGGTCATATGGTGCCTGTTCTTGTTGAGACCGTGATGGGTTTGGATCAAGCTCATACTGACTGGACCAGCCTCTTTTGCGATGCTCCACTGATCTTGCAGTTTTGGTTTTATAGCATCTGCGGCTTCTGGTTCCCACTCATGGTCTTCCCAGCATGTAGATAGACATAGATACAATAAAAATAAATAAATACAAGGGAGAGCTTTATTTTACAAAATTTCTGACAAACCCTATCTACTCTTGTTGCACTTTTGAATGTGATTTACTTTTTCTACCAAAGAATGTTCTTGTAACAGAAATGTTCTGACTTGTTTAATCAAAGAGTTCACTCTTTTAATCAATCTTTGAGTTTTGAAAATCTTTCTTCAATATCTCTTCTTGACTTTTATTACCTTGCTTTGAATTCTGCTTAGAGCTTTAATCATCCTACACCAAGAATTCTCAGTTGTTTCCACACAATGCTTATTTTAATACCTAGGAGATCTAGAGATAGGTTTTGGACATATATTTGAGTTTTACGAGCGGCAAACAAAGTTTTCCCCTGGTAGTGGGGCTTTGATGTGGCTCTCAGAAACACAAATTTGTCCCTTGGTTAGCATGGTAAAACTTAAGACACAAGGATTTGTCAAGAGTTTAGGTTTTCGTGGACCGAAGGCCTTGAGGCCGCCTACTTATCCCCGAGTGGGTATCAAGTCCAAGGTAGTTCAACTAAGGTTTGAAAAAAGGTGTCATTAAAGCAATTATTAATGACCGAACTAAGCAGGTTGCCTATGTATCCCTTAGTGGGAATCAGGTCAAGCTTAGTTCATTGACGTTTGAGGTTCTGAAAGAGAAGGGCTCGAGCAAATTTTTTTTTGAGGCGATCGAGGTTGATTGGCTATATGAATTCAACCCCATCTAAGTCCATAAGATAGGCAGCCCCTCCAGAGAGGAAAGTCTTAATGATGTATGGTCCGACACAGTTAGGTTTTGTTGACCCAAAAGTAATCCTTAGAGGGGGGGGGGGGGTGAATAAGATTACTAATGATTAATGGCAAATTAAAAAACTAACAAAGCAAAATATTATATTAAAATAACAAGTAAAGAGAGAAAGGAGATAAACACTTGCAAACCAAAATTTTCAAGTGGTTCGGCAATCCACAATCCACAGCCTACGTCCACCCCTCAAGAACACCTCTTGATGATTCCACTAAGTAATCTTCTTTGGGTGAAGATCAAGCCACTCCTTTAAAGTTCCTCTTGAACTCCTTAGCACCTCCAATGAAGAACACCTTCACTAAGAGCAAGGGTTACACCAACCCTCTTTACAACTTTGAGGACTGGATAAATGTTTTCAAACAACATAAATACACTCTCTTATAGAGTAGATACAATAAATGCTCTTAATGATAGCTCCCAAGAAGTTACAATTGAAGTCTAGAGCTAGAGGATTGAATCTCACACACAACTAGGGCTTGAATCTTTGATTGCAAAAATGAGTATTCAATGTAATGTATTAAGTGCCCAATAGCCAAATTCAAATGAGTATGTATACTCTTTCTTTTAAAATCCAAATGTTTGAGGTAGTTGGGAGCATATAATGCTAAAGCAAAATCCTTGAAAAAGAGTCGTTACTGTTTCTACGCAGTAATCCAATCGATTGTGCCCGCGATTTAGTCGACTACACTTCAAATAAAATGAAATGCACCAGAAGACCGGTCGACTAAAAGTAATGAGGCAAAACCTCTTATTTTCTTGCATAAACCAGTCAAATGTATTACATCTATGGTCGACTGAACCTTAAAGGGTTCACTCGACTGGGTAATATGTCCAGTCGACTGTTTTTCTTGTGAAAAATAGTTTTCTTCTTTTGAAGATTTTGTTAAAATTTTAAGCCCTTGTCTTAGAGATTCAATCTAACAAACGCTACAAAAACTCATTTAAGAACAATACAAGAAAGAAAAAATCTTCCTCAAGTCTTCCACACAATATATATCATCATTACAAGGCTCTGTTTGATCAACGCACTAAATGAAATCATAAGTACTCAACTTTATAGTTTGTTAATCATCAAAATTACTTAAGGTAGAACCCTTCAGGCTAACAATCTCCCCCTTTTTGATGATGACAAACTACTAGTTGCCTGAGATAAAAGTAATAGCGAGTAATAGTCCAATCAAAATAAAATGATGCACTCTATTGATCATGTGAATGAATGAGTCAATTTTAATTCCGATAATTGAAAACTAATTCATCATGGATAAGAAACAAGGATATTCTCCCCCTTTTGTCATCAACAAAAATCACTTAGAGCGAAGAAAATCTCCCCCTCTATGAGTGAGTTAAAGGATGGGGTGGGGGGGAATCCCATAGTTAATATATAGACAGTTATACCAATATCATGAGAAGCAATAACAGTCACAGGAACAGACAAACAAGAATACATATACAGGCATAAATAGCAAAATAGATATATAGCAAAACCGAGAATATCATATAAATCTAAAAGATGGTTATAAATACAAACAAGATGTTATAGATACAAAAAAAATGTGAAAGTCTATACTCCTTTAAAACAAAGTCATCCATCTATCCACCCAAAAGTCTATAATACAACTACCTACCCAACTAAACATGCAGCCTATGTCTAAAATAGATCATCATGGCAGTCAAATCTGGAAATGAGTCTAAATCAGATGAATGTTGTCTCGAGCGTCATCAAGATTGGACTGCATCTGGGATAAGCACTGATCCACTAACTCCTGAGTGGCAGCTATAGAGATGTGAAGAATGTCTACAGCAAACCCAACCTCCAAAATGTCTAAATAGAGGGTGTCAAAATGATAAGTGACTGTATATGAGAGAGTAGAGACACTAGAAGAGTGAGAGGAGTGGAGAAAGGTGACGGTGGTGGAGAGGGACTCAATAGAGGCTGTGATGATGGAGAACTGCTCTAAGAAGTCAATAGTAGCAGGAGGAGCTGAAAAGGATGGAATTTTGGGAGAGATAGGAGTGGAAGTGGAAGGAATATTAGAGGATGGGGTAGTGATAGTGGTAGGATTAGTGGTGGTGGTCGGAGCTGGGGTATCGGAAGTAGGGAGAGTACTAGTAGAATGGGAAACTTTGGGGACAAACCTATCATACTCGAGCTTATAGCCCATCAAAAAAAGAGTGGTGGTATAATAAACCTCGTGAACTATGGGGTCACGGCGATCACCGTCATCAAGGGGGACCTTAAAGTGATGAAAAATGGAAGTGAGAGCCATGCCAACCAGGAGGGAACTGGATTTTGACTTCTTTTGTGTCTCACATATATGTTTATAGAAGAGAGTTGGTAAATCAAACTTTTTACCATCAAGAATACAACAAAGAATGAAAATGTCAAAATAAGAGATATAATCGCGACCACGTGCGCGAGGAACGATAGCGTAGGAAATAATGTGGAGGAGGAGATGACACTCAAAAGTGTGCTGAGAGGCAGAGGGCTTAGATGGGTGAACCAATTCGGGGTTCCCACAAATTTGCCTACAGGCAGTCAAAGGGTCAAAGCCAAAACCGGTATTCCATTTATTATCCCCATACTGACGAATGTTGCCCATTAGGATACAAAAAATCTGAACTGCAGTGTTGGGAGTGTCAGTGAATTTTACTCCTCGAACCATGGAATCAAAAGAAATGCATTGTGGTAAGGGATGGAGATTAGTGAAAAGTTCACAAACTAGTGTGCGGTAATGGGGTTGAGAGATGAATAAATTTAGGGTCCACCCTTAGGCATCAAATAAAGCGCCAATGCGCAAGCTATAGGCATTTCAAAAGTCAAAGTGAAGAGTTTTACCTATGATATGAGGAGGAGGACGTGATGCACGAGGATGTGAAGGCAGAAGAACGGTGGCCTGAGCAAAGGGACCCTCGGGTTCCTTGCATTTGAGAATATTGAGGAGCATTTTAGTAGAGGGGATAGATAGATGTAATGTCGGAAATGGATATTTAGTAGGTTGAAGTGGTGATGGAGGTTGCCGGAGTGGTGGAGGAGGAGAACAGAGTAGGAGAGAGATAGAGGATTCAATCGTCTGGAGAGAGAGGAGTTTGGATTTGAAGAGAAAATCATAGAAAATATATATAGACACAGAGACTCGGTCGACTGGACCGTGTGTTCAGTCGACTGGGAGAAGATTAAGCCAAAACTTCAGTCGACTGAGTAGGGACATTGGTCAACTGGAATATGAGCAGCAAAATAGGGGTTTTGACAATAGAAATCGGTCTACTGATGAAGTGATTAGTCGACCAAAAAATGAAGTGTCCGGTTGACTGAAGAGAGTATTCAGTCGACTGTTTTAAGTAAACATAGTTTTATTTAAAAGAAAGATTTGAAACACGAATTTACACAACATTAGCTTGACTAGGCATCCCTAATTCACGATTAATGATACAAAAACGATCTTCTTGAAGAGATTTAGTGAAAATATCTACCCATTGGTGATTGGTATCAATGAAAACAAGTTCGACATCACCCTTTTAAACATGATCTCTAATGAAATGATGTCTAATCTCAATGTGCTTAGTCTTAGAGTGTTGAATGGGATTCTGAGAGAGACTAATTGCACTAGTGTTATCGCATCTAAAAGGGATAACATCCCTTTTAATTGTTGTTTCATATAGAAAACATGTACACAACAACTACCGACGACTATATATTCAGCTTCCACCGTGGACAGGGCTACGAAATTTTGTTTCTTACAAATCAAGAGACTAGGGAGTGTACTAAGAAGTGATACGTGCCACTTATACTCTTGTGATCCACTTTGCAACAAACAAAGTCCACATCCGAATAACTAATCAAGTCAAAGGGAGTGTTCTTAGAATACCATAAACCTAAGTCAATTGTGCCTAACAAGTATCTAAAAATGCGCTTAACGGCTACAACATGCGACTCTATAGGTGAGGATTGGAAATTAGCACAAAGATATACACTAAACATAATATCCGATCTACTAGTAGTAAGATACAACAAGCTACCAATCATGCCACGGAAATTTTTGGTATAAACAAAGTTTTCCGGATTCATCTTTGTCAAGTTTGAGAGATGAGTTCATGGGAGTTCCAATAGGTTTGCAATTTTCAAAGCCAAATCTTTTTAATAGATCTTTAATGTGCTTATATTGGTTTATGAAAATGCCATCTTTGTGTTGTTTGATTTGTAATCCAAGAAAGAAATTTAGTTCTCGCATCATACTCATTTCAAATTCATCTTGCAGACTTTTCGCAAATTCTTCACACATTTTCTCATTGATAGCATCAACGATGATATCATCCATATCGATTTGAACAAATAAAATTTCATTGTCTGAATTTAATAAAAAGTGTAGTATCAATCTTTCCTTAAGTAAATCCAAGATCAAGTACATACTTGCTAAGACAATCATACCAAGCATGAGGAGCTTGGTTTAAGCCATATAAAGCCTTTGAAAGTTTAAAGACATGGTTGGGAAATTGTGAACATTTAAATCCGGGAGGTTGCTTAACATATATTTCTTCCACAATATAACCACATCCATTTGAAAAAATTTGAAATCTTTGTGGCAAGCGAAAGCAAGTAACATTCTAATGGCTTCAAGTCTTATTACGGGAGCATAGGTTTCTTCATAGTCTATACCTTCCTCTTAGTTATACCCTTGGGCTACCAATCTAGCCTTATTTCTAACCACAACTCCGGATTCATCCTTCTTATTCCTAAATACCCATTTGGTTCCTATGATGGAATGATCATTAGGTCTAGGAACTAAAGTCCAAACTTGATTTCTCTTAAATTAGTTTAACTCATCTTGCTTGTGATGAGAACATGGCGGCTAGCATAAGGTGGAATGCAGACCCGAACCACGTGCCAATTGGTCCAGTTACAAGGGCGCGAGCAAAATGGTTCAAGGACAATCTTAATGGGCTGGTTCAAAAATTTGGGTTGAGACTAATCTTTGTGGCCCAAAGGAGAATACTAGTGATCCACAAGGCTGGGTGTCCATGATTCAAGCTCTAGAATAGATTATAGGCTTGTATGCCAACTTAGGAACTTTTGATATTTGTTAGTTTGTTTTTATTTTAGTTTTGGGGTGAATTATATTGGGCCATAATATTTCGTAGGCTTATAGGGCCCAACCGTAAGCCTCAGCTATTTAAACAGTTTAGGGTTTATAATATTCAGTTTTTGATCATTAATAATATTGTGAGAGTTTTCTCTTTGGTTCTTTGAAGAACTATTCGAACTTATCAGATTTACTTTGTGGCATTCATACCTGGACTTATCAATCGAGTTTTCCATCCTTGATTGTGGTGTCTTCATCCTTTATACCAAGGTTCGCATCTGTTATAGGTGTTGGGTCGCGGTTTCCATTTGAATCTGACAGTAGAACGGTCTGAGACATTAATCGTGTTACGGGTTTTGTCACATTGTTGGCGGGGTTTGTATCAGCTTGGCTTCCTGTATGTTTTAAGGTTCTATTTGAGAGAGGAAACCTAGGTTGTTACAAATATTTCTAAGAGAGGATCTAGTAGCTATTCCTTGACTGGGGTTACCTATGTTTGATCTATGGGGTGACTAGGAATGGTCTTCAAATGTCTAGGGAGGTCAACTCTAATGTTGTCCCTAGGAGGTTCTAGACGGGTAGGAGAACCTTTGTTAGGCTTTTCCAAAGGTAATTAGTTTGAAGTACTAGCTCCATCTAGACTTTCTATAACTCTAAGAGAGGATATTTTTGCTTCGACCAAAAGAACAACTTCCATCCTGTTAACCAATGAATATGGTGTAGCTCCCGTAGTGGTTCTTATAAAGGTTCGATATCCCCACAATGCAAATGGTAGTTTTTCGTGCCAATCCTTATATGTATTCATCATTTTCCCTAGGATTGCTTTAACATTCTTATTTACTGCTTCTACTGCCCCATTCATTTGAGGTTGATAAGGGGAACACTGATGGCAGGTAATCATCTATATGTCTAAAAGCGGGATGACCTCCCCTTGGAAATGACTGCCATGATCGGAGATGAATTCATTTAGAACCCCATATCTACAAATTATGTTCTTCTGAATGAAGCTCAATACCTCCTTGGCCTTTAGATTTGCATATGATGCCGCTTCTACCCATTTAGTAAAATAATCAATTGCCACAATTATGTACCGATGCCCATTGGATGCCTTAGAACTATTTCACAATTATATCGATACCCTACATAGAGAATGGCCAAGGCATGGTCATTTTATAGAGTTGAGAAGGCGGGTGTGTATTAGGTTCCTGTGGATTTGACACTTATGGCATCTCCTAACATAGTCATAGCAATCCCTATCTAAGGTTTTCCACTAATACCCTTGCCAGATGATCTTCTTTGCTACCATATGCCCATTCATATGGTGTCCACAAACTCCCTCATGCATTTCTTCCATCATTCTTTTTGCTTCTCTCCCATGCAGACATTCTAGATTTTACCCAGTATACGACTTCTTCTATAGTTATTCGTATAAATCATAAATTGAGTAGAAAACCTTTGTATCGCCTTTTTATCTTTCTCTGAAGCTCCCTCAAGGTATTCTCTATTCTTAATAACATTCTAAACGTCCATTTACCAAGGCATTTCACCTTCTTTTCCTTCTTCAATAGCTGCAATCATCTCAAATGAAGGTTGGTTTCTTTCTTTTATGGATATTGAGATCATGGTAACTGCTACTGGGATTTGCATCATTGAGTCTAAGGTTACAAAGGAATCAGCTCACTGGTTTTCTTCACGAGGAAGGTAATAAATTGAAATCGGCTTAAACTGCACTTTCAAACTCTCCAAGTAATCATGGTAAGTTATCAACTTCTCATTCTTCACTTTCCAATCAGCTCACACTTGGGATATAATCAAATTAGAAACCCTGAATATATCAATCCTTTCAACATTCAACGCTAGGGCTGCTTCCATTCTGATTATACATGCTTCGTATTCTGTCGTACTATTGATTGAATTATACTTAAGCTTGACGACTAGCGGGGTGCGGGCTCCACAGGGTGATATAATAATGATTCCTACCCCATATTCCATCAGGTTGGCTGCTCCATCAAAATGCATCTTCTATAAATGTTCTCTTACCTCCATCACCCCTTCATCCGGGAACTTAAATTCTCCTTTCTCCTCGAACTCTATAGCAAGGTCAGTTAAATACTTAGCCACAGCCCTCCCTTTAACAGATTTGGTAGTGAAATATTTTATGTAAAACTTGGCTAACATCATGGTCCATCGGGAGATCCTACTGGTTAGGGCGGGCTTTTCGAATAAGTATTTGAGTGGGACCATCCAGGATATTAAGGTTATAGGAAAGGCTAACATGTAATGCCTAAGGCAACAAGTACACCAAACCAAGGCCCAATAGGCTTTTTTCCAATGGTGAATAATTCAGCTCATATCCAGTCATCCTCTTACTCAAATAATAGATAGCTTTCTCCACATGCCCCTCTTCTTCTTCTTGGGCCAACATACACCCCATCAAACCTTTGATCACAGACATATATAATAATAAATGTTTTCCAGGTTGGGGAGGCAATAGAACAGGCGTGTTTTGGAGGTAGGCTTTAATCTTATCAAAGGCTTGTTGGCATTGGCTATCCCATTCAAACTTCTCTCCCTTTCTTAGTAATTTGAAAAGTGGGTCACAGGTCAAGGTAAGTTTTGACATGAATTGCCTGATGAATTGTATCCTACCAAAAAATCCCCTAAATTCCTTTTTCACTCTTTGGTGGCTATATTTTGACTATAACTTTAATCTTAGTTAGATCCACCTCTATTCCCCTTTGTGTGACAAGAAATCCTAGTAGTTTTCTAGTTGTGACCCCAAAGGTGCATTTCTGCAGATTTAACTTCATCCTGAACTTCCTTAACCTCTCAAAGAATTTCTTTAATGCTCCTAAATGGCCCCCCTCTCTCTTCGGATTTTACGATCATATCATCAACATATACTCCCACTTCATTATGAATCATATCGTGTAATAATGTGGTGGCAGCCCTATGATATATTCCACACACATATTTGAATCCGAATGGCATTACCGTATAGAAATATTTCCCCCAAGGCGTGATGAAAGTGATTTTCTCCCTATCCTCTGGTGCCATAAGGACCTAATTATACCCCAAGAATCATCCATAAAAGACAAAAGTTCATGTCCCATGGTATTATCAACTAGTATTTCAATATGAGGCAAAGGGAAATCGTCTTTAGGGCTGACATTATTTAAATCTCAAAAATCAACGCACACCCTTATACAACCATCCTTTTTTGGAATAGACAAAATGTTGGTGTAGACACCCAATTTTGACCACACTGATAGGATTTAGGGTGGACAACGTCTTGGAGGATTCGATGATGAAAAGTACCCCGTGGAAGGTACTGGATTCCACACAATCAGAAGATCGGACTTCGGAAAGTGACTTCAAGCTCAGAAAAGCCCTTTTCCATGGATAAATCCCGGTTTTGTCAAAATCATCTCTCAGAATTCATATTCTCTCAGGGTTATATGAACATTAAGTGTTCTAAACGCAGTATTCTAGGTATCCAGAGATTCAATTTTAAAGAAAAGTTCGAAATCGACGCACATTTGAAAGCAATTTTGGAAAAGACGTCATTTGATTTCAAAAAGACGACGAAAGTTCCGGAGGACTTCCGGACTTCAATTGGACTTCAATTCTCATTATAAAACCTCTGGAAATATTTTTATACTGAAATTCAACCTGACAGCTTTCCAACGGTACGTAAACGGACGATTTCGGACACCAAAAAGCATTTTTACAAAAATCTGGAAAAGCAGTGCACGTGATTCTTGAAACAGGGTTTGTGGGTGACCAGAGGAGCAAGAATAGTAAGTGGCGGTTTTGGGTATGGGGGTGGCGGGTCCCACCATAACCGCCACTTCCATTTGTGTCCTCCACGGAGCTTTTTGAGTTCCAGACCCTTCTAGAAGCTTCCCACTGCGAGGAAATTGCCTGGAAATTACGTTTAGGCTCCGAAATGGCCATTTTAACCCTCTTTTAAGCTCTAAAAATCCTGTTTTAACCCTGAAACTTAAGAGCTAAGTCTTCAAAACTCTATATAAGATCTCATACATCTCATATGAGATCACATCTTAACACACTAGACACTTGGAAAAGATACACTTGAATATACTTGGAGATACAAACACACATAGAAGCACATACAAGAGAGATAAGTATACTTTGAATATACTTTCAATTTAGGTGAATTCTAGAGAGAGAAAATTATGAATTGAATTTAGATTAACTTAGGCTAATTAGACCACAATTTGAACATCAATTGCCTCCCTCAACTTCCATGGATGAGTGCTTGAAGAACACTTGAATAACACTTGAAGAAGAAGATCTTCAAATCAATTTTGGTCTTGTAATTGAGAATCCTCCAAGAGGTAAACACTATAGTTCATCTCTAATTCCTACTTTGTATATATAGATCTATAAGATTTGGATCTAACTTAGTTCTATTTCTACTTATTAGAACACTCATCTTCTTCCTCTCATGTTCTTCACACACTCACATAGTTAGATCCAAATCTCTTTGATTTTTATTGATAATTTACAATTAGAGATTGTTTTTCACTTTGATTTTCAATTTTGGTTTCATTCTTCAATTTTAGTTTAGATTCATGCATACATGATTATATATATATATACATATATCTATTTTGAATTCCATGATGGTTTGGAAATATGATCTATGAGAAGGATGATTTCTATGTTCATACCTATCTCTTGATTATTCCTATTACCTAGAATTCCTATTGAATTTCATCTCCAACATGATATTTATAAGTCCCTTTGATCCTTGATCTAAAAGTTCTTCATAGAACTTGAGGGCTAAATTGATTGGGAATCATGATAATTAAGTTGATCTATGAGTTTGATCTCTCTAATAAGCTTCAACTATCACTAAAATGTTTTCCTCACACTTTAAAATGAACTAGATAAAAATTCAGCAAAGCAGATTGGTTTTGTCCATTAGATTTGGTCCATCAAAACCCATAGTTTGATGGATTTCAAATTTTCTGGGTAAACTTTGATGAATTAGCTTTCATCCGGTCCGTTTTGAGAGCTTTTAGGATTCATATACTATTTTTAGAAATTGTTGAAAAATCGGTTGACAGATTTGAACATCGTCTCTTTGTGCTTGAATTTCAGAAAATCTATAATAGTTATCGACGTTCCGCTTTTTGGGGATGATTCCTAACTCATATATCTATATGCCGATGTAAAATCGTGAGCATACGATCGAGTTAGGATCGTTTTCTAAGCGTTTAAAGTTGATACAACTATTCTGGAATTTTCTAAGTTTAATTACAAATATGATTATGTATACAAAATGGTCATACCTTGATCACTCAACAACAATTGATGAATAAAACTTGGTTTAGAAATCACCTAGGATAAATGGATGAGAGATCAAAAGCTTAAATCAACTTGGTTAACATGATTCATGAACTTCTATTATACTTCTATTATGTTTTGCATTCATTTGTCAAATGATACCAAATTTCCAGAATAACAGAGTCTGTTTAAAACACTTTTTCAGAAACCTTGTGATTACAGAATGTCCATGGGTTTATTTTTATCATATACTACAATGAAATAGCTTTCTTTTGACACCAAATAGAGCTTCATATGATTTTTGTAGATTTAATTATGATTTTTTCAAGAACAGTGGACAGTCCTGATCCACTGTTCCCAAAACATTTATTTCTCAAACAATAAAATTGATATTGAGGTCCCACTTTTTGGAGAAGTTCCCTAAGACATGTATCTAACTTTCTGTAAAAGGGTTTTTATCCAGCTCATGTTTAAAACCACTTTTGATAGGATTCATTAGAGGTTGCTGAATCTGGAAATTTGATTGATGACATGTTTTCTTTGTTTATCATGCATATCATTTGTTTGCTTGTATTTTTGCAATGCTTTGGGTATTCTTTGGTGTCTTAGTGCAGAGAATTAAGTGCCTCGGACCCGGACTTCGATTTGTGGTTTGCCTCGTCTACATGTGGCTTAGTGCCCATGTATCATGTACTATCTCTATCCTTTCTCTTAGAATTTTTTTTAGGTTTACAACTTTGATTTCAACGACACATTTCCTTTAGGATAAGTCTCCGTTTATATGATTATTTGTTAGAGACATCTTATCTAGGATTGTTGCATGATTGCATTGCACGTTTACATTCTTTTTGCTTTCGCGACTCCGCTTGAGTCAACCAATGTAAGTCTTCTCGTTCCCTTTGCATATCATGACATGTTTACTTTATTTGCATCGGTCCCGGGCGGGACTAGCCACTGTGAGTATACTTCTCCCTTGTATTGCATGAGCATCCGCTTTCTACTTGATTTAGTCTCTTGAAATGATTTTCATTAGATGTTTCTTTTTGCCATGTATATATCTATCTAGTATGTTTGAGGAAACAACATCTATTATGAATTAATAACAAGGATATTTGAATCAAGGCCTACCATTCGGTAGGGCGAGGAGGGGGTGCTTTAGTCCTGCTTGGGCTCCTTCCCCTCTCGTACCAAGACCCCCGAACCTTGTTTCTGGTAATGAAGGGCGAGTAACCTTATTCAATTTTGGGCGAGTCAAACTTGGGTTTCCTAATTCCCGATAAAAATTAGGTGGCGACTCTTTGTCTCTAGGATCGCGTGAGGAAGTCCTAGTTTTTCCTGAAGTGTGCTCCGTGGGATCCGTCCCGGGACACTATCGAGGGAGAGCGTCAGGACCTCCTCCTCCATTCGCGACGGTCCACAATCTGGCGACTCTGCTGGGGATTTGAACATGAAACCGATGGTTTCTTGTTCTTCGAGGGTTTGACTTGAGCCAAAGAATATCCTTGTTATTAATTCAATAATCATGTTGTTTCTGCCTGCATTTGCACTTGCATTGTTCTTTCACCGCGACTGCTTGAAATCATTGCCTTGAAGATAGAGGGCCCTCTTTCCTCTATTTGTCAAGAGTTTTGGTAGCATGTAGTCACCGTTAGCCTTGTACCGCGTGCGGTATATAGAGCTCATGTGTGAACGGCACGCCCTCGGGGAGGCGGTCAACCACACCGTTGAGCTTGCTAATGGACCCTTTATGAGACTAAAACCCGGCCTTTGCATATAGTTTCTATAGAACCCTTCAATTAGGATCTTTATTATCATCTTTGATTAGGACAATGTGATGAATTATTTGCGCTTGCCCGTAAGGGATTATGTGGATGATGAGGACGTGTATGCGAAGGCATCATCAAACCTTGTATGGTGGATTCCTCTAGGATAGTATGGTCTTTATCCGAACATCCAATCACTATTTGAGGACAATTTTGAAAATTTTTGAAATTATAAGCACTTCTTTGAAAAACCCCAAGTCTTTCGAAAATTCCAAGAATATCCCTTTTGAAAATTTGCTTTAAGATTCACTTTCACAAAATCTTTCCAAAATTCTCCTTAGATTTTAGAGAATTTCAAAATTCCTATTTCCAGAAATCATGATCACACTTTGATGATTCAATTTCAAATTCTCCTAGATTTTAGAGAATTTCAAAAAAAAATAAAAATTTTACTTTGGTCTTCAAGAAATCATGATGATTCAATTTCAAAATCTTCCTCTCAGATCTTAGAATTTCAAAATTCCCACCTCAATTTTTAAGAATCATGATTTCTCACCACAAGCATTGATGGTTCAAAAATTCTTTTGAAAATTACAAAACTCCCCATCTCTTTCAAAGATTTTCATGAAAAATTTCAATTTTCAAACCTGAACCATCAAGAATTTCAAAACTCAAAATCCTTGGATAATGATTGGATTAGTAGGGTGATTAGCATACTCAAGGAATCTTATGTGCTTATGTGTTGATATGCTAGGTCTAAGCTAGATTAAGGTGCATTGCATTTAGATTAGATTGCATTTCATCTGCATTGCATGCACTACACGAGCATTGCATATACGACTCACGAGTGCGACGCCTCTAATATACTTTCAAAAGAAAAGATTTGTTTTCCTCAGAATTTTGAAAGCTTGAAAAGATTTCTTTTGATTTTAAGAAAAATGTTTTTGAAAAAGGAAATGATTTTCCATTTATGATTTCCATCTTTGTAAATCCACCTTCTTATATCATTCTTTGAAAAATTCTTTTGCAATAAAGATACCTGATTATTTGAAAATCCCTAAATAAACCAGATAAGAAAAGATAGGACCGAAAAGTTGTACTCCTTTCTGGGTCAGAGCTCCGAACAGCCGTTTGATCAGATCAGGGTTAGAAGAAGGAACAGCCGAGTCGACTAGGGTTGAAGATATGACATACGAAGCGGATATGGAAGCCAGATTGGCCGCAATGCAAGCTGCCTTGGATCAGAACAGGGAGCAGAATCGAGAACAACTTGCCACTATGATGAGAATGATTGAGCAGCTAACTAATCCACCACCACCACCTCCAGAGCATCATGAAGAAGAAGATTTTGGGGAGACAGTTCAACCAAAGGTTCAGCTAGATCAGGAAATTCAGGACAAGTTGGCCAAGATCGACAAACTAGAGAGTGTGATCAGAAAGAGCAAAGGGGTGGATGAGTATTTGTTCGATGTTGAAGGGTTGTGTGACGCTCCAAAAACCAAACTCCCAGAGAAGTTTAAGATGCCGCATATTGAATTTTTCAATGGAACTGGAAATCCGAAGAGCTATCTGAGGCTTTATGTAGGAACTTTGCAGCCTATGGGCATTGAATCTGACCTCTTCGCTCTATTGTTTCCAAGAGTTTTGAGTGGAGCAGCACTTTCATGGTACTTGACGTTGGAACCAGCCATAACCAGAGATTGGGAGGCATTGGCCAAAGCTTTCGTGGCTCAATATTCATATAACCAGTTGTTTGATGTAACTGCAAGAGATCTAGAAACCACCCGACAAGAGTATAGGGAATCCTTCGCAGGTTTCCTTACTCGTTGGAGAGCTAAAGCTGCTCAAATGACTAGCAGGCCAGCGGAAAAAGATCAGGTCCGAATGATCATCAAGAATCTACAGCCCGAATACTTGGAAAGGCTAGAATTTCAGTCCATTGTGAGTTTCGAACAGCTGTTTGATGTGGGAACTTTGATAGAAGATGCCATTAGAGATGGAAAGATCAAGAAAGAAAACACGAGCAATCGATACAGAAAGACAGAAAGGCCAGTCTATCATCAGTCTGCTGACGTCAACACACTATCTCCTCAGCCTTTTCAGAAAGAGCGTCGAAGTATGGCTAATGCAAGTCAAAATCAGAAACAGTCGAGAGAGAAAAGAGAATTTTCCGACTTGGGGATGCCACTAAGCACCGCACTTGAAAGAATGATAGAAAAAGGATACTTGCAGAAATTGGAACCTAAACCAGAGCCAAATCCACTTCCACCGGGTTTCAAAACAGAGTTCTTTTGTGACTTTCATCAAGGCCGTGGACATAGCACAGATAGATGCTGGAGACTTCGCCATGAAATTGAAGACTTGATTGAAAAAGGGGTCATCTCCCCTCCTCCCTCTCAGCCAAATGTTCAGAAGAATCCTCTCCCTAATCATAAGGGGAACATGCCAAATGTTAACTTTGTAGAAGAAGGATCTCAGATTTATAACCCAAAGATCTACATCACATCCTCGAATCAACCAGCTATGGATGTTCAACTTCCGGAAGACGCTGCAATTTGCATCTTGAGGAATATGGAAGAGGAAGAATGGGTCGAAGAAGCACTGGCTTTTGAAGAAGAAATAGCCAACGGAAATCTTACGATTGAATGGTGGGATCCCAATGCCATCACCGACGACTCGATCTGGTATGAGGAAGAAAAGCCCATAGAAGCAGTCACCGAGAAACAAAGCACTGAGCCGATAGAAGAATTGCTAAAGCCTGTCGAGAACCTTGAAATCAAAGATGACGATCTTATTGCAATGATGGAAGAAGAAGAAGATTGGTGGTATGATGATGAGGATGATTCCGTTAATAATACCATAATCCCCGATGATTCTGTTTGGAAAATCACTGTTGGCACCGAAAAGTTAGCCAAAGAACTTGAGTCTATCTGGATCACCAATGAAGCAAACCACTTGACCCGTTCCGGACATCATTTCAAGCCTCATGAGTTAGAAAATCGTGGAAAAGAAACATGGAATGAGAAAGAAGTCGTCAAAGCAAAAGAGGCTGGTAAAGGAGCCGTGAGCGAAGAAGAAGATGAAATCTTAAAGCAATTGAAGAAAACACAAGCTTGGATCTCAGTATGGGGATTACTTATGACCTCTCACAAACACAGGCAGGCCATGCTCGATACTCTCAATCGTTTGGATGTTTCTGTCAATACTACTCCCGAAGATCTAGTAAACATGATCTCTTCAAAGCCTTGTAAGCCTGTAATCACATTCACAGATGAAGATTTACCGCCGGAAGGAGCACACCACAACAGAGCTCTCTACATCACTGTACATTGCCTGGGGAATAGAGTACCGGTCTGCTTGGTAGATAATGGGTCAGCCTTGAATGTATGTCCTCTCCAAACAGCTCTCAGAATGGGGTTGTCTATTTCAGAACTCTTGCCATCAACACAAACTGTGAGGGCCTATGATAACACCAAAAGGGCCATTGTGGGAATGATTAAGTTGAAAATTGAAGTCGGGCCATTAAACAAAGAAGTTGATTTCCAAGTGATTGATATTCCGGCTAGCTTTAATCTGCTATTGGGACGTCCGTGGTTACATGTGAATGATGCAGTCGCCTCCACTCTCCACCAGAAAGTCAAGTTCATCTGGAAAGAGGATGTGGTAACAATCTTTGGGGATAGCTGGATCAAAGAAGAAGGGACAAGCCATGGTCCTGTGCTAGAAGTCCAAACACCGGAAGAAGAAAATGAATTAGGAGGATTCAACTTTGTGGGAATGATAAATGAAGGAGCTAAGAAAAAGAAATCCGTTTGGGATCGACTCAGCTATGAGAAGAAACTTCCTGATGCATCTGTCTGGGGCGAAGAAATCACTCCGATCAAGAAAAAGAAGCCGTTCATCACCGGACGCGAATATAGAAAGATGTTCGAGAAGGGAAACCCGGTTGCCAAAGATCTACAAGAAGAAGTGGGACAGAATTGGATCCCTGAAGTCATGCCATTGTACTTTGACCAGTATGCCAATCCTAAAGTGGCTCATATGGTGCGGAAGATGAACTATTTTCCTGGAATGGGACTAGGTCGTCGTCAACAAGGAATAACTGAACCACCGAACTTCCACGAACAGAAAGATAAATCTGGGCTTGGGTATCAATTGACTGAAGAAGATAAGAAGAAGATGACAAAAGGAAAAGGGCCGATGGTTGTTTCTGGGCCAAGAATCCTGAATGGATACTTCGTGAAAGAAGGCGATGACTTTCCCTTCTGTGGGTTCCCTGAACCATGGTATGATCCGGCTACCAAGAACATTAAGCCTGGATTTGAGATTTTCTTCAAACATGAGTTCTCCGACTATGAGGATCCGTTCTTGTATACTCCGCCTATCAAGAAAGAAAGGAAGGACTGGGCTGAGCTGATGACAAGTGATGATTTGAACATGCTAATGGATGAAGAGCTGAACATGCTGATGGATGCCGAAGAAGCACTGGGAAATGTGAAAGAAATCAAGCCAATAGAGGGAGCTCTGAACAATTGGGTGATAGAATCGGAAGTCAACAAATCCCCTCCCCCATTTCCCCGGAAGTCTGTAAAGGCCAATATGAGCCATGATGTTGAGTCTGCTTTTGCTTTTGATGTACCCAAAAATGTTAATGAAATGAACGAGGATTTTGCTTACTCTTCTGTGTCTGATGATCTTGATTTTGAAATTTCTGAGGATTTGCAAAGATTAATTGAAAATGAAAATGAATCTGCATGCAAGATTATTGAAGAAACTTTGCTAATAAACTTGGATAATGAAGATAATCCACAAAATGTTCATATTGGCACCACGCTCACTTCACAAGAAAGCAATGAACTAATCAACTTATTAAAAGAATTTAAAGATGTTTTCGCTTGGTCCTACCAAGATATGCCAGGCATCGATCCAGAGATTGTCCAACACCACATCCCTCTCTTTCCAAATTCAAAACCTGTTAAGCAAAAGTTGAGACGCATGAGACCCGAATGGACTTTGAAGATCAAAGAAGAAGTTGAGAAACAATTGAAAGCTGGATTCCTGATGGTAACCCAATATCCGGAATGGATAGCCAATATAGTTCCTGTGCCAAAGAAGGATGGAAGGATCCGTGTATGTGTTGACTTCAGAGATCTAAACAAGGCTAGTCCTAAGGATGATTTTCCGCTTCCACACATAGATGTTCTGGTAGATAGCACCGCGGGGCATGAGTTGTTATCATTCATGGATGGTTTCTCAGGGTACAATCAGATTTTAATGGCACCCGAAGACAGAGAAAAGACTACATTCACAACTCACTGGGGGACGTATTGCTACCGAGTAATGCCATTTGGGTTAAAGAATGCCGGAGCGACCTATCAGAGAGCTGCTACTACTTTGTTACATGACATGATCCATAAAGAGGTAGAAGTTTATGTGGATGATATGATTGTTAAGTCCAAAGAAAGAAGTGGGCATTTAACAGCACTCGCCAAGTTCTTTGAAAGATTAAGGAAATACAGAATGAGATTGAATCCACAGAAGTGTACTTTTGGAGTTACCACCGGAAAGCTGCTGGGATTTCTCATCACACAGAGAGGAATTGAGGTTGACCCCACAAAGATCAAGGCTATTATGGATATGCCGCCTCCGACAAATGAAAAGGAAGTAAGAGGATTTCTGGGAAGAATCCAATTCATCAGCCGCTTCATATCTAAGCTCACTGCTACTTGCGATCCGCTTTTCAGCTTGTTGAGAAAAGGGAAGAAATTCGAATGGGACAATCAATGTCAAGAAGCTTCTCTCTGGAGGAGCGGCATACCTGATGGATCTAGATGGAGTTGAGTTCAATCAGCCAATCAACATTGACCGTCTCAAGAGATACTATGCTTAAAAGCCTTTTCTTTCAAAACCTGTTCTTTCAAAACCTCCAGCATTCGAGGAACTACACTTGACCTGATTCCCACTTGGGGATATGTAGGCAACCTGCTCGGTTCGGTCACTGCTCCTGAAACCCTCAACCATACTTTCTTTCAAGACCTGGCCGAACTACTTTGGATCTGATTCCCACTTGGGGATAAGTAGGCGAGCTTTCCTGGCTCTCGATCCCTGAACCTTGCAAACTAGGGGCAAACTTTCAAGTTTGCCCAAAGCCTCAAGATATCACTGCCACACTAGGGGCAAACTGCGTTTGCCCAAACTTCCATTTATCTCTATCAACTAGGGGCAAACTGTCGTTTGCCCATACCTCGCTACCTGTCCTCTCTGGATCACTTGGCTATCAGAATTAAAGCACCTAAGTGAAAAATCTGGTAATTCTTGATATTAAGTTGAAAAGTTTTTTTAGCAATCTAAAGATGTGAATCTAATGTCAAGACTGAAACATTATGTGGAAAATTTTCAAAAGCTTCAAGATTACATGCAAAGCCAACACAATATCCTGCTACAAGATAAAATCTCATTTTCAAAACATGCAAATCCTTAGAAAATTCAAATATCCAAGTCAAAAGACATTGTCGAGAAAGAGGAATCGTCAGAAATTTCCTTTCCCTGTAAAATCGAGTCCTGTGTGTCAGTGTGCAAAGTGTCAATCAAATCAGTCTCGTGACGAGGGATGCAAAGCGAAACAGAAGGATAGCATAAAGCAGCATCAAGCAAAGTCAAGAGTACAAGCCCATCAAGTCTCAGACAGAATACATCAACATCAGTCTCAGCACAGAAAGCAAGAAAAACAGAAAGATAGTCATGGGTGCATATGATCATCATCAGCGACGACGAGTAGCCCGTGGGTACCGAGCAGGCATATCTGAGGCCGTAGAGCTATCATCATCTTCAATTTGGCGCCTTCGCCTAGACCCACCAGCCCCACCAGAAGGGCCTGCATTCATCCGCTCCAACTGTGATTGAAGCTGCCTAACTTGAGCCACCTGTGGAAGAAAAGAATCAGTATAGGGGTTTGAAAAAGCAATGAGATAAGAAGAAAAGGTCAAGAAATTTACCAGGGCCGCATCACGGTCTATGTAAGTCTGGCACATGCCATCCCACTGCAAAGAGAAGGAAGATATGGTCAGAAAGATCAGAAGAATCAGAGGTAATGAGTTCAGAAATTACTTACATGTCCCTCACGAGCAAGGCTCCAAGCCCTCAGATTCTGTGCATAAGCTCGCTCTTCATTGAAAACGGCTCGGGGAACGGACTCATGTTGTTCTGAAACTAGCTGAGGCTCTACAAGATCACGGGGGATCTCTACAGAAGATATAACTCCGCGCAGCATGGTCGAGGCTCGCCAATCACAAGGAGGAATGAGAGGTAGAGGTCGACCAGGGCCATCCACAAAAGAACTCCCCTGCAAATGATGATGAGAAATAAGATAAAGCAAGCATTCGATCAGAAATGAAGAAGTCGTGAAATACCTGCGGGTCATCCGAGAGCGGGAAATTAGGCATCAGATGAGTAACCCTGAAGACGTCATAGTTCTCCTCAAACAGAGTAAAAGAGGCTGAAGGAATTCCGTTCAAAGCATTAATAAGATCTTCATCTTCCAAATTCTGCGCCGACCTCATACAAGAAGGCGGATCCTGTGGCACTAAGAGACGATCCTCCAAATCAGTCTGAGGAGCTACTCTCTCTCCAAGATACCACTCAAGAACAGAGGGACCCTCAAGAAGAATCCTCTCTCCAGTCATCTGTCTAGCTAAGCCAATCTCAGTCACATCTCCATTTGTCACCCAAGGATGCCAGTTAACTTGGGTGAATCTGAGACGGGTAAGAAAATCCCGGCAAGAAATAACATTATGAGCATCATTCTTGGTACCTACGGCTTGGCGACGCCACTTCAGAGCCCGTGGAAAAATATGAATCTCTTCCTCCCGGAATGATGGAGCCGTCATGGAGAAATACTCAAAGGCCCACACCTACAAGAGAAAATAAAGCAGTGGTCAAAACAGCAGAACATCAAATGATAAAAACTGGAAATGAAAATATTTTCAGTACCTCCCAAGCTCTCCAGAATCCGCCGAATCCAGGGGATTTGCCTCGAGAATGCTCCCCCATATGACTATACAGAATGGCTAAACCAGCAGAGCCCCAATCAAAATCTGCAATCTCCTCAAGATTTCGAAGACTATCAAGCATATTCAATGTAATCCGCTCAGCTCGAGTAGAAAGAAGAGAGCAACCAAGCAAATACAAGATGAAAGCACGGGTAAGCTGCATATCGGTAAATTGAGCCGCTCTTTCAGAAGGCCTGAAGTTGTTGATGAACCATGTGATGCCTACGCTCGATCCGTGAAGATCTCTCTGGGATGGGATGATGCCTAGGAGACGCTCAATGATAGTAGGATGTCTATGGATGTTCTTTGCAAAGGCAAGACGATGCCCGCCAAATGAGATGCCGGTTATCATTGCAAAATCAAGAGGGGTCATGGTTATCTCCCCAAAAGGCATGTGAAAAGTATTTGTGGAATCCCACCACCTTTCAGCAAGAGCTTGAATCATGGCCAAATCATTAGTCGATCTCTCCAATAAGGTTACAAACGACCCAAAGCCCGCTTGCTTGATATTGGCTACTACTTGGGGACGCGACTCCGACAATTCATTAAACCATTCAAGGCATTTTCCATGGCTACCATGACCTCTAAGATGACCAACCACATTCTAAAAAGAAAAAGGATGATTTCTAAGGAATCGCAAGAATAAAGAGACACGTATGAAGATGTGAAACAAAGGAGTAATTAAAGAATGGGTTACCTCTTGATGAAAGGCCCTCCTAGAGATATGATTTAGTGGATTTTTCATGGTTGCATACTCCATGGTTTGAGTTGATGAAGCTCCACTAGCTTGAAATTGGCTTCTACGTGTTCTAGAACTTTCACCTTGTCCATGGGAACTCATGGTTGTTGATGCTTGAAGCTTAAAGATAAGAGGTTGAAAATGATGAATAGTAAAAACCTTGGTACTTGAATCCCCTAGAATAGGGAGGAGTTGATGAAATCAACAAAGTTTTTGGAGGTTTTAATGCAAGAAATCACTCAAAACATCAAGAAATTGCAAGATTTGAGCACCTTAGAAGGAAGAGGTGATGCATTGAAGAAGAAATGAATGAAGAACAAAGAAGAAAATGGGTTTAAAACCCCAAAGTTGCGGCTGGCGGTTCCCAAGGGGGTGTGGGGAACCGCCATTTACTATTCACTTCCTGCCATTTCCCCATTTTGCTCTATATTCGCGTTTTGACCCCCGGAACTCTTGATTTGATCCCGGATTGGTCCATTTTTTGAGAGTGCTTAAAACTTGTTGGAATTGGTCTAGAGGACCTCTGGAGATTTGAATCTTGGTAAAAATCCATTCAAGAATTGAAAAAAAGTCCCCCAGATGAGAAGAATCAAAGGCACCGCAGCCTGAAAGTGGCCGAGAAACGGCAAACTCCCGTCGTTTTGGGATTGATTATGAGTTGTCTTAGAAAATGGACGTTTGAGTCTACTGTCGCTTGAGAATTACATCCAGAAAGGACTTTCAGAAGATGGGTCAGAATGCGAGATGTTCAGAAAGGGTTAGAGTAAGCCTGACGTGTTGCAAGAATGATTGCGTTGGTCGAAGCACCAATATGAGTCTCAGAAAGAATCAGCAGGGCCTCCAGAATATGTGCTCGCGTCCCAGAAACCTCAGATATCTCCTCAAGCAGAGAATTTCCAGATATTGTCAAGGTATAACAGAATTCGTGCATCTCTCAGAATCATAGGATCTCCCCAGTAGAGAACTTTCAGAATTAAGTTTCTCGCAAGCATCATGTATCCACGGGTTGCCTCCAGAATGTAGGGTTTCTCTCAGAATCAGAATCGTGGGTCGCCTCCAGAATACAAGGTTTATGCCAAGAATCGTGTATCCGTGGGTTGCTCTCAGAATGTGGGGTTTCTCTCAGAATCGTGGGTTGCCTCCAGAATGTAGGGTTTCTCTCAGAATCAGAATCGTGTATCCAGGGTTGCCTCCAGAATGTAGGGTTTCTCTCAGAATCATGTATTTCTCAACATCGCATATCAGGGTTGCCTCCAGAATGTAGGGTTTCTCTCAAAATCAGAATCGTGTATCCGTGGGTTGCTCTCAGAAGAAGGGTCATCTCTCAGAATTTGTGTATCTCTCAGAATCCGTGCATCAGAACAGAAGATTTGTCCTCAGAAGAAGGGCCTGTTTCAGAAGAACAGAGGATTTGTCTTCGGCAGAGAGACCTGTTTCAGAAGATTTGTTTCTAGACCTGCCACAGAAGATTTGTCCTCGGAAAAAGGGCCTGTTTCAGAAGAACAGAAGATTTGTCTCCGGCAGAGAGACCTGTTTCAGAAGACTTGTTTCCAGACCTGTTACAGAAGATTTGTCTAGAAGAAAGACCTGTTTCAGAAGAGCAGAAGATTTGTCTCCGGCAGAGAGACCTGTTTCAGAAGATTTATCCCCAGCAAAAGGACTCTACATCAGCAATCGTCCCCAGCAAAAGGACTCTACATCAGCAATCGTCCCCAGCAGAAGGACTCTACATCAGCAATCGTCCCCAGCAAAAGGACTCTACATCAGCAATCGTCCACAGAAGAAGGACCTGTTTCAGCAATCGTCCCCAGCAGAAGGACTCTACATCAGCAATCGTCCCCAGCAGAAGGACTCTACACCAGCAATCGTCCCCAGCAAAAGGACTCTACATCAGCAATCGTCCCCAGCAGAAGGACTCTACATCAGCAATCGTCCACAGAAGAAGGACCTATTTCAGCAATCGTCCCCAGCAAAAGGACTCTACATCAACAATCGTCCCCAGCAGAAGGACTCTACATCAGTAATCGTCCCCAGCAGAAGGACTCTACACCAGCAATCGTCCAGTTGTTTGACATGACTCAGAATTCATCCAAGATACTTCGCTATTTCAAGAGTCGTCCAGGATACAGATGACGCCTACGAGCCTTAAGATCAGAAGAATAACTTTGACAAAAAACCTCGAGAATCATCCAAGATACCTTTAGCATATTCGACTGTGAGAGAGAGTCGTTGCATCCTTTGCATTAGATTTTGCATCTAGGGAACCCTTGAGGATGATTCCTCCAGCACTTTCACATTTCATGTTTTCATATTGCACCAGCATCCTAGGATAGGAGCATTTCATCCGCATTGTTGTTGTTTGTTTGTTTTCCGTCTTCTCGCGCGCTTGAACTACGCCCTGGTCTGATTCCTGGAAAGGATACGTAGGCAGCTCCAGCGGAGCACGACCAGCATCAGCTTCAACTTAGCCGCCTCTACCCAGCATTGCATTGCATTCTTGCATTTGTAATTTCTTGATTTTTTTTCAGATTTTGAATTTCTTGATTTTGCGGATTTTTGTTTTTCCTAAAACCTCTCAGTATGGTTATTTGGGTGCCTTCAAGGCTTTGGCACTCACTTGCAGTTCACGTTGTTCACAACAAGCTCTGCCAAAGAGGGGCAAACTGTAGACACACAATTTTGACCACACTGATAGGATTTAGGGTGGACAACGTCTTGGAGGATTCGATGATGAAAAGTACCCCGTGGAAGGTACTGGATTCCACACAATCAGAAGATCGGACTTCGGAAAGTGACTTCAAGCTCAGAAAAGCCCTTTTCCATGGATAAATCCCGGTTTTGTCAAAATCATCTCTCAGAATTCATATTCTCTCAGGGTTATATGAACATTAAGTGTTCTAAACGCAGTATTCTAGGTATCCAGAGATTCAATTTTAAAGAAAAGTTCGAAATCGACGCACATTTGAAAGCAATTTTGGAAAAGACGTCATTTGATTTCAAAAAGACGACGAAAGTTCCGGAGGACTTCCGGACTTCAATTGGACTTCAATTCTCATTATAAAACCTCTGGAAATATTTTTATACTGAAATTCAACCTGACAGCTTTCCAACGGTACGTAAACGGACGATTTCGGACACCAAAAAGCATTTTTACAAAAATCTGGAAAAGCAGTGCACGTGATTCTTGAAACAGGGTTTGTGGGTGACCAGAGGAGCAAGAATAGTAAGTGGCGGTTTTGGGTATGGGGGTGGCGGGTCCCACCATAACCGCCACTTCCATTTGTGTCCTCCACGGAGCTTTTTGAGTTCCAGACCCTTCTAGAAGCTTCCCACTGCGAGGAAATTGCCTGGAAATTACGTTTAGGCTCCGAAATGGCCATTTTAACCCTCTTTTAAGCTCTAAAAATCCTGTTTTAACCCTGAAACTTAAGAGTTAAGTCTTCAAAACTCTATATAAGATCTCATACATCTCATATGAGATCACATCTTAACACACTAGACACTTGGAAAAGATACACTTGAATATACTTGGAGATACAAACACACATAGAAGCAAATACAAGAGAGATAAGTATACTTTGAATATACTTTCAATTTAGGTGAATTCTAGAGAGAGAAAATTATGAATTGAATTTAGATTAACTTAGGCTAATTAGACCACAATTTGAACATCAATTGCCTCCCTCAACTTCCATGGATGAGTGCTTGAAGAACACTTGAATAACACTTGAAGAAGAAGATCTTCAAATCAATTTTGGTCTTGTAATTGAGAATCCTCCAAGAGGTAAACACTATAGTTCATCTCTAATTCCTACTTTGTATATATAGATCTATAAGATTTGGATCTAACTTAGTTCTATTTCTACTTATTAGAACACTCATCTTCTTCCTCTCATGTTCTTCACACACTCACATAGTTAGATCCAAATCTCTTTGATTTTTATTGATAATTTACAATTAGAGATTGTTTTTCACTTTGATTTTCAATTTTGGTTTCATTCTTCAATTTTAGTTTAGATTCATGCATACATGATTATATATATATACATATATCTATTTTGAATTCCATGATGGTTTGGAAATATGATCTATGAGAAGGATGATTTCTATGTTCATACCTATCTCTTGATTATTCCTATTACCTAGAATTCCTATTGAATTTCATCTCCAACATGATATTTATAAGTCCCTTTGATCCTTGATCTAAAAGTTCTTCATAGAACTTGAGGGCTAAATTGATTGGGAATCATGATAATTAAGTTGATCTATGAGTTTGATCTCTCTAATAAGCTTCAACTATCACTAAAATGTTTTCCTCACACTTTAAAATGAACTAGATAAAAATTCAGCAAAGCAGATTGGTTTTGTCCATTAGATTTGGTCCATCAAAACCCATAGTTTGATGGATTTCAAATTTTCTGGGTAAACTTTGATGAATTAGCTTTCATCCGGTCCGTTTTGAGAGCTTTTAGGATTCATATACTATTTTTAGAAATTGTTGAGAAATCGGTTGACAGATTTGAACATCGTCTCTTTGTGCTTGAATTTCAGAAAATCTATAATAGTTATCGACGTTCCGCTTTTTGGGGATGATTCCTAACTCATATATCTATATGCCGATGTAAAATCGTGAGCATACGATCGAGTTAGGATCGTTTTCTAAGCGTTTAAAGTTGATACAACTATTCTGGAATTTTCTAAGTTTAATTACAAATATGATTATGTATACAAAATGGTCATACCTTGATCACTCAACAACAATTGATGAATAAAACTTGGTTTAGAAATCACCTAGGATAAATGGATGAGAGATCAAAAGCTTAAATCAACTTGGTTAACATGATTCATGAACTTCTATTATACTTCTATTATGTTTTGCATTCATTTGTCAAATGATACCAAATTTCCAGAATAACAGAGTCTGTTTAAAACACTTTTTCAGAAACCCTGTGATTACAGAATGTCCATGGGTTTATTTTTATCATATACTACAATGAAATAGCTTTCTTTTGACACCAAATAGAGCTTCATATGATTTTTGTAGATTTAATTATGATTTTTTCAAGAACAGTGGACAGTCCTGATCCACTGTTCCCAAAACATTTATTTCTCAAACAATAAAATTGATATTGAGGTCCCACTTTTTGGAGAAGTTCCCTAAGACATGTATCTAACTTTCTGTAAAAGGGTTTTTATCCAGCTCATGTTTAAAACCACTTTTGATAGGATTCATTAGAGGTTGCTGAATCTGGAAATTTGATTGATGACATGTTTTCTTTGTTTATCATGCATATCATTTGTTTGCTTGTATTTTTGCAATGCTTTGGGTATTCTTTGGTGTCTTAGTGCAGAGAATTAAGTGCCTCGGACCCGGACTTCGATTTGTGGTTTGCCTCGTCTACATGTGGCTTAGTGCCCATGTATCATGTACTATCTCTATCCTTTCTCTTAGAATTTTTTTTAGGTTTACAACTTTGATTTCAACGACACATTTCCTTTAGGATAAGTCTCCGTTTATATGATTATTTGTTAGAGACATCTTATCTAGGATTGTTGCATGATTGCATTGCACGTTTACATTCTTTTTGCTTTCGCGACTCCGCTTGAGTCAACCAATGTAAGTCTTCTCGTTCCCTTTGCATATCATGACATGTTTACTTTATTTGCATCGGTCCCGGGCGGGACTAGCCACTGTGAGTATACTTCTCCCTTGTATTGCATGAGCATCCGCTTTCTACTTGATTTAGTCTCTTGAAATGATTTTCATTAGATGTTTCTTTTTGCCATGTATATATCTATCTAGTATGTTTGAGGAAACAACATCTATTATGAATTAATAACAAGGATATTTGAATCAAGGCCTACCATTCGGTAGGGCGAGGAGGGGGTGCTTTAGTCCTGCTTGGGCTCCTTCCCCTCTCGTACCAAGACCCCCGAACCTTGTTTCTGGTAATGAAGGGCGAGTAACCTTATTCAATTTTGGGCGAGTCAAACTTGGGTTTCCTAATTCCCGATAAAAATTAGGTGGCGACTCTTTGTCTCTAGGATCGCGTGAGGAAGTCCTAGTTTTTCCTGAAGTGTGCTCCGTGGGATCCGTCCCGGGACACTATCGAGGGAGAGCGTCAGGACCTCCTCCTCCATTCGCGACGGTCCACAGAACACTTAATGTTCATATAACCCTGAGAGAATATGAATTCTGAGAGATGATTTTGACAAAACCGGGATTTATCCATGGAAAAGGGCTTTTCTGAGCTTGAAGTCACTTTCCGAAGTCCGATCTTCTGATTGTGTGGAATCCAGTACCTTCCACGGGGTACTTTTCATCATCGAATCCTCCAAGACGTTGTCCACCCTAAATCCTATCAGTGTGGTCAAAATTGGGTGTCTACTTGGCAACCCATTCAGGGTACTCGGTGACAACCAAGAATCCATCTTTCAATTGCCTTTCAACTTTCTCTTTTACTTCTAAGCATCCATTCAGGCCTCATTCGCCTCAAATTTTGTTTTGTTGGTTTTGAGTTTGGGAAGAGAGGGATATGGTATTGGAATATTTATGGATCAATACCTGGCATATCATTATAAGACATGCAATGACATCCTTAAATTCATTTAATAGAGTGATTAATTCTTTGCTTTCTTCATTGCTAAGTATGGAACTAATAAAAACATTTTGTGGATTATTTTCACTTCCTAGATTAATTGTTAGAGTGCTTTCTGTGATTTTGCATGTAGATTCATTTTCAAGTATTTTTTGCAATTCATTTGGTATTTCAAAGTCATCACATTCATCAGATTCATTACATTCATTGAGCGCATTCAAGTAGGCAGAATCAATTATATTCCCATTAACATTTTTTAGAGTGATTACAACAGACGTAGCAATAGTAAGATGCCTCATTTGGGCCATTACAATCTCTAGAGGGGGGGAATACTTATCACTAGACTCAAATACCCACTCTTTATTGACCCCTTTCTTGAGCTCTGCGATGTCGTAGTCTGGCAGATTCCCTGGTTCTATTTCTATTCCTTCTTCATTTTCGGGCTCTTCTTTCTTTGCTTTATTTTCCTTGATCTCTTTTGCCAACCCTTTTTCTTCTGCATTCTCCACATGATCTTTCTCAAAGTTGGTTTCCCCAAACTTTTTTGGACCATTCTTCTCGGTCAGTGTGCTTTCTTCATTTAATAGATTCTCCATTATTGGGCCATCTAGGGTGTAAATCCAATTCTGGACAGCAACTGGTTTAACATGCACTTGTAGTACGGGTCTTCATAGTCAGTGAACTTATGTGAGAAAAAGATCTCAAACCCTAGTTTTAAGAATTTGTCATTACGATCCACCCACGGCTCCGGAAAGCCACAGAAGGGGAAATCTTCTCATTCTGTGATGAAGTACCCATTGAGCGTCTTTGCATATGGCTCCATTGGCACATCGGTTGCTTTCTTTTTCTCTTTCAATCCTTCTTTGATGGTTGATAACCCAACCCATGAGTACGAGTTTGAGTCACAATATTAAAAAAATTTGGTAGACCTTGGTGTTTTTTACCTAGACCCATTCCTGCGAAGAAACCCATTTTTATCATTATTCTAGCTACTAAAAAATTGCATACTGATCAAAATGCAGTTGCAGAAATTCACTTGGCTTCCCATCTTCCAACATATGGATGAACTCAAACCCCGCGCTTGATGAGGCTTCAGTCACACAGATCCAACTATCCCCAAAAATGTCACAGACTTTATTTCCCCAAACACCCTTAACCTTTTGATGGATCATTCATGGTATGGAACCTAGACTGTCTAACCATGGCCTACCTAACAACAAGTTCAAAGAGATAGGGATATCAATCATTAGAAATTCAGCTTCCTTCTCTAAGGGCCCGACTGTAAGATTAAGAAAAGTAATGCCCATGACCGGTCTTTGGGCATTGTCATACGCCCTCACTTTCTGTTCAGATAGTATAAATGTTTACTCATCTAGGCCCATTTTCTTGGCTATTTAGAACAAACACACATTTAAAGTAGACCCATTGTGACAAGGCAAGTAGGTAGAGAATTCTCCAAACACTCAACAGTTACGTGCAGCGGTTTATTGTGAGCAGGCCCTCTAGGGGGCAGATCATTTGAAGGAAAGTGATAGTTCAAATCTTATTGATCATCCCCACAAAGTCTTCTGCGATAATATTGATAAAAACATCTGATTGGTTCAGAGCATCCAAGACTGCTTGCCTCAAATTGTGATGCTTTCCTGTGACTTCTTCATCTATTTCAGCACTCTATCTTCTTCTTCTTCTTCGTTCATTTTTCCTTTCCCTTTGTCTAATTCTTGACTTGGGTGATCGTCCTCTAGCTCATGTGGTTTAAAATGCCTCCTTGATTGAGCTAGGTGGCTAACCTCTTCCCTCATCCATAAGTTATCTTGCGCTTGAACATCCCTTCATTTTTCTTCCTGACTCACTGAGGTACATCATATTGAAAATCATTAAGATCAAATCATGGGAAGAATGATTTTCCTATTTTTGAAAGTCTAATATACTCTCTGTAAATTCTAAAATTATGTGACAAATTTGATGAAATTTGTGAATAATGATCCAAATGGCTTTTCTATGACCTAGGGCTTAAATCGTGTCTGAAATAATGTTAATTAAGCTTAAATCCAGAGGCTAAATGATCCAAATCAACAAATGATTCATAACTTATTCTTGTTCATGTTCATATATTCATCACATATGTATAAGATTCAAGCCATTAAGTCATAATTGGTTGAACTTAGTCATAAGCTCCCTGTAATCATGTTGAGATTATACCATCTCTATATAGATATTATATTGCCTCCTAGTTGAGACTTATATATCTATAGAGGTGTCACTACAACAAAAATAGGATTTTGCAAGGAAGCTTGGCAAGGAAAGGTAAATTTTCTTGCTAAAAGTATAGTATTAGCAAGGAAATATTATTTTGTTGTTAAAGGGCTGAAAGACATACACATTGGGCAACGAAAATCTTTTTTCCTTGCCAAAAGTGTAATTTTTGGCAACGAAATATTATTTTCCTTGCAAATAGTAAATTATTTGGCAACGAAAAATCAATTTTCTTGCTAAAAGTATGTTTTGGTAAGGAAATTGTGATTCCTTGCCTAAAGTTCAGTCTAAAATATAAAAAAATATATTGAGAAGAACTTGTTTTGCAAGGAAATCAGTTTCCTTGCTAACCACTTTTCATTTCCCTCTCAAAACAAATGAAAAGGGGAAAACTAATTTCTATCTAATTAGAAAAGGAGATAGAGAGAGAGGGGAGGAGGAGAGAGAGAGAGACGAACTCTTCCCGCCGCCCACCACCCGCCGTCCACCGGTTTCACCCCTTCGACAACCTCTTTTCTTTTTTTTTTTCTTTTTTTTTGTTCTGGTTAGAAAACAACCCTTTTGTTAAATTGACTTATATGGAGTTAGAGACACCTATACACTCTTTTCAACTATCCCAGCTACACTCCTATAAAAGATCACATCCTATTGAGGAATTAGAATACTTTGTTTCTGGGCACCCACTTTAATTTAGGACATCTTCAGGTTGATATAACGAAATTGGTAACGTGGATGTTGAGTGTGTTCTTAGTTCTTGTCTTTGTTTTTTCTCGCTTTTTATATGAGATTTACTACAATTCTTTGTCCAAATGTTGTTTAACTTAACAATATGATTTAGGAAAGCCATATTGCTTGACATAACATTGTGTAGCATATAGTTGCGTAATAATCATGGTTTTCTACCTTGCCAGCCTACTTCACCTCCCACAGTCTCATGGGTGATGCTTCTTTGGTCTCAAGTCAAGTAGATGATTATCTTGTCATACTACAACGATTTATTTCATTTAGCTCAAATAAGTTCCTGCCAGATCCAAGTCATTCTTGCACTTATTGAGAACAAAGCCAAAAGATATAAATGATTTATCAGTTCTACTACTGAATGGGATAAAACAAAATCTCAAATTCTCAATGAATAATGTTATTGAGGTGGTCCTTTCTATTATAGTTGGAACCTCCCACAATCCCACTAATTAATTTCAATGTGTAATCCAACTATTTAGTTTCACACTGACAGAAAACCAAGTTTCGTGTGTCTCAGCATTAAATAGTAAAACATTGTGTAATTTGTTTGATTTCTTGAAGTTAGTTGGTCACTTGGTCCCTTTGCCAATACCAACAACTATTTTTTGTCTTATAGTAATTCCTCGCTTCTCCTTAAACCCTCCTAATTTGTATTCATTGGAACCTTTACCCACCAGGCCACCAATGCGGTGCTGAATTTATTTTTCAGTCGATGGGATTGGGAATGGGATTTGATCAAACCATATGTTATGAGCAGCAACCGTAATCCTTGGCCAAAAAAAATCTGAGCTGCTATCTAAATTCATCAGGTTAGAACAACATCCAAAAAACCCTCCTGATTTGGAAATTCCGATTCCAAACCACAATGCTAAGGAGGGAACGCAATTGCAAATTTTTATTACTATAATAATTTGCAGTATTATATGAGTGCAATTGTTTATCTAGCTCAAAAAGAAAAAAAATATTATTTTTCCAGTGAAATTGGAGGTCGCATCAATTTGTAATTTCAGTTTTATACCTCTCTCTCTCTCTCTCCCTCTCTCTCTCTCTCTCTACTAATTTGCAGCCTAATTTGTTATTTCCTGTCACTCTTATAGAAATTTCAAGACAGTTGCAGAATTTATAATAATTATTATAATGGGCAAAGTGGCGTGGTCTCGCTAAGATCATCTGCTTCGTAAGGTTCAGAAAAAGAACCTCCCAACTCTTTTCAGTTTTTTATTTTTTTAACTAAATTTTGTCAAGATTTATTATTGCCTATTGGTGTTAATCTCTCCAACTGTGTGTTTTTGGTGTGTTTCATTTAATTATAATTATGGTGGCTAAGAATATAATAGTGTTTGCTGAATTAATCTTCTAGTGTCTTGATTAAGCAAGGGCAGTGCTAAGATCTTACTCGTTAGTGTTGAATTGGTGCAAAACTCATACACTATCTTCTAACATTGCATAATAAGATAGTCACATAAGTATATATATGTATATGTAGAGAGAGATAGAGAGAGGTACCTCTGAGGTTGGGGAAGAAACAAGAGAGGAAAGACTAGACAAGCTGCTATTGGACATATGGAAAGGACAACCTTTGAGTTTTTTATTCCAGATTTTATGAATGAAAGGATACTTTAAATTCATGGTCTGTAATAATATGATGTGTAAGTGTCAGTGTTATAAATCTCTTGTTCATGATCTAGTAGTGTCAATGTAGCTTTAAACAAATCCTGTAATTGGAGAGATTTTATATTTCTGTATCCTCTTCTATTATCCTCCATTGTTAGGTTGCACTGAGGATTATAAAAATCATGGTTACAACCAGGTAAGTACTTTGGGGTGTAATTTTTTGGGTAGCAGTATCCATGGGCGCAACCATGTGGCGACTCGGGGAGTCCTGTCCTGCAATTCTTTTTAAAAAAAGTTTGATATTATACATGTAATTTGGAAAATTTTGAAATTAATTTTTTTATACTGGCCCCTCCAAAATATTAGCAACTTTTCCAAAGGAACAACACAATGCTTCCCAAATATGAATCTCAAATTTGGTTCCAAAATGTTTCATCAGTTGTATCACATGCAGGCTTTGGCAGTGGCATGTGCAAAGCATTCATGCCATTTGGGAATAGTATATTTGGGTGTTATATTTGGGTGTATGTGTGCGTCTACATAATTAACCGGGTTATTGAAAGAAAGATGTCTATTTATTATTCAATCCCAAATTCAGATGCACAATTCTGAATTATAATTTTTGTATTTAAGTAGCAACACTAAAGAACATTAAGAAGAAAAAGAAAATGATTCAACGTTCCCAACACTTCAGGTACGTAAGGCTATAATTACAAAGAAATTACTGTATCTACGTATCTCATTCCGATTCACTAGCACTGGTAGCCATGTAACTTTTGCTCCCTTGTCATGCCTGCTTGTTGCTTATTGTGGATTAGGGAGGGAAACTAAAGGATAACAGTATAGAAAATGCTTTTGTTTGTGTGGTTTTTACTAAAAATATTGAGGAAAATAGGAAGAACAAGATTATACAGAGAAATAAATTACAAGTTTTGAATTTTTTGAGTCACTTCCTTCCATTTTTTAAAAGTTTTTCTTTTTTCCTTCTTTAAATCTGCAAAGGATTCAAAGCCTCTAAACCAGGGTTACAATTTTGATACGTTGCTAGTACAATATGTAGTTAATCCTTATTTATTGCAGGAGAGAAAGGAGATGGAAAGAGTGGGAAGCTTCTCCATTACAAACAGAGCACATTCCATAGGATCATTCCTAGCTTTATGATCCAAGGGGTGATTTCACCTGTGGTGATGGGCGTGGTGGAGAGTCAATATATGGTGAGGGATTTGCTAAAGAGAACTTCCAACTTAAGCACACTGGTCCAGGTAACCATAAGCCCTTGTATATTACATGAACATTTTCTTCAATGGAAGAGCCATTTTGAACAGCTGGCTAGTGATTAAATGTCAAGAGGGAAAAAACTATAAAATGCAGTGGAGAGTAGTTTTCATCTCGTTTTTCTTTCATTTTCCTTCTCCAAATTTACAAATGAAGAACAATGTCTATGGGATCTTTTAAACTCACATTCCTCTACTTGGGTTTTGTTTGAAGGTTGGATGGGCATCATGTCGTGTTTGGCAAAGAGCTATTTGGAATGGATGTTGTGAACAAGATTTAAGCTCAAGGGAGACAGAGTGGGGTCCCCAAAAGCAAATTTGTTATTTCAGATAGTGGTGAACTCCCTTTGTAATTGCTTTCCTTCTTTTAACGTACCTAAACACCATTTGTAATTGCTTTCCTTCCTTTAACCTGGGCTCGCTCACTCTATAGGGTTAAAACTTTGTACACCTTTTTATTTAGTAGCTAGGATGTCGGATATATGAAAAGTTATGTTAAGTTGGATTTTTTTGGTGACATATTATGTATGTTTTTAATATATGAAACTTGTGTAGTGTTATGTTGGACAAGTATTGATTATTCTATATTTGTATATTGAATATGTTTTGAAATATTACAGGATTAAAAATAAATATTGAATTGCACAAGTATTGTTGGGGTTACTTTTAAGATAACAAAATAAATAAATATTGAATTTGCACAGGTATTGTTGGGGTTACTTTTAAGATAACAAAATGGGTAAGGACCTATATTTTTGTTGCTAAAAATAACCTTTAGCAAGGAAATTATTTCCTTGTCTTAGAGTTATATAATTGGCAAGGAATAAATTTTTCCTTGTTATAAGTCTCATTTAGCAAGAAAATTATTCCGTTGCCTTATGTTAATATTATTTGCAAGGAAACATTATTTCCTTGTTAAAAACAACTACTAGCAAGGAACATATTTCCTTGCCTTAGACTTGGATATTTAGCAACGAAAATTTTTTCCTTGCAAATTGTCCAAATTGCAACACAAAGACATGTTTTTGCAAGGAAATTCGCCATTTAGCAATGAAATAGCTGAGCACTAGCAAGGAAAATTTTCCTTGCCAAAAGTAAGAATTTGCAAGGAAAGTTATTTTTGTTGCTAGAAGCGTTAGAGATGAAGCTTCTGCAAGAAATTGAGTAACGAAAAATTTTCCTTGCAAAAGGTTTTTGCAACGAAATTGTGGCCTTTAGCAAGGAACTTTTTCTTTGCAAAAACCCATTTTTTGTTGTAGTGTGTTGTAATCTCAACAAATTAGAAGGAATTCATAATTGTATCAACTTTCCATGCTTGTTAGAATTAAGCTAGGAGTTTGATATTTAAGAATTGATATTATGTTTAAAGCATGTGGACTAACCTCTATTTTGCAGTGCTTTTAAGGTATGATTCCTCTACCTTTCTCCCATTTGCTTTATTTCTTGATTTTATTGATTTTCAACTCCATGTGCAACACCTTAGACTATGTCTTGATTTATGTATATATGTGATTAGAGACCTTTTTCTTTCTACTTTTTCATGCATTGCACGTTTTCCATTTCGCGGTTTGATCCCGGGTAAGTTCTCTTGTTCATTATTGCATATTATTTTGCTTGCTTCTTGAATTTTATGGTTTTGTATGCCGTTTTATCATTAGCAATCTTACACCCCTTTCGACATGCTTTTGTAATGTATATTTATATCTATGTATTGGTTGAGGGCATGCTTAGATTATTAACTAGATTAAAAGGATGTTGAGCAGAGGTCTATCACGAGATATGAAGAGAAGAGGTGTTTTAGTCCGCTGGGCTCCTTCCCCTCTCTTTCCATAATCCCTGAACCTATAAATCTTTGGTTTCCAAAAGATCATCTTGTTTTTAAAATGGTTTCTTATTTTTTCTTTAAAAACTAACTGGCGACTCGTATTTGAATTTTAAAAAGTTTTAAAATGCGTGGTTAGCCTGTGATATCTACAATCTGGCGACTCCACTGCGGATCGAACCCATAATCTCTGGTTTCGCAGACTAGAATTACTACTTTTGGGTTCACTCGAGGATTAGACTTGAAAGCATCTTTTGAATTAATTTAATTAATTTTTGTGTGCCCATCGCATTGCACTTGGAAGTCTAGCCAGTCGATTGCACGAAACTTTGACCTTGGAGGCTCGGGGTAACTTCGTTGGTTAAGTTATCATGGGACCGTGTGATCACCCTTGATTTCATTCCATGTGTTGGTATATGAAGCATCCTATCGAATGTGTGTCAAGGGTCTCTTATATGACCAAAACCTGGCCTTTGAATGATAGCTTTCAAGAAGCTTTCAATCTTAGGAAATCAATTCTTGATTAGGATTATATGCTAGGGAGTTTTGTATGCCCGGAAGGGATTATTTGAGATGATGATGATACTTGGTTGATGAAAGATGTATAACCACTTAATCACATTTTGAGCAAATCCCCTTTATGTCCCTTGACATTTGGGAACATGCCAAACTATGATTATAAGATTACACTTCTTATACCTTGGTAAGATAAGCATCACTGACCTTGTATGCATCCGAATTCATGAAGAGTACGGTGATAATTCAATCATGTGATTCCTCTACTCGAAAGTTTTAAAATTCACTTTTGACAGTAAACAAGATTTTGATACACCATCATCACCTTTAATCCCAACATTTTTTTCAAAATGTCTCACTACACCATATGGTCAAATTTGTAACGGGCATCTTTTATGATTTGTAACGGGTATACCCGTTACAAATCATGAATAAACGTTACAAATGCCCAGTAATCTGTTCATTTAATTTGAGTAGCGGTTATATTAACACTTGTAACGTTTATGTCCGTTACAAAAATTGGGTTGAAATTAAAAAAAATTTAAATATATGTTGAAACATAAGTGATATCGAGCCGCATCTCAAAAAAGCTCAAACAGATATATTGGTAAGAGAGATAACGATAGTGAGAAAAAGATAGAAAGGGGCAACTTAGATCTTCGATTCTTCTTCTTCTTTTAGGTCTTCGATTCTTCTTCTTCTTCTTCTTCTTCTTCTTCTTTTCTTCTTCTTCTATGAACATGTACAGTTAGGTCTTCGATTCAGATACTATGAATAGGTACAGTTAGTCTTCTTCTTCTTCTTCTTCTTATCTTCTTCATTTAGATTGATTTATGCCCTAAATCATGTATTGTTAGGGTTTTTGAGAACTAAAGAAGGCAAACCCTAGAAGGCAAGAGCTGGGCGGCTTCAGAGTTGGATCGGCAACAATGTGTATCAGTGTGTATTTCTCTCTCTCTCTTCTCTCTCTCTCTCTCTCTCTCTCTCTCTCTCTCTCTCTAAATAGGAAGGATATGAACGTAGGGGTTAATATTTGAAGGTTCAATTCCTTCTCCATTTTCTTTATTTTCAACTATTTTTGTGAAAATTTCAGTTTCTAAAATTATTCGAGTGTCTGAGAGAACACTAGGAAAATTGATTTTCCTTTTGTTTCCCTTCACTAAATCAGTTAATCAATTAGGGCACTAAAAGGATATTATGTTCATGGTGAAGAAAGGAAATCATTAAGGATATTGCTTTAATCATCAATGCCCCATCTTTTTCTTTATCTAGTATTCAATCGTAGAGTGTGTGTTTCATAGACTGCATAAATCAAGGATTTGAAACTTATGGGGTTAGTTTCATAGACTGTGCATAAGCGTGAAATTATATGTTCACCAAAGATGAAAAGCTTCTATCCCGGGTTTGGAAGAGAAGCTTGATAAAAGTGCTAAACACTGCATAGAAGGTTCAATTTGATTCAATTATGCTTATACTTTGTACAGTTGGTGAAGCTAAGATCTTTCAATCTTTGATTATGCTAATACTGAATGGTAATAATTGGTTGATGGAGTTATTAAATAAAGGGGCATTATTGGATCAGGTTAAGTTTTGTGGATAGAGTGTCCTATTATGAGGTTTTGAGATCAACAAGTTGTTTCAACTAAGATATGGCTAATTTGCCTGCATTTTTCTGTTTGAACCCATTCCTTGTATTTTGCTGCAACTTGTAAGCACCATATTGAGTCTGTTACAGGTCATAATATCATCACCCGTCTATTGGTGTGTTGCTTAACAATTCGCATAAGATGCTATAGCTTGTCTGCTTTTGCTTAAATTTAAGCTAAAGATCAGCTCTTTCCAGCACCATGCTCGAAAGTGTTTCTCTGAAAACTATGCTTAGATCAATCTTCTCTTGACAAAAGCAGATTATGTTACAGAACTTTGAGAACTTTGATAAAAGAACTGTTTTGCCCCCTATTGTGATTCTTTGACATGAATGCCTAAATGCCATTACTTCATATTAATTCTATACTTGTATGAGTCTTCAGCATACAGAGTTTGATGTGCATTTTTTTTGTCGTTGTTTGTTAGGATTGTCATTGTAGTTTTAAGTATAAATTTGTTGCTTGACTGGAATTTAGTTTTGACCACTTAGCATTTTGTTTGAATTGTACTATCTGTTTATCTTGTGTCTATAATGTCCTATCTTTCACACTTCTTTTATGAGTTTTTAATTATTATATGTGTGCATATATATACGTCTATATATTTTCCGATCATTGTAAGTAGAATATGAAAGTGCATTCTGATTTGTGATGAGTACAGGTGAAATCGTTAATTACTGATGCAAAAGTAGGCACTTCTCAGTAGCCCTGGGAACTCTTCTAGTTCGAATGCTATTGGGAGTAATCCATTACCTTCTATTTTCCCTGACGATAATGCACTTACCCTTTCACCAAGAAGTGCGTCTGGTTTTCCACATGTTACAAAGCTGAGAACCAGTCCTTCTTCTACTGGTTCTCCTCTAGAATTGGTCAATGAACCATTTCGAGAAGTTATACCTCAGGTTTGGCTCATTTCTTAGGGCTCTTACAGTATTTGTTATTTATGTAGTGGTGTGCTTTTGCAGTTCTACTTTCAAAATTGTCGCCCACCACAGGGAGAGCTAATAGATCAATGTCTTTATAGAATCAATCACCTTTTCGATAGAAGTTTGGACAGAATGCAAATACATGGTGTGCTAATTTTCTTTTTTTTTATTGTACTTGTTTTGTCATGTGTATACACACTTGTCGTTTTCTTTTTCCTCTACAGCAGGGTCTGCCTATAAATATGAATGACTTTTTTTTTAGGTGATGCAGAATTTAAATCAATCACAAAGGAAGTATGTAAGCTGCCATTATTTTTGTCTGCAGCTCTTTTCAGTAAGATTGACACTGACTGTACAGGGATAGTGACCAGGTATGGGGGTCTCACCGAAAAATGAAAATATCCAAATGATAGCTTCATTTGACTTGTGAATACACTTCTTACAAGTATTTACCTAACTGAATAAGAAATTTGGTGCTATATTCCTGTCACACCCCGAATAGCAAAACAAGAAAGAAAATTAGTTATTTTATTGTTCATTTTATTTTTGAAACGGAGGCAGTGATAGGTGTTAAGGCTTGTCAGAATGTCAGCATTAGCGAAAGGAAACTTATAATTAACATATATAGCTTGACGTGGTAATAAAATGTACATATATCCAACCTACTAGTACTCTTGTCTCCCTCTTATATTTTTTTTTCTATTTATACAGCACCATAGAACTTTAGTAATTAAAATAAAAACATACACCAAGTTTATCAAAATAATGGTAACACAATAACGTCTTGATTTCTTTCCCAGTCTTAGAAGTATGGGTGCTATCTTACTTATTGTATGCGAGTACACACCAATAGAAGTATGCATACGCCTCAAACCACACATTAGACTTAGTTAAATTTAACATAATCATTGTTTCTTCCAAATGATATTTTGTTATTACCCTGTAGAACCTACAATGAATGCAATATATTCTTGTTCTAAGAGCACATAACACTTGTTTCTCCACTTTTCCTCTTATGTTTATCCATTTTTAGTACTTTACTATCTGAGAACACCTGTAGACTGTAGCATTTTATGTGTAATTTATTAAAAAGCACAACTAAGGTTCATTTTCCAAGGGTTTTTGGCTTCTAATCATAGGATTATATGTTCTAATTGATTGTGAATGAGGACAAGTCATATAGTGTTGTCATTTCATTTGATTTAAAGATTGATGAAAATGGCAGACATTTTTGTAATTGTTTCCTTATATTTTGAAAATTTAGTACTACCTATGAAGTTCATCTCACATTCTTGGGATCTTCTATAAAACATTGTAATGATGTAGGATGTATGGCACATTTCAAGTTACAACATAATGGCGTGATGTTGAATAGTTGGAACTTTGAACATTCACTATAATTTGGAAAATAACTATTTTTCAAATGAAACAATATTTTAACATTCATTTACAACATTAACAAAACCACTAGAATGTGTTAGTGTGTATCATAAAATTGTCCCACATTTTTTTAGTGGTTATGCTTAAGGCATGAACCCACTTCCCTTTACTACAATTTGTATGCTCATTCCTTTCCCACTTCGCTTTTTTTTTTTCAACTTGATTTCTACCTCATTTATTATAATGGGATAACCTTTAAGCTCCTAAATGAATATTTGTGAATAAAGAAAAGAGAAATGAAAACAAGGAGGAAAACAAGGAAAGCTTCTTCTCTATTTGGACACCAGGGGATTCCCTGTTTGGCTCAAGTACGTCCCCATCATTTCTTTTAGAATAGACATTGAGCCTTTCAAGGCTGGCTAATTAATTTCAATATCTTACATCACAAATCTGAACTACTAAATGGGTTGATTCATTTGTTAGTTATACTTAAACTTTGGTTAACAATTTGACTTACAATGAAGGTGGCAACGAGAGGCTTTACAGAGAAAATTGTCAACATGATGAAGTCAGAAAATTTGTTTGAAACTCAAGGAGGTCCAATAATAATGTCACAGGTCTGACAAAAAAAAATTTAATTAGCCCAATCTTTTTTCGAGAGATGGGTTATAGAATTTCTCAGTTCTTATATTTTACACTCTAAAAATTGAACAATCGATCAAAAGTTACTAAATCAATTTTGTTAACAATAATTACTTATAACAGATAGAGAATGAGTATAGACCAGTAGAGGGGGAAATTGGGTCTCCCAGAAAAGCATGTATGAATTGGGCAGTAGAGATGGTAGTGGGACTTATCACCAGTGTCCCGTGGATTATGTGCAAACAAGACGATGCCCCTAATTCAATTGTAAGCAATTTCCAGCTTTTTTCCAACAGTTTCTTATAATTCGTGTCACTTTTAAGGGTCTATAGTATACTTTATTACTTTTGCATAGCTACTGATGAGATGGAACATAACTTAATTATGTTTTGAATAGAAAGTGTCTTGAATATGAACATTAATCTAATATCACTTCAAAAGATTTCTTTTGTATTTCCTTGATGAAAACTATGTAGATATCCATTAACCTTTTTTCACGTCGTTAAATGTTTTGAAAGCAAAAACAACTTTGTGCGCTTTCACATTTATTCCTACATCTGTGTGGCTTGATTCAATGGTACTCCATATGATAAGTGAAATGGAAGTAAGTATCTTCACTTGCCATTGATGTGATTTTGGATTAACTTAAGAAAGTAAAATAAATAATAGAGTTGATAAGAGTCGAAAAGGATGGGTGATACTAGTCTCACAACGGAATTCCAGTCGACAGTCATTGAGGGAGGGTTCGTTGGGCAAAATGCAGCTGGGAAGATAGGAGAACAACCTGGTATTCGTGTAAAAAATTAAAATCTAATCTTATATTTTCAATTCAAAATATTTATTTGATATTTGTTTTTTTGTTTTGTATCTCTATTATGTAGAGAAGTGGTGAGATGACACCCCTTCGATCGAGATTACTGTTAAGGTTGCGACTGCTTCTATTTGGTAAATGAGCTATTGGTCCCTCTCTCAAACTCGACTCTAAGCCTCTAAGTTCTTCAATCTTTCCCTTCCCAACTAGCACAAGTGTGTATGTATATATGTATATATCTACTTTAAGTCTTTTATTTATATTTTGTAGCATCAAATTTGGCATTTTTGGTTAAAAACATTGCCGATGTGACAGAGTTGATGATAATCATAGTGAAAGAAAAAGTTGTTTTCCATGGAATGCACACACATGAACACACATGCATAGCGGGTTGTCTTCATGGAATGCACCCACATGCACACAACACACGTGCACAGCACACTACAAACAATATGGTGAGTTTCACATTCACTTTATCTCATTTATTAAAATAATATGATTACTATTCTTTTGTGATTTGTTTTTCTAACACCATCATCAATTATGGTGAAAAACAGGATGGAGATGATTCGAAGTAATGAAGAAGGAAGAGATTGAAGCAACATTGTAAAAAGTTAAAAGTTAATGAAATTGTTTATAGACATAAAGAGATTTGTGTAGTTTGTTTTTCTTGAGTCAATTTCATGTGTAAGATGTAATGTAGTTAAACTAAGAACTTGTGTGTGGACAAAAATTTATAACATGAAATATTTTGTATTCTACTTGTATTTGGTATAGATTGAGCTTGTTATTTTTTTGTTTGTATGGATTATTTTACTTGTTAATTAAGTGCAAAAAAAAATTATTTGGGGAATTTATTAAATAAATTTTTTTTAGTTGTAATTACAATTTGTAACGGGTATATCCGTTACAAAATTCGTTATTAATTTTATACATTTTGGAAGTTAGTAACGGATATAACCGTTACGAATTCATTACCAACCGTTAGTAATTTTTTCAAAATATAAAACAAGTTGATATTTATCCGTTACTAAACTAATTTGTAATGGGTATAACTGTTATAAAAAATAAATTAGTAACGGGTATATCCGTTACAAAAATCCGTTACTAATTAGTAACGGATATTTCCGTTACAAATATCCGTTACAAATTTGCAACGCCATATTTGTAACGGGTATATCCGTTATAAATAATTTTTGTAACGGATATTCCCGTTACAAATCGGCCCATATGGTGTAGTGTCTCCGATATTCGTTTTCTTTTGATCAAGCAAAGCTTCAAATTAACCTTTATTAAGGTATATTTTCACATGATCAACTTTAAAAGAAAAATCCAAAAATCTTGGGTATTGTTCTGGGGAGAAATGCTTGTCAAATGAATTTCAAAGCAAAATTTCAATCCAATAATTTTTGTTGAGGAATTTTTAACATCCTCGTTCTCAAAAGAATTTTCAAGAATTGTTTTCAAAGGATTTTATCATCCACGAAATACTTTCTAAATGATTTTCAAAAAATTTTGTGAACGGGTAATAAGGACTGCAGTGAAAGGAGAATTAGCGCACTTGACATGGGTGTGGATTTTATGTGCTTATATGTTTTTCTGTTAGGATTAGGATTTTCTTCTCTTTGGCATATAGAGTAAGCACACACACACTTGCATTGCATCCGTGTGACATATGAACCATTCATGAGCATTTGCAATTAATAAAAAAAACAATAAAAATGAATGAAGAATAATAATTCTTTTAGAATCAACCAAAATTGATTAAAAATAAATGTGATTGTAGGCAAAATAGCACCAAATCCTAGAATAGTTTGTGTTAGAGATTTAAGAGTGAGATTAGTCAGAAAGCAACAGATAACAAATATAGAGATGCTTATGCGCACTAACTGCTAGTGCGGTGAGGTGATTTTGTTTGGAATCGCTGCTACTCAAGCGAATGTGGATGCTCTTAGGGACCCAATAAATTGAAAATCATCTATGACACTCCATCTGAGACCAAGTCTAATCTAGTCTATAAATGAGTCATGTACAAATTAGAGTCAAGTTTCAAGTGTCCAAGTTGTGTTTGTTTTGTCAGTCTTCCATCTAGTCTATTGTCAAGTCTTTATCATGTTCATCGAGTCAAATAATGTAATCCGCAGCTGGTTGAATAAAATGTCATTTTTAGATGTGCCTAGTTGTGAATAAATGGATCGCTATACCAAGAAAGGAAGAAAATAAAAACAAATCACTTTTAAATGATAATGGAAATTTTTTTGTTAATAAGTCTTTGCATTCAAAATGGATCCCCAAAGAACAAAGTAAATTTTGTGCCAAATCCACAGAGGAGTAGAGAATTGATTAGCTTTACTTTAAGAATTTCAAGATGCTCTCGCTTAATCTTGGAAAGATAAGCTTGGAACTTGTAGCTTGTCGACCATCTCCCTTTTCCTCAAGCATCGAGCCTAAAAAATGAGCCCAACCAGTCCAAACCATAAACTTTGACCTTGATGGTAATCGGATAAATGGACTTCTTCCTCCCAAAAAAAAAAGAAGAAAGAGAAGAGAAAGAAAAAAAACAAACAGAAAAATGAGCTCGCTTGAATGAAAACCCAAAAGGGCGCCTAGGCAAAAGTTAGAGCAAAAATAACATGTGTGTTGATTTCAAAATCCGAATCCTAGCCAGTCAAATCATGAAAAGAATAAGAGACAGTGAGGTAAAGAAAAGAAAGAAAAGAGAAAAGAAAAAGCAGAGAAGATTGAGAATTCTTGGGTACTTCAAAGTACATCATTGGCACATAAATTATCTCAAGGCTTCGTGTTGTTCTAAACAAAGAAAAGCAATTGGAAATGAAGAGAGATATTTGAAAGTATAAAATAGTCTGAAAAAGTTGTGAGAGGCTCAATGGCTAAGTGGGCTTAAAATAATGTAGAGATTTCTTTGACAAAAAGAGAGATTTGGAGGGTTAATATTGCTTTGTGAGTATGATAGAGTATGATTAAAACAAGATGTATTATGAGGATTGTAAAGATTGACTGGCTAGTGAATAGTTGAAAAGAATCAACCGCCACAAAAAAAAAAGAAAAAAAAGAGGGAGAAGTAGTTCATGTACCCATTTTAGAAAAACACTCATTGGACCCAAATGAAAACATGGCTCGAAAATCCCAACAATTCTTGAAGCCTTATTCTTTCAAAGCCTCCAAAATACTTAAAATACGTTCGACCTGATTCCCACTAGGGGATACGTAGGCAACCTACCCGGTTTGGTCGCCAACCATGCTATGATCTGGCACTTTCTTTCAAGCTTTGGTCGAACTACTTTGTACCTGATTCCGACTCAAGGATAAGTAGGTGAGCCTTCCAAGGTTCTCGGTCCATGAACTATATGCAATATCTTTTGACATAATCATTGTTTTTCTTCCAAATGGTCCGTAAGTGTAGAAAATCATGCTTTCCAAAGACTGTTAGGGCAGCACAAACCCCATCATCTCCATTCAAATTCTTTGAATCTGAGGACACCCCATTTTTGTAAAATTCTTTGAATCCAACGACTCCCTATTTTTTGTAAAATCAATTCTTAGTTAAAGGACTCCCCATTTTTGTAAAATCAATTTTTTGAGTTCAAGGACTCCCCATTTTTGTAAAACAAATTCTTTGAGTCCAAGGACTCTACATTTTGTTAAATCAATTCTTGGAGTCTGAGGCTCCCCATTTTAGTAAAACCAATTTCTTTGAGTCTGAGGACTCCCTATTTTTGTAAAACCAATTCTTTGAGTTTGAGGACTCCCCATCTTTGTAAAACCAACTCTTGGAGTCCGTGTGACACCATTTGTATAAAAAGTGAAATTGTTAAGTCTGTAAGACTCCATTCAAAGTAAATTTGTTTTTGTTGAGTCTCTATAACTCCGTTCATGTGAATTTATTGACTCCATGTGACTCTATTTGTATAAAAAGTGAAGTTTATTGAGTCTTTGTGGCCCCGTTTATGTAAAATGTGAATTTATTGAGTCCGTGTGGCTCCATTTATGTAAAATGTGAATTTGTTGACTCTGTGTGACTCTATTTGTATAAAAAGCAAATTTGTTGAGTCTGTATAACTTCATTTGTATAAAAAGCGAATTTGTTGAGTCTATATGACTCTGTTTGTGTAAAATTTTGATTTGTTTAGTCCGTATGACTCCGTTTGTGTAAAAAGTGAATTTGTTGAAACTGTGTGATCCCATTTATGTAAAATGTAAATTTGTTGAGTCCGTGTGACTCTATTTGTATAAAAAGTAAAGCTTTTGAATCCATATGACTCCGTTTATGTAAATGTGAAGTTGAGTCTGTGTGACTCCATTTGTATAAGAGGTGAATTTGTTGAGTCCGTGTAACTCCGTTTATGTAAAATGTGAATTTGTTGGGTCTCTGTGACTCTATTTGTATAAAAAGAAAATTTGTTGAGTCCGTGTGACTTGGCTTGTGTAAAATATGAATTTTTGAGTCCGCATGTCTCTGTTTGTGTGAAATATAAGCTTTGAGTTTGCGTGACTCCGAAATAAAAGAACATTTTTAGTCTGCATGATGTAAAGTATGAATTCTTCAGTCCGTGTGACTCCCATCTTATAAAGTTCAAAATTCTTCAAGTCCCTATGACTCCGTGTTTGTAAAATATTAATTTTTGAGTTCACGTGACTCTGTATTTGTAAAAAATGAATTTTTGAGTCCGCGTGATTCCATGTTAATAAAATATGAATTTTTGAGTCCATGTGACTCCATGTTTGTAAAATGTGAATTTTTTAGTCCATATAACTCCGTGTTTGGGAAGTGTGAATTTTCAAGATCAAATGACTCCCCTTTTGAAATAGAAATTGTTTTGAGTTGAATCGACTCCCGACTTGGAAATGGGATTTGATTTGAGTTGAATTGACTCTAGATTTGGTAAAATTGAATAGTTTTTAGTCTGACTGACTCCTGGTTTTAGAAAATGAATTAAGTCGAGTCTGATCGATTGAAAATTGAATTGAGTCTGGTTGACTCTTGATTTTGAAATATGAGTTTGATTCACTCCGAATATTTTAATTTGAATTTTGGATTTTATGAAATTAAATTAAATTAAGTCTGATCAACTCCGGATTTTATGATTTTATAATTTTACGAAAATCATTGTTTTTCTTATCTAGGATTGTTTCATGATTGAATTACATGTTTCCATTTCTTTTCGCTTTTGCAACTCCGCTTGAGTCAACCCAATGTAAGTCTTCTTGTTCCCTTTTTCATATCATGACATGTTTCCTTTATTTGCATCGGTCCCGGGCGGGACTAGCCACTGTAACTATACTTCTCTCTCCTATTGCATGTGCATACGACTTCTACTTGATTTAATCTCTTCAAATGATTTTCATTAGATGTTCCTTTTTGACATGTATATACTATATAGTATGTTTGAGGAAACAACACCAATTATGAATTAAGAACAAGGATATTTGAATCAAGGCCTACCATTCGGTAGGGCAAGGAGGGGGTGCTTTAGTCCTGCTTGGGCTCCTTCCCCTCTCGTACCAAGACCCCGAACCTAGTTTCAGGTACTGAAAGGTGAGTAACCTTATTCAATTTTGGACGAGTCAAACTTGGGTTTCCTGATTCCTGATAAAAATATTAGGTGGCGACTCTTTGTCTCTAGGACCGCTTGAGGAAGTCCTAGTTTTCCCTGAAGTGTGCTCCTTGGGATCTGTCCCGGGACACTATCGAGGGAGAACGCCAAGATCACCCCCGAGCGCACCGGTCCACAATCTGGTGACTCTGCTGGGGACTTGAGCATGAAACTGATAGTTTCTTGTTCTTCGAGGGTTTGACTTGAGCCAAAGAATATCCTTGTTATTAAATCGATAATCGTGTTGTTTCTGCCTACATTTGCACTTGCATTGTTCTTTCACCGCAACTGCTTGAGACCATTGCCTTGTGGGTCTAGGGCCGGCCCTCTTTCTTCCATTTATCAAGAGTTTTGGTAGCATGTAGTCACCGTTAGCCTTGTACCGCGTACGATATATAAAGCCCTTGCCTTGCTAATGGACCCTTTATGAGACTAAAACCCTACCTTTGCATATAGTTTCTATAGAACCCTTCAATTAGGATCTTGTTTATCATCTTTGATTAGGACAATGTGATGAATTATTTGCAATTGCCCTTCAGGGATTATGTGGATGATGAGGACGTGTATGCAAAGGCATCATCAAACCTTGTATGGTAGATTCCTCTAGAGTAGTATGGTCTTTATCCGAACATCCAATCATTATTCAAGGACAAATTTTTTAAAATTTTGAAAATACAAACACTTCTTTGAAAAACTCAAGTCTTTTGAAAATTCGGGGAATATCCCTTTTTGAAAATTCACTTTGAAATTCAATTTTGCAAAATCCTTCCAAAATTCTCCCTAGATTATAGAAATTTTCAAAATTCCTACTTTGATGATTCAATTTTAAAACCTCCTCTCAGATTTTAGAAAATTTCAAAATTCCTACCTTAATTTTCAAAAAGAAATAATGATTCCAACTTTGATGATTCAAATCCAGAATTTCAGAATTTCATACCTCAATTTTCAAGAATCATGATTTCACACCACAAGCATTGATGGTTCAAAAATATTTTTAACATTTACAGATCTCCCCCTCTCTTTTAAGATTTTCTTGAAAAATTCAATTCTGTAAACCTGAGCCATCACGAATTTAAAAGCTAGAAATCCTTGGATAATGATTGGATTAGTAAGGTAATTAGCATACTCAAGGAATCTTATGTGTTTATATGCTTATATGCTAGGTCTAAGCTAGATTCAGGTGCATTGCTTTTTGATTAGATTGCATTTCATGTGCATTGCATACACTACACGAGCATTGCATATACAGCTCACTAGTGCGACACCTCTAATATACTTTCAAAAAAACAAAAGAAAAGATTTGTTCTCAGAATTTTGAAAAAGAATTCTTCAATTTTGGAAAATGTTTTTGAAAAGGAAATGAATTTTCTATCTTTGATTTTCCACTTTAAAATATCATTCATAGAAAATTCTTTGAAGATTCCTGATTACTTTGAAAAATCCCTAATAAACCAGAGAGAAGAGAAGATGGGGACCTAAGGATTAAACTCCCTGAATTTGAGCAGAAAGAAGTAACATTGCAGACAGATGACTCCTCTTGATCCCCAGGCTCTTTTCTCATGGATGGATGAGGTCACCAGTATTGATCATCTACATTTTAGATATTTCGACCTTAGTACTCTCTTTCAGTTGAGAAATGTGAAATTCGAAGAAGATATAATGTGTGCCACCATTCGATGTTGGGATCCAGAATTTCATGTATTTCGGTTTGGACATCAAGAGATCTCACAACTATTTGAAGAATTCAGTGCCATTCTCGATTTCAGCCCTTACACCGATTTGATCCTTCCCACCATTCAGGCCGGATATGTAAAGAGCCTAACATCACTCCTCAGTTGTTCTCCTTCTGTTGCCTGACTATGAGTTCTGATCAGGAGATTGATTTTTCCCGCCAATTTGCTCGCTATTGTACTGCCATGGGAGGACATTTCGATCATTCCATATCTAGATGGGGTGCCTTGACATTGGCTATAATTTTGCACTTCCTGTTTTCTTCTTCATCTCATGCCCTCAGGACTCCATTCTCGACGAAACCCTATGATGTTGGTTCTAGCAGAAACTCTAATGGGTTTAGATCAGGCAAATGCCAATGGGACAGTACTCTTCTCTGGTGCCCCTTTAGTGCTGTAAACATGGCTTCTAGAGCGACTCAGTTTATTGGTATATCCTTGTGGTCTTTGTAGAATCCCTTCCTTGGATCAGAGGCAGGTACGAAGATTTTTCAGCAATTCTGAGGTTTGGTACGTATGGCTAAGCAGTCTCACCACGAAGGACATCTGTTGGGTCTGTGCTCGTTGGGATTATTGTTCAGTTACTGTTACATTCCCAGGGCAAAGCGGGATATGGCTTTCTGGTTTACATGCTACCACTTTTTCCATCCCATATAGAGTAGCCAGGCAATATGGTTGAAGACAGGACACTTCTGAGGACGCCATCGTGGTTATGAGAGATTCAATTCTGCGAACTTCATCGATTACTACTTTCACCACTGCATGGCATGAGCGGATTGCACCACCTTTTCCACGGATTCCCGCCTCCATCCAGTTATCAGTTGAATATTTTATGGAGATCCAGAGAGTTATTGAAATGCAAAGCCAGATTCAGCAGAGATATTAGAAATGACAGAGGGCTTGATGCTTAGAAATAAATGATTGAATGATGATATTTAGAATAACTACTTGTTGAAGCTGAATGGACGCTTAAGAATAATAAGAAAGTCATAGTGACACTCCACTTGAGATCAAGTCGAGTCTAGTACAGTCGAGTCTATTTAATGTTTCAAGTCTTGTTGTCAAGTCTTTCTACAGTCAAAGTTGTGTTTGAGTCTACGTCAAGTACTGTAATCCTTCTCTTTCCATGTAATGTAATCTTGATTTGCTTGATATAATGCGCCTTGACATGAATGAATGAATCTCTAAGCTGAAAATGTCATTTCTCTGATTATCATGAACAATACACTATTGATAGTTTTGTGCATTGAAAAGCATCCTGAAAGGATCAAAGTTGATTTTGTGCTAACACCGAAGAAAGCTAAGAATTTATTAGTCTTACTTTAAGAATCTGGAGATTCTTTTGCTTAAATCTTGAAAAGATATGGTTGATAATAACTCGGGACTAACTTAAACACCTGATCTTCCCATTTCAAAATTTTGAGCCCAGAAGAATAAGCCATTCAAACCTGTCTAACCTGCAAGCCATGTACACTTTGTCCTTGATGGTAGCCAAACATTTCAAATGAACTACTTCTCTAAAAAAAAGAAAAATAAGAAAAAGAAAAAGAAGAAGCTCGCTAGGATAAAAACCCGAAAGGGCGCCTAAGCAAAAGTTAGAGCATGAAAAGAAAAGAAAATTTTTTTGCTTGTTGTTTTCAAGAACTTGATCCTATCCAGTCAAAACTTTAGAAAAGAAAAGAAAGAAGAGAAGAAGAGAAAAAAAATAATGTAGAAGATTGAGAAATTAGGAACATAAAATTATCCCAAAGCTTTGATTTGTAATTTATCTGAGTAAGTCCAAAAGATTTGAAGGGCTAATCATGTTCGGAAAACATGCATGATGATGAGAAATTTAAAAACTGGCTGGCTAGTGAAAAGGTGAAAAGAATCAACCGTCAAAAACACAAAGAGAAAAGAAAAGAAAAGAAAAGTATATCTTTGAAAATATTTGAAATGAATTGTCTCTTATTCTATAAGCTAAGGCACTAATTCAAAGCACATTTCAAAGAAAGCAAAGGATTGATTGAGATCCATATGGAACATTTTCAAAGCATTACTTTATCAGCTGAGTATTATCGTAATAAGATGAGAAGTACATGTAAAAGAAAAGAGATATGTCAAACATGACAAACGCGCATTAAAATCATGCAAAATTGAGTTGAGTACTTCTCCAAACTTCTACTTTAGTGTCAAGAGTATCATCTTCATGTGTCAATGTTTGTCAACCTTTGTCATGGTCTAGTTTGTCATTGTCTAGTCTGTCGTGATCTTGAGTGTGTGGGTCTGATGTGATCTAAAATTGTGAAACTTCAAAAGCATCCAAAGGTGAATACAATCAGAAGTTTTGAATAGTGTTACATCAATTTATCCTAGTCAAGATGAAGTGTCGAGTGGATGATGGAAAATAGTTAATCAGAAGACCGGCCTTGGATATTGAGTTGAGCCGTTAATTGAAACAGATCTGAGTATCTGTTAAAATTTATTGAAGATTTATGAAGCACGTCAAAATCATCAGGTCTTTTGAGTACCTATCAATCATGGATCAGAATTATGATATCAAGAACTTTGTTTTGCCCTCGATTTGGTCCAATCTTGACGTATAAAGCCTTAACAGTGATTAAAACTTGTTGGAATTGGTCTAACGCACCCATGGGAATTTGAATCTTGGTTTAAAACCATTCAAAATCAAAGAAAAGTCCCCAGAAATGAATAATCGAGGACACCGCATCTTGAAAATAGCCAAGAACTGATGATTTGTAGCGAACTCCCGTTGTTTTGGGATTGATTGTATATTGTCTTGGAAAAGGGACATTTTGGGATTACAGACTTTCGAGAATTAAAACTAGAAAGGATTTTCAGAAGAAGGATTAGAATACAAGATCTTCAAGTAATGAGCAAGATATTCGAGAAGGGGTCAGCATAAACCCGATGTATCGCAAGAATGTTTGAGCTGATTGAAGCACAAATATGTGTCTCAGAATGAATCAGTAGGGTCTCTAGAATATGAGCCTTCCACTTCAGATACCTCCCCAAGCAGAGAATTTTCAGATATCGTTAGAATCACCTCCAGAAGTAAGGTATACTTCAGTAAACTCGTGAATCATAGAAACTCCCCAGCAGAGAACTCGAATTGCCTCTAGATGAAAGGTATCTATTAGTGTCAACTATCAAAAGTGCCTCCAGATATAGGGTATCCATCAGAATCATGTATCTCAGAATGATGCATCAAGATTGCCTCTAGATAAAGGGTCTCTATCAGCATCAACTATCAGAATTATCTCCAGATATAAGAAGTGCCTTAAGATATACTATTAAAATCGTTTGTATTTCATAATTTGAATCTTTGGGTTGCTCTCAGAAGAAGGGTTTTCTCTCATAATTTGTATCCGTGGGTTGCCTTCTGATATAGGGTATCTCTCAAAATTTGTATCCATTGGTTGCCTCCAGATGAAGGGTTTTCTCTCAGAATTTATTTCTGTGGGTTGCCTCCTAATATAGGGTATCTCTCAAAATTTGTATCCATGGGTTGCCTCCAGATGAAGGGTATGTCTCAGAATTTGTATCTGTGGGTTGCCTCCAGATATAGAGTTTCTTTTAGAATCATGTATCAAAATTGCCTCCAAATATAGGGTATATCTTAGCGTCGTGTATCAAAATAGCCTCCAGAAGTAGGGTATATGTCACCATCATGTATTCGTGGGTTGCTCTCAGAAGAAGGGTCTCTCTCAAATGTCATGTAACCATGGGTTGCTCTCAAAAGAAGGGTATCTCTCAGAATTACATCTCTCTCAAATGTCATGTAACCATGGTGTTGCCTCCAGATATAGAGGATCTCTCAGCATCAGAATTGCCTCCAGATATAGGGTATCTCTCAAAAATTTTGTATGATAATTGCCAGAATCATGTGAATCTTAGAATCCAGTATCGGGGTGCCTCCAGAATGTAGGGTTTCTCTAAGAATTTGTGCATCTCCTAAAATTCGTACATCAAAACAGAAGATTTGTCCTCAGAGAGACCTATTTCAGAAGATTTGTCTCCGATAGAGGGACCTATTTTAGAAGATTTGTCTCCAGACCTGTTATAGAAGATTTGTCCCCAGTAGAAGGACATACTGCAGAAGAACAGAAGATTTGTCCCCAACAGAAGGATCTGTTCCAGAAGAATAGAAGATTTGTCTGTAGAAGATTTGTCCACAGAAGAAGGACTTGTTTCAAGAATCGTCCACAGCAGAAGGACTCTTCATCAACAATTATATAAATGTTTGACACAACTCAAAATTTATCCAAGATACTTTGCTCTTTTGAAGTCGTCCGAGATATAGATGACACCTACAAACCTCAAGCTCAAAAGAAAGACTCCGTTAAAGCTCCGAGAATCATCTAAGATACATGTATCATGCTTCTCTTGAAATATTTGACTGTGAGAGTGATACGTTGCATCCCTTACAGTAGATTTTGCATCTAGGGAACCCTTGAGGACGATTCTTCTAGCACTTGCACATTCACGTTTTCATACTACATCAGTATCCTAGGATAGGAGCATTTTATCCGTATTATTGTTGTTGTTTTGTGTGCTTTGTCTCCTCACGCGCTTGAACTATCCCTGGTCTAATTCTTGGAAAGGATACGTAGGCAGCTCCAGCAGAGCACGACTAGTAGCAGCTTAGATTTAGCAGCCTCTACCCAGCATTGCATTACATTCTTACATTCGTAATTTCTTGATTTTCTCTGATTTTGAATTTCTTGAATTTTGCAGATTTTTGTTTTTCCTAAAACCTTTCAGTATGGTTATTCGGTGCCTTCAAAGCTTTGGCACTCACTTGCAGTTCACGTTGTTCACAACAAGCTTTGCCAAAGAGGAGCAAACTGTAGACACCCAATTTTGACCACACTGATAGGATTTAGGGTGGACAACATCTTGGAGGATTCGATGATGAAATGTACCTCGTGGAAGGTACTGGATTCCACACAATCGAAAGATCGAACTTCGAAAAGTGACTTCAAGCTCAGAAAAGCCCTTTTCCATGCATAAATCCCGATTTTTTCAAAATTGTCTCTTAGAATTCATATTCACTCAGGGTTATATGAACACTAAGTATTCTAAACACAGTATTCTAGGTATCTAGAGATTCAATTTCAAAGAAAAGTTCGAAATCTATGCGTATTGAAAATCAATTTTGGAAAAGACGTCGTTTGATTTAAAAAAGATGACGAAAGTCCAGGAGGGATTTCGGACTTCAATTGGACTTCAATTTTCATTTCAAAACCTTTGGTAATATTTTTATACTGAAATTCAACTTGATAGATTTCCAAAGGTACGTAAATGGATGATTTAGGACACGAAAATGCATTTTTACAAAAACCTTGAAAAGCAGTGCACGTAATTTTTGAAACACGGCTTGTAGGCAACCAAAGGAAGAGAATATGCAGGTGGCGGGTCCCACATGTGGGGTGGCGGTTCCCCCCTTAACCTCCAACTATAGTATGTGTTCTCCATCGCATTTTTCTGGTTCCAGACCCTTCTAGAAAGCTCCCACTGCGAGGAAATTGCCTGGAAATTGCGTTTACGCTGAAATGGCCATTTTAACCCTTTTTTGCTCTCTGAAAATCCTGTTTTAACCTTGTAACTTAAGAGATAAGTCTTCAAAACTCTATATATAGATCCATATGAGATCATCTTTGATACACAAGATATAGATAAGAGAGTACACACAAGTACATGCAAGAGAATATACAAGATATAGAGGAATATACTTAGAATTCAAGAGAGTAGAAGTGAATTATGAATTAGAATTTCCTAAACTAATCTCAAGATAATAGGATTAGATGATTTTAACACCAATTGCCTCCCTCAACGTCCATGGATGGGTTCTTGAAGAATATTTAAAGAACACTTAAAGAAGAGGATATTTAATACAACTTTGATTGCAAAATTGAGATTCCTCTAAGAGGTAAACACTATAATGCATCTTGAATTTCTAGTTTATATATACAGATCTATAAGATTTGGATCTAGCTTAGTTTTATTTTACTTGTTAGAACACTCATCTTCTTCATCTCTTGTTCTTCACACACTCACGTATCTAGATCCAAATCTCTTTGATTTTGTTGATATTTCATGATTAGAGATTGATTTTCAATTTGATTTTCAATTTTGATTTCCTTTTTCTATTCTAGTTTTAGATTCATGCATACATGATTATATATATGTATTTATTTTGAATTTTATGATGGTTTCGAATCATGATTTATGAGAAGGATGACTCCTATGTTCATACCTATCTCTTGATTATTCCTATAACCTAGTATTCTTATTGAAATTCATCTCCAATAGGATATTTGTAAGTCCCTTTGATCCATGATCTAAAGTTCTTCATAGAACTTCAAGGCTAAATTGATTGGAAATCATGATAGTCAAGTATATCTATGAATTTGATCTCTCTAATAATCTTCAATCAACACCAAAGATGTTTTCCTCACACTTTAAAATGAACTAGATAAAATTCAGCAAAACAGGTTGGTTTTGTCCATAAGATTTGGTCGATTAAAACCCATAGTTTGATACATTTCAAATTTTCTGGGTAAACTTTGATGAATTAGCTTTCATCCGGGCTGTTTTGAGAACTTCTAGGATCCATATACTATTTTTAGAAATTGTTGATAAATCGTTTGACAGATTTGAACATAGTCTCTTTGTACTTGAATTTCAGAAAATCTATAATAGTTATCAATGATCTGCTTTTTGGGGATGATTTCTAACTCATGTATCTATATGTCGATGTAAAATCGTGAGCATTCGATCGAGTTAAGATCATTTTCTAAGTGTTTGAAGTTAATACAACTATTCTGGAATTTTCTAGATTTAACTACAATTATGGTTATGTATACAAAATGGTCATACCTTGATCACTCAACAACAATTGATGAATAAAACTTGGTTGAGAAATCATCTAGGATAATTGGATGAGAGATCAAAAGCTTAGATCTACTTGATTAACACAATTCATGAATTTCTATTCTGCTTCTATTATACTTTATATTCCTTTGTCAAATGATACCAAATTTCCATAATAACAGAGTCTGGTTAAAACAACTTTTCAGAAAACTTAAGATCATGACATGTCCATGGGATTATTTTTATCTTGTACTATAGTGAAATAGCTTTCTTTTGACACTAAATAGAGCTTCACAAGATTTTCGTAAAATTAATTATGATTTTTACAAGAATAGTAGATAGTCCTGATCCACTGTTCACAAAACTCTTATTTCTCAAATTTCAAAAATGGTAAAGAGGTTCTACTTTTTGGATATGTTCCCCAGGACGTGTATCTAACTTTTTGTAAAAGGGTTTTAACCCAGCCCATGTTTAAGACCACTACTGATAGGATTTATTAGAGGTTGCTGAATCTAGAAATTTGATTGATGACATTTTCTACATGCTTTTCATGCATATCATTTGTTTGCTTGTGTTTTTGCAATGCTTGGGTATTCCTTGGTGTCTTAGTCCAGAGAATTGAATGTCGTGGACCCGCACTTCAATTTGTGAGCTTGCCTCGTATATATGTGGCTTAGTGCCCATGTATCATGTAGCTTCTCTATTATTTCTCTTAGAATTTTTCTAGGTTTACAACTTTATTTCAACGACACAAATTCCTTTAGGATAGTCTCCGTTTATATGATTATTTGTTAGAGACATCTTATGTAGGATTGTTGCATGATTGCATTACACATTTCCATTTTGTTTTCGCTTTTGCGACTCCGCTTGAGTCAACCCAATGTAAGTCTTCTTGTTCTCTTTTGCATATCATGAAATGTTTCCTTTATTTGCATCGGTTGGGCGGGACTAGCCACTATAAGTATACTTTTCTCTCGTATTACATGTGCATCCAACTTCTACTTGATTTAATCTCTTGAAATGATTTTTATTAGATGTTCCTTTTTGATATGTATATACTATCTAGTATGTTTGAGGAAACAACACCAATGATGAATTAAGAACAAGGATTTTTAAATCAAGGCCTACCATTCGGTAGGGCGAGGAGGGGGTGCTTTAGTCCAGCTTGGGCTCCTTCCCCTCTCGTACCAAGAACCCCGAACCTAGTTTCTGGTAATGAAGGGCGAGTGACCATATTCAATTTTGGGCAAGTAAAAATTGGGTTTCCTAATTTCCGATAAAAATTAGGTGGCGACTCTTTGTCTCTAGGACCACGTGAGGAAATTCTAGTTTCCCTAAAAGTGTGCTCCCTTAGGATTCGTCTGAGGACACTATCGAGGGAAGTCGCCAGGACGACTAAGCGCCGCGTGTCCACATTGGGTGATAAGATCTTTTTGAACACTATCTTTCAAAGTATTATTTTTTTCAATAAAGGATATATGGGTCAAAGTTTTGCTTTAAAATTATTTGAAAAGCATTTTTTCAAGACAATTCCCAAGAATTTTAGATTTCTCATTTGAGGATGTGAATGTGAAAATATACCTTGACAAGCGTATGGTTGAGAACTTTTATTTGATCAAGAAGAAAGTGGACTTCAAAGATTCTTGAAAGAGTTATTTTTCAAAATTCTGAAACACTTTTGAGATAAGCAGTGGTAAACAGTCAAAAATCTGTTTGCTTATAAAAAATGAATTTAAAATCCTTAGGTAAAGGGATCACTTGATTGGATTATCATCATATTTTCATGAACCCAGATACATAAAAGGTTAATGATGCTTAGCTAACAAGACATAAGGAATGTAATCTTATAATCAAAATTTGCCATATTCCCGAATGTCATGGGACACGAAGAGGAATTGCTAAAAGGTGATTAAAAGTTTATACGTCTTACATCATGTGAGCATTTTCATCATCTCACATAATCCCTTCCAGGCATACAATACTCTCTAGTATATAAACCTAGTCAAGAGTTATTTTTCTAATTTTGAAAGGTTTTATAGAAACTATCATGTAAAGGCCGGGTTTTGGTTAAATAAGGGACCCTTGGCGGACATTTGATATACCCCTGATTACAAGGTTGAATGGTACGTGGATGCTTTAACATACCAATACATGGTACGAGATCAAGAGTGATCACACGACTTTATGATAACTTGACCGACCGGGCTGCCCCGAGCCTCCAAGGTCATAGTTCCGTGTAATCGACAGGTGGGACATGCAAGTGAAATACAATAGGCATACAAAAATTAATTAATTTGATTAAAATGATGCTTTCAAATCTAATCCTCGAGTGAACCCTAAACCAAAAATATAGTTTGCGAAAGGAGAGATTCTGGGTTCGATCCCAGCAGAGTTGCCAGATTGTGGATACGGGACCCTGAATGTTCTTTTTATTTTTTTGTAGTTAAAACAAAACAAATAGAGTCAGCACTTAATTTTGAGGAAAATTAAGAAACCTTTTTAAAAGAAAACTGATCTTTTGGAAACCATAGATTTCTAGGTTCGAGGATTATGGAATGAGAGGGGAAGGAGCCCGGTGGACTAAAACACCCCCTCTCATCCTATCTTGTGATAGGCCTCTACTAAACATCTATTTTAACTGAATTATTAATCTAAGCATGCCCTTAACTAATACATATATATACACATTCCAAAAGAATGTCGAAAGGGGTATAAGATTGCTAACAATAAAAGGCAAACAAAATCACATAATTTATATAGCAAGTAAAATGACATGCAAATAGAGAACAAGGAAACTTACCCGGGACCCAACTGCGATGTAGGAACGTGTAATGCATACAAAAAATAGAAATCCATAAAAAAGAAGAGTCTCTAATTCTCATATTACACATAAGGCAATACCTAATCTAAGGTGTTGCACATGGAGTCGAAAATCAATAAAAATCAAGAAATAAATAAACGAGAGAAAAAGTTGGGAGATCGTACCAGAATATCGCTACAAAACAAAGGTCAGTTCACATGCTTTGAATACAATATTATATCAAATCCTAAGTATTATACCAAATTTTAGCCTAAATTTAACAAAAATGGGGGAGGTTGACAAATTCATGAATTCCTTCCAATTTATTGAAGTCAAACATTCCTATGGATATACAAGTCTCAATTGGGAGCCAATGCAATGTCTATATAGATATGATATGACCTCAGATCAAAAGGAATACATGACTACATTTAACCAATCACTACTTTTCTCAATTATTTACAAATTGAAGTCCTAAGATACAAATATCATGACTATCTATGAGGATTGTGAATGTATGAGTAAGAACAAGACATAAATTATTCATTAGTTTGGATCTTTTAGCCTCTGGATTCAAGCTTAATTACCCTTATTAAAATCATAATTTAAGTCTTAAGTCAAGGAAAAAATATTTGGATCATCATTAGTTAGGTTTATCAAATTTGTCACAAAATTCAGGATATAAAAAGAAGAGTCTAGATTTCTAAATTCAAAAGGTCATGGTTTCCATGGCTTAAACTTGATCTTATTGATTTTGGGATATGATGTGCCTCTGTGAGTCAAGTTTTTGATCTAAAAAGAAAATCAAAGATCACATGCTCCAATCTCTAGAAATTGCACCAAGACCAGACATCACTTAGGGTTTATCAACTCTCTGTCTAGAGATTTTATATGATTTATTAAAATTCGTAAACTAATCTAAAACTTTCAAGCTTTTGGAGAATCTTCTTAACTCATTCAACTTCATAGAAAATTTTATTTGATGCATAAAACATTTGATTAAGGATCTGATCCAAATAATTTAAAACGGGTTCACTGTTATGGAATTTTGGACAGAAAGTAGCTAAGTTACCAAAACCATGATCAAGCCATGTTAATCATACAATATGATCAAAATAAAAAATGATGAGGTAAACTTAGGTGTTATGAATACATCCAACTGGTCTCATCAAATTCCAATGAATCATGATTTAATTAAAAATCCTTGATCATAGCTTGTCAATGGATTCACTGCACCATTTATGAATGGTCACCTCTTAATTGAATCTAGTTTGATCCAAAATTCTAGAGAGAATTTGGATCAAACAAGGCTTATGACCACTGATGATGCCAAAAATTGGTAAGAGTAAAGTAGATCAGATTAAGGGGAGAGAAAGAGTGAGAGACTGGTTTTTTTGTATGTGGTTCGGCCCTATTAATGAAGGTACCTACATCCACGAGTGTGTCTGAGCACGTTCACTATACTGTAAAAGAGCCAGGGCGTGTGGTGAACCAACAAGTCTGGAACTACCGTAGGCCGACCGGGCATGTAGATGGATGCTATAGAGGTGCTGTGTAGACTGAAAAGTTTACACCTTCAATAGGGGGTGAGAGGTCTCTTTTATAGATGTAAGAGACCTACTCGTACATGGATAAGGAAATATAATCCATTTAGAATGTGATTGCCACCAATTAAGTAAGTTTCCTAATTGGATTAGGAAATAGTTTTCAATTTCCATTAGTCTTCTAGCTTGAGCAGAAAACTGGCCGTAATGCTCGGGATCATGCCTGTGGGCCCGGATGATCTGTTCCCACGATGGGATGTGCCCGTGCAGTTTTCCCGACCTATTGGCCGGGTCATGGATGAACCGCTCAGGATAAGTTTTGGGTAGACTAGACTGCTTGGGCTGATGCTTGTCCGAGGAATTGTGCATGATTTGACCGGGACATGGACTGGCTACTGATTTGAACCATTCGGTCATAGGATAGAGCCAATTTTGGGTGTATCAGCTGCTCCCCATTTCAAAGGTTGGCCAAATGCTATATCGGGGCAAGTTTGGAAATCAGTTTGATGTTACTTACCACTGTCTGAGTGCTTGGGAAAGCTGCCTCGGGGTCTTTTTTCTTGAGTTAGCCTCCAGGATGGTTATCTTCGGCCCGTGAACCTTCGTCAAGGTTGTGGGTAGAAGAGTTTTAGCATGTTGGAAAAGCCGACCTAAAGCATATTGCTTTAGGGTCCTTTTGTGTTAACTCCCCAGGATGGTTATCCTCGGCCCAGTCAGCCTTCGTTAAGGTCGTTGGGAGAAGATTTGACCATGTAGGCGGAGCCAACCTAAATCACGTTGCTTTAGGGTCTTTTTGCTCCTCTATCGTCGGTCAACCTAAGAGATTTTAGTTACCTCTATCGTCGGTTTGGACCTAAGTGGAGTTAATGCCTCTGAGTACTGTAGGTGCTCGGGTTGTCCAAGATTTTGACTTGGTTATCCACGAGGCCTGTAGATACCTAGTGTGATTACCTATTTAGTTCACTACGCTGTCTTTCCCCCTAAGCTTTCGCTAAGACGAGGGTCTTATAGAGGCTATGACTGCAGGTAACTGACTTGGAACATGGTGGTTGCAGGGTCTTTTGAAGCTTGCCATCACTAGCCACCTAGGGGGTTTACCCCCATCGTCGGTTAGACCTAAGCGAAGCTTGTGCCTCAGACGTGACCCCGAGGTCTTTTTCCTTGGGTGCGATCCTGAGATCTTTAGTGCCTGGGTTTAGAGCCCGAGGTCTTTTTAGTGATTAGGTTCGGAGCTCGAGGTCTTTTTATGCCTCGGGGTTAGGCTTGAGGTCTTTAGATGCCTCGGGGTTAGGCCCGAGGTCTTTGGATGCCTCGGGGTTAGGCTCGAGGTCTTTGTATGCATCGGGGTTAGGCCCGAGGACTTTGGATTCCTCGGGGTTAGGCCTGAGGTCTTTGGATACCTCGGGGTTAGGCCCGATGTCTTTGTATGCCTTGGGGTTAGGCCCAAGGTCTTTGGATGCCTCCGGGTTAGGCCCGAGGTCTTTGTATGCCTCGGGGTTAGGCCTAAGGTCTTTGGAAGGGCTCTCTGACAATCAGTGGAACCTCATGTGGTGAGAAATCAAGTACCACTATAGTCGGGCTCATGTAGACCGATGGAGACAGGGGGTCGAATCAGGATCGTCGGGCTCTTGACGTCTCTGTGCTGGAGGCAAAGTCAGAACTGCTTAATCCTGACCGATGTGAACTGGAGGTCGGGTCAGGGCTGCCGGACTTAGACAGCTGTGTACTGGAGGTCAGGTCGGGCCTGCCGGACTCAGACCGCTGTGAACTGGAGGTCGGGTCGGGACTGCCGAACCTTGCCTGCTGTGAACTGGAAGAATTGTCAGAACTTCCGGGCCGATCCGCTTTCGCTTACTTCTGGAAGACTCATGGCTTTCTGGCCTGGGGTCTTTGATCTTTAGAAATTCTTCAGTGTCAATGTATTTTCCAACCCTATCTACGAGTTCAACCAAGGTTATCGGTCGATTTCTGTGAAGCGACGTGGCGCACTTGATGTGTTGAACTCCTGAGCAGAAGACTATAATCGCGACGGTTTCATCAAGATCATAGATGCTGAGCTTCTCTTGATTAAATCGGTCAGTAAATTCCTTGAGGGTCTCATTATCCCTTTGTATGACTGTTTGTAGATGCATGCCAGGCTTTGGCCGTTCATGCATACCGATGAACTAGTTGATGAACTCCTTGCTGAGTTACTTGAAATGGTGGACCGATCGGGGCTCCAAGGAGTAGTACCATTGCACGGTCGGGTCTTTCAAAGTGCTGGGGAAGGCTAGGCAGTGTAGTTCATCGGAGTTGGTGGCTAGGGCCATCTGAGCCTTGTAGGTCCGAACATGGTCGACCGGGCTTCCCGAGCCGTTGTAGGGATCTAGGCGAGGCTACATAAATTTGCGCGAGATGGCAAACCTCGTGATCCGGCTGGAGAACGGTGACTCTGTCTCGGTATTGGCCTGATTCTGAGCGCGGTTTTGACCAAGCTTTTTAGCCACTCCGTCAATCTGCTTCTACAAGTCCTTGATTCGGGCTTCCACTCCTTCCCGACCGGTATTTGAGAGGTTGGTCAGATTGGTGGAAGAGGCTTCTTCTTTATGGTAGTGTACTGTCCTCTGGGATCGGGCTCGGCTATGGCTCTGGGTAACCGTTCGCCTAGGGACAACTCGGCTCTTGACCTAGTGACCCTGGACTGATTCCCGGGCCATATACTCCTGCCTTTCCTTTCGAACAGCACGCCCACTATTGATGTCTTCGGCATCCTCAACACAGAATGGGTTGGCTCGGTCACGTTGTCTGGTCAAGATCGGTTCCAGACCGTACGCAACGTTCCCGGGTCGTTTCCCGGCCCTTGGAGGACTACTTTGCTGGACTAGTAGGGCTTTGATCTGTTGCTAGATTTGACGTTGTCCCTCTAGGAGTTGTGTGAGGGTCACGGTGATCTGCTCAGATGTCATGACTGCCGCAGCCGGTGTCGGGGCCGAAGGAACATCCCGGTCGGACTGCTGATCAGCCTTCTTACCCTTCTTCGATGGCATGATGATCAGTCAAGAGATTTGTTGATAAGACGACTTATCGTTTCCCACAGACGGCGCCAAACTGATGATGCCAAAAATTTGTAAGAGTAAAGTATAGCAGATTAAGGGGAGAGAGAGAGTGAGACTGGTTTTTTTGTATGTGGTTCGGCCCTGTTAATGAAGGTACCTACGTTCACGGGTGTGTCTGAGCACGTTCACTATACTGTAAAAGAGCAGGGGCCTGTGGTGAACCAACAAGTCTGGAACTACCGTAGGCCGGCCGGGCATGTAGATGGATGCTATAGAGGTGCTGTGTAGACTGAAAAGTCGACCCCTTCAATAAGGGGTGAGAGGTCTCTTTTATAGATGTAAGAGACCTACTCATACATGGATAAGGAAATATAATCCATTTAGAATGTGATTACCACCAATTAAGTAAGTTTCCTAATTGGATTAGGAAATAGTTTGCAATTTCCATTAGTCTTCAAGCTTGAGCAGAAAACTGGCCATAATGCTCGGGATCATGCCTGTGGGCCCGGATGATCTATTCCTGCGGTGGGATGTGCCTGTGCGATTTTCCCGACCTATTGGGCGGGTCATGGATGAACCGCTCGGGATGATAAGTTTCGGGTAGACTAGACCGCTCGGGCTGATGCTTGTCCGAGGAGTTGTGCATGATTTGACCGGGACTTGGACTGGCTGCTGATTTGACCGTTCGGTCATAGGATAGAGCCAATTTTGGGTGTATCAACCACTAATACAATACTCATGTCCATCAAAAAAGGTTCATAAACTTTACCTTAATGAGGCTTCAATGAATATTTTCAAAGATTTACCCAAACTCATGAATACACCTTGAATACTTTGGATTATTTAAACTGAACTACCAAACCATGAAAATTGGCTTGTTCAAGACTCAATCCCTCTCTCAAGTTGATGTTCCTTGAGGATTAAGACTTAACTTATTCATTCCTCCTCTCAAATTAATGGACCTTGGAGATTATAGGCACTAATTCTCATAAGGTTCAATGGAACATGAGATAAGCTTCATAAAACTTCAATTTAATGGACCCAATCCATGAATATGGATTTAGATACATTAATTACACACAAACATAACCAAAATCAATCCCAATTATCATGTAAATCATAATTTTCATAAATTTGAGAGATTTAAATCTAGAAATCACAGTAAGATATGGAAGATCTCATGGATTTTCAAAAGAAGAGCATAAAACAAGGGAGATGAAATCCAAACCCAATTGATGATCGAAGTCTAATTTCTTTTGGAAAACTTGTTTCACTTCAAACCTAATGCTGATTAGATCCAAATCAATAAACATGAATGGAAATTCAATCACAATTCAAGTGGTGCGTGATGAAATGAGGTTAGAAGAGACTTTTTGAAAATTGTGTGAAAGATCCAAAGGAATTCTACGAATTGTTATTGAAGTTAGGCTAAAGATACACTAAGATTAGAAAATTACCTCCAAATATCCTCATATTTCTCTTAATTTTAATGAAGATCTTCAAGGGCCTTCAAGTCGTCTTCAAGTTCTCAATTCTTCTCCAATGGCTTCCTCTTCAATTCCCTCTCAATTCTCTAAATTTTATCTCAGTTGTCTAATCCTCTCCCCATGAAGATATATCTCTCCTTATATAGACCAATATTAAGTGGTTATTTAGGTAAATTCAGGGTAAAAACCCATGTGCAATGGCATATTTTGTTTTTCAATATGCATTTTAAAAAAACAGATTGTTACATCAGGCGGCACTTAGTGAGTTATTTGCGTCACTCATTGAGTGCCAGCGTGGCACTCAGCGAGTGCTGCCAGATTTTTCGTGTGCCACCTTCTTCTCCTTTATATGTATACATTTTTTTTGTTTTTATTTTTTTCTCATTTTAATTTCTTTCAAATAAACTCTCTTTCTTTTTTCTTTTCTTTTCTATTCAGATTTTCTTTAAACAAAATTCCGTTTCTTTCCACTTCTTCTTTTTTTTTTAAAAAAAAAATTCTTTTCTTGAGACACTTTAAACCAAACTCCACTTTCATATTAAATTTTCAAACTGATTATTTTGTATTTTTTCCTACGCATATTCTACACCCGAAATTTCCTGAATACCCAGACTTTGCCTTATTTTCTTTTGAATTTTGTAACTTTTGAGATCATGGAGCTTTCTGAAGAGCTTGAATTACCTTGAAAAACTTCAAATTCGTCGAACATTGTTGTAGACACCCCAATTTTGACCGGCCGTCGAATTTAGGAGAGCGTCACCTCCACGTCCGATGATGACAATGACCGAAAAATTCGAAGTATTCCAAGCTCTTCAGAAAATTCTCCAAAACGCGATAAAATTTCACAGAAAGAGGGAAATACCAGGTATTTAGGAAAAATGCTGATATCAAAACACAACTTTTGGAAAAGATATTCAAAAATAATTTGTTTCAAAAAGAGAAAAGATCTAAAAGGGGAATTTTAGTCAAAAACGGCACACGGCGGGCTTCCGCGGCACTCGGTGACTGCCGCACGGCAGTCACAGAGTGCCGGCGCGGCACTCATCAAGTGCCGCCGTAGGTCTCTGACTGCCGTTCGCTTTTAAAGTCTGTATTTTGCAGAGCAATACGTATGCGCATGCAAATAAGAACAAAAAACTGATAAAGTAAGACTGACAAAGTTGCGGCAATCCATTAATTGGCGCGGCATTTGGTGAATGCCGCGCGGCAGTCATTAAGTGCCGCAACGGCATTTGATGAATGCCGCAGCGGCAGTCACGGACTGCCGCGTCAGTGTCTGGACTGCCGCGCTGGACAGCAGTCTGCATAATTTCAGAAAGTACACATTGTACCAACTAATGAGGGAATTACACCTGTTTTTTTACTCCGAAATTCACCAAAAATACCTGGTAATTTTGCTTATAAAAGAGAAGGGATCTTCCTAAAAGAAGGGAGACCAAGAAGAACACCAAGAGACATATTGGGAGAGAGAGTATATACTTCCATTTCACCAACATTTTTAGAGAAAAAAAGTGTTTAGAGAATTAGAGAGAAGAGCTTGGAAGATCTTCAAAGAAAAGAAAACTTTGAGGATAATTTGGAGGTGATCCTCTAACCATAGATTATTAGCTTATCCTTTCTTCTCATCTCTAGTCTTAAAATCTTTCATTATTTTCTTTTGTTCCTCAAGTAAACTTAGGAGTTTCTTTTGTTTCCATGTTATTTTCTTCCATTCTCTTGTTTATTTTCTTCTCTTGAAGGTCTTGGAGATCTTCAATATCTCTTTTGACCTCTAGAGCATGATCTTTTGAACCCTATGTAGGCTTGTGCTTCACATAGGAGTCAAAGTTTGATCAATACTTCATAAGAGGCTCCAAGTCCACACCCATGATTTGGATCTTCTAAACTTGATGTCTTGAGGAATCCCTTCAATATTCCTTTAGGACTCATGAGTCATAGTCATGTCCCTCCTCCAATGACCATCAAATGGTAGGAGAATGTAGTTTTGAGTCTAAACCCATCTCCATGGTCTAGACTCCTTGTCTTATAGATTTCATGAAGTCTATCCATACTTCACTTGAAATCTACAAAGAATAAAGGTTTGTAGTCTCCAATGGCCATCAAATGGTAGGAGAAGTGGTTTGGTCCAACTCAACTTCATAGTTTAATAGTTGGGGTTACCAAATGAAAGTTGAACTTGACAAATAAAAACAGTGAGCTCACAAACTGTTTTTGATCAAAGATTTTTAGTTCGAAATCTAACCGTTGAAATTAAGTGAAACCAACGGGAAAGTGTCAATAACACATTGTTCTACCACTGTAATTTTTGTTTTGAGATGGTTTCATGTTTAGAATGGTTTGATCATGGGTTTTGTGAAGCAACAATAATATGTCCAGAATTTCAGAATAGTTTCAGAACAGCAACACTCTTTTGAAATAATTAAATCAGAGTTCTAACAAAGTTTATATGACCCAAAATAATTTTTTCCAAGTAGATTAATGTGTTAGGAAGTCACCCTAAAAAGAACAAAGCAATTCTGATTTTTTTACTATTTTTAATAAATCGTGCAAGAATTCTGGACAGGATATTGTAAGATGCTGAGTGATGTCTAGTGTTTTCCATATTCCCGGAGATCTAACCGTTGAAACCTTGATTTTCTTTTTTATTTGGAAACTAGACTCACAGAGGCATTCTGTATCCAAAATTCATCAACATCAAACCATAAGAGACGTGTTTTTTATTTATTTTAAGTTCTGGTCTTCTCTCTGCAATTTTTAGAGTTTTTATGACACATTTGACTTACTTTGTAAATAAGGGCCTAAATGACTTTCTTATGATCTAAGGCTTGAACCATGCTTTAATAATGATTAGTTGAGTTTGAATTCAAGGTTTAAGAGTATTTCATAGTTTATCCTTGTCCATGTACATATTCAATCATATGGTTTGGCACTTGTAATTAAGATTTATTTGCTTTGGATTTAATTACATTAGATAGATTTAAGTTAGAAATTTAGGATTGTTGTTTCTAACATCATATTTTACATATCATGTGAACTAACCCTCTGTTTTGTAGCGCTATTAAGGTACGATTTCTCAATCCCTCTCTAGTTTGTTAAATTCCTTGATTTTTATTTGACTTCCGACCCTATGCACGACACCTTAGAGTTAAGATTTGCCTTATGTGTATATATGGATTAGAGACTCTTTTCCTAGGTTTTATTTAGTCGCATGCATTGCACATTTATTATCGCCGCTGGACCCCGGGTAAGTTCACTTGTTCCATATTGCATATCATATCGCTTGTTACCTGAATTATGTGGCTTTTGAATGATATTTTGTCAATTGCAATTTTACACCCCTTTGGACATGCTTTTGTGATGTATATGTATATATGTATTAGTTGAGGGCATGCTTAGATTAATAAATTTGATTAAAAGGATGTTGAGTAGAGGCCTATCATAAGATAGGATGAGAGAGGGTGTTTTAGTCCGATGGGCTCCTTCCTCTCTCATTCCATAATCCCCGGACCTAGTTAATCTCTGGTTTCTAAAAGATCAGTTTGCTTTTAAAATGGTTTCTTAATTTTCCTTTTAAAAATTAAGTGGCGACTCATTTTGTTTCAGAAATTGATTTTGAAAAGCTGTGGGTAAACCAACCTGCGATATCCATAATCTGGCGACTCTGCTGGGGATCAAACCCAGAATCTCTAGTTTCGCAGACCAGAATTCTGATTTTGGGTTCACTTGAGGATTAGACTTGAAAAATGTCCTTTTAATCAAATTAATTAATCTTTGTGTGCCTGTTGCATTTCACTTGCATGTCCAGCCAGTCGATTGCACGGAACTATGACCTTGGAGGCTCGGGGCGACCCGGTCGGTCAAGTCATCATGGGACTGTGTGATCACCCTTGATCTCGTACCATGATTTGGTATATGAAGCATCCTATCGGGTGTGTGTCAAGGGTCCCTTATTTGACCAAAACCCAGCCTTTGCATAATAGTTTCTGTAGAACCTTTCAATCTTAGGAAATCAACTCTTGATTAGGATTATGTGCTAGGGAGTTTTGAATGCCCGAAAGGGATTACTTGAGATGATGACGATACTTGCTTGATGAAAGATGTATAATCTTTTAATCACCTTTTAGCAATTTTTCCTCGTGTTCCACGACATTTGGAGAACATGCCGAACCTTGATTATAAGATTATACTTTTTTTATATCATGTTAGCTAAGCATCATTGACCTTGTATGTATCCAAATTTATGGAAAGTACGGTGATAATCCTGTCATGTGATCCTTCTACCCAAAGAATTTTAAATCCATCCTTGAAAGTAAACAGATTTTGCCATCTTTATTCCAAAGTTTTTAATCACTTTTCCAAAATTCTGGCAGTTCATTTTTGATTAAAAACCAAACCAAGGTTATTCATCCGCTAAGACATTTTTCAAAACAAGAGTTTCAACCCAATCACTTTTTGAAAAGCGCGATCCAAAATTCTTGAAAATTGTTTTCTAAAGAGTTCATTAGAAATGCTTTTCAAATAAAACGCTAGAATTTCCAGACATCGAAGAGTAAAGAGGGTCGCAATGAATGGAGAAATCATCGTACTTGACATGGGTAAGGATTTTATGTGCTTATGTGCTTATGTGTTAGGACTAGGATTTTCTCTTTCTTTGGCATGTAGAGTAGGCACACACACACACATGCATTGCATCCGCATGACTTACAAAATAAAAGTTTTGCTAAAATAAAGGTAAAAAGGTTTTTCTAAAAAGAAATTTCCAAAATTTATTGTAGGAGCAAAAATAGCAAACCAAGGGTGGTTTAGAGGTCCTACGGCAAGGTTAGTGAGAAGAGGATACGTTGACATGGCCGAAGAGAGAAATAATGAAGAGATGACCGGACTGAGGGTACTAGTTGAGCAGCAGGCAGAACAGATGCGAAGACAGGCTGAAAACATGAACCGAATGATGGGAATGATAGAGGAGCTGAACCGCCGACCACCGCCTATGGTTCCACCTGTCATGGACCCGCCTTTGGGAGGAGGAGACGGGGATTGGTTCGACGATCAAGAGGCGCATTGGAATGATGCACTGAGAGCCAACAGAGACAGGGAAAAAGATGAGAAGGAGAAGCTGCTGACCGAGAAGATAGAGAAGTTGGAGAGGGTAATGCGCAAAGCTCAAGGGGTGGATACTTATCTGATGGAACTGGAAGGGTTGTACGACGGAGTCCATGAGACGCTGCCGGCCGGTTTTAAAATGCCCGTCTTTGATAAATTTGATGGCACAGGCAACCCCCGCAGTCATGTCCGAATGTGCATAGGGGCTTTTCAGCCTAGTGGGCTGAGCACTACCATGATGGCTGTCCTTTTTCAACAAACCTTAACAGGAGCCGCTTTATCGTGGTATCTTACACTTGAGCCAAGCAAAACCAGAGTATGGGAAGAAGTGATTAAGGCATTTGTGGCACAGTACGAATACAATCAGGACTTGGATGTTACTATCCGAGATTTGGAAACAACCAGGCAGGGGAACAAAGAATCGTTTGCCGAGTATTTAAGCCGATGGAGAGGGAAAGCTGCGAAAATGGTGCAAAGGCCACCCGAGAAGGACCAGATCCGAATGTTGATGAAAAATCTACAGCCAGTTTATCAGGAAAAGATGAGGTTCCAGTCAATCAATACCTTTGCTGAGGTATTCGATGTGGGGACGAGAATTGAAGATGCAATCCAAGAAGGAACAATCAAGAAGGAAGAACCACAGAACCGATATCGGAGGCCTAGCTATGGGTCGAATGGAGGGCATTCGGGAGGTCACTCTGGCCCCACCGATGTCAATGCACTTAGCGAGCCGGAGAGAAAATTTGACATCACCAAAAGTCATCCAAGAGGAGGGGAGGATAAGCCAATGAGGAAGTTTTCAGATTTGGGAGTATCTTTATCAACCGCCCTCGATAGGCTGTTAGCGAAAGGGCACCTCCGCCAGTTGGAACCCCGACCCCCGCCGAGTCCACTCCCACCGTACTTTAAAGGAGATCTCTACTGCAAATATCATCAGCAAAAGGGCCAATCGATTGATCGGTGCATGAGGTTAAGGCATGACATACAAGACCTTATCGACAACAAAGTGATATCCGAGCCACCTGTTAAGGCTCCCAATGTCACCAAGAATCCATTGCCAAACCATCGTGCCGTACCGCCGCCGCGGGGTCTTTACTTTTTGGGAGTAGAAGAAGTGACATTCGATCCATCCAAGCTAATCACAAAAGTTGGGGAACCAAGGAAGTTTTATCAATCACCGGAAAATCTAGGGATCTGTACGATGGGAAGCCAGCCGGGGATATGGGAAAACGAAGTAACGAGGCAGTCAGATTGGTGGGTCCAAGAAAGCAATGATCGAAACATATGCCGGATAAGGGAGGATGATCTATGGTACCAAAGCGACGAAGAGGCAAAAGAGGGCTCAAAGACCGTTTCAGAAGTCAACGACATTTGGGCAAAAGAGGAGATAGATCATTTGACCCGATCTGGTAGGCACTTCAAGCCGCATGAGCTAGAGGAAAATCACCCGGGGAGGGAATTGGAGAAAGGGAAAGGAAAGATGAATGAGGAAGAAGAAGAGGATCGGGTCCTAAAGCAAATGAAGAAGACCCAGGCTAACATCACTGTCTGGGGGTTGTTGATTGCCTCCAAACGTCATAGACAGGCGGTCCTAGATGCTCTGAATCAAGCTGACGTGTCTATCGACACCACCCCGGAAGACCTCATAGGATTGATCGGCAAAATCCTGACTTCGGCTATCACCTTTTCATCGAATGACTTACCTCCGGGAGGACCCACGCTCAACAAGCCACTATATATCACCGTCGAATGTTTGGGCAACACCGTGCCCGCTTGTCTTGTTGACAACGGGTCTGCTCTTAATGTATGTCCTCTCCGCACAGCCAAGCGAATGGGCCTAGATGAATCTTCCTTTGTGCCGTCTCAACAGAAAGTCCGGGCATATGACAACACCCAAAGAGCAGTCATGGGCATTATCTTTCTTAATCTCGCTATCGGGCCGATGGACAAAGAATCTGAGTTCCAAATCATCGATATCCCCGCTTCTTTCAATCTGCTGCTGGGAAGACCTTGGTTGGACAGTTTGGGCGCTATACCATCGACAATTCATCAAAAAGTTAAGTATGTCTGGGAAAACAAAGTCTGTGATATCCTCGGAGACAGTTGGGTTCGATCATCTGAAGCGTCATCAAGTGCACCGGTCCTAGAATTACAGCTGCAAGAAGAGGAAGCGAAGATGGGAGGATTCGAGTTCATCAGCATGATAGAAGAGGAAAAGCCGAAAGAGTTCCCACCGCCCCATTTCGATCAATGTGCTAGTCCAGTCGTCGCCGAAATCATGAAGAAAATGGGTTTCTTTCCAGGATTGGGGTTGGGAAAAAATCTTCAAGGCCTGCCTGAGGCCCCAAGAATCCCTACTCAGACTCACACTCACGGTCTTGGGTATCAGCCAACGAAGAAGGAGCTGAGAGCAAAGAAGAAGGACGTCAATGCGCCACTAGACCCTTACTTAAAGACTCTCAATGGGTATTTCGTGAAGGAAGGAGAGGATTTCCCCTTCTGTGGTTTCCCAGAACCATGGATGGACCAAAAAGACAAATGCATGAAGCCGGGGTTCGAGATCTTCTTCTCCCATGAATTTTCTGGGTACAAAGACCCATTTTTGTAAGTGCCTGAAAAATCTGTTGCTGCCAAGGACTGGGTTGGTATGCTGGACGGTTCTGCCATGAAAGATCTGTTAGGCGAAGGGAACGCAGAAGTCATGAAGGAGGATCCCGGAAAGACCAAAGGTGAATACGTCGAGGGCATAGTGGAGGAAGCCGCCGAAAGTGAAGAAGGTGAGGAAGGAAAGGCTGAGGAAGAAGAAATGGAGAAAATCACCAAGACAGGAGGCCCGGAAGAATACTTTATTACTGGCCTAGGAGGAGAGCACAAGAAGGAGTGGGTTTTTGAGTCTAGTGATAGGTTCCCCCCACACCCAGAGTCTGTAATGGCCCAAATGAGGCGTCTTTCAATTTCTATGTCTGTTGTAATCACTCCAAAGAAAATCAATGAAAGTATGACTGATTCTGCCTACTCGAACGCGCTTAATGAATGTGATGAATATGATGATCATGAAATACCTATTGAACTGCAAAAACTAATTGAAAAAGAAAAAGAATCCGCATGTAAAATCATTGAGGACACCCTAACAATTAATCTTGGAAATGAGAACAATCCTCAAAATGTCTTCATCGGCTCTACACTTAGCAATAAAGAAAGTACAGAACTAATCAGTCTATTAAATGAATTCAAAGATGTTTTTGCATGGTCTTACAATGATATGCCAGGTATCGATCCAAAAATAGTCCAACACCACATCCCCCTCTTTCCTAATTCCAAACCCGTAAAATAAAAATTGAGGCGAATGAGGCCAGAATGGGCACTCAAAGTAAAAGAGGAAGTTGAAAAGCAATTAAGAGCTGGATTCCTGATGGTCACCGAGTATCCCGAGTGGATTGCCAACATTGTGCCTGTCCCAAAGAAGGATGGTCGTGTTAGGGTTTGCGTGGATTTTCGGGATTTGAACAAAGCAAGCCCTAAAGACGATTTCCCATTACCCCACATCGACGTGTTGGTTGATAACACTGCGAGACATGAACTTCTATCTTTCATGGATGGGTTCTCCGGGTATAATCAAATCCTCATGGCTCCCGAGGATAGAGAGAAAACCACGTTCATCACTCCGTGGGGAACATATTGCTATAGGGTCATGCCATTCGGACTCAAGAATGCGGGCGCAACCTATCAAAGGGCTGCCACCACTTTACTGCACGACATGATCCACAAAGAGGTAGAGGTGTATGTGGACGATATGATTGTGAAATCCAAGGAGAGGGGAGGACACCTAGAGGCTTTGAGAAAGTTCTTTGGGAGACTGAGGGAATTCAAGATGAGGCTGAACCCACAGAAATGCACGTTCGGGGTCACTACTGGCAAGTTGTTAGGATTTCTCATTACTCAGAGGGGGATAGAGGTAGACCCCACCAAGATAAAGGCCATAATCGAAATGCAGCCACCAAAAAATGAAAAAGAACTGAGGGGATTCTTGGGGAGAATACAGTTCATCAGCCGCTTCATTTCCAAACTCACCTTGACCTGCGACCCACTTTTCAAACTACTCAGAAAGGGAGAAAGGTTCAAATGGGACACCCCGTGTCAACAAGCCTTCGACAAAATCAAAACCTACCTCCAAAACCCGCCTGTCCTGTCACCACCTTCGCCTGGGAGACCCCTGTTGCTCTATCTCTCCGTATCCGAAGATTCAATGGGATGTATGCTGGCCCAAGAAGGGGAAGAGGGGCGCGTGCAGAAGGCCATTTACTACTTAAGCAAGAGAATGGTAGGATATGAGTTAAAGTATTCGCCCTTGGAGAAGGCCTGTTGGGCTTTGGTTTGGTGTACCCGTCGCCTCCGCCACTATATGTTAGCTTTCCCCGTGATCCTAATTTCCCGGATGGACCCGTTAAAATACCTGTTCGAAAAACCCGTCTTGACCAGTAGGATTTCCCGTTGGACCATGATGCTGGCTGAGTTCGATATCAGATATGTCACCTCCAAGTCCGTAAAAGGAAGGGTCGTCGCCGAATTTCTAGCCGACCTCGCTGTAGAATCTGAGGATAAGGGAGACTTCAAGTTCCCAGATGAAGGAATAATGGAAGTCAAGGAGGAGTTGTGGAAAATGTACTTTGATGGAGCAGCCAACCAGTTAGGTTACGGGGTCGGAATCATTCTCATAGCACCATCGAGGTCCCTACCCCATTAGCTGTCAAACTCAAATATAACTCAACCAACAATACCGCGGAGTACGAAGCCTGCATAATTGGGATGGAAGCGGCCTTGGCTTTGAAAATCGGACGGATTGATGTCTTCGGAGATTCCAACTTGATCATATCCCAGGTCCGAGGAGATTGGACGGTAAAGCACGAGAAATTGAGACCTTACCATGACTATCTAGAAAGCCTGAAAGCGCAATTCCGAAAGATTTCCTTTTACTATCTCCCTCGTGAAGAAAACCAACTAGCCGACTCTTTGGCTACCTTAGCCTCGATGATCCAAATCCCTTCCAAGATTGCCATGATTCCGCTGTCCATAGAAGTAAGGAATCAACCGTCATTCGAAATGATCGCAGCCATAGAGAGAGAAGATGAAGTGCCTTGGTATGTGGACGTGTGGAAGTTCATTAAAGAAGGAGAATACCCCGAAGGAGCCTCAGAAAAGGACAAGAAGGCGGTACGACGATTTGCTGCTCAATTCGTGATCTACGCAGATAAACTATGGAAGAAGTCCTACACCGGGTATAATTTGGAGTGTTTATATGGGAGGGAAGCTAAGAGAATGATGGAGGAAATACATGAGGGAGTATGCGGGCCCCACATGAACGGGCACATGCTGGCGAAGAAGATCATCCGACAAGGGTACTATTGGACGACCTTGGACAAAGACTGTTGTGAATATGTTAGAAGGTGTCACAAGTGTCAGATTCATGCAAATTTGATGCACACCCCACCGTCGCAGCTCTATAGCATGACCACCCCTTGGCCATTTTCTGTATGGGGGATTGATATCATTGGTGAGATAGTTCCAAAGGCTTCCAATGGGCACCGGTATATAATCGTGGCGATCGATTATTTTACAAAATGGGTAGAGGCAGCCTCATACGCGACTTTGAAAGCCAAAGATGTGGTGAGTTTCATTGAGAAGAACATAATCTGCAGATATGGAGTCCCGAACGAGTTTATCTCCGATCATGGCAGCCATTTCCAGGGGGAAGTCATCCCGCTCTTAGAGAAGTATAAGATCACTCGCCATCAGTCATCCCCGTATAGGCCCCAGACGAATGGAGCAGTAGAGGCAGCGAATAAGAATGTTAAAGCAATCTTGGGAAAGACGACAGATACATATAAGGATTGGCATGAGAAGCTGCCATTTGCCCTATGGGGGTATCGGACGTCAGTAAGGACTTCAACGGGTGCTACGCCATACTCGTTGGTCTACGGGATGGAAGCAGTCCTTCCAGTCGAGGTGGAAATACCCTCTCTCAGAGTCTTGACAGAATGTGAAGTGGCAGAATCAGAATGGATACGAGGAAGATATGAAGAATTGATGTTGCTTGATGAAAAGAGGCTGACGGCGATAAACCATACTCGTGGGTATCAGAAGAGAATAGCTCGTGCTTTCAACAAAAAGGTTCGCCCAAGGAAGCTTGCTGAGGGTGACCTGGTCGTCAAAGAACTAAAAGTGCTCGTTTATGACCCCAGAGGAAAATTCAAACCCAACTGGGTCGGACCATACATCATTAAGACTCTCCTCTCCGGAGGAGCAGCTTATCTTATGGACCTGGACGGGGTTGAATTTAAACAGCCAATTAACCTCGATCGCCTCAAGAAATACTTTGCTTGAAACCATTTCTTTCAAAGCTTCCTACCTTGATGAACTACGCTTGACCTGATTCCCGCTAGGGGATACGTAGGCAACTAACTTGGTTCGGTCATTTCAAAAAAAAAAAAAAAAAAAAAAAAAAAAAAAAAAAAAAGGGGTGCTAAACTAGGGGCAAACTGGCGTTTGCCCGGAATCACTTCGAAGCCCTAAAACCAGGGGCAAACTTCGTTTGCTAGCCGAAGAACCCAGAAATAAAACCATCCTTCAGGTCACCTGGCTGTCAGAATAAGTACTATAAAGAAACAAATAAGAATTCCTGGAAAAGAATGAGTAGAAAACAAAAAGCAAAGTAGGGAGCCAAATAAAGACATTAAAAGGAGAATTCCTCATAAAAGATTAATCGAAAGGTTGAGCGCTTTGATTAAGCATGCTAGAAATTTCCCTAAAGATAACAACATCAGTCAATCACATTCGGAAAGCGTTAAAAAAGTAGGCAGGGTCCGTCAGAAAGTTTTGTGAAAGGGCCAACTTTTCTCTGTTTTCGTCTGTTTTATTGTGCACGTGTCTCATCAAGTCTGTCTCACGACCAAGGCCTGGATCTCCAGAAGATACTGGACGGTGGGCACAATCGAAGCAGGAACCCTCGGGCACGGAGCAGCCATCCTATTCGACCAAGCCTCTATGAAAGCCTTCACGATGGGAGGACGCAGAGTAGAACCTCTGGTGAAATCAGCAGTCACAGATTCAGTAGTATCTTGCAAAAGTCCGAACTGACGGACAACTCGGTCAGGAATGTAGAAAGTCGTAGCGTTTAAACCCGGCAGCCAGATGCCAGGACGCCCAGGGAGGCGTACAGCAACAGAACGATGAGTCCACTGAGGGCAGATCCAGCAAATGTCACAAGAAGAGAGGCCTTGGAGCCAACCGAGCCATGCATCGGCAGATTGGAATAAGCAATGGATTTCCATGCGGTCGTAAGAAAATGGCCCACGAAGATGCGAGGGGTGAATGAAGAGATCAAGGCGTTCAATGAGCCAAACTTGCAGAACAAAAGGTGCCACGGCAGATAACATAACCCCAGTAGCATGAGCATGGCTCAGCCCGATCAGAGTTTCACCAAGAATCAGCATAACAGCACTTTTCATCTCCCTCAAACCACAGGCAATGGGTATAAGAATGTCAGAAGATGACTGGAATAGGAAGTAAGAGAGCATAGCAATCGACAAGGCACTACGTCGAATGATCTGATACTCACCATTGTAAGGGTCCCCTATGGGAGCATAAACGGAAGAAAGGCGCTCAAAATCAATATGCCTGTCACAAATAAGGGAGCCCGTCGCATTTCGAGATATGTGGAGAAGAGTGGCTAAGTCGCGGACATACCCAGCCTGAATCTGGGGAACCATCAATTCAGCAAAAGGATCAGTGTGGAGAATAGCGCTAAATTCCTCGAACAAAGGACAAATCTCCTGAAAGCCGAAACGAAAGACGTTGAGAGCAGGGTCCCAACACTGAATAGCAGCTCGAAGTAAGCCCTCGTTCAAATTCATGCGTCGGAAAGAGAAGAGATCGTTCAATCTGAAGCATTCAAAATTGAGCTTTTCAATACCTGAGAGAGTATCCATCCATGGGAAGAGAATTTGGGAGCTAATGGGGGCCATTTGAAAGGAGGATGGAAAGAGAAAGAGATGTTTTGCGGAGTGTTAGAAGAGGAGGGGTATAAGTAGGGAAATAAAGCTGCCCACTAGATCGCGGCACTCGATAAAGTGCAGCAGCACTCCATGAAGTGCCGCGCGGCAGTCCGTGAGTGCCGCACGGCATTCACTGACTGCCGTTGCGGCATGCGTTGAGTGCCGCGGAAGCTTAACCGAGTGCCGTTCTGAGTTTTTTATTGGCCAGAATCTGTTTGTAACACGATCAGCCCACCTGCAAACAGAAAATTAATTGAGAAGCAATAAAACGTGCGCATCATGCGGCACGTGCAAATACATACATTCATTCATTCATTTCATTCATTTGTACATATCAAATAGATAAAAGAAATAGAAGCATTCAAAGATAAAAATAAAGTCGGGACCAAGCCATGGTCCCACATACGACAAGAGTTGGACCAAGCTATGGTCACACATACGGTGAGTAAGCAAAGAAAACGTAAATATGTAAAGCATCTATCCTACCGACTATAAGGAAGCAGCCATCAAAAATAAAACACGTATATACAGTCATCCACCAAAATATAAATTCTCCCACAAACTCTCAAAAATGAAAAAAATAATAAAAAATATAACAAAAGCAGGGTCAACCCCGACCCCGACCTCGGCCGCGAGTCTGGCGAGTCGTGCGTCTGAGAGGCTCCTCCTCTGACTCAGTCCCGCTGCCTCCTCCACTCTCTCCACGCCCGCTGCCTCGGCCCCTGCCACCGCTAGTGCCCTCGCCAACGCCTCCGCCACGCCCAGCACCGCTACCTCCGGGGGCGTCGCTGAAAGAGGTGCCGAACTGCTGAAGCCGATGCTGGAGCTGCCCCACCTGCTGAGATAGGACTTTGTTCTCCTCCATCTGGAAGAGAAGGGATGAGTCCAGAAAATTGTTGAAAAGGCATTTGGAATGCTAAGAATATGGAAAGGGTAGAGATCATACCAGGGCCCTCAACTGAACCGCGGCAGTCGCTCGAGCTCCCTCGGCCTGAAAACAAGAAACAGAAATAAAGATCAGTAAAAAGAGATACAATTCCAGTCAAAGATAGGAGTGAGAATGAATTTCTTACCATCCAATCCCGCCCAACAACCCACTCTCGCACGCTGTGGGCATACGCCAGGCCCTCCTCCGCGTAAGCACGCGGGACGACATCGTAATGTAGAGGTATGGTGGGAGCACCATGTGATAGTCGAGGAATCGTCGTCAGGTGGGGCTCCCCGAATGAGACGGTCGACATAGTCCAGTCCCACTCGGGCAAGGCAGGAGCTCGAACCGCGGCAGGAACAGGCTGCAAGCAAAAGAAATAAGGCATGGGTAAAGAATAAAAAGAAAAAAAATTCACAGAAATAATAAAGGAATCATTTGCTCACCCGAGTCACTTCCATCAAAGGGAAGTTCGGCATCAGCTTGGCGGCACGGAAAGCCGCATATCCTAACGGGTCGTCCAGAAAGCCGTGAATACCGAAGCCGGCTCGAGCAGCCATGAGGTCGTCGTCCTGAAGTGTGTCCGTGGCCCTCATAGAGTCGGGAGGAGGGAGCGGTACAAAGAACCCGGGGGCCGCTATCGACTGTCTGGTCACTCTCTCTCCCAAGTACCACGCCATACCCTCTGACCCACCATCAAGGAGTCGTCTCGTCGGGTCATACCCGGCCGACTCTCGAATCCTCGCACTAGCCTCAGGCAACACCCTGAGCCACGGCTGCCAGTGCACATGCCCCTCCCTCAGGTTCGTCAGGAAATTCCTGAACGAAACGAAATCATGAGCCCCGGTCTTCCTCCCGACCCTATCCTTCGCCCATTTCAGCCCCTGGGGCATGACAAGGGCGTCAGCATCACGTGTCTGAGGAGACATCATGCGAAGATACTCGTGGGACCAAATCTGTGATACAAAAAAAAAAAAAAAAAAAGATTAGTCTCATACTTAAAAGAGGAAGAAAGAAAGCAACAAGATAATGAGCAATATAGGAAAAGTATACCTCCCACGCTCTCCAATACCCGCCTGTACCGGCCGACATGCCCCGGGAGATGACACTCATGTGACTGTACAGGATAGCTAAACCTGTACCAGCCCAATCAAGCTCGGTGACCCGGTCCAGATGCTCCAGCGAAGCCACCAAAGAAGCAGAAATCCGATCACCCTTGGTGCTCAACAAGGAGCACCCCAGCACATACATCAAGAAACCACGGGCCATCTGCTCGTCTGTAAAGCCGGGTTTCCCCCGGAAAGTATCCATGAACCATCGAGCAGTGACCAAGGCCTCCTCCGGGACCACCCCCAGCAAGGGCTCCATCCGATCCCACTCCTGGTCTGACAAATGCCTCAGGGGCTCTCCTCCGAATGGGATCCCCGTAATCATGCTGAAATCTAGGGGGGTCATCGTCATCTCCCCAAAGTCGAAGTGGAAGGTACTCGTAGTATCCCACCACCGCTCGGCCAGCGCGAGTATCTGCTGAAGGTCGTTGGAGCTCTTCGTCAAAAGCTTGACGAAGTCTCCAAACCCCGCGGCATCCACCAAAGCCCTCACAGTCGGGCTCAGCTCCGTATACCACTCATGGCCGTGGGCGAGGCTGCCGTGCCCCTTCAGCACTTTGGGCTACAGCTGCAAGAAAGAATCACAAAATTTGTTGTCAGAGAATAAATAAAAGGAGAAAGCAATGAAGAAGGAGATAAGTAATAAATAAAAGAAAAGAAGGTATAGAAGTGTTCACATAGGATTTCACAGGAGAGACATTCGTTTGCATTCAAGAGAAAATGAATAAAAGGAAACGCTCAAAATTTTAACGAAGTTTCGAAAAGAAAAGAAAGAAAAAAAAGAAAAAAAAAAAAAAAAAAGAAAAGTTTTTGTCCACCTACTTTGGAAAACGTGCATATACAAGTTTTAAAGGAGATTTTGGGCCCGGAAAGAGTCTAGTTGCAAAAAAAAAAGGGAATGCGCGATTGCAAATATCCAAGAATCAATTATTTTTGAATAATAAAATGGCATTAAGAAAACTCGCCAGGACGGTAAATACAGGAAGAGGTTCGTGATTTCATTTCTACGAGCATTGGATTCCATTATTCACAAGCAATGTTTGAGATTTCAATTAAATGGTTTTCAAAAGTCGTTGAACAAAATCAAAGGGGAAAATAAAGGATAACTCGAGCATAAAATTCATTTTCTATTTTATTTATTTATTTATTTTTTCAAAAGTTCACGAGAAATAAAAATAATAAAATTTGAATTCCTTTACGAGAGGCATGGTATAAGGTATTCGAGGCGCTCGAGGGCGCCACAAACATGACATTTGGAATAGGGTATCTAAAAGTGGTGACAATCCTACGTTACATTCACAAGGAAGATATACGGGAAAGAAATACGGGAAATAGATAAAAGGGTGTTTACCTCGCGCTTGAACGCGCGGGCCGACAGATGCTCGTCAGGATCCCTCAATAAAAGCGTGGCGTCCGGGTGATGCGTGGCAGTATACCTAGCCCTCTTTTTGCGTCCTGAACCACTCGCCATAACACTGTCAAAGAAAAGAGAGAATTCGAGCGTTAGATTCATGAAAATTTTAGAAAAACAATGAAATAAACGAGATTAACCAAGTTTTGATCGAGTAGAACGAACCTGATAAGCCCCTGGTAGATCAATCCAAGCTAAGAAAGAAAAAGGAAATTTTTCTCTAGAGAGATTTTGAGATGAAGAGAGTGAGAGAATGAAAGAAAGGGAGGAGAACCCCGGCGGTTTAAGCCACTGCCCCTCAACGCGGCACTCATTTTTCCGTGCGCGGCAGTCAGTCAACCGCCGCGCGGCACTCGCCGAGTGCCGCAACGGCACTCCGTGAGTGCCGCGCGGCAGTCACGGACTGCCGCAGAAAGCCGCGTGTGCCGCGATTATGGCGGTTCATAGATATTTACTTTCTCCCCAAAAATTCGAATCAAGTCCCATAAATTGAATTTGAGTCCCCAAAAATTGCCCTCATTGCACTTCCGGCCCTCAGGGCCATTTCATAGGTACACTTTGACTACAAATTTCGGAGTTCCAAAATAGTCGAGCCCGTGGGTCCCCCCCATTTTTTTGAAAATTGGAGATGTTTGAGCTCGTTGACTCCCAATTTATGAAAATTAAAATATTTGGGCCCGTTGGGTTCCCAATTTTGAAAATCGCAATATTTGAGCCTGTGGGCCCAGATTTATATTCCTGGTTTTCGCAACGGACTTGCGATTAACCCTCTTTTGGAGAATATAATGGATTTATATTCCCGGTTTTCGCAACGGACTTGCGATTAACCCTCGTTTGGAGAATATAACGGATTTATATTCCCGGTTTTCGCAACGGACTTGCGATTAACCCTCGTTTGGAGAATATAACGGATTTATATTCCCGGTTTTCTTAACGGACTTGCGATTAACCCTCGTTTGGAGAATATAACGGATTTATATTCCCGATTTTCGCAACGGACTTGCGATTAACCCTCGTTTAGAGAATATAACGGATTTAGATTCCCGGTTTTCGCAACGGACTTGCGATTAACCCTCGTTTGGAGAATATAACGGATTTATATTCCCGGTTTTCGCAACGAACTTGCGATTAACCCTCTTTTGGAGAATATAACGGATTTATATTCCCGGTTTTCGCAACGGACTTGCGATTAACCCTCTTTTGGAGAATATAACGGATTTATATTCCCGGTTTTCGCAACGGACTTGCGATTAACCCTCTTGATCAAATCAAAAGCACTCTTATGACTCCTGTGACAGATTCTCAATAGATAATCTTCCCTGACTAACACGCCACGAAATGCGCGTCATACATAAGGAAAATGTGATAAGCATGACATTTACATAACCAGGTTAACTCAGACAACACAATTGCATAGCACGTGCATCACGACAGGATAGGTGCATCCATCCGTGTGACTATTTGCGTTTGCGAATGATCAACCCATGCCTGAACTACGCTTTGGTCTGATTCCTGACAGGGATACGTAGGCAGCTCGTCAGGGAGCCCGACCAATTAGGATTCCGCTGTACGCCCGTTTTGCAACGCATTTTTGTTTTCGCCTAAATTCGACAGTCAGGTCAAAGGCTTGTCTTCACACAGGCTTTGACATTCACTTATGGGACGCGTTGCTCCACAAGCTCTGTCAAAGAGGGGCAAACTGTAGACACCCCAATTTTGACCGGCCGTCGAATTTAGGAGAGCGTCACCTCCACGTCCGATGATGACAATGACCGAAAAATTCGAAGTATTCCAAGCTCTTCAGGAAATTCTCCAAAACGCGATAAAATTTCACAGAAAGAGGGAAATACCAGGTATTTAGGAAAAATGCTGATATCAAAACACAACTTTTGGAAAAGATATTCAAAAATAATTTGTTTCAAAAAGAGAAAAGATCTAAAAGGGGAATTTTAGTCAAAAACGGCACACGGCGGGCTTCCGCGGCACTCGGTGACTGCCGCACGGCAGTCACAGAGTGCCGGCGCGGCACTTATCAAGTGCCGCCGCAGGTCTCTGACTGTCGTTCGCTTTTAAAGTCTGTATTTTGCAGAGCAATACGTATGCGCATGCAAATAAGAACAAAAAACTGATAAAGTAAGACTGACAAAGTTGCGGCAATCCATTAATTGGCGCGGCATTTGGTGAATGCCGCACGGCAGTCATTAAGTGCCGCAACGACATTTGATGAATGCCGCAGCGGCAGTCACGGACTGCCGCGTCAGTGTCTGGACTGCCGCGCTGGACAGCAGTCTGCATAATTTCAGAAAGTACACATTGTACCAACTAATGAGGGAATTACACCTGTTTTTTTACTCCGAAATTCACCAAAAATACCTGGTAATTTTGCTTATAAAAGAGAAGGGATCTTCCTAAAAGAAGGGAGACCAAGAAGAACACCAAGAGACATATTGGGAGAGAGAGCATATACTTCCATTTCACCAACATTTTTAGAGAAAAAAAAGTGTTTAGAGAATTAGAGAGAAGAGCTTGGAAGATCTTCAAAGAAAAGAAAACTTTGAGGATAATTTGGAGGTGATCCTCTAACCATAGATTATTAGCTTATCCTTTCTTCTCATCTCTAGTCTTAAAATCTTTCATTATTTTCTTTTGTTCCTCAAGTAAACTTAGAAGTTTCTTTTGTTTCCATGTTATTTTCTTCCATTCTCTTGTTTATTTTCTTCTCTTGAAGGTCTTGGAGATCTTCAATATCTCTTTTGACCTCTAGAGCATGATCTTTTGAACCCTATGTAGGCTTGTGCTTCACATGGGAGTCAAAGTTTGATCAATACTTCATAAGAGGCTCCAAGTCCACACCCATGATTTGGATCTTCTAAACTTGATGTCTTGAGGAATCCCTTCAATATTCCTTTAGGACTCATGAGTCATAGTCATGTCCCTCCTCCAATGACCATCAAATGGTAGGAGAATGTAGTTTTGAGTCTAAACCCATCTCCATGGTCTAGACTCCTTGTCTTATAGATTTCATGAAGTCTATCCATACTTCACTTGAAATCTACAAAGAATAAAGGTTTGTAGTCTCCAATGGCCATCAAATGGTAGGAGAAGTGGTTTGGTCCAACTCAACTTCATAGTTTAATAGTTGGGGTTACCAAATGAAAGTTAAACTTGACAAATAAAAACAGTGAGCTCACAAACTGTTTTTGATCAAAGATTTTTAGTTCGAAATCTAACCGTTGAAATTAAATGAAACCAACGGAAAAGTGTCAATAACACATTGTTCTACCACTGTAATTTTTGTTTTGAGATGGTTTCATGTTTAGAATGGTTTGATCATGGGTTTTGTGAAGCAACAATAATCTGTCCAGAATTTCAGAATAGTTTCAGAACAGCAACACTCTTTTGAAATAATTAAATCAGAGTTCTAACAAAGTTTATATGACCCAAAATACTTTTTTCCAAGTAGATTAATGTGTTAGGAAGTCACCCTAAAAAGAACAAAGCAATTCTGATTTTTTTACTATTTTTAATAAATCGTGCAAGAATTCTGGACAGGAGATTATAAGATGCTGAGTGATGTCTAGTGTTTTCTATATTCTCGGAGATCTAACCGTTGAAACCTTGATTTTCTTTTTGATTTGGAAACTAGACTCACAGAGGCATTCGGTGTCCAAAATTCATCAACATCAAACCATAAGAGACGTGGTTTTTATTTATTTTAAGTTCTGGTCTGCTCTCTGCAATTTTTAGAGTTTTTATGACACATTTGACTTACTTTGTAAATAAGGGCCTAAATGACTTTCTTATGATCTAAGGCTTGAACCATGCTTTAATAATGATTAGTTGAGTTTGAATTCAAGGTTTAAGAGTATTTCATAGTTTATCCTTGTCCATTTACATATTCAATCATATGGTTTGGCACTTGTAATTAAGATTTATTTGCTTTGGATTTAATTACATTAGATAGATTTAAGCTAGAAATTTAGGATTGTTGTTTCTAACATCATATTTTACATATCATTTGAACTAACCCTCTGTTTTGTAGCGCTATTAAGGTACAATTTCTCAATCCCTCTCTAGTTTATTAAATTCCTTGATTTTTATTTGACTTCCGACCCTATGCACGACACCTTAGAGTTAAGATTTGCCTTATGTGTATATATGGATTAGAGACTCTTTTCCTAGGTTTTATTTAGTCGCATGCATTGCACGTTTATTATCGCCGCTGGACCCCGGGTAAGTTCACTTGTTCCATATTGCATATCATATCGCTTGTTACCTGAATTATGTGGCTTTTGAATGATATTTTGTCAATTGCAATTTTACACCCCTTTGGACATGCTTTTGTGATGTATATGTATATATGTATTAGTTGAGGGCATGCTTAGATTAATAAATTTGATTAAAAGGATGTTGAGTAGAGGCCTATCATAAGATAGGATGAGAGAGGGTGTTTTAGTCCGATGGGCTCCTTCCTCTCTCATTCCATAATCCCCGGACCTAGTTAATCTCTGGTTTCTAAAAGATCAGTTTGCTTTTAAAATGGTTTCTTAATTTTCCTTTTAAAAATTAAGTGGCGACTCATTTTGTTTCAGAAATTGATTTTGAAAAGCTGTGGGTAAACCAACCTGCGATATCCACAATTGTTGTCATCAGTTTCGGATGTAAAAATCCCCTGAATTCGATGGTTGGTCAAAATCGGGGTGTCTACACTAACACTAGGTGAATAAATATAAATCAAGCACACGGATGACAAATATGTTCCAATACATCATAACACATAATTATTTGGTCTCTAGGGAATAAGTGCACTGTCACCGATCCAAAGTCTTAAGACTCAATCATGACCCATGCCTCTTCGACATGTCATGTTAATGCCTTTTCTCATCAAGTGACCGTCGCCACTAATTGTCACTCCTCGGCGCTGCGATAATTAAGGGAAGTAAGCTTCCTTATCACTCATAGGTTCGTGACAAGTTACAGATCACATGATTGTCCAAATACTAATGAAATAAAATATAAAAGTAATAATAACAGTAGAAATGTTCTTAGTTCAGCAGAAGAAACAACAAAGTCTTACAAACTTCCTTACACATATAGAATATTACAGTCATCGAAAATTCAAAAGAACAGAAGTCTAGAGGCCAAACGGCTGATAACAACAACAATAGCATAATAAAAGATATACAATAGAAGTTCCTCAGCAGAATTGAACAACTCCAGTAACTCGTACGTCACTTCAACTAGCGAAGCCCCAACCTTTCTGGTAACATTCTCCTATCCATGGTACTCGCCCAGTGGAACAGTATCTCCAATACCTAGAACTACAGCAACTGGACACGGATTTCCAAGACCACACGCCCATCAGCTGAAAGCTAAGTGAAATACTACAAAGCATGCACAATATGAACATGTACATAACAATGCAGAACAACGCGCATGAATCCACCGTGCCAACCACTCACAAATTGATATTACTAGCTTCTGTCAACTCATAACAACAACACCGACAGTACTAGCTTCTGACAATAACCACGACAACACTGAACCGACGGTACTAGCTTCTGTCACACACCACACACAACACAAGCCCAAATTGGCCATAAATCATCAACAAGCCCAATTTAGTCACAACACAACTCCTAGCCCAAATTGGCCATAAATCAATCGTCCTAGCCCACAATTGGCCCTTACTCAATCGCATTATTCCACACACATGACCCTCAAATGCAAAATATGGCCACACGTGGCCCTCATTTCATCACTTAGCCCATAATTGGCCCTAAATCAATCGCCTAGTCACTACAACAAAATTGTGCTTTGCTGACAAAACTTGGCGAGGAAATCAAAATTTCTCGTCAAAAGTATAGTATTTGCGAGGAAATTTTATTTTGCTGCTAAAAAGTTTGAAAGACATACATATTTGGCGACAAAAATCTTATTTTCTCGCCAAAAGTATCAAAATTGGCGAGGAAATATTATTCTCTCCAAAAGTCAAGACTTTGGCATCAAAATATTGATTTCCTCGCCTATAGTAAAGTCTTTGGCAACCAAAAATAATTTTCCTCGCCTAAAGTTATATCAAAAATATAATTGTGGGAAATACCTTTTGGCGAGGAAATATACTTTCCACGCTAAATACTACTTTTGGCGAGAAAAGCAAAATTTCCTCGCTAATTATATGTTTTGGGGAGGAAATATAATTTCCTCGCGTAAAGTTAAGTCTAAAACAATTAAATGTGGTAAATATTTTTTGCCGACGAAATACTTTTTCCTCGTTAAAGAGTACATTTCGCAAAGAAACCAATGTTTCCTCGCTAAAAAAGTATGTTTTGGCGCCTAAAATTAAGTCTAAATTTTTAGTTTTATTTTTTGTGGAAAATAATTCCCCCCTTTCTTACTCTGTCATTTTATATGACTCTTAACTCTTGCTCTCTCTCTTAACACCCCACTGCCACCAACCATCATCCCTACCCCCCTCCGTCGCCCCCATCCCCTAACTCCCACTGCCACTACCCCCACTCTCTTGCCACCACCATTATTTGAGGTTTGTTCTATTTAAGGGCTTCTAAGTTGAATTTTTTTTAGATTCAGGGCTTCTAAGTTTGATTTATCAGATTTAGGGCTTCTAGTTTGATTTTTCTCTTTCTATCTTGCATATTTGGGTTTTTAGTATGTGTGTTCTGTGTGACCTTCTCATTTCTCTCAGTGGACAAAGCCGACGACATGGAAGTCCTGTGAGACTTGTTCGACTTTGGTCGAAGGACCTCTAATTAGCGTCAATGGTGTCCTATGTACTTCGGTCGAAGGACCTTTGATGAACACCATCGGTTTCCTCTGCCTTAGGCCTCCCTCTATCTCGGTATTCTCTCTCTTTCTTTCTCTCTCTCTCTCTCTAACTCACACATACACACCTCCCACTCAAACATACATACACACATAATATATTGAAACACGTTGACTATTGACATAGAAACCCTTTTGTGGTTAATTTGAGCTCTTTGTAGCAGTTTTGATTTAAAAATATAAAGCCACATGTGGTTTGATGATTCTTCCTTGGTGACGATTGGCTTTATTTTGGTGAAAATTCGTGGTAATCTTGGTTGAGCAGTGATTAAATTGTCTTGTTTTTTTTGCTCTCTCTGTGATTGAGTTTGGTGGTTTGATATGGGGGTTAGGATTTATATCAAGAGTGGATTCTATGAAAATAGGAGTGTGCTAGGTGTTTGATAAAAATCCTAAGAGAGAATGTCAGACTATTTTCTGCTTGTCCAGGGGCTGGTGTGTGTTTTTGGACTATTTAATTAAGTACGTGGAAATTGGTCCTTTCAATTTGTGCATGATGAACTTTAGGAGGGTCCCACATGTGGTTCTATTTTAGAAGCTTTGCCTTTTCACCTCTATATTCTCATCATTTGTGGATTTGCAACTTATGAGAGGTAAAATTAAACAAGAGAAGAAATGGATTTCGGTGTTGGACAGGTCCATACAAAAACTTGTGATGAAACCATTTTTGTGCATCACATTTAATGAATTCCTACTAAAAAGAAAAAAATTTGACATCTTAAGATTGAATTTATGTCATTCATATATAATTGGCAAAATGTCGGTCCTTTTCTGTCTATGTCTATTCGATATTGTAAATGTTGCAGTGTGCTTCCTACTTCATGGGGAATGGATGTTGCCTTAGTATGCCATACTAGTGGTGGCTTTTTTCTCTCTCATGGTCTCGATCTAATCTTGATTTAACCACTATGTGATTACAAATGGCATGGTGAAGTCTATTACTAGAGAAGAAATGTTGTTTAAGTTGTGTTAAATAAAAATTATTATATAGTAAAAGTATCTTTAGTTAAATGACAAAACTGGTACTTGAAATTTCTTGCTTTAATGATTGTAAATATAACCATATGCTCCCAATGTCAAACAAATGCCATACCCATGGAATCCAATGCCACAGTATTGTAATTTAATTAGGATGATTTTTACTATTAGTTTAAGCAATGTAGTGGTTGGCACCAATGCAACTACTTATCGTTCCTCAAAGTTTTTAAATTGGAAGTCATTCAATCTATTTGCCTTTCCTTCTTTGGTACCAACCACTTTTTTTTAATATACATATATATATCTATATGTGTGTGTATGTGTGTGTGCGCGTGTTTTCAGCATTATCTTAGATTCTCAGGTGTTTTTGCAGGCTAGTTGGCAAAAAAAGTTATTATTTTCTTATGTTGTTGATAGTAGATCTCCATTTCAATCGGTGTCCAAGTTTTGAATCCTAAATTAGAATTCTTTCCAAATTTTGAATCTCAAATTGGTGTCCAAGTGGTTCGGGATTAAAAATTTGGGATGCATATCATCATTACTCGTAGTGTTTGGTATGTTGATTTACTAAGGGAATGATAATAAAAAGATGAAGGAAAAGCCGATTATAAAAAGATAAAGGTAAAGTATTTTATCATGCTCTCTCAATAAAGTAAAAATTAGAAACTTATTTTTGTTAAATTAGTCACAAAAAATCAAGAGAATGTGAAATTTTCATTTACAAAAGCTTCATTTATGTTTTTTTTTTTCTTGCGTCATGCCCTTGGGCACGGGTCATTACTAGTATGTATATATAATGGTCAACCATGTTTTCTGCTACTGCAAGAGGATTATGTGTGTGTATAAATGATTTCTCTCAAAATCTCTCTTTATATCTCATTATCTGAATATCTCTGTGTTTGGATGAAAAAAATGATCTGAATGTTGGATATTTATAGAATTTTAGGACTTAGGGGTAAAAATTTCATTTCATTCAGAATAAATCTCGAGCGCCCCTGCTCCTTGAGCACTCGAGTTTATAAAACAAGGAAGGTTTTGTTTTGTTTAAAGAATTGTGATATGAAATGTATGAACACTCATGGAATGTCAAGCATATTGGAAATCTCATTTACATATATAGAAAATATTAATAACAAATATCCAAAAATTATATTATAGATATACAAAATAACGGGTGTTACACTAATAATCCTCCCTCTTCGAGAGGACATCTCACGTTGAATTAGCGCAAATTCTCCTTTAACCTATATATGCACATGAACATGCTCATTTAGCACATATCATCATATTTTTCATTTTAACATACCTTGGACCTACTCTACATGAGTTTTGTCCAATATGAACTACACATGGTATCGATATACAATCCCTAGCATAATAAATGGATTAAAACATGAAACCATCCAATACAAGATTAATATCACTCACCTCAAAAGATTCGCTTAAAAACATGAAATAGAAGGTCACTTGTACACTAGGTTTAATTCCTACACAAATTCAGCCAATTTTGGATTATGGGTCGCACATGGGTCACCAAAAGTCTATTGATTAAACGCAAAAATAGACATACATAGGCCTTACCTTCAGTAAACACTCCGATTTTGACTAACTATCGAATTTAGCGGGGTTATTATGACAATGTCCGGCTGATTCAAAAGTCTTCAGGGTAATTCAAGCTCTTCAAAAAGGCTGTAAAATCTCAAAGCTGTGAATTTCAGAAAAAGACTGGAAAAGACTAGGTGATCAGAAAATTTTGAGTGTAAAATACATATAGGAAAATGTAAAATCATGTTTGGAAGTATTGTGAAAAAAAAGGGTTATTGTTTAAAACATTTTGAGAAAAATTTTGAAAAATAAAAGAAAGGTAAAGGAAAAAAAATCCACTATAGGCCGGCACACGGCAAAGCCGGCGGCACTCGCGGAGTGCCGCGCTGACACTCTCTAAGTGTCATCCCGGTAGTCAGTGAGTGCCGCAAACAACTCACATAGTGTCATCTGCTGTAATAGATTATTTTTTTTAGATCCGTATTGATTCCATTGCAAATGGGTTGTTACCTCGAATTTACTGAAATAGCCCTTAAAAATGGTCTATATATGGAGATGTTTATCTCCATTACAAGGGTTGCATTTTGGTATATCTCTTGAGAAGGAAAAAAAGCTAGTGAAATACTTGAGTTTTGAAGAGATTGAAGAAGAACTTTGAAGAAAAACTTGAAGACTTTGAAGATCTTCATAAAAAAAGAGAAAAATCTAAGGATTTTGGAGGTAATTCTCTTATTTTAGCTTGCTCTTAATCTATATTCAATCACAATTCATAGAATTCAATAGGATCTTTCACACAATTTTCAACAAGTCCCTTCTAACCTCATTTCATCACACACCACTAGAATTGTGATTGAATTCTTTCTTGCATTTGTTGATTTGGATCTAAATAGTTTTGGATTTAAAATAAAACAAGTTTTCAAAGTATGATTCAATTTAGATCATCAATTGAGACTTGACTTCATCTCCTTTTATTCATAATCTTCTCTTGAGTTCCGTAGAATTTTCTATATTCTATTGGAATTTCTTCAGATTAAATCTTTTAATTCCCTATAATTCTATAATTATGAGAGGGTTAGAGAAGATCTAAATGATACCCTTAGATAATCCATGAATCTAAGCCTATGCATATGGCTTTGGTTCATCTATGTGGAGGCTTCTAAAACTCTTCATGTTTCATTGAAGCCCATCGAAGTTGAGTTTCCAATCTCCAAGGACCATTGATTTGGGAGGAGAATCAAGAAAAATCAATCCCAATTCCTTAAGGACCATCGATTTGAGAGAGGAGTTGGATTTAGAACAAACCAATTGTCATGGTTTGATAGTTATATCCAATTAAGTCTAAGTGTTTAAGGGTGTTCATGAACTTGAGCAGAATTCTTAGTGGCCTCCATGGAGGTTTCTCTAAGGTTGAGTTTATGAAAGTCTTCAATATTTGTTTAATTATCTTGAATGGTTATAACCAATACTTGGTCCAAGTTCTCTCTAGAATTTTGGACCAAGTTTAGTTTAAATAAGAAATGACAATTCAAAATTAGTGCAGTGATTTAAATGATGACTTGTGGTCAAAGAATTTTAATTAAATTATGATCCATTGAATGTGGATGTGACCAAATGGAATGTGTCCATAATAGCTAGATTAACCATTGCATTTTTTGTTTTAATTAGATTTTATGGTCAGCATTGAGCATGATTTTTGTCAAGTAACAATTCTCTATCCAGAATTTCAGAACAAAGGACCTCTTTTAAAATGAATGGGTTAGATCCTTAATTAAATATTTTAAGCTTCAAATATATTTTTTTTATGAAGTTTCATGAGTAATAAGATTCCCTAAAACGATTGAAGAGATTCTGACTCGTTTACTATTTTTAGAAAATCACACAATATATCTGGACAGAGAGTTTATTAATTCTAAGTAGTGTCTGGTTATCGTCCAATTTTTGGAGATTGGTCCGTTGGATTCTTGATTTTCTTATTAGGTTAGGTGCTAGACTCCTAGAGGCATCTTGTGTCTGAAATTCATCAAGATCAAACTATGGAAACCATGAGTTTCTTATTTTTGAATATCTGATTCCTTCTCTGTAATTCCTTAAATTTTGTGATAGATTTGATAAACCTGTAAATGATGACCCAAATGAATTTTCTATGACCTAAGACTTAAACGATATTTTGAAAAAAAAAAGTTAATTAAGCTTAAATCCAGTGGCTTAATGATCCAAATCAATAAATAATTTATGACTTGTTCATATTCATGCATTCATAATCATCATGTATGATAGTGGTAATTGTATTTTAGGGCATTGATTCGTTTGTATTAAAGTAACTTGTGAATTGGTTGAACTCGTGTCATGAATTCCTCTTAATCATGTTGGGATCACATCATTTCTATATGGACATTACATTGGCTCGTAGTTGAGACTTGTATATCTGTAGGAGGGCTGTGGTTTCAACGAGTTAGAAGGAATTCATGATTTCATTGTACTCCCTATTTTGTTAGATCTAAGCTAATAATTTGGTATAATATTTAGGATTTGATATTATATTTTATTCAAAGCATGTGGACTAACCTTTGTTTTGTAGCGCTATGAAGGTATGACTTCTTCAACCACCCTTTATTTTTTGTTTTATTTGATTTTATTGATTTTCGACTTTATGCGCGATACCTTAGATTAGGCTTTACCGTATGTGTATATATGTGTTAGATAACTTTTTTAGGTTTTTTTTCTATTTATTTTTATGTATTGCACATTTCCTTTCGTAGTTGGATCCTAGGTATGTTCCTTTATTCCTTATTGCAAATCATTTTGCTCTCTATTTGAACTATGTAGTTTTGTATGCCTTTTTATCGTTAGCAATCTTGCACCCCTTACAACATGCTTTTGAAATGTCTGTATATATATATATATGTGTTTGTGTGTGTATTAGTTGAGGGCATGCTTAGATTAATAATTCGATTAAAAAGGATGTCGAGAGATTGGATGAGAGGGGGTGTCTTAGTCTACTGGGCTCTTTCCTATGTCATTCCGTAATCCCCAAACCTAGAAATCTCTGGTTTCCGAAAGATCAGTTTGCTTTCAAAATAGTTTCTTAATTTTTCCTTTAAAAAAAAGTGGCGACTCGTATTTGAATTTGACAAAATTTAAACATGGTAAGCCTGCGATATCCACAACCTGGCGACTCTGCTGGGAATCGAACCCAGGATATCTGGTTTTGTAGACTAGAAATTTTGATTTTGGGTTCACTGGAGGATTAGACTTTGATATGTACAAAAATATTAGGTCAAAGCAAAACTATGCCACCCCGCCAAGGAGGAGCCAAGTCATCCGGAAAGGGCACTCGCTACATAACCATCCAAGGTCATCCACCCAAGACCGCCAGGTCCGGGCCCATAGCCCCGGGTTATAATATGGGCCTATTCCAAGATATGCGTGGCCCAGGCGAGTTACATTACTTGCCCCACAGGTTTTTAGGCAGTTTCCTATCTCAATTAGAAGACTAATGGAAAGTGCAAGTTGTTTCCTAATCCACTTAGGAAACTCCCATAATTTGTGTTAATCAATCATAATTAGACTGTGCTTCCTAATCATTTTACTTACCCTGTACAAGTGGTCTCTTACACCTATAAAAGGGTCCACTCGCCCCCATTGGAGGCGGTGGCATTCTCGCTTAAAAAAATACCAATACATAACACTCATACGCATATACCCGGCCGGTCACTTGTAGTACCGCTCTTCTTGTTGTTTCACTAAAGGCCGCCGGTGATTTGTTAGTGTAAGTGCTCTGACACACCACGTGGATGTAGGTCTCCTAGTTAACGGGGTCAAATCTCTCTTGGTTACTTCTTACTTTCTCTAACCAAATTTTGGCATCATCAGACTTGAAAGCATTCTTTTAATTAAATTAAATAATTTTTGTGTGCCCGTTGTATTGTATTTGCATATCTCTTCAATTGATTGCACAAAACTACCTTCGAGGCTCAAGGCAACCCAGACGGCTAAGTTATCATAGAGTCGTGTGATCACCCTGTAGATACCCTATTTTTGTCCAACCCATTTTAGAAAAGAAACAAAAAAAGAGATAAAAATTGAAAATTACAAAAAAAAAAAAAAAGAAAAAGAAGAAAATCTCTCAAAAATGATTTAAAAAAAAATGTAGAATGAATTTTGGAAGTCTAAATCACAATTATTGCCAACCTTGGGTTTATTGAAAAATCAAATTTCTAAGTTTCAATTTAGAATGTGGGAAATGTGGGTGGGTCATTTAAATCATCATTTTTGGGTCACAAGAGGACAGATCCCAGACCATTTCAAAAGAAAGTGCATGCTGACACGAGCCGATTACTTTTTGAATCACCCCAATTGGACACCGAATGAAAAAGTTATAGCAAAATTAAAGTCTGATGGGTCAACAAAGTCAACAACTTTGTTTGACCTTGCTACACCAAATAATTTTCATTGTCTCGATTTAGAGGGCGGGTCAACAAAACACATCACACGCCATATACAAAGCACATATATTACTCTTATGCAAATGAAGTGTATGATCACTTCCCTAGTTTTTAGGATGTACCCATGCCTCCTCACTCTACAAATACACACTCTTGAGATCCAAAAATATAGAGAGGAGACCATCTGCTCACCCATTCTCTCTCTAGCCAAGCATTCTCTCCCAACCACGATCAGCTTACTCGGTCGTCACTCTCTCTCACTTGTTCTCTCTACCTTACCTCTCTCTACGAAAGCCAACCACCATCACTACCCATTACGAGCAACACCACCCTCACCCTAATCACCTTCTCCACTCATACGTACCACTCACCACTGAAAACCCAGGCTCACTCTCTCTCTCTTCTACCCCCTCTCTAATCTTACCACCACCATTGGCACCATCTCCATCACCACTAACATCTTTGCCTATCACTCCAGAATCCACCATTACTGCCGCTATGAGACTGTCACCTCCACCCACCACTCCGTCCGCCACTGTTTTTGGCCACTACACTATTTCCCGTCACCATTAAACTGTCGCTGACCATCGCCGACACTCCACCGCTCCAGCAACTCTCTCAGGTAGCTGCCTCTTAGTGCGTGTGCGCTTTACAAGAATGCATAGATATATACGTGCATATATATAAATAATCTCTCTTGAGTCTTTGACTCTAATTTTGAAATAAACAAAAGAAAGGGCAAAAAGAATGAAAAAATAGCATATACATACATACATATGTATCTATGCCTACATGCACACATATATGGGCATATAAGTTTGCAAGTTCGTGTTACTTTGGGAAAAAAGAAAAAAAAAAGAAAAAGAAAGTAAGCAAAATATGTCAGCACACATGTCCATGCATGAAGTGTTGTGCTGGAAAAAAAATACACGTAGATGTGTGCATTCTTGATACAACTTACATGGAATGTCTTAGTCCAAAGGAACAAAATGTGAAAGCAATAAATAATATTTTTGGGTAATAGTCAGCAATAACAAGCTTCTCATTTGTTAAGAAAAGAAAAGAAAAAAAAAGAAACATGTTATTTGTTATTTTGATCAACAAGCAACCAAAAAATGAAAAAAGGTGGCGTGATCATTAGTATTGAGATTTGTGGAGTCAAGGGAGTCATTCGCATGCTTCGGCGGAGCTGCTGCTCGGAAGAGATTATATGGTCCTAGTTCGCTGGGGTCAGATTGCCTGCCAGCCGGCCAGTACTTATAAAGGCATGGCTAGCTTCGAATCAAATAAATGAGATGCTCTTCTTTAGGTGTGATGAGCTACCTGGTTGGACATTCTATCTCATTCAAGATCGATAACTGAAGACAAAAAGAGAATAGAAACTTCTTTTGAAGGTAAGATCAAAGTGGCGGTGAAGTGGCTAGGTTGGCCTGTTGGGCCGTGAGCGCGGTGGGAACGGGGTTCCCAAAAAGCCAGCCCGGGCCGGGTTCAGCATAGAATGAAGGGGACAACCATAATGTTGTGTTGGCAAAGCCAACTTCTTGGGTTGCAGGCGGAGAAAAGCGGACGTGGGGACTCGGGTCGGGGCACAGCGTAACTAAGAGAGCCATTCCATTTAGGGCAAGAAAAAATGGCACGAGCGGTCTGGTGTCCGAGCCGATTGGTCAGACGACGACTACTTCACTTATTAGATTAGTCTTAGCTGCCTATCCCGGAATGGCTATGATGCATCCCACTGAGTTAGGGTGTGTCACACATCTCAAGCTATAACTTTTTGTACCATTTTGGTATGAAAATGTTGTAACTTGGGACCAAAAAAGTTATACCTTTGAAAATTACCTAACTTTTAGAAAAAATCATTGTGAAAAAAAAATAAAGATACTTTTTTTTTACAAGTTGTACAGTATTTCAAAGCTCAAGTACAACTCCAGGGTACATCATAGAGTGTCCACATACAAGCTTTGGTTCATTTACTGTAAAAAACAATAATTATAAAGAAAGTGCAGTATTTCATAACACTTTTCTTTTAATTATTTTACTAATTGGAATAACTTTTGGACATCAAATGCCACGACATCAGCTGCCACCAAAGTTATCTGAACATCTCAAACCCCAAAAACAAGCCAAGGGTTTTAGTAGCTATGTTAACGATTTAAATATCGATATCTCAATTATTATTACCTAAGCGTTTGTTATTTGCGGGCTCAATACCTTGTCGAACATCAATTGCCACCAATAAAAAGACCAGGAGCATTGCCCCATGTATATATAGACATATGTACTTATTTTTCTTTTGCCCACCAGCACATGTCAGAAGTGAGGCACCCATGCTATACATATACTATATTTATTTTTCTTTTGCCCACCGGCACTTGTGAGAAGTGAGGCATCCATACTATACTATATACTTTATCTTTTGCCCACTGGCACTTCTCAGAAGTGAGGCACATGTACTATGTCATTGATAAGTCATTCTGCATGCTTGGATCGGTAGCTTGTTACATCCTTCTTGGTCGTCGTCTGACTTATCAGTCCGCCCTGCTATGTTGAGGCAAGGTTTATTATTCAAATATGTACATTAGGCCAGAGAAGATGCTCTTTTTACTACCTTCTTTGGACTTGGACGATGTTCAGTCTTTCTAGAAAGCAAATGTTAGTAGTCCCCATACTTCTTCTATCCGCTTTTCACAGATTGGGGTATGATCAATTTACCCAAACGAGGACGTTATCGCCCGTTTTACATATTGATTCACTAAGCTGTTGACACGGTCATGTGGTAACCATTTCTGTGATCAACAATGAAGATGGGTGAAGAAGAAATTGGACCTCCTTTCCCTCACCTAGTTGTTATAATGCCAAACCTACCCTATCCCTCATAATGGGACCAAAGGGGACATGCTGATTCCAAGACCTCAAAGTCCCATCATTTTTCAAAATAAAGTCGGGGTTCTACCCCTTTTCAAAATATCTTTTTCAAGATCACATCTCTTTCGAAATTCACTTTCAAAAACCTTTTTCTTTTCAAAGTCTCTTTTCATAATGATCTCTTATCAAAATCTCATTTTTGAAATCCCTATGTCAAATTCAATTTTCAAAATCTCTTTCAAAGAATCTCACTTTGAAAAGTTCTCTTTTCATCTCTTCTACTTTTCAAAACTTCGTGGCCTCGTCCCCCTTTTAAGTCATTATCAGGATTTTCAACCTCTTTTGAGTCAATCCCAAATATCTCTACCACCTTTCCAAATCAATGCCAGGGCCCGGAGCCCTTTCCGGTTCAAAACCCCTTCCCAAATCAATTAGAAGACCCAAAGCCCTTTCCAAATGAACTCGGGTTTCCAATCTTTTCCTGATAAACTCTGGTTTACATATCCATTTCCCGATAAACTTAGGTCTCCAGTCCTCTCCCGATAGACTTGGGATTTCCATATCCATTCCCGATAGACTCGAAATTCCTATCTCTCCAGATAGACTCAGGATTTTCCATATCCATTCTCCCGATAGACTCGAGATAGCCATACCCATTTCCTGATAGACTCGGGTACCCAATATTTTTTTCGATAGACTCGGGATCTTCTCGTAATTTCCTAATTAAGTTAGGGTTCCGTATACATTTTCAAATCACATGGGACCAAGTCCCACACTGTCAAATTAGTTGTGTCACGCCCCGGAGTGGCAAAGTAGGAAAAAATAAATTTCCTGCCTTTGGAGCCGTGGACACGCGACTGGTTAGATATACTCTTGATTGTCCTTGACAGTAGATATTAACAAGAAGTATGATAATATTGGGAATGTATCTAATTCAAACACAACATACTAATATTAAACATTAGCAGTCTTAACAAAACATTTATATTATATACCCACTAAAAGAAACAAAAGAAAATAGTCTAGTGACATCCAGCATCACAAGATCCAACATCAACTAAGTTATTACATCGACATAAAAGATGGTAGTAGACTAAGGATCCTATTCTCAACTAGCGAATCCATAGAGGTCCCCGTAGTAGTCCTCTCCCGAATACCCATCATCATATTGCCATCATTCGTATTTCTGCCATTTTTGTTGGTGCCTCCGGGCTGGGCCTCACCTGCTAATCTTGGCATCGTTCGACATGGATGGTCTAGCGGCATAAAATGCCGTCGGTTTGTATACAAGCTGAGTGAGCATAATTTCTTACTAAGCACCATTAGTAAAAGTTAAGAGAAACACTTAGGTTCATTATTGCTTATACGGCTTATCAATGTCTTATAAGTTATCAAGGAGTTATGATAAACTGAACCACAGTATGAAAATCCAAAGTCAAAATGTTTCATGTCGTACAATTAAAAATAGCTAACAGTAATCTCCACCAAACTCAAATCCATCAGTCCATAACTTTTTTCTCAATTTCGGCATATGCCATTGGTTTATGATAACAGTGCTTTAACAGCCACTTGGTAAGTAACCATTGTGCCTTAACAACCATAAGATCATGATAAAGTACTTTAACAGCCAACTCAGCCAAGATATTCAAGGTCCATGACTTGCTCACGACATGAATATAAAAGTGCCTTAATGGCCACTTGATGAGTAACCATCATGCCTTAACAGTTGCAATATCATGGTGAAGTGCTTTAACAGCCGACTCAATCAAGATACATTCATTTCTAGACCCCAATCTCACAATCATCCACCATCCTTCTTATCACAAGCAGATACCATAACCATATTTACCCATCAACTCCCAAACTGAAATTTGATATTAACACCAATATCCAATAGGATTCCCATGAAATGAAGGATGTTTTGTAGACTCACAACGAATGATTAGATCAAAGTCAATGGAGTTAATCAACGAATAACGTGCATAGAATGATAAAAGAGATGTAACGTTATTTATAAGTTTTGATCTTATAACGCATAAATTATTCCCATTATGAGAGTCATTGCATCATGGAAAATGTTATCGTTACACATCCAAGACTGATACTGAAGTCAATATATATGCATAATTAATAGCTTAGCAAATATCTTAAGTGTGTGTATGTCCATGTGAACATACCAAGTCTAAAATGAAGCAATCACATATATATAATCATAGTCTCAAGAAACATAACAAGAACTAGAAACATAATCAAAATTGGCAAGCTCTAGCACTCAGGAAGCACGAGCGCTCAGGTTCTACAGAAAATATATCCTAAGTTTTATGCACATACATTTATGAAAACTAAGTTAGATCTTCTTGCATGTACATAAAATGTTGCAAAAATAGTTTCCAAGGATATCTAAGTGAGAATCCATACTCACACATGCTTGGGCTATGTTTGGATCATCATAAAAGCTACTAATTCAATAAAAAAGTACTAGATCATGTTTTCATTCCATATATAAGACCTACAATCTCATGTGGATCTCATGCAAGTAAGTACAATCATGTACGGACTGATCCCAAAGGTCTCTAAGTGAGAAGTTATACTCACACAGGCTTAGATGATGCTAGATGATGAAAATAAGAATGTGTGTAGGTGATGAAAGCTTGATCTTGAGCTTCTATGAAATACCAAGTAGGTCTAGAATCCTCTTCTTCTTTTCTTGAGCCTTCAATAATCAGCTCCAGAACCTCATAGTGGACGGAATGTATGTGTTTTAATGCATAAGAGTGGTTGGGTGATGAGATTTAGAGGACATGCAAGTGTTTGTATGAATGAACATGAGGATTTTCTCAAAATCTCTCTCTCTATGCAAGCTCTATTGTTTTTGGTATAAACAGACATGTTAAATACTGAGATTGTGAAGGGTATTTATAGACTTTTGAGTCCCAAGGGTAAAATAGTCATTTTGCTCTTTAAAGAGCTCGAGCGCTCGCATGGCTCGAGCGCTCTGGCTCCTCGAGTTCTCGGGGTTCCTTTTCCAATAAAGTTTCCCTCAAGGTCAAATACATCCATACAACATACATAGACATATAGAATAAACAAAGAACAAAAAAACTGATCTTAGTATATATAATAGAAAGCATTATAAAGAGAAATATAGAAATTCGGGAAAATCGATAAGAAAGAATAGGGGCTGCAAGTTGGGACCAAGTCCCACAATTTCAAATTAGTTGGGACCAAGTCCCATACTTTCAAATCACTTGAGACCAAGTCCCATACTTTCAAATGACTCAAGACCAAGTCTTGTGCCTCTAAATCACTTGGGTCTAAGTCCCACACATCCTCGATTAAAGTTTGAGATTATAACCCAGCTACACCATTCCATTATCTTCCCTAGTCAAATTCTGGGACTTCGTCATCCATCTTCCCTTTTAGGGGGAACTATGTCCGGCCTGATTCATGGTTTAAAGGCCAGGATACGTAGGCAACCCACAGCAGGTTCAGTTGTACCAATAAATCAATACCTTTTTAAATTCAAAATTTTAAATCCACCTCTAATCATCGAGCTAGGATGAATATGGCTCTAGAGCTACTATGCTCCCTTAATTGGTGAAAATCAAGTCAGGCAATCTCATCATCCATTTTTCAAATCAGCTTTCAACCTCTGCCTTCTATTTCAAAACCACCTGACCCCCAGAGACTCTACCTTGTGTCTTAAAACAATTGAGACATGATAGAGAAATCGGGGATATCCTTTTCAAAAATAAAACACCTTCTCGATTAAAATAGCCAGAATGACAAGAAGTAGTGTGGTAACCATTTATAGGGTTGTTCAGGCACTACACCAAAATAACCATTTTCTAATGGACAGTTTTTTAGATTTCTAACGAATATTTCCTTTACAAATATGTAATGAAAATATGCTCTAGAAATCTCAAAAATCCATTGGAAATAGTCAAAAGTTTTCAAAAAATAAAATGCGATGGCTTTTTTGTAAAAAAAAAAACTTAAAATTAAAGATGTAGTGGCAATTTCATAAATAAACAGTACACAAATTAGTTTTTTTCTTTTGAAGGACAACAAAGTAAAAATTTTCCCAAACCTCCCCCACAACATTTCCCCCCTAAACATTTAGCAGAGAGAAAGGAGAAGGGAAGAGGGAAAGGACTCCATCCGTCGTCGCCCGTGCTCGTCGTCTCTAGTGGCTGTCCCCCATTTTTGTCACCACCATCAGCTGCTCGTCATCACCGCCGCCTGGTTGATGCCACGGTCACAGGTACACTCCCACACTCTCTCTCTCTCTCTCTCTCTCTCTCTCTCTCTCTCTCTCTCTCTCTCTCTCTCTCTCTCAATTTTCTTGCAAAATTGCTCACCACACAACATGAAAATGGTCTACTTGGGTTGCACACGATCAAGAGAGTCTCCCTCTTTTCCCCTCCCCCTCCCTACCCAATACCTCTACAAAGATTACAACACACCATCGCGATGATGAAGAAGACCACGATGACAATGAAGACAACTCCAAAGAAGATGACTCGATGAGCTCTGTCTCTTTCTCTCTAGAATCTATGTAAGTGTGTATGTTTTATTCTTTCTTCATATTTTATATTTACTTTTTTAGTTGTGTTAAGAAAATCTTTTGATTTGGGGCTTTTGATTGTATTCAAACAAATTATAGTTAGTTTTTTTCCTAGATTTGAAGGTTTTAATGTTGTAATCAAATAGGTTAAAGTTGGGGTTATTTATAGATTTGGGGGTGTTATTGTTGTTAAAACAAGCTAGAGTTGGGCTTTCTAGATTTGGGGGTTTTGATGTTGAATTCAAACAAGTTAAAGTTAGGGTTATTTCTAGATTTAGGGATTTTGGTATTGTATTCAAATTTGATTAGGGTCTTGACTCTTTGGTGAATCTGATTTAGCCATTTAGGATTTTGATCTGCTCTTAGTTTGAAATCGACCTAATACCAGTTGCTTGTGGATAAGTCTAGAGAGTAGAGACTACTGGGGTTTTGTAATGGTTGCAATAATATAAGTTGGGGTCCTTGTATTAAGACCATTCTGTTAAAGTGTTTGAAATATTAGGACAGCAGCCAAACGGGCGATCGCTAGATCAATCCTCCTATGATCTGGGGTCCACTAGCATGTGAGTTGGCTCGACATTCTGTTGTTCTTATAGCAGCAATATCAACAGCGAGGACTGCAATCTTAGGCACTGCTTACCGCCCCACCACCGAGTGACGGGGGATGTTTCAACTGTGGGAAGCTAGGGCACATCACGAGGAATTACACTATTCCCAAGACCCATCACCGCAATGATTAGTTATGCCATAACTGCAATAGGCCTAGCCACTTGAGCAAGGATTGTCGTGCACCACGAGGAGGATACTATGGAGCACCAGTTTAAGGAAGGACCCCCAAAATAGGTTTCTATCTTCCTGACCACCACTTCTACTGGACCGTTATGCCCTTTGGCCTCAAAACAGCTCCTTTACTTTTCTAAAAAGCCATGGTCAAAATTTTTGAACCAATTCTCTCTTCCTCATTAGTCTACATTGATGACATACTGCTCTTTTCCTCCAATCTAGATTCTCATGCTCTACTCTTGAAAATTTCCATTCTTTGGTCAAACAACTTGGAATATTCTATCCCAAAAGAAAATGGTAACTAGTGTCTCCTCTGTTGACTTTTTGGGTTTGCAAATATCCCAAGGCAAGTATACCTTGCAACCTCACATTGCCAGCCAGCTTGAACATTTCCCAAATTCCAATCAATCAATGAAGTAACTCCAGCAATTTCTTGGGATTATCAACTATATGACAGACTTCATTCCACACCTTGCCAAGCATAGACAGATGCTTTCCTCGCTTCTCAAAAAGAATGCTCCTCCTTGGTCTTCGAAATCTACACAAGCTGTTAGAGCACTAAAATAGGTAGCAAAACTTCCCCCTTTACGTATTCCTTCCACTGGGAATCGAATACTACAAAAAAATTCTTTTGATTTGTATTGGGGAGCAGTTTTAATACAACAAGAAGCAAATGGCACTAGAAGTATTTGTGGAAATAAGAGTGGAGCTTTCACCCCAACAGAGTTACATTACCATTCCACTTTACAAAGAAATCCGAGCCTTCATGAAGGCAATTGAAAAATCCATGTTTCGTCTAATTGGCCACCATTTTCTCATTGAGACAGATCTTATGAGTTTTCCTCAAATGCTCAAATTCAAATAAAAGGCCATCCCTCCTACTCAATTACTTGGATGGGCAAATTGGTTTTCCCAATGGAGTTTTGATGATGTTCATATCAAAGGAAAAAACAACTCCCACTCTAATTTTCTTTGAAGACTCAAAAAGGAAATAAATCCCATATCCACTCCATTTTTCCAACTCATCGGTGCCTTTGAACATGGAGAATCATCTGGCCTTTCTACCACTGCTCAAGATCAGGAAACTCTAGATACCTTAGTCCTAGCCATGCCCATGCATGTACAACATACTCTTTTGGAAAGCACTCTCATCTCCCAAAATACTGAAGCTCTTCACTCTTTCCTCAAACTCGATGTTTCATGATATGGCCTCGATGCTGGACCATTACGACCACAACCGTTCCATCTGTTACATTTTAATCATGTTTTTCAACACAACTTTCATACTGAGGTATACTTACTTTTGGCAAATCTTTACACCATTAGCATTATGTTCAATAAGTGTCTCCTGCTCAGATATTTTGCCCAATGTCAATCACTCTATCCAGAAATCACTAAAGCTTCTTTCCGCCTTGGAAAGTGGTTCTATTTATTTGGAGATTTTTTATATTGGCAAAATCTTTTATGCCAGTCCCCTTGGAAATATTGTGTCATCCTTTTCTCATTCAGGGAATCTTTTGTAACATCCCCACAAGGCAAAACTGTCTTACACAGAATACCCACATCTAGTATTCTCACTGGCTTTGAAAATCTTCTTTCTTTTGAAGATACCACCACCTTCCATTTTCTACAAACTCAGCTTTGCCTTATAAATTAGACTAAACATGAAAGTGTCCCATCAAAACTCCTCCATAAAGATACCAGCACTTGGCACAATATTGGACTGTATCTATTAGAATATTGCCAACTATTTTGTCGTATTCTTGCAGATTTCCATGGTCAATATGGTTGGGACACATCTCATCCAAACCATCCAATGTACCGAGTCCATTTACTAGTTTATCAACTCAAAAACAGAATAGGAACACCTTGGGAACTAGATACATCAGATAGTGACACTGATTAGTTTACTTTTGTAACCATGTGTCATAGTGTATAATAGTCGCCCATGTCTGTACTTTTACTTTTGCTTTTATGATTGCTTTTGCTAAAGCGACACAGTGTAAAATAGTGTGTAATAGTTGCTTGTGTCTGTACTTTTACTTTTGCTTTTATGATTGCTTTTGTTAAAGTGACACAGTATAAAATAGTGTGTAATAGTCGCTTGTGTCTGTACTTTCACTCTATCTTTTTACTGGTTGTTAATTGTCCTTGGCTCTATAAAAGGAGAGATGAGCATCCATTTAAAGGCAGAGGTTTGGAGGTTTGCGAATGAGGTTTGTTTAAAGTTGTTGAAATTTGATCCTATAACTTCTTCGTGTTTTTTACCTTCTTTGTGTTTCCATTCTAGTATCCACTAGGAGTGGCACACCCATAACACTAGCTCATGATAGGATCATCAACAGCATAAAAAGCATGCATAAAACCCACTAAGGCTGGCAAAATACACCACAGTCATATTAGGATCACAACAGGACTCAATACACAGCCAATATCACATCCATGCATTGCATATCATCCTCATAGCATCCGTCTGCCTTGTTGTGCATATGTTATTTGTTCCTTTGTGCCCCGAACTATGTCCTGGTTTGATTCCCTTTGGGATACGTAGGTAGCTCACGTAGAGCGTGACCATCACTGACCTCAGCATCATGTTTTTCATCAATGCATCTTTGCAATGCTTTTTATCCTAAATTTGCAGCCTCCAAATGACCTGTCTCTTCAAAGCTTTGGCACTCGCTTGCAACATGCGTTGCCTCACAAGTGCATGCCAAAGAGGGGCAAACTGTAGACACCCCATTTTGTCAGCTACAGATTTAGGAGACCCATAGCTACAGATTCAGCTACAGATCGTACATAAGAAGATGAAAATAGCTCAGACCCGACATAAGAGTTATGATGACAAGCGACGCAAAGAGTTGGAGTTCGCAGTTTGAGATCACGTGCTGCTCAAGGATTCACCTATTCGAGGTATTGTTCGCTTTGGACAGAAGAGAGGCAAGCTATCACCAGGATTTATCTGACCATTCAAAATTTTAGAGCGTGTTGGAAAGGTTGCTTATCGACTCGCATTGCCGCTTAAGATGTCAAGAGTGCACAACATATTCGACATTAGTAAGCTACAGAAGTGTATTCACAACCCAACTCATGAGATCAACTTTGAGGATATTGAAGTGAATGACAATGTTACATTCAATGATGGACCAGTATGGATCCTAGATCGAGGGATCAAGAAGCTCAGGAATAAGGAGATCCCATTAGTAATGATCCAGTAGAAGTAGTATGATGAAGGAGAAGCTTTATGAAAGCTAGAGTCGGAGATGAGAGAGAAGTTTTCATTTTTGTTTCAGACCTTATTTGTTTCTAATTTTGAGGACGAAATCTTTTAATGAGTGTTGGATGATGTAATACCCGATATTTTTGTATATACTTCCCTTGACCATATTGTAAGTTTCACTTTCAATTAATCAAAGTCATTTCAAGTGATCGAGAATTTCTTTCTTCAATCGATCGAACCCTGTTCAATCGATCGAAACTCTACCAACATGAATTTATTATATTTTCCCCACTTCAATCGATCAAACCCCTTTCAATCGATCAAAATTTTTCGATCTGCTTTCAGGCGATCAAAATATCTTCGATCGATTGAACGTGTCTGCAAATCTTATCCCAGTTTTGTGCTTTGGAATACCACCTGCCCCTTACCTTTCCCCATATATGTACATGTATTTCGTGTGTGGGAGTTGGTTATTGAAACCAAGAGTTAAGAAAGAGAGTGTGTGTGTTTATATTTATACATACACATCCATATATATATACACACATATCTATATATATACTCTGTAAGAGAGAGAAAGAGAGAGAGAGAGAAGAGAGAGAGAGAGAGAGAGAGAGAGAGAGAGAGAAAGGGAGAAGTAGACCGAGAAGGAGAAGAAGAAGAAGATCAGAGATAGAGAGAGAACAGAGGTAGAGGCACAGAGGAGGAGGAGGAACCATTGCAGCAGCTCAGAGCCCAAGCCTCGCCAAACACGCCCTTACGATGTTCGGTGAGTTCTAAACTCACTTGCTACATTTAATATGATGTTTTATGAGTTTTGGACGTAAATAAATAGACCCAAACATGCCCTAATGCCTCTGGATGCTCACTCTTTAGAAACTCTAGAGAAGATGACTCTCGAGCAATTGAACTGAGTTCAATCGATCAAAAGTTCAATCGATTGCTTGAACATTATTTTTCTCAATCGATTGAAATGGTTTCAATCGATCGAACTTTACAGAACATGGTTAATCCTCTTGTTTAGTATGTTAAGGGTTCGATTGTCCTATTCTCGATTCGGACTTCTATTATGCGATTATGGGTTGATCAGGGATAATGTGACAACACAGACATGTATGATTAAGAATAATGGATTAACGTGATAACTTTAGATACTATGCATTTTATGGATGAGTTTGATATCTGCTCATTTGAATTAGAATAGTCAGGCCACAATGGGGCTATTATGTAATCGTTAGTGGTATACCGATAGGTAGGTTTGCTAATTCCTGGGATGATTATGGGAGAAATTGTTTACCAAATGCGGTAGACAGACGAAGGTGTCTATGACTTATGGTGGCTAAGTAAACAAGTATTCTCAAACGCGGTAGATGACCTCTACGACTTGCGCTGTTATTCAGTATAAAGTATCTATGACTTGAGATGGCTAAGAATACGTAGCTGACGATATTTTGTGGAAATAAAAATTATGTGTCGATCCTTGAAGTATTAAATCCCTGACTTGCGGTGGACTGTGCATATGTCCTTAAAAGTGGGTGACTGACTGACTTATTATCTATGACTTGCGGTGTACGCAAATGACCTCTATGACTTACAGTGTTACATAGTAGATGGTATCTATGACTCGCGATGACGCGGTAGACATCATTGGTGTATCTAGGAGTTTTACAATCAAGTATGTCCCAAGGGTCAGTATGTTCTGAGTTTGTTATTAACAAGAAAAAAAGGGTTAAGTAATAAAATTGGGATGATAAAGAGAAAGACATTATTGTAACACTATATCTTAGACACTTCCATAACTTCTTGTTACATTATATCATTGGTACCCTATGAGTTTCTATTCACTCAACTCTCAGTAAGCTGACGGTCGTTATTACCTAGACATTCCCCGTCCAGATTACCCTGCCCCTCTTAATGCAGGTGATGATGCGTATGACGACGGCTACTACCTAGAAGGGGATTATACTGCGGGTGGCCACACTGATAAGGTTATGTCGGGGAAGACTACTACGTTGATTACTACCCTCACGCTAACTAGAGATGAAGAAAGTATATCTAATTTATATTCTATTATTCCTGTTGAACTTTTGTAACGGGTACTAGGGCATATATGTCTCTAGACCTGTTAGGTTCCTGAGGACCACTCTGATGGTTGCAATAGATACAACTATTAGTATATATTCAGTTTGGTTACTGTTCCTATTTATTTTGGTTCGACTAGCATTGTGTGGTATGGATAATTAGTGACTTTCATCCGTCATTCTATATGGACCCAAAAAAGAAATTTATTTTTATCTATTTTTGTTGCTCCGATGCGTGATATGGAGATAAATATCTCATCCAAGAACCCTGAATCTGGAAAGGAGACGTCTACCTCATCTAGGAATATACAACCCCCAAGAAAGCCACCGAAGAACAGCTTGGACCTTCGACAACTCTGAGGCAAGTTGGCCTTAATGGACTAACAAATAATGGTTCGGGTCATAATGACCGAACCCAAGCTCAAAACTACTCTAGAGCTTGTTTTGTAGCAACCAAGAAACACGTTGGGGTTAGGTAGGGCCAAACAAGAGTTTTGGCCACACAGGAACCAAGTGTAATAGGCCGTGTTATCCCCTGTGGTAAACCTGCCAGCCCCCAGGATAAACAGCGATAGGAATCAACTAGTTGAGGTCATTCACGAGGAATATTGCCCTCTTTATGAGATAATTGGTCGGCCAATGTATCATCGGCCATATCCGATGTATATTGATCAAGTTGAATTCCCCATAAACTAAGATGCCAAGTTTTTTCTCTTCTATGGGGAAAGTGAGAAGCCTACCTTAGAACACATTGGCCAGTCCACGGTGCAATGTGATCATGTGGGGGGTAGTGAACCATTAAAAATCAGACTATTCCCTAACTCATTAATAGGAATAGCATTCACCTAGTATGCCAATTTACCCAACAATTCGGTAGTCAATTGAAAACAGATGGAAGAACTGTTCATGGGCAATTCTATCGAACAGAACCTGAAACATCCATGGCTGACTTATCCAAAATGCACCAGTTATCAGGAGAATCAATTGAAATGTATATCGGCCGATTCTAAAAGGCCAAATATCGGTGTTGAATCACTGTCCCTGAGAGCGAATTCGTGAAGTTAGCTACTGAAGGATTAAACTTTGAATTTCGAAAAAAGTTTGACGAAATGGAGTTTATAGACTTGTTTGAATTAGCCTCTAGGGTAGCTTGATATGAGAGCATTTCAATCGACAAACAGGAAATGAGAAATTTGTCAAAGGGCACGTATTGTAAAGACCAAAATTATGAAGCACATATCACTGAATGTGACTTCGATTTGGGAGAGGTAGATTGGCAGAGGTAATAGTCAAACGTTTGAGGTCGGGAAAGTCTATACTTTTGATTTAACAAAAGCATCCTTGTTCTCCGATGCCTTATTAGCTAAAAAGGTGTCACACCCCAGAGTAGCAAAAATTAGAGGGAAATAAAATTTTCCTTTCTAGATCCGTGAGCCATGACTAGTTACATAAGACTGACCTATTTGTACAAGCATTCTAACATAGATATATCAGAGTAAGAAATTTCAAAATGTCTAATGCTATTCATGGGGGAACTTTAAGTGTTTTACTACTTAGGCTATTACAGAAGTTCCAAAGTGAAACCACAAAAGATATGGTTGGGCGATTGACGACACTTAAATTATTACATCAAAAAAAAGATAGTTTCTTAAAACATAAAGGAAATCTTATTGCGGTAATAGGCTAGGATCTTCTTTCTAGCTGGCATACCCATGCCCTTCATCAGCATACACTTCTAAAAAGTATTCCTCAGGGTAACCTTCCTAATAGTCCCCTTCTCGAGGATTGAGATACTCCACTTCATAGTTACCTTGATGTTTTGTTCATTGTAAACTAGAAGTAATATGTCCAGAGCAGGAAGAACCGTTAGCTTTTGAAGCTAAGTGAGTTCGTCTAACCGATCATTCCTAATACAAGCAATAGTATAAAAATACGACGAATATCTTGAACTAAGGATTTAATAAGCATATGACATGATAGTATAAATAAAACAGTGATGAAAAAATGCAGTATCGACATATTCGACTTTACTCAGACAACATTACTGACTCATGTGACTTTTACATTACCAGTGTAAGGTCGTTAGTTAGAGTAGAATGATTACGTTGCTATCGTCGCCTAGTAGGGCCCCATAGCAGTTTTGGTTTTCAAAAGGTGAAATCACTTTACTCCTAGGTCCTCGTGACCTTGCTTGGAGAAGAGAATGGTTAAATTGCTATCGTCGCCTAACAGGGCCCCATAGCATTTCAAGTAGTAACCATTGTATTCAATACCTAGATGGATATTTTGCTATCGTCGCCTAGCAGGGCCTTTATAGCGTATAAGCCATCAACTCATGCTTTACTCCATGAATTCAAATGGGTACGTTTGCTATCGTTGCCTAGCAGGGCCTCTATAGCATTTATCGTTGTTCCCATTGATTTGACTGAACAACTCGAACCTTCGCGGTTCACTCAAATATGCATGGTAATGACACTGGGTTAATCTCCTCGACTAACCATGTAGACGTCAATATTGACATCGTGACTCGATTGCATCTATATGAGTGTTCATGTGGTTATATAATCGTAGAACGTAATGAATATGATTAATAATAATTACAAATTAAGCATGGGGTATGGTAATCTAGCCATGCGTTCATCATAAAAATAGTAACTCGTAATGTTCACATATATAATACTCATCAGATATGTCCACACAGGACACTTTGGATATTTTCTTAACACACAAAAAGTAATTCTATAATACACCAAGTGAGTCAGGATGGCTCACCTTGATGAGAGTTTGTAAGAATGAGTGTAGCTTCAATCCCTAAATCTAGACATCATTCTAAGTCTAATGCCATTGACTCGAATCGGAGTCCACCATATGGAAGACTGGATTTTCCATATTATTATGGGCCCTAAAGACAAGCAGTATTTTTTACCTTGTCAAAAGGTCACCAAACATAAGGAGAACATTCTAAACATTATTCTAAGACTCTGTGAACTGACCACGCATTTTTCTGAGCTACGATTTATTTATTACGAACTATTGAAGTCTTAACCATCTAATAATAGCCTTAGGAACACCCTATTTATAAGATATATTTGGAGGACGATATTTGGTCCTTATAAATATTTTTATTAAATTCTAGGCCTTAAAATAGTCTAGTGGTATTTTTCTCATAATTTTCGGATTTCGTTTGACATTTAAATTAATTAAAGTACGTCCAAATGGGCCCTTTATAAAAAATTAAGTAATATTAAAATACTAAAGTTTGGATGTTATAACTAATAATTTATAAAACAAAGGCATTAGGGCTTAGGGAAAGTTGATATAATTCCCTTACATTTTAAACTGGTCATTGGATACTTACTACCTAATTGTTTTAAATTTATAACTAATTCTTATAATTAATTAGGCTAATTAACAATAAGTATAATATATAATTAGTACTCATTTTATACTAAAATATTATAATATTTATTTAATATAATATTTCATATTATTAAAAACCTAGTCTTGATATTTAAAACTAATTAAAAATAGTTTAAAAACCATTTATGTTTATCAAAAATTATTTATTGAAGTACTCTAATATTATTGTTCATTTAAAACAAGTACATAATCAATAATATATATATAATTTACAATTTCAGAATATCAAAATGTTAAGTTTTAATATTTTAGAATTTTAAATAACACAAAAACTATTCTTTCATATTTTTAAAACAATTTCAAACACATAAAATCTCTTTATAAATAAAACTAACTCATTTAAACTAATTATAAATAAATTTTAGGACCCGCGGGTCAGGCATGGATTTGGCCCAAACCCATGGGTTATCCATTTATGCTAACTACATGATCCAACTTAAACGACCCGACCCGACCCACTATAAATTTAATATAACCCAAACCATTTCCCATTTACACAAACAATCAAACCCATACCCAAACCATACCCGACTCGAGTGTTATGACCCAAGAAGAAAAAAAACATTTCTTCTCCGGTCATCCCCGTCACCGCCAACACTGCCCGTTTTCGCCAGAAAATTTTGAGGGATCATAACTCCTTCGTTTCTCCATGTAAATCCCTCTAACCAACGCCATTTTGACTGGTTAGATCTCCTCTACCACATAGTACGAGCCCAAGTCCGAGTTTATTCATTTAAGTTCCCTATGATCACATTATTCTTTTTGGGTTTATAAGGAATAGTGTTGTGCATGGCCGACCAAATAGGTCCCAATCCAAAATCTAATTAAGGGGGGGGGGGGGTATGTGGGGTTTCCTAAGTATTAGTTTTGTATAATAAAAAAGGGGTTTGGGTTACGTTTCAAAAATCGAGTTCCGACAAGGGAGCTTCGATGGTCACTGGAGCTCACAGAGAGCCTTAAGCTCTGTTTGGTTCATGCATAGGGGTCTCCGGGAGTGAGTGTGTGTGTGGTGTAGCAAAAATAAAAATGCAAATAGTGTGGGATTATACCTCTGGGAGTCTCAGGGTCCTCTTTCTTCTTCTTTTCTGTCTCCGGTCAGTCTTTCTCTCTCCTCCCTTCTCTGCGTCTCCTTCTTCTTCACTCTTCTTCTTCTTACAGCTGGGTTGTGTGAGTGTGCGTGTGTGTAGAGAATGGATGGAGAGGGAGCAGTGGGGGTAAGTGTGTGTTTGGTTTTGATCTCTAACTCCCTCGGTTGTCTTCTCCTTATGCATACACAATACATACTTATACATAAACACATATATCCACACATATACACTTGCAGATTGCATAATCTTTGAGGATAAATTTGAGGGAGATTAAAAGTGATTGAGGGAAGCATACCTTGGGAGGGGCCGGCGGTTGAGGAGGGGGGTTTAAACCCGATGGGTAGAGGGGGTGATGAGGTGGTAGTCTAGTGGTTAAGGGGGTGTTTGTGAAATGGGTTTTGTTCATTAGATATTAGGTAGTTTGGGTTGTAAAATCACTATCTAGGGTAAGTACTCTCATTTCCATAAATATAGGATTGGTCGTCGCTTGAGAATATGTGCCATATAGTCTAAATTAACACAAATTTTACGGTTCCACGTGACTAGTCAGTCCGGGTTCGTAACTTACAGTTTAAGTTATTAATATAATAATACATATTATTCATATAGACATTAGAAAATACGTGCTTACAATATAGGGGCTTGTTTTATTAACTAAAATTTTTACGGATATTACATCATCCAACACCTATTAAAGATTCCATCCCCGGAATCAGAGCTAGCTATACATTGAAAAGGTAAGGAAACTCCTCACGCATTTCTGATTCTAACTCCCAAGAAGCCTCGCGCTCATCATGATGTTTCCACTGGACTTTTACTAAAGGGATCTCCTTAATCCTCAGCTTCTTAGTTCCTCATCCCATAATCTTCACCGGTTCTTCGCTATATGTTACATTGTCGTTTACTTTGATATCTGTGAAGTTGATCTCATGAGACGGGTCATGTATAACTTTCTTGAGCATGCTAATATGAAAGACATTATGCACTCCTGACATCTTGGCTGGCAGTGCAAGTCTGTAGGCAACTTTTCTCACTTGTTCCAAAATTTTGAATGGTCCGATGTAACGTGTTGAAAGCTTTCCTCTCTTTTGTCCAAATTTGATAACTCCTCATACGAGTGATACTTTTAGGAATACATGGTCTCCAACACTGAATTTCAAGTCCTTTCGATGTTTATCAGCATAGCTTTTCTGTCAGCACTGTGATATTTTCATCTTTTCTCTGACGATATTGATCTTCTCATTCGTTTCTCGAACCATCTCTGGTCCTAATAGTTTGTCATCTCCAACTTCTGCCCAGTACAAGGGAAATCGACATGGTCTTCCATATAAAGCTTCAAATGGTACCATCCCTATACTTGAATGGTAGTTGTTATATGCGAACTCTGTCCACGGTAGGTTCTTTTCCCATGAACTTTCAAAATCTATCGCATAGGCTCGGAGCATGTGGGGTTTCCTAAGGATTAGTTTTGTATAATAAAAAAGGGGTTTGGGTTACGTTTCAAAAATCGAGTTCCGACAAGGGAGCTTCGATGGTCACTGGAGCTCACAGAGAGCCTTAAGCTCTGTTTGGTTCATGCATAGGGGTCTCCGGGAGTGAGTGTGTGTGTGGTGTAGCAAAAATAAAAATGCAAATAGTGTGGGATTATACCTCTGGGAGTCTCAGGGTCCTCTTTCTTCTTCTTTTCTGTCTCCGGTCAGTCTTTCTCTCTCCTCCCTTCTCTGCGTCTCCTTCTTCTTCACTCTTCTTCTTCTTACAGCTGGGTTGTGTGAGTGTGCGTGTGTGTAGAGAATGGATGGAGAGGGAGCAGTGGGGGTAAGTGTGTGTTTGGTTTTGATCTCTAACTCCCTCGGTTGTCTTCTCCTTATGCATACACAATACATACTTATACATAAACACATATATCCACACATATACACTTGCAGATTGCATAATCTTTGAGGATAAATTTGAGGGAGATTAAAAGTGATTGAGGGAAGCATACCTTGGGAGGGGCCGGCGGTTGAGGAGGGGGGTTTAAACCCGATGGGTAGAGGGGGTGATGAGGTGGTAGTCTAGTGATTAAGGGGGTGTTTGTGAAATGGGTTTTGTTCATTAGATATTAGGTAGTTTGGGTTGTAAAATCACTATCTAAGGTAAGTACTCTCATTTCCATAAATATAGGATTGGTCGTCGCTTGAGAATATGTGCCATATAGTCTAAATTAACACAAATTTTACGGTTCCACGTGACTAGTCAGTCTGGGTTCGTAACTTACAGTCTAAGTTATTAATATAATAATACATATTATTTATATAGACATTAGAAAATACGTGCTTACAATATAGGGGCTTGTTTTATTAACTAAAATTTTTACGGATATTACATCATCCAACACCTATTAAAGATTCCATCCCCGGAATCAGAGCTAGCTATACATTGAAAAGGTAAGGAAACTCCTCACGCATTTCTGATTCTAACTCCCAAGAAGCCTCGCGCTCATCATGATGTTTCCACTGGACTTTTACTAAAGGGATCTCCTTAATCCTCAGCTTCTTAGTTCCTCATCCCATAATCTTCACCGGTTCTTCGCTATATGTTACATTGTCGTTTACTTTGATATCTGTGAAGTTGATCTCATGAGACGGGTCATGTATAACTTTCTTGAGCATGCTAATATGAAAGACATTATGCACTCCTGACATCTTGGCTGGCAGTGCAAGTCTGTAGGCAACTTTTCTCACTCGTTCCAAAATTTTGAATGGTCCGATGTAACGTGTTGAAAGCTTTCCTCTCTTTTGTCCAAATTTGATAACTCCTCATACGAGTGATACTTTTAGGAATACATGGTCTCCAACACTGAATTTCAAGTCCTTTCGATGTTTATCAGCATAGCTTTTCTGTCAGCACTGTGATATTTTCATCTTTTCTCTGACGATATTGATCTTCTCATTCGTTTCTCGAACCATCTCTGGTCCTAATAGTTTGTCATCTCCAACTTCTGCCCAGTACAAGGGAGATCGACATGGTCTTCCATATAAAGCTTCAAATGGTACCATCCCTATACTTGAATGGTAGCTGTTGTTATATGCGAACTCTGTCCACGGTAGGTTCTTTTCCCATGAACTTTCAAAATCTATCGCATAGGCTCGGAGCATGTCCTCCATTACTTAATTGACTCTCTCAGTCTATTTGTCAATTTGAGGGTGAAATGCTGAACTTAACTTCAACGAAGTTCCTAGTGCTATTTGAAAGCTTTCCCAAAATCCTGACATGAAACGTGAATCGCGGTCTGACACGATTGACACGGGTACTCCGTGTAGTCAAACAACTTGTTATATGTACATTATGCTCAGTTTTACAACCGGGTAAGTCATTTTATAAGCGATGAAATTAGATGATTTGGTGAGTGGATCCACGATCACCCAAACAGCGTCTTGATTCTGTTGTGATCTTGGCATTCCTATAATGAAATCCATCGTTATGTTCTCCCATTTCCATCCGGGAACTGGTAGTGGTTACAACAATCCTCCTGGTTTCTGATATTTGACTTTGAGTTGTTTGCAGATCATGCACTTAGATACATAATCCGCTACTTTTCTCTTCATTCCATCCTACTAGAAGTTTCACTTTAAATCCTTATACATTTTTGTCCCTCCAGGATGAACAGTCATCCTTGACTTATGTGATTCATCCAATATATCTTTCCTCAGCTTGTCCTCATGGGGTATACAAAGTCGATTGCGATATCTAAATCCTCCATCTACTCCTATATTCCATTCGGTGAGGTCCTTTACTGAGTGACGAAGTCCTTCATCCTTCCTTTGAGCTTCAAGGATACGACTTATGAGTGTTGGTTGCACTACTAGACATCCAAAGAGTCATCCTTCACTTGACTCGGTGGCATGAGAGTCAAATTCTGTTAAGATCTCCAATGCTTCCCATTCTCTAACCATGAGAGAGGATACGATGAGTTTGCTGGGTTTCTAGCTTAGGGCGTCAGCAATAATGTTTTCTTTACCAGGGTGGTATTGCAGGGTAAAATTGTAGTCCTTTAACAATTTCATCCAACGTTGCTGCCTCATATTTGACTCCTTCTGGGAGAACAAGTACCTCAGGCTCTTGTGATCCGAAAAAAGATCAAACTATTCTCCGTAGAGGTAGTGTATCCAAATCTTGAGCGTAAAGACGATTGTAGCTAGCTCGAGATCGTGCGTGGGATAGTTGAGCTCATGTGATTTTAGCTGTCATGATCCATACGCTATCACTCTTCTATCTTGCATAAGCATACATCCAAGTACTTGGTGTAATGCATCACTGTACATGGTGAATTGTTCACCGCTCTTCAGTATTGCAAGCACTGGCGTCATGGTTAATCTCTTCTTTAACTCTTGGAATGCGCATTCATGCTTATCGTTCCATTCATACTTCAAGTCCTTTTTAATTAATTTGGTAAGAGGGGCTGCGATCTTAGAGAATCCTTCCATGAATCTCCGGTAGTATCCAGTTAGACCAAGAAAACTTCTAACTTCCGTTACTATGGTTAGTCTATTCCAATCCAAGACAGCGTTGATCTTTGATGAATCCACTCCTATTCCTTCCTGTGAGACACGCGTCCTACATTTTTGACTTCCTTTAGCCAGAACTCGTACTTGCTATACTTCGCATACAAGTGATTGTCTCATAAAGTCTAAAGCGTCATCATCACATGTCCTTCGTGTTCTGCCTCTGTCTTAGAGTATATAAGGATGTCATCTATGAACACGATGATAATTAATCTAGGTAAGGCATAAAGATCCTATTCATTAAGTCCATAAATACCACTGGGGCATTGGTCAATCCAAACGGCATAACCAGGAATTCATTGTGTCCATATCTAGTTCAGAAGGTTGTATTGGATACATCCTTAGGTCGAACGAGCAGTTGATGGTATCTAGATCATTGATCTATCTAGATCATAGATCTATTTTTGATATTGGTGAGGTTCCAGGTATCAACTCGATACAGAAATCGATATCTCTCTTGGGTGGTAGTCCTTTAGCTTCTTGTAAAAATATGTTCAAAATCTCAGATTATGAGGATGTGAGCTATAGGAATTCATCACTCGTGGTTCCAAGGGTGGCTAGATAGTTGGTGAGGAAAACATCGCACGAGGGATTGTACTTAAAATTAAAAGGTTTGCCTTCGGGTACTAAAAAGGTTATAGACTTGCTGGCCCAATCTAGCTTAGCGTGATATTTTGCGAGCCATTCAATTCCTAAAATCACGTCGAATTCCTTCATCCACAAAACTATCAAATCAGCGGGGAGATTATGATCTTTCAAGTGTAGAGGGCAGTCCTTGCATACTTTTCCCAACTTAACACTCACTCCTTGGGGTGATGTAGTATTCAGAGCTATGTCCATCATTTGAGGTACTAAGCCTAAGTGTTGCATGATTCTAATTGCGATAAATGAGTTTAATGCGCCAGTATCGAACAAAGCTTTTACTTGACTGTTAAAAAAGGTTAGAGTACCTTCCAGATTCTGTTTCTCCTCATCATCAAATCCTGCCTCTTCAGGGATAATAGCATTGAGGTGAGTTTGTCCTTGTGCAGCTCCTCCATAGTAAATGCCTCGGGGTGCTCTACAATCCTTAGCCATATGTCCTTTCTTGTTACAGTTAAAGCAGACCACATGTGGGTGACTATTCCTCTTCAGTGCATGACAATCTTTGGACATGTGTCCAGGGATTCTGCAGTTGAAGCAGACTCCGCGGTTACATTTGTGGTTCCTAATTGTATTTGGGGTGGAGTCAGTTTTAATGACACAGCTGGTTTATTACGGAAGGGAGCTGTATGTAGCTTCTTTTCACCATTCTAGTTTCTCTTGTATCCTTGCTTAATTATGAGCCGGAGCTTGTCTCGGTCCTTGATTGAATCTCAGAGGGGGTGGTCAGTTTACAAAGCACTTCTATTCGCGACTGGTGATTTCTTCGAAGACATGAGTCATTCCGACTAGAGCTTTGAACGTTTGGTTCAGGTGGCCATACGTCAGCTTTTACAGGGGTAGGGAAAGTCCCAGGTGATACTTCTGGTTCTTCTTCTCTGGGGTATCAATCATGTGATGTGCAAATCGAGAAAGAAGCTCAAACTGCACTGTGTACTCTCGTACAGTCTGATTGCTTGGACCAGGTCAATAAATTTTTTCTCCTTTTTGTTCCTTTCTGTCTAGGGGAAGTAGTTTTCCAGAAACAATTCTTTGAGCGCCGCCCATGTCATCATTTTGCGGCTCTTCCTAGCGTTTCTTTCTCTGACTTCCACCAGTCAGTTGTAGCATAAGTCAATTGATAAGTAGCCAATCAACATTTCTCAACTTCGGAGCATCCCAGGGTATCAAAGATAATGATCCATGTAGCCACTATTTTGATTCCCATGTTTCAGTCATCCCATTGAATTATCTGGACCCATTATACAACGATCCTCTTGTGGTCTAGGTGGAACTACGGGATTGTTGTTACCATTGTTGTTGTTGGGACTGTGGTTATTTTCAATGTGTTCTAGGCATTGTAAGAATGCACCAAACATGCCAGTAGGGTCCATTCCAGCAGGAATAGATTCCGGTGCTCCTCCAGTAGGGTTTAGGCGTCCTATGCATTGATTCCTTCTTAGTTTATCTGCCATTGGTTGCCTAGTTTACCTACAAAAGTATTATACTTAGAACTTGCATGTAAGGTTTATCTGGGTTCGATGAATATGTCTATAAAATAAATTAGCAACAATACAAGCATGGAGACAAGTTTGGTACTAAAATATATTTTTCATTTACAATAAGGATAATGTTTACATAGTTAAAGCCTTTCTAGAATACATGAGTACAAAAGTGTGGATATTACCCTATTATATGTATTCTTTCAACAAAAGGGGTCTTTAGCCCAAGTCAACTTAGTATAATTAAAGTAAACAACTAATATGTAATATTAGATCATCTCGACTAGTCATCTAGGTCTAAATCATATATCATCTCGACTTGGTTAACCCAAGTCTTAATCCTCGATATCAACATCACCCTCGTCACCTTCTTTATCGTCATTGTCTGCGGGCATTTCTACTATGGTTCATTCCACAAGCTGAAGGGGTACCACCTGCTCAGGTTCTTCTTCAGCGTTCTCTTCTTCAGGATCTTCCTCTGGATCATCCTCCTCGTCATCTTCTTCCTCAAAATACATGCCCGGTTCATCATCGGACATTTCTGCATTGTTAGGGTTAGCAGCAAGTTCTACCACTGGGGGTGCCACTTCTGTAGGGGCATTCTCATTAGGTGGCCAGACAAGGTGGTCTTTTGGGTAGAGGGAGGGTTCTTGCAGTATCTAGTTTACTAGTGGTTGGAAGACAGTGTCATCTATTACTAACCTCCTTATCTCTCTTTGCATCAACCCTTGGGTATATGTGGTATGAATGGCTTTAGCTCAAAGTCGGTGAGGGTCAGAGATATGGTATACATAATACTGGACTCTCAATCGCCTCGGAGGCGTTGATAGACTTTTAGTTTTACATTCTCGATATATCCTTCCGGTCGGCAGGTTCGATGCCATTGGGGTAATCACATGTCCTCTAAATTCATCATTAATATAGTAGCCTGGTTCTCGAGATTGCGTTCGATGCATAGGCACTCCTTGGAATGGAGGGGGTTGTTGAAGAAGTACGGAAGGCGGTAGGGGCATCCGATAGGCACTAGTATACATCCTTTGAAAGTCCTCAGGATCTTTGAGTAGCTTAACTATCTCATCATGGACTTTCTTGATGATCTTAGCATCGTAGATAGCTTCTAGACGTAGGGTGTCAAGGTTATGAATATTACTCTTATTCATATCGATCCATAGGTTTCTCTTTCTCCATCTCTAGCAAGTTGCCGGATTTAGTGATGATATACATCTGGGTTTACTGGCACTACACAGTCGGGAAATATTAGACGGCCTCAAAAGTCATCTGGGACATAGGTGGGTTCCATGTTACCTGTTTCATCAAAAGAACTATCTTAATAAGGTACTAGTTTGAAGTATCTTAAGGTTTATCACTTAGAAATTAACCTGTTAACTTATCAAATCATAATGAGGAATAATACAAATATGGATAGTCAGAAAGTAATAGATAGGTTTTCATTCATAAGAAATATATTACATAAGAGGAATTAAAATACTATTATATGTAATTCCGCAAAATGTGGGATTATAATCCCAATACAACATCAATGAATAGATAACTAACTTGAACGTTCTAATCTTCTAGTTGTGGGAATTCTCTTGAAGCTTCAATCTCTTTTGAGGGTGTCCATGACATCCATGTTTCTTTATCTCATCCTATTGCCCAGTGGGGATCATACAAGTACAATGTTCCATTTTCCCGAGATCCTCTTCAGCTAGGTCTATTTCCATTTCTTCATCATCTGAACTATCCATTGGGTTGGCAGGGATCTCTAGAGGTATCATTTTAGGGTGTGGTTCTTCCTGGTCAATTGTGGGGAGGTTATTAGAAGTGTAAGAGGTCTCATGCATCTCAATAGGCCCAACGTGTAGTGTTATGACCCTAATATGAGCAGTCTTAGGGATATGTTTGCCAAGCGAAAAACATTTTGTCCATCTTCCTATCTTCTCATGAGCACTATGCCTGATGGCGGCATCAATACGAACTAGGCCGGCCTTGGGAAGTGACTTTCTTGTACTTAGAGATTCGATGTTCTTCACTTTTAGCTTTAGTCTTCTTTTGGTTCTCCATACTACCTGTTTTAGAAGAAAACTATTTTAGTATCGGTTACTATCCCTAAAGTATTTTAGGTTTCTTAACTTAAGAGTGTTGGAAAGTCAACGAGCACAACTAAACCTAGTGCTCGGATACCAAAAATCCTGTCACGCCCCGGAGTAGCGAAAAATTAGAGGGAAATAAAATTTTTCTTTCTGGATCCGTGAGACATGACTACATAAGACTGACCTGTCCTCATAAGCATTCTAACATGGATAAATCAGAGTAAGAAATTTCAAAACGTCTAATGGTATTCATGGTGGAACTTTAAGTGTTTTGCTACTTAGGCTATTACAAAAGTTCCAAATGAAAACCACAAAAGATTAGGTTGGGCAATCGACGCCACTTAAATTATTACATCAAACATAAGATAATTTCTTAAAACATAAAGGAAATCTTAATGTAGTATTGGTCAGTATCTTCTTTCTAGCTGACATACCCATGCCCTTCATCAGAATACTCTTTTGAAAATTCTTCCTCAAGGTAACCTTCCTGATAGTCCCCTTCTTGAGGATCGAGATATTCCTTTTCATAGTTACCTTAATGATTTTCTTCATTATAACCTAGGCGTAATATGTCAAGAGCAGGAAGAGCCGTTAGCTTTTGAAGCTGGTGAGTTCGTCTAACTGATCACTCCTAATATAAGCAATAGTATACAAGTACAATGAATATCTTGAACTAAGCATTTAATAAGTCTATGATATGATAGTATAAATGAAAAAGTGATCACAACATGCAGTATGGATATATTCGACTTTACTTAGACAACATTACTGACTCATGTGACTTGTTACATCACCAGTGTAATGCTGCTAGCTTAGAGTAGAATGATTACGTTGCCATCGTCACCTATCAGGGCCCCAATGTAGTTTTGGTTTTAAGAAGGTGTAATCACTTTAATCTTAGGTCCTCGTGACCTTGCCTGGAGAATAGAATGGTTAAATTGCTATCGTCGCCTAACAGGGCCCCATAGCATTTCAAGTAGTAACCATTGTATTCGATACCTAGATGGATATTTTGCTATCATCGCCTAGCAGGGCCTCTATAGTGTATAAGCCATCAACTCATGCTTTACTCTATTAATGCAAATGGGCACTTTTGCTATCGTCGCCTAGCAGTGCCTCTATAGCATTTATCGTTGTTCCCATTGATTTGACTGTACCACTTGAACCTCTGCGGTCTACTCAAATATGCATGGTGCTGATATTGGGTTAATCTCTTTGACTAACCAACCAGATGCCAATATTGATATCGTGACTCGACTACAGCTATATGAGTGTTCATGTGGTTATATAATCGTAGAACGTAATAAACATGAATAATAATTGTAAATTAAGCATAGGGTATAGTTATCTAGTCATACGTTCATCATATAAATAGTAACTCTTAGTGTTCACGTATATAATACTCATCAGATATGTCCACACAGAATACTCTGGATATTTACTGAATACACAAAAAGTAATTTTATAATATACCAAGTGAGTTAGGACGACTCACCTTAATGAGAGTTTGTAAGAACGAGTGTAGCTTCGGTCCCTACAGTGTATATAAATTCATAGAACGATGGTTAATATGCGTACTAGAATTAAGGGCACAATGATAATTGTGCCGGATGAGTTCCTAAATCTCAACATGATGATCTAGACATCATTCTGAGTCTAATGCTATTGACTAGACTAGAATCGGAGTCCGTCATATAAAAGGCTATCAAAAGGTCACCAAACTTAAGGGGAACTTTCTAGACATTATTCTAAGACTCTGATAACTGACCACGCATTTTTCTGAGTTACGGTTTATTTATTATGAATTATTGAAGTCTTAACCATCTAATAATAGCCTTAGGAACACCCTAGTTATAAAATATATTTTGAGGAAGACATTTGGTCCTTATAAATATTTGTATTAAATTTTAGGCCTTAAAATAGGCTAGTGGTATTTTTCTCATAATTTTCGAACTTAGTTTCACATTTAAATTAATTAAAGTACGTCCAAATGGGCCCTTTATGAAAAATTAACTTATATTAAAATACTGAAGTTTGGGTTTTATCAATAATAATTTATATAACAAAGCCATTAGGCCTTAGGGAATGTTGATTGATTGGGAGAGAACAAATCCTAATTATACGCCTTAAAGCGCATTTGTTAGTACTTTTTATCCTATTTTTGTGTACTTTTACTTCGTTTTCTATTTTCTGACAGGTTTTGGAAGAAAACAAGTATTCCAGGCTAAATAGGGTGAAAAAGCAGAAGAAAAGAAGCTAAAAAAGACCTATCAAGCGCGCGACCTGCTCGCTCGGAATACCTGAACCTCGCTCGCGCGACCTCCCATCATCGCGCTCGCCCGGCCTGGTCGCCGACATGTGTAAATATCAAAGTTGCGCATTGATACACCCAAAATCAGCCCATGCCCGAGCGGTTCTATTTTGCAACTACTAACAAGTATCATCCCGAGCGGTTTGGTCTACCTGATGCCTCCCGAATGGTTCATCCACGACCCGGCCAACAGGTCGGGAAGACCGCACAGGCACGTCCCACCGCGGGAACAGCTCATGAAGACCGCATAGGCATGATCCCGAGCATTCCCGGCAGTTTCCTACTCAAGCTAGAAGACTATTGGAAAGTGAAAATTATTTCCTAATCCAATTAGGAAACCCCCACAATTAATGTCAATCAATTCTAATACAATTAGGAAACTTACTTGATTGGTGTCAATCACATCCTAATTGGATTATATTTCCTTATCCATGTACAAGTGGTCTCTTACATCTATAAAAGAGACCTCTCACCCCCCATTGAAGGGGCCGACTTTTCAGTCTACACAGCACCTCTATAGCATATATCAACATGCCCGGCCGGCCTACGGTAGCTCCAGACTTGTTGGTTCACCACACACCCCTGGCTCTTTTACAGTATAGTGAACATGCTCAGACACACACGTGGATGTAGGTACCTTCATTAATAGGGTCGAACCACATACAAAAATGCCAGTCTCTCACTCTCTCTCCCCTTAATCTGCTCTACTTTACTCTTACCAATTTTTAGCATCATCAACTTGGCACCGTCTGTGGGAAGTGACAAGTCTTCTCATCAACAAATCTCTTGACTGATCGTCATGACACCAAAGAAGGGTAAGAAGGTTGCTCAGCAGTCCAACTGGGATGTTCCTCCAGCCCTGGCACCGACTGCGGCAGTCATGACATCTGAGCAGATCACCGTGACCCTCACACAACTCTTGGAGGGCCAACGTCAAATCCAACAACAGATCGAAGCCCTGCTGGCCCAACAAAGCAGTAATCCAGTGGTTGGTAAACGACTTGGGAACGTTGCGCACGGTCGAGAACCGATCTTGACCAGACAATGTGCCCGAGCCAACCCGTCCCCCGTTGAGGATGCCAGAGACATCAACAGTAGGCGTACTGCCCGAGAGGAAAGGCAGGAGCATATGGCCCGGGAATCAGTCCAGGGTCACTCGGTCACGAGCCGAATTGTCCCTAGGCACACGATGAACCGGAGTCATAGCCAAGCCCTATCCCAGAGGACAATACACCTGATACGAACCACGCCAACAATATGACGAAACCCGTAACACGATTAATGCCTCAGACCGTTCTACTGTCGATTCGAATGGAAATCGCGACCCAACACCTATAACAGATGTGAACCTTGGTATAAAGGATGTAGACGCCACAATCAAGGATGGAAAACTCGATTGATAAGTCCAGGTATGAACGCCACAGAGTAAATCTGATAAGTTCGAATAGTTCTTCAAAGAACCAAAGAGAAAACTCTCATAATATTATTAACGGTAAAAACTGCATATTACAAACCCTAAAACTGTTTAAATAGCTAAGGCTTACAGTTGGGCCCTATAAGCCTACGAAATATTATGCCCCAAAATAAATTCGCCCAAAATTAAAATAAAACGAAACTAAAGGAATAAGGAAAGTTCCATATTTGGCATGCAAGCCTACAATTCAGCAATTTAAGCAATTAAGAAAAAAAATGACAATCAAATTCAAAACAAAAATTTGACTTCAATCTTGAATTGCTGGATTATTCTTCTAGAACTTGAATTAGATTGAGACATCTTTGTGGACCAAGCTCCATAGGCCTCCACGAATTTTCCTGAGACCAAACTTCTTGAATCAGCCCATTGAGTGCCTCTTTGAACTTCTTTGCCCGAGCCCTCGTAACTGGTCCAATTGGAATTTGAACTGGTTCCCTTGAAGACATGCCATGATTTGCATCATTCCCCTCCTCTTGAAAAGGATTTGTCCTCAAATCATCACCTACATCAAAAGGACTCAAATCAGTAACATTAAAAGTAGCACTTACATTTTACTCACCTGGCAAATCGAGTTTGTAAGCATTGTCATTGATCCGCTCGAGAACTTGGAAAGGCCCATCTCCTCGTGGCAGCAATTTGGAATGCCTTTCAGCCAGAAATCTTTCTTCTCGCATATGCAACCAAACCCAATCTCCGGGTTCAAAAACCATCTTGTGACGCCCCTTGTTCGCTTGCTTGGCATATTGCTCTGTTTGTCGCTCAATGTTGAGTCTGGCTTTCTCATGAATCTGCTTAACAAAGTCAGCTTTCCTTTGGCCATCTAAATTAACACGCTTAGTCAAAGGTAAAGGAGATAAATCCAACGGAGTTAATGGATTAAACCCATATACAATTTTAAACGGTGAAAATTTAGTAGCAGAATGAATAGATCGATTATAAGCAAACTCAACATGTGGTAAACAATCTTCCCATGTTTTAATGTTCTTTTGAATAATAGCCCTTAACAAAGTTGACAAAGTCCTATTTACTACTTCAGTTTGACCATCAGTTTGTGGGTGACAAGTAGTAGAAAATAATAACTTAGTCCCTAACTTACACCACAAGGTCTTCCAAAAGTAACTCAAGAACTTAGCATCTCTATCCGAAATAATTGTTCTAGGCATACCATGTAATCTTACAATCTCCCTAAAGAACAAATCAGCAACATGTGATGCATCATCCGTTTTGTGACATGGAATAAAATGTGCCATTTTAGAAAAGCGATCTACCACCACAAAAATAGAATCCCTACCCCGTTTGGTCCTAGGCAAATCTAACACAAAGTCCATTGAGATATCAATCCAAGGCTCACTAGGAATAGGCAGTGGTGTGTATAATCCATGGGGTTGCACTCGAGATTTTGCTTGCCTACAAGTTACACATCTTCCACAAATTCTCTCAACATCTCTTTTCATGTGTGGCCAAAAGAAATGCTCGTGTAGGATGGCTAGTGTCTTAGCAACTCCAAAGTGTCCCATTAAACCCCCACCATGCGATTCCCTCACTAACAAATCGCGTAATGAACAATTAGGAACACACAACTTATTCTCCCAAAATAGGAAATCTTCATGCCTAAAGAATTTACCTAATGTTTTTTTCTCACAATTCCTATACTCTTCACGAAAATCTTGGTCTAATGGATATAATTCTTTAATGTGTTCAAAACCAAGCAATTTTGCATCAAGAGTAGAAATCAATGCATACCTGCGAGAGAGAGCATCTGCAACAATGTTTTCCTTACCTTGCTTGTAACAGATGACATATGGAAATGTCTCAATGAATTCCACCCATCGCGCATGCCTCCTATTCAACTTGTGTTGGCCCTTCAAATGTGTCAAAGATTCATGATCTGTGTGAATCACAAACTCCTTAGGCCAAAGATAGTGTTGCCACGTCTCCAATGCTCGGACTAACGCATACATTTCCTTGTCATAGGTACTGATGATGCCAAAAATTGGTAACAGTAAAGTAAAGCAATTTAGGAGAGAGAGAGAGAGAGAGTGAGAGACTATTTTTTATATGTGGTTCGGCCCTATTAATGAAGGTACCTACGTCCACGGGTGTGTCTGAGCACGTTCACTAGCAGATCACCGGCGGGCCTGGTGAGCCAACAAAGAGGGGCGACACTACCAGTAATACCGGCCGGGTGTATGCGTATAATGGTGAATGTTTGTAGAGGTGCTGTGTAGACTAAAGAGTTGGCTGCCCCTTCAATGGAGGGTGAGTGGTCTCTTTTATAGATGCAAGAGACCTACTCTTACATGGATAAGGAAATAAAATCCTATTAGGGTGTGATTGACACCAATCAAATAAGTTTCCTAATTGTATTAGGAGTGATTGACATTAATTGTGGGGGTTTCCCAATTGGATTAGGAAATAGATGCACTTTCCATTAATCTTCTAGCTTGAGTAGAAAACTGCCCATAATTTTGGGCGTATCAGCTGCCCCCCATTTCCAAGATTGGCCAGATGCTATATCGGGGCAAGTTTGAAAATCAGTTTGATGTTACTTGCCGCTGTTTGAGTGCTTCGGGAAGCTGCCTTGGGGCTTCTGAGCCTGGTGAGTCCTCAGGAACTGGCTGAGAGTTGAGACCCAGCCTAGCTCGGGACCTTTAGGTGCTCGGGAACTGACCGGGAGTTGAGACCCGGCCTAATTCGGAGTCTTTGAGTGCTCGGGAAGTGACCGAGAGTTGAGACTCGGCCTAATTCGGAGTCTTTTTTGCTTGAGTTAGCTCCCAGGATGGTTATCTTCTGCCCGTAAACCTTCGTCAAGGCTGTGGGTAGAAGGATTTTACCATGTTGGACAAGCCGACCTAAAGCGTATTGCTCTAGGGTCCTTTTTACTGGTAACTCCCCAGGATGGTTGTCTTCTGCCCGGCCAGCCTTCGTCAAGACTGTTGGGAGAAGAGCTTGACCATGTTGGTGGAGCCGACCTAAATCACGTTGCTTTAGGGTCCTTTTACTCCTCTATCCTCGGCCAACCTAAGAGATTTTAGTCACCTCTATCGTCGGTCTGGACCTAAGTGGAGTTAATGTCTCTGAGTACTGTAGGTGCTCAGGTTGTCCAAGATTTTGACTTGGTTATCCGCGAGGCCTGTAAATACCCGGTGTGATTACCTGTTTAGTTCACTGCGCCATCTTGCCCCCCAAGCTTTCGCTAAGACGAGGGTCTCACAGAGGCTATGATCTGTAGGTAACCGACCTGGAATATGGTGGTTGCAGGGTCTTTTGAAGCTTGCCATCGTCTGCCACCTAGGGGGTTTGCCCCCATCGTCGGTTGGACCTAAGTGAAGCCGGTGCCTCGGGCGTGACCCTGAGGTCTTTTGTGCCTGGGTTCGGAGCCCGAGGTCTTTTTAGTGCCTGAGTTCGGAGCTCGAGGTCTTTTTCGTGCCTCGGGGTTAGGCCCGAGGTCTTTGGCTGCCTCGGGGTTAGGTCCGAGGTCTTTTTACGCCTCGGGGTTAGGCCCGAAGTCTTTGTATGCCTCGGGATTAGGCCCGTGGTCTTTGTATGAGTTCTCTAACAATCGGTGGAGCCTCATGTGCTGATCAAGCAAGTACCAATGTAGTCGGGCTCTTCTACACCGATGGAGACAGGAGGTCGGATTAGGATCGTTGTGCTTCTGACTTCTCTGTGCTGGAGGCAAAGTTGGAACTGTTTGATTCTGACCGATGTGAACTGGAGATCGGACCGGGGCTGCCGGACTCAGACCACTGCGAACTGGAGGTCGGGTCGGGGCTGTCGGGCTCAGACCACTGCGAACTGGAGGTCGGGTCGGGACTGCCGGACCCTGCCTGCTGTGAGCCGAAGGAACTGTCAGAATTCCCGGGCTGATCTCGCTTTCTCTTATTTCTGGAAGACTCGTTGCTTTCTTGCCCGGTGTCTTTGGTCTTCAGAAACTCTTCAGTGTCAATGTATTTTCCAACCCTCTCAGAGAGCTCGACCAAATTTTCCGGTCGGTTTCTGTGGAACGACGCAGCGCAGTTGGTGTGTTGAACTCCCGAGCAGAAGGCTATGATGGCGATTGTCTCGTTCAAATTGCGGATTTGAAGCTTCTATTGGTTGAACCGGTCGGTGAACTCCTTGAGGGACTCATTATTCCGTTGTCTGACTGTTAGTAGTTGCATGTCTGGCTTTGGCCGCTTATGCATACCGGCGAACTGGTTGATGAACTGCTTGCTGAGTTGTTTGAAACTGCAGACCGATCGGGGCTCCAAGTAGTAGAACCACTGCATGGCCGGGCCTTTCAAACTGCTGGGGAAGGCTAGGCAGTGTAGCTCATCGAAGTTGGTAGCTAGGGCCATCTGAGCCTTATAGGTTCGGACGTGGTCGATCGGGCTTCCCGAGCCGTTGTATGAATCTAGCCGAGGCTGCTTGAATTTGCGCGGGATAGAGAACCTCGTGATCTGGCTGGAGAATGGTGACTCTGTCTCGGCATTGGCTTGATTCGGAACACAGTTTTGCCCAAGCTTTTTGGCCACTCCGTCGATCTGTTTCTTCAAGTCCTTGATTCGGGCTTCCACTCCTTCCCGACCGGTATCTGAGGGGCTGGTCGGGTTGGTGGAAGAGGCTTCTTCATGGCAGGGTGTTGTCCTCTGGGATCGGGCTCGGGCTCGGCTATGACTCCGGGTAACCGTTCGCCTAGGGACGACTTGGCTCTTGACCGAGTGACCCTGGACTGATTCCCGGGCCATATGTTCCTGCCTTTCCTCCCGGGCATCCTCAACGTGGGACGGGTTGGCTCGGGTCCGTTGTCTGGTCATGATCGGTTCTCGACCATACGCAATGTTCCCGGGTCGTTTTCTGGCCACTAGAGGATTGCTTTGCTGGGCTAGCAGTGCTTCGATCTGTTGCTGGATTTGACGCTGGCCCTCCAAGAGTTGTGTGAGGGTTGCGGTGATTTGCTCATATATCGGGACTGCTGCAGTCGACGCCGGGGCCGAAGGAACATCCCGGTCGGACTGCTGCACAACCTTCTTTTGTGGCATATTGATCAGTCAAGAATTTGTTGATGAGAAGAATTGTCGTTCCCACAGACGGCGCTAAACTGATGATGCCAAAAATTGGTAACAGTAAAGTAAAGCAATTTAGGAGAGAGAGAGAGAGAGTGAGAGACTATTTTTTGTATGTGGTTCGGCCCTATTAATGAAGGTACCTACGTCCACGGGTGTGTCTGAGCACGTTCACTAGCAGATCACCGGCGGGCCTGGTGAGCCAAAAAAGAGGGGCGGCACTACCAGTAATACCGGCCGGGTGTATGCGTATAATGGTGAATGTTTGTAGAGGTGCTGTGTAGACTAAAGACTTGGCTGCCCCTTCAATGGGGGGTGAGTGGTCTCTTTTATAGATGCAAGAGACCTACTCTTACATGGATAAGGAAATAAAATCCTATTAGGGTGTGATTGACACCAATCAAGTAAGTTTCCTAATTGTATTAGGAGTGATTGACATTAATTGTGGGGGTTTCCCAATTGGATTAGGAAATAGATGCACTTTCCATTAATCTTCTAGCTTGAGTAGAAAACTGCCCATAATTTTGGGCGTATCAGGTAGGGTAGTTTAAGACAGCCTCACTCAATTTCTCACTAAAGAATGCAATTGGTCGTCCTCCTTGCATGATAACTGCGCCTATGCCAATACCTGAAGCATCACATTCAATTTCAAATGTTTTAGTAAAATCTGGTAGAACAAGTAACGGAGCATGAGTTAATTTTTCTTTAAGTAATTGAAACGCCTTATCTTGTTCTTCCTCCCATTTGAATCCAACGTTCTTCTTGATGACTTCGGTAAGCGGGGCAGCTATGCTACTAAAGTCTTTCACGAACCTCCGGTAAAAACTAGCAAGCCCATGAAAACTTCGAACTTGGCCTACACTCGTGGGCGTTGGCCACTTGCGAATCGCACGAACCTTTTCCTCATCAACCTGTACTCCTTGGGCACTAACAACAAAGCCAAGAAACACAAGCTTATCTGTGCAAAAAGTGCACTTCTTAAAGTTAGCAAATAACTTTTCCTTTCTCAAGACTTCCAAAACTGATTTCAAGTGTAGAACATGGTCATCAAAGTTTTTGCTATAAATGAGTATATCATCAAAATAGACAACAACAAATCTGCCTATAAAAGTACGCAAGACATGGTTCATTAGTCGCATAATTGGTGCATTAGTTAATCCAAATGGCATCACTAACCACTCATATAAACCATGTTTTATTTTAAAAGCAGTTTTCCATTCATCTCCTTCTTTCAGTCTTATTTGATGATAACCACTTTTTAGATCAATCTTAGAAAATACACAAGCACCATGCAGTTCATCTAACATATCATTCCAAGCTACTACTATCGGGAGTTGTATAACAGGTAACACGATTAATGCCTCGGACCATTCTACTGTCAGATTCAAATGGAAACCCTCTTCAACTCTATCCAATCTCTCATATATCGGTTCCAATTCTGCCCTCATCATCTGCCTCATCTCCCCCACTAAAGCTTGCATTTGTAAATTCGTAACAACCGGCTGTTGAGCCTCTTCATTTGTGACTCTTCCCTGATCTTGAGCCATAATCCCTACAAGAACGGATTAGAAATGGAATAGATCCTCACTACACTCCCTCACGTGTTTTACTCGAGAATATGATTCACTCGTGTTTACACTCAAAAGTCAAGTCGGCTTTTACCCTCTTATATGCTCACCACTCCTGCCTTTTTCCACTCGTAGTAATTCTCACTCAGTTCTTATGAAACTGATCAAACAATGACCAAAATTTCTCAGTAACAATCCACACCCAAACTAGACAAATCAAATTTGGAAGTTGAAAGCACGACTAAAAATGAACGCGGATGGCTAGGTTTCCAAAAGCACAAAAAAATGGAATTTTCAGAAAAAAAATTTCCCACTATGGAGTAAGGTCAGATTTGGACTCCTTAGACCCCCAATATTGAAAAACTAAAATAAAATTTTAAGCCGAGTTTTTGTACTCTTTTTTTCTTCGTGACTTACCGATCTCTTCTCTTCTCTTCTCTTCTCTTCTCTTTCTTTTCTTTTCTTTTCTTTTCATTTTTCTTTTTTTTTTTAAATCACGTTCGAATCACACAGATTGTGAAACCAGACTAATATTACCAATTTACCAAACACAAAATAAACAAGACTAAGAATCACTGATCTAGATGACTGTGACAAGATCAATTTTTGGCGCCTTTGCCGGGGATTGCATTACTAGCCAATTAGTTTTAGAATCTTAGTTTAGTTAATTTGTAAATATTAGATTAGGTTTTCTTTTTCTTATTTTTCTGTTTTATTTTGAGTCACTAACTTTTCTTTTTATTTTTATAATTTTTTAGGTACTCAAAATTCTAGAGTTTTGAGTGGAACAGCTGTGCACGTCAAAGGAGTTTACGCGAAAAAAAAATTCAAGTAAATTGCTTCTTATGAAACTCATTTTAAACCACTGTAAATCTGGGCGCTGTGACGCACTATTTGCATTAGTTTAGGGTTAATTGCACTGTATTAGTTAGGACACCCAAGGCGCTGGAAATTGATGTGGTCACTACATTACAGGATAATTTACATGCATCACAGTAGTTGAGTGCTTGTTATCTTAGTTGCGTGATTGCTATTTTTTTTTTATTATTTGAGTCACTTTTTGTTTTTAGTTTATTTTCTTGTAGTTTATGTTTGGTACATGCTCAAGTAAACCGGAATTAAAACCTTGCGATCTTGAACTTGAACATACATTAAGAATTAACAAGTATTCAAACATAACTTCTAGAACTAGGTTAAACATAGACGACGAATTAACTCCAAAACCATCGTCGTTGTTTGAGTCTGAAATACGTAGTACCCTTAAAAACCTAAAAAAAACCACGCTTTATTAACATAGAACCTATTCCAATGGCCGACATTGGAAATAATCAAAACAATGGAAATAACAATAATAACCCTAATATACCGCCACCTCCTCCGCTTAAAGATTATTTTATTCCTACGACTTACACGCCTCAAGCTGGTATCGAATTACCGGAGGCGACGGCATCTCACTTTGAGATAAAGTCGTCTACCATCTCGCTATTTCCTTCTTTCCATGGTCGTTTAAATGAAGATCCATATCATCACTGAGGAGATTTTCAAGATATTTACTCTACGTTAAAAATCTAAAATTTCACTGATGATGAATTAAAACTGAGTCTCTTTCCATTCTCTTTAAAAGATAAAGCAAAGTATTGGCTCCAATCTTTGGAGCCAAACACTATAAAAACATGGGAAGCATTACATACTGCATTTTTACAAAAGTTTTTCCCAATCACAAGAACAAATCAAATAAGAAAATCTATAACTAATTTTGTGATGCAAGATTGGGAAACACTTTATGACACATGGGAGAAATTTTAAGAATTATTACGTTCCTGCCCACATCATCAGGTTCCTAAGTGGCAATTAGTTCAAGTCTTTTATGAGGGACTTATTCCCTCTGTTCATAACACCGTCGGCACTGTTTGTGCGGGTACTTTCCTACACAAAAGCGCTGACGAGGACTGGAAAATATTTAAAACTTTGAGCGAGAATTCGATGCATCAGTCTGTGTCGGTACGTTCTGGAGGATATCTGCCACCACCAAAAAGAGAGGTAAAGTTCGAGTCAAGTCATTCAATTGAATTTCAAGAATTAAATAGAAAACTTGACCAACTTATGAGGATGGGAATTAGGTCCACTCCACCTTCTTCAGGAGTATGTGCATTATGTTCTGAACCGTCTCATAATATCTTTGCATGTACTTCTGCATCTCAATTTTCGAAATTCATGGAGCAACACATTAATTCTATTCAACAATACCCACGAAATAATTATAATTCGACTACTAATAATCCGAACGCGCCATGGAGAAACCATCCTAACTTCTCGTGGAAAAATAATAATAATAATAATCCTAATGAGGCGACTAATTTTCCTAATGCATATCGACCTCAGTTTCAACCTAATCAATACCAACAACCGTCTCCTAATCTGAACCCTTCAAGGGGTAACATTTTTTAGGAAAAGGTGTTGGCGTCCCTTAATAAAATCGAAACACAAGTACTGGCACAAGCACAAATAGTGTACTCTCACACACAATCCATTGCGAAGCTTGAATCCCAAATGGGACAACTAGCTACTGTAGTGAGTCGTAGAAATGAGGGGACGTTGCCTAGTCAAACAATTCAAAACCCTAAGGGACAATACAAGGTTAAGGGGTCGAATGAGCAAGTAAACGCTGCCTCAACTAGGTTGACTACACGAGAGGAAGAGGTAATAGAAATTTTGAATGAGAATGTGATAGCTATGAACATCAACTCTAATACAAAGAAGGGTAAGGACGCGAGCCAAAATAAGAAAGAAAAAGAAACGGCCCTGACTAATCATATACCGAAATTGCCCTTTCCACCAAATGTTGATGAACAATCAAATTTTCCAAAGAAAGGGTCAAAGGTTGAGGATATACTTGAGGTATTTAAACAAGTTAAAATCAATAATCCATTCCTCGATGCTATTAAACAAATTCCCGCTTACGCTAAATGTCTTAAAGACCTATGCACTCAAAATCGTAAATTGCGTAGTCATACTCCGAAAAAGGTCTTTCTCACAGAAAAAGTTATCTCAATTTTTCAACACGCTCCTCCAAAGTATAAAGATCCCGGTACGTCTACGATTTCATGTGCCATAGGTGACACGGTCATTCATAGGTCTCTCCTTGACTTAGGAGCTAGCGTTAACCTCTTACCTTATCACGTCTATAAACAACTGGGACTTGGTGAACTTAAGCCTACGGTCGCTACCATACAATTAGCGGATCATTCTATTAAAATACCTAGAGGAATCATCGAGGACGTCTTAGTTAAAGTTGATAAATGTTATTATCCTGTCAACTTCATGGTCCTTGACACTGAACCCATGCTAGATGCTCGGAAACACACTCCTGTAATCTTAGGTCGTCCATTCTTAGCAACCGCTAATGCTCGTGTTAACTGTCGGACGGGGGTAATGAAGGTGTCATTTGGGAACATGAACTTGAAATTAAACATTTTTAATGCTATGAATCAACCTCCTAAAGACGACGATTACCTATGTGAGGTGGAATATGAGGTAAGACAGAATATTGAGCCTTACAAAAACTGAATATGGGTGAGGAAAATAATATAATTTGTAATGAGCGGATGAATCCTGACAACCAAGACCTGAATGATGAATTTACTCGAAAGGTAAGAAATCGATTTGAATATAATTCGGGAGAACCATCGGTCGAATTAACTCAAAACGACGTTATTTCTACTTATCACCGGGCTCTTCCTGATATCCTAAAGGGAACAAACTCTGATTTACGACCTCCTTGAGTCTTGAGCTAGAACGGTCCAGCTAAAGACGTAAAAGATAGCGCTTCTTGGGAGGCAACCCAAGCTTTCATTTGTTTGTTTTAATGATTTTTGACTATTTTTGGGTCGTTTTGGTCTGTTTTTGAGTTTCTGGACAGGTTTGGGGGTTGGAGTAAAGTTATTTTTAATTTATGCACATAAAATAGGTGAAACAAGAGAAACTACCATTCTCGCGCGCGAGAATGTGCCTTAGTTTTTTTTCTAACTTTCTTTTTTTTATGACCCCTCAGGTTCATGTCGCGCCTCAGCTCGCTTCCTCGCTCGCGCGAGCCTGAAAAATAAATTTGTCTCGCGGAGGGATTCGCGCTCGCGACGTCCGCTCGCGCGACCCCCCCCCCCCCCCCCCCCCCCCCACCATTTCTGGATTTTCTTCTTTTGTTTTCTTCTATCCTCCTCCCATCCTTGGTCAGTAGTTTTTACTATTCAGTTTTTGTTTCTTAGGTCCTTTTAGATCGAGTCGTTTGTTATTTTCATAAGTTCTGGTTGTCTTTTCTTTCCTTTTATGGTTTATTTTCGTGTTGTCTTCATAGTGTTGTTAATTCTTATAGTTTATTTAATTTTGTTTAGTTTAGTTATAGTTGTTTTAGCCGCTTTTATTATTTTCTTTGTTCGTCTTTTATCAAGAAGTAACAGGTAACATTGAATTTTATTGACATATTCCTGTTCACCTGTTTGTGAGTGCCGAGATCGAGGTATCGTCGTTCCTTCCATACGTACTTTCCTTTCTTTAATTTTATTGTTTCATTGGGGGCAATGAAAGGTTTAGGTTTGGGGGTATGCACTCACATTATTATTATTACACTAAATTTTTCAAAAAAATTTCGATACTTGTGCTTAAATAAACGATGATTACCGACGTTTTTGCAATATAAATTTAATACTTCTTGTTATGTAACTATGATTGTTATAGAATGGTAAACATGAGAAGATGTGATAAAATATTTGCTGAAGTCATGATATGATGATTTAGGTCATGTATCATTTGAATCGTAGTTTTATATCATAGATTTGCACGCAAACCTATGCACTGCACATAGTCGCTTGAATACATGTTTGATATGAACTATAATATGATTCGGATTTCTAGATAACACAAGGTGGAGACTAGACCCGGTGAGCTTTTGAGCCTATCTTTTCTTTTTAGAGGGTTATAAATACATTTTGTGTTTGTCGAATTTCACTTAAAATAGCACATTAACTCGTTATTTAGTCTCATTATTCTTGTTTTGGTTGATAGTCAAGTTAAAATATTTGTTACCATGCTAAATAATCTTCCGTCGTAAACATTAAAGAACCATATAACCATAGGAGATGATGGTAGGCCCTCTTTGTTTACTGCCGACCGATAAATGATAAATTTCCTTAGTTCGCCCCTTGAGCCGTTAAAATGCCATTTCTTTCTTTAATTACCATTATCCGATTTTTGCTCCAATTTGGCCAACTTGGAGTTTACCCCTGAAAGATTGATCAACTTTTAGTGGTGTTAAGGCGATGTGTAATTGAGAAGAAAAAGAAAATAATATGATGTTTGGGGTGGTTGCGTTGTTATTTATTGAATATTCGTTTCAAAAGCAACGAGGAGGAAAAGAATAGAGAAAAAGAAAAGAAAAAAAAAAGAATAAGGTTGAAAAAAGAAAAAAAAAAGAAACAAAAGGAGAAAAAATTGAAAAGAATGAAAAGAAGAGAATGAAAAGATGAAAGTTGGTAGAAGAGACGAATCATTTCTATCCTTTTTCACTACCGAGCCACATTACAACCGTTGAAAAGTCATATTTCATCCTAGGAAACATGGTTTGGATATGAAAACGATGGGAGGGGGATTAAAACATGGTAATGATTAATTTTTCTTAACTGTTGGCGTCCTATCCATGGGACTACTATTCTTTCATGTCATGCGTCTTTTTTTGTGTCATATGTGAGCATTTCTTGTTTTGAAAATATATTTCCTTTACTCACATATATTAGAAAAATTACACCTGTTTCTGAGTGTTTCATTTTAGAGTGTAATTGACATTGTGAGATTCGTAGTCGAAGCATAGTTGGATGGTTATCCGAGTTAGATTCCAAGTTCATGACATGTGCGTGTTCATTTGACTACTACATCACACACGTGCAATTTTATGAGAAACTATATTGATTGATACGATGCATGTGCTTGGGATTGCTTTTCATGATGTAGGTAGACGTTTGACTCTGTTTCTTCTTGTTCGTTATTCTATTTCAAATCATCCTTCTATGATAAGGAGTATTGATTTTTTTTTGTTTTTCGTTTGAATAAAAGTTTTTAAATTGATAAGTTAATAAAGATGGCTGTGGGTGACTTGTTGACGAGAATCCTCACGAGACTTCACTCGTCCTACTAGGGAAACCTAGAGGTTTAAAAGGCTTGTTGCATTAGCTAAATGCAATCGCGATCCATGCGAAAATGGAATAGATTAATAGTAGTAGTTTTATTTTTATTTTCTTTTTGCTCGAGGACTAGCAAAGTGTAGGTTTGGGGGTGTGATCGGCGACGAATAGTTGCCGTTTATAATTGTAAAAATACACTTTGTTAGCCCATTTTATGTAGTTATTTGTTATTTTTTAATAAGTATTCTAAATTTTGTAGGATTTGGAGCTTTAACTTGAAAATACACAAAAATTCAATGATTAGTGGCTTTGGAAGTCATTCTGGGCTCAAATGGTGATTCCGATGAAAGTTGAATGTAGTAGCAGCCTTGGAAAATTGCCTTTTTGACAAGGAATACTTCAGATTTGAGAAATTTCTCCAGAGATATAAAATGTAGACCTTTGAGTTAGACGCGTGGCCGCAAACGGCGAGTCAATCCGAGTTCCGAGCAAAAAGTTATAGCAATTCTATGAAAGTCGCGCAGTGCAGCGAAAAGGACCTCGCGCGAGCGGGCCGCACGAGCGACCTGTTAAAAAACCATAAACGCATAATTTGTTAAATTAAAGTGTCTAGCGAAGGTGATTTGTGCATATGACATCCAAAAACGTAAATATAGTAGTTTTAGTACGATTTGGATTAGGAAAGCTTCCTAAATCCTTCCAAACTCTATATAAATCCTATTCTAAATCAATTTTGTGGTTACACATCATTACATAACATTAGATACACAATATACAACTAAAAAACTGCAGCCATTGAAGGGAGGAAAGCAAGGAGAAGAAGGAAAAGACCAAGGATTCCTATGGCCTCCTCCATCAACCTCTTGCCAATCTTCAATTCTATGGCCGATTAAACCTAGATCTAGGGTTTCAATGAAACCCTAGCCAAGTATTAGGGTCTATTTTATGTTTTTATTTTAGTTTTATTATGTATGGATGACAGTTACATGTTCTGAGGATTTTTATAATAAATCGTGCTTTTTATTGATTAAATCATTACTTTCAAAGTTTACTCTTGTCTTAGATCTATTTTGATGGTAGTGTGCTCAATGATCTATGCTTGCTGTGCTTGTTTAGATTAGTTACATGTAATGGTGCTTAAATTGAATTGTGCTATCAAGTATCCGAATAGTCTATGCCTAGATTAGACGGATTATACTACAACCCTAGTTTAGTGTGGGATAATTCGTGCTAACCGAAGATGGACTATGTTGGTGCTTGAACCATAGTTATTTTCTTGACGGAGGAATTGGGCTTGTAGCTACAATTCCCTATTATCATCTAACTTAATAAGCTAAAGTAATTCATAAATACACCTATTATAAAGCTAGTGGTGGATTTGCAATCCTAGGTTCCTTAAACTTATTATAAAAATAAATATTTAATTGCTTTCATAATTTAGATTTACTTTTATTCTTATTAGTTTAATTCAAATTAAATCCAAAATCTGTTTTTCTTAATTAACTAAATTTAGGTTTTAAAAATTAAAGTGCGTAGTATTCAATCTCTGTGGGTTCGACCTTTACTTCCACACTACAAATCTTTTGAAAGTAAAGCACAAATAAGCATACTTTTATATCTTGATTTTGACAAGATCAGTCGGCTCCACCAACATGGTCAAAGCTTTTCTCCCAACAGTCTTGACGAAGGCTGGCTAGACGGAAGACAATCATCCTAGGGAGTTAACATAAAAGGACCCTAAAGCAATACGCTTTAGGTCGGCTTTTCCAACATGGTAAAATTCTTCTACCCACAACCTTGACGAAGGTTCACGGGTAGAAGATAACCATCCTGGAAGCTAACTCAAGCAAAAAGACTCCGAATTAGGCTGGGTCTCAACTCCCGGTTAGTTCTCGAGCACTTAAAGGTTCCGAGCTAGGCTGGGTCTTAATTCTCAGCCAGTTCTTGAGGACTCAGAAGCTCCAAGGCAGCTTCCCCGAGCACTCAGACAGTGGCAAGTGAAATCAAACAGATTTCCAAACTTGCCCTGAGATAGCATCCAGCCAACCTTGGAAATGGGGGGCAACTAATACACCCAAAATCAGCCCATGCCCGAGCGGTTCTATTCTGTAACTACTGACAAGCATCATCCTGAGTGGTTTGGTCCACCTGATGCCTCCCGAACGGTTCATCCACGACCTGGCCAACAGGTCAGGAAGACCGCACAGGCACGTCCCACCGCGGGAACAGCTCATCTGGGCCCACATGCATGATCCCGAGCATTCCGGGCAGTTTCCTACTCAAGCTAGAAGACTATTGGAAAGTGCAAACTATTTCCTAATCCAATTAGGAAACCCCCACAATTAATGTCAATCAATCCTAATACAATTAGGAAACTTACTTAATTGGTGTCAATCACATCCTAATTGGATTATATTTCCTTATCCATGTCCGAGAGGTCTCTTATATGTTTAAAAGAGACCTCTCACCTCCCATTGAAGGGGCCGACTTTTCATTCTACACAGCACCTCTGTAGCATACATCGACATGCCCAGCCGCCCTACGGTAGCTCCAGACTTGTTGGTTCACCACAGGCCCCCCGCCCTTTTACAATATAGTGAACGTGCTCAGACACACACGTGGACGTAGGTACCTTCATTGACAGGGCCGAACCACATACAAAAAAAAACAGTCTCTCACTCTCTCTCCCCTTAATTTGCTCTACTTTACTCTAACCAATTTTTAGCATCATCACGCATTTCACTATACTGAAGACTCCTGCACAAATAAAACTGCCAAATTACGTGCAGACTGTAAAATATAGCAGTTTTAGTGCGTTACGGGTTAGGAAAGCTTCCAAAACTTGATCCAAACTCTATATTTACTTTGTTTTTATTCAATTTTTAGGTTAGACTATATTATACACATATACATAAAGCCATATACAACAATATACACATCCATTGAAGAGAAGAAAGTAAGGAGAAGAAGAAGAAGACTAAGGATTCCCATGGTCTCCTCCATCAACCTCTTGTCGTTCATCAATTCCATGGCCAACTAAACCTAGATCTAGGGTTCCGCCAAGTAATAGAGAGTTCATTATGTTTTTATTTTAGTTTTATTATGTATGGATGATGATTACATGTTTAGAGGATTGAAATAATAAAATCTTGCTTCTATTGATTAAATCATTACTTTCAAAGTTTATTCTTGTCTTAGATCTATTTTGACTGTAATGTGCGCAATAGTCTATATTTGCTGTGCTTGTATAGATTATTTACATCTAATGGTACTTAATTGAATTGTGCTATCAAGTATCTGAATAGTCCATGACTAGGTTAGACGGATTATGCCACAACCCTAGTTTAGTGTGGGATAATTCGAACTAATCGAAGATGGATTATGTTGGTGCTTGAACCATTGTTATTTTCTTGACGGGGGAATTGGGCTTGTAGCTACAATTCTCCATTATCATCCAACTTAATAAGCTAATTAAATGCATAAATACCCGTATTATGAAACTAGTGGTGGATTTGCAATCCTAGATTCCCTAAATATATTTATAAAAAAAATTTAAAACCACTTTCATAGTTTAGATTTATTTTCATTAGTCTTATAAGTTTAATTGAAATTCAAATCAACTTCCGTTTTCATAATTAATTAGATTTAGGATTTAAAATTAAAATCTGTAGTAATTCAATCTTTGTGGGTTCGACCTTTACTTTCACTACTACAAATCTTCAGAAAAGTAAAGTACACTTTTTATATCTTGATACTGACAACATCATTGATATAATTCCCTGGCATTTTAAACTGGTCATTGGGTACTTACTACCTAATTATTTTAAATTTAAAACTAATTCTTATTATTAATTTAGGCTAATTAATAATAAGTATAATATATAATTAGTACCCTTGTAATACTAACTAGGATAGAGGCCCGTGCAATGCACGGGTCCGTCAAAATTGGAAAATAAATTAGATGTATTTATTGTTGATGCATTTATAATTTTGTCACTTGAAAAATATTAAATCAAACAATACTAAATCCTAAAAAAATAGAATCAAACAACATTAAATCCTAAATGTATTAAATATGTACTACTAACAAAATAAAGCTGTAAACGTAAAAGCTTCAATAATCCTGGATGGAAGCAAATCTATTTTCTTTACTTTATTTTTTTTTCGTTTCCAAATCTTTCTTTAGTGTTTTCACTTCTATTTGTTTTAACATTTCTCTCCTTTAATTAATTTATTTTTTAACCTGAATTTATTGTATGAACTATGTACAAAATAATACAACTACTTATAAACTTTATACAATAAAGTTGACAGTAATGTTGTTTAAAAGTAATAACTTATTTTTAATATCGTAACACGTGATACTTTGAAAAACCTTATCATCTTTTTGTCTTTTGTCTTTTGTCTTTTTTGTTTAATTACATACAAACTTCATACAATAAAATTGAAAGTGTTATTTAAAAGTAATAACTTAGTTTTAACATTATACCACATGATATTTTGAAAAAACTAATCATATTTGTTCTCTTCCTCCCCCCACCCTTTTTATGGGAATGATATGAAATTGCAATAAATTATAAATTTCAAAAATAAATTTATTAAAACTTTTATTATTATAGATTTATTATGAGTATGTAAGTAATTATAAATTACAATTTGTCTTTTAAGTTTGCAAAGTATTTGATACACATTTATTATGCGTATGATAGAAGTGTATGTGTGTGTGTGAATTAGAATTATGGGAATTCGTACGTAATAAAATATGATTCTAGATGTATTAGTAATTGTAAATTATAATTTGTTTTTTCACTTTGCAAAGTATTTCTTATATATGTGCTATTATTATTATTATTATTATTATGTATTTATGATGATGAATTAAATTCATTATATCTATTATTATAATATATTTATGAGGAGTATGAAATGATCTGAAATTAAATTTAAAAAGCAAACAAATGTATGTGTGTGTGAATTAAATTTATAGGTATATGTCTGTAATAAAATATGATTTTAGATGTATTAGTAATTGTAAATTACAATTTGTCTATTAACTTTGCCAAATATTTTTTATATATGTATTATGATTATTATTATATATTTATTATGAGTATAAAACAACAATGATAGGGATACACAGCAAACGACACACTGTGCTTTAAATGCATGTACCATGTACTGTTTGAATTTCTTACACTTTTCTGTGCATCACTTACAGAGCACATGGTACATGCATTTAAAGTTGGTGTGTCGTTTAGTGTGTCATTTGGTGTGTATCCCTATCATTTTTTAGTATGAAAAGATATGAAATTGTATGAAATAATAATTTTATAAAACAAATGAATTAAATTTATCAAGTGTAAATTATATGTGTAAAGCCTATTTGGGAATAACCAAAACAAAAAAACAAAAACCAAAGCACAAAATTGATTTACCAAACAAAGCACCGAAATTGTTGACTTTTGATCCAATATATGTGTGTAAACCATTGTTTGGGAAAAACGAAAACAAAAAAATAAAACTAAAGCACAAAATCGGTTTACCAAACAAGGTAGCCAAAATTGTTGACTTTTGATCCATGGGTTTAGTGCCTTGTTTGGGAAAAAGTGGAAACAAACAAAACAAATAAAAGCCACAACTGACTTGCCAAACAAATAAAGGCGAAATTTGGTTTGCCAAACAATGCATAGCATCTCAATGTATGAGTAAAGGCAAAATTACATATAAGGAGCAAACAATTTAAAGAATTCCAAATTAGGACAAAATTGAAATTGAAATCATTGTTAGGCTCTTTTATAATATAGTGTAGATAGTGTAGAAATATCATAATATTTATTTAATATGATATTTCAGAATATTAAAAACCAAATTTTGATATTTAAAACTAATTAAAAATAGTTTAAATACCATTTATGTTTATCAAAAATTATTTATTGAAATACTCTAATGTTTATTGTTCATTTAAAACAAGTACACAATCAATATAATATATATATATATATTTCAAAATTTAAAAAAAATTAACATGTTAAAGTTATAATATTTTAGAATTTAAAATAACACAAAAACTATTCTTACATATTTTTAAAACAATTTTAAACACATAAAATCTCTTTATAAATAAAACTAACTCATTTAAACTAATTATAAATAAATTTTAGTGCCCGTGGGTCAGACCCGGATCTAGCCCAAACCCATGGGTTATCCGTTTAAACTAACTACACGATCCAACTTAAACGACCCTACCCGACCCACTAAAAATTTAATATAACCCAAACCATTTCCCATTTACACAAACAATAAAACCCATACCCAAACCCATTCCTGACCCAAGTGTTATTTTATTATTAAATATTTTTTTTTTGAGAAGTCCCCGAGTGTTATACCCCAAGAAGAAAAAAAAACATTTCTTCTCCGGTCATCCTCGTCATTGCCGGCGCTGTCCGTTGTTGCCGTAAAATTTTGAGGGATCATAACACCTTCGTTTCTCCATGTAAATCCCTCTACCCAATGCCATTTTGACTGGTTAGATCTCCTCTACCACATAGTATGAGCCCAGGTCCGGGTTAATTCATTTAAGTTCCCTATGATCTCATTATTCTTTTTGGTTTTTAAGGAATAGTGTTGTGCATGACCAACTAAATAGGTCCCAATCCAAAAACGGCTCAAGGAGGGGTATGTGGGGTCCTAAGGATTACTTTACTGTAACAAAAAAGGGTTTTTGGTTATGTTTTGAAAATCGAGTTTCGGCAAGGGAGCTTCGATTGTCACTGGAGCTCACAGAGAGCCTTAGGCACTGTTTGGTTCATGCTGTTTGCTAGTAGTTATGCGCGGGCGTGCCAGAACCAAAAGTGGTTCAGTGTGTGCAAACTAATTTCCTATATTCTTGAGTCAGTGATACTCAAGGCTTTCAGATCTGACTTCTAAACTAAACAATTGTGTGCGGCGAGTAGGAAAGTACCCTCACCAAAAATCCCTTGGCAGTACTGAAGCGCACAAGCCAAATAGTGTATGAGATTACCAAGTAACCAATCACAAACGATTAATAAAATACAGATTTTATTAATTGTTTGGAAAATACAACCAAAGAACAGATTCAGAACAGGCTCTGATCGTTCGTGAGAATGAAAACAGTAAAAGAAAAATAACAAAAGAGGGTAGACCTATTTGCTATGAATGCAGGAAGAACATAAAAGTTTGAATGCTTTTGAATGCTGTTGAATGCTTTGTTGAATGTTGTTTTCGAGAGTGACGCGGAGTGCCCTTGCAGCTTGGCCTGCCTCCATATTTATAGCGGCCATGATTGAATTCTGTTTAGAAAAGGACTCCTTAGCTTGCGCCTTAAGCTATGTAATTGATTGGTTAATCAGCAGGAGCCATTCTGTTTAGGAAAGGACTCCTTAGCTTGCGCCTTAAGCTATGTAATTGATTGGTTAATCAGCAGGAGCCTTCCTTATCTTTTACCCTTGTCTTATCATTATCTTAATTTGAAACAATCCCACCATCTCAGGGATCATCTCGTCTAAATCCAGCTGTTAGCGATAAGATTCTTTCCCAAACGGACTCGGATTTCCCCAAATCTAGGATGACGTCACGAATGGCAGCTGTCACCAGAACCGCCTTACCTCCACTCCCATCGGCCTCATGACTGTGACTGAAGACTCATCGGACTTATGTAACGTCTTGTCATGTCCGATAGCATCTTTCCAAGCGCTCACGTCCGATCGGGCTCTTCCAACCCACCTTTATCACTTTTCGTATGTATGGTGCCCGATCGTCAGTACATTCATGTTCCCTAACTCCCCATCGGGCTCTCATTATGACGAATGCCCGATGAAGTCCTCCATTCCCAGTACTCAATTGGTCTCCAACGTATGTCCTTGCTCCATTGCTTCCACCATTGATGCCCGATAGACCACTGCGGGTCTGATGCTGCCTATCGGGCTCCATCCCATGGAACATCCAGGTTGCCTTCTCTAAACTTCTGGCGACGCTTCCCCTTTGACGGTTTTTAGGTGCAAACAATTGCCCCCCAAAAGGTCATATCAAACGTCCCGCCTTGATTGATGTGACATTTTAAATTTTAAACTGGCCACGCGTCGAGCACGCAACAACTTGTCAGATTATGGAGAATCCCACCAGTCACTCCACATTTAATGCGCCATGATGGCGTCGTGATATTTAAATATCACCCATCCTTCGAAACTCCCTACAACGGCACAACCTATTGGCATTCTCTCTTTCTATTCCTTAAGCATAACACAGAGCTTCTCTCTCTAAAACCTCCATCTTCTCCGACGACCCATTTCTCCCATAGATGGCTCCTAAGACTGCTCCGGCCACCACTAAAGGCAAGAAAACCTTCGTTGATGCTCCTCCACCACAAAACCGATGCAGGGAGGTTAGGGCTTTGGCCAAAGCTCACGCTGCTGACATCTCCACAGAATACCTCACCCCCTATAGTTCTTCCGATGGCTGTCCCGTCGCACCAGGCTTGGGCGCGGCGTTTCTTGGCCACCCTCCGGCGGCTTTTCTCCCTTTCTTCTCTCCCGTAGGAAACGAAGAATTCCTACAAGCCCCTGCACACTGGGGCAAGGTCCAGACTGCTAACCAGCCAATTCGAGGATGGCCGTCCCCTGCCGCTGACTGGGACAAGTGGGTGACTAGGGTTTCGGCCTCTAAGGCCGCTGTCTGGAAGCAAACGGGCATTCACGACGCCATAGTACTAAGTCGGTCAAGAATAGAGATAGACCGACCTCTTTTTCTCTCTGCTTTACTCTTCTGGTCCTCATCTTGCAATGGCTTTCTTTTCCGTTGCGGACCAATGGCTCCCACCGTCAAAGACATCAGCTACCTGCTCGGCCTCCATCCCCATGGCCCAGAGATCATCCCCGGGCTTGACGTTGGGACGGCCAGCTTTGCCTATCCTCAACAAGAAGTTGTACGGGACGGGGCCATTTTTCATAGGCCGATTACAGCCTTTGGAGGCTTTCTTTCTGCTTGCATTGGGGCAGACGATACGGAGGTGTCCGACGCAGAACATACTGCCTTCATCATCTACTGGCTCAATAAATACCTCTTCTGCTCAGCCAGCCAAGCCATCACTAAAGAATACACAACCTTGGCCTTGGCTCTTGCATCGGGACGGCCGTTGGCCATGGCTACGCTGGTCTGGGCGCACCTGGTCAGAGGTATAACGGATTTTGTTCATTCGGGCTTCAGTGCTGGTGGGAGCCCGATGTGGATACTCCAATTGTGGCTTTATTCCTACTTTCCCGAATTCCAACCCACTATCAGCCAATTGGCCGATGTGCCTATCTCCGCCGTTCAATTTATGAACATAGCTCCCTCTTCACACACTTTCGAAGAGTGTTTTACTTTCTTTTACCAGGGTTGCTCCCCTCGGGATGTCAATCTCTTCACCCCATTCTTTTCTCTTCAATTTTCTTCTTTTCTTCAGCTTTCCAATAACCCTTCCAACTGGGGTTCGGGCACCCAGTCTACTTATAATGAAATCTTTTCTAGCTACTTAGTAGCTAGAGACATTATTTTTAGCCCAAGCATCCCATCAGCCAACAATAAATGCGGGGCCGAGTACTACTTCGCTCCTCTATATGCCCGCCAATTCGGGCTTACACAACTCGTGCCCGTCCCCCCTGGCACCACGGTCAACGTTGACTGGGTTGAACGCGGCCTTATTGTTAATGACGGGCAAGTGAAGAAAATAAAAGAGAGGTCCGACCGGCTGAAGGCTGCATTTAACTTCACCCCCTTCTCTGCCCGGCCCATCGTGTCAGACGAGTTCGCCCAGTGGTGGGGTGAACGGGCACGTCATATATTTTCACGCACCGTGGCTGCAGCCCTTACGGCCTTTACTGCTTCTCCGGCCATTGAGGCCGACGCTCCAGTTCCAACAACTGCTCCAATCAGGCGCAAACAAGTCGCCAAGAGACCGGCTCGCAAACCAACTCCGGGCAGGGGTCTGTCTCAAAAGAAACAAAAAACAACACCGGCCTCTGTTCAGGTTTGCTCTTCCCTTTGCTGTGTTGATTAAGCCCGAATTCCTTTCATTCAATATTAATCATTCTGTTCTATCTTAACAGCTTGCTGACGAAGACTCGGGAGAGGATCCACTTCCAAATCCCGCTCAGACTCTTCCTCCAACTCTCCCTACATCACCGGCCTCCACCACGGCTTATCTAGAGCGAGTGGCCGTACGGGTGATGCCACTTCACATCGTGCCTCCTCTAACTCCTTCAAGCGGAGACGAGGACCTTGCTGCCTCCATCCAAGCTCCGGAGCAAGTCGTCCTCTCATCCAGTACTGAGGACTTGGCCGATGCTGGAGTTACCGTCGAAGCTGCTGCGGACGAGGTAGACCAAGCCGTCCCTGTTGAAATTGAAGCTTCCACCGGACAAGAAGAAACTACCCCGGCCATCGGATCTCCTGTTCCCACAATAATAGAACCAGTAGTGGCCAAGGTCAGTCCTCCTCAGCCTTCCGTCATTAAGGCCGGTGATGTCTCGGGCTCAGTCCCAGAAACTGAAATCCTGCAGGCAACGGCGGCTTCTATGACCCCCGAGATGGAAACCGGCCACCCTTCTTCTTCTCAACCAAGATCCTCTCAGCCTAGTGAGGCCGATATCCGTGAAGCGCTCTCGGCCTCCCTTAGTCCTCAGACCCAGGTATCACACCATATCGCAAAGTACCTTCTTTCTTGAACTTGTATCATTTTTCAAAGACCATTCCTGACCGTATTTCTATTGAACAGGTCGACCCCACAGGTCCAGTGCCCATCATCCCTTTCAACGATTTTTTCTCAGGCCTAGACCTAGGAGCTTTTGACCTTGGCCCCCTCGAGCCCGAAGCAGTCTCACCTTCCATCCTTCAACAAGCCAAGGACCTGCTCTTCGGGCTTGCTGACCAAGAACTTTCCAATCTTCCTGCTGCGGCTGACGTTGACACCGCTTTGAACACCCTCATGGCCGATCCTTCTCTTTCAGACGGGCAGCTATCATTACTCGTGGAGATCAAAGAAAGACTTCCTAGCGTTCGTCTTATGGATAGAACGACCTCAAAGATTCAAGCGGATGCAGAACTTCATTTAGGCTCCCGTCAGAAAGCATTGAAGTTCTTGGAAGGGGCCAGAGCCAAGTTCGAAGCGGGAAAGGCCTCCCGTGCTCAGGTTCTAGCCAGGGGTACTTGGCTGCAGAACCTAATTGTTGTACTGAAAACTCAACTCGCCCAATGTGAGGCCGAGGTTGTTACCAACAACGCCTCCATTGGGAAAATTGATGAGGCATTATCTTTACTTGGTGGCGACGCCCAGAAGTGCAGCGATCAACTACAAACCAGCGTCCCCATATCTCGGGCTTGGGCCCAAAAGCGAGAGAGGGCCAAGAAGGACCGGTCTGGAGCCGTCAAGACCTGGGAAGACTTGAAGGCTAAGCTTAGGAATTTTGAGTCGGCCTAGAGGTCGACTCCTCTTTTGTACTTATTTTTTTATTCATATATATTTGTAAGTAAGCTGTGCTCAGCCTTATCAATACAAACAACATTTTTGTTACTCGGGCTCAGGGTCGTAGTTAATGAGTTGGTCGTATTCTAACCCTGGATTTGGTTTATAGTTCAAATCAATAGTTTCCCACAGAGTAGGGTAATAAGACTTCAAGTATTGACCTTTTATTAATCTAGGATGAATACCTCCATCCATATCCCGCAGTCTGTAAGCACCACCATTCTTGACTTGATGTATAATGAACGGACCCTCCCAGTTGACCGACCATTTACCGTACCGATTATCCTTGTCCCCAATAGGTAAAACGACCTTCCATACCAAGTCTTTTGTACTAAAAGACTTCGTTTTTACCCTCTTGTTATAAGCTCGGGCGGCCCGCTGCTTCTGCACTTTTAACGAGTCTAAGGCCATGAGCCTCGTTTCATCAAGTCCTTCCAACTCAACTATCATAGCCTCTGTGTATTCTGCGGGCTCAAGCTGGTTCTGTAAAGCTCTCCTGGCCGATCGGACGGTGACTTCCATTGGTAACATAGCGTCGTGCCCGTAAGTTAACATGAATGGTGTTACTCCGATGCTGGACCTCTTAGACGTCCGATAGGCCCATAATGCCTCGGACAACAACTTGTCCCATTCTCTAGGGTTCTCATCGATCATCTTCTCAATGATCCCCTTAAGGATCTTGTTGGTTGACTCGGCCTGACCGTTAGCTTGAGCATAGTATGGGGTAGAATTGAGAATTTTAATCCCTCTGCTCTCCGCAAAAGCGGTTGTCTCGGCCCCTGTGAACACAGACCGTTGGTCGGCCGTTATGGTTTCTGGCAGGCCGAATCGATGTATGATGTGTTCTTCAATGAATTTTATCACGGTGGCCTGGGTCACCGTCTTACATGGTATGGCCTCGGCCCACTTGGTGAAGTAATCCGTCGCCACTATAATGAAACAGTGTTGGCCTGATGATGGTGGCAAGACTTTGCCAATTAGATCCATAGCCCATCCTCTGAACGGCCATGGTTTTATTATTGGTTGGAGCTCCTTAGCCGGTACATGCTGGATCGGGCCATGCTTCTGACACGCTTGGCATCCCTTTGCATAGCTGATACAATCCTTCAGCATGCCTGGCCAATAATAGTTATACCTTCTCAGCAACCATTTCATTTTTGTACCGGCCTGATGAGCCCCACAGATCCCTTCATGCACTTCGGCCATCACCTGCATGGCCTGTTTCTTGCCTAAACACCTCAAAATCACGTCGTCACCGATGGGCTTTTTAAACAATTCTCCATCAAGTATCACAAATCGGACCGCGAACAATCTAACTTTCCGGTCTACCCTGACATTTGGGTGATTCAAGTACTCGATGATAGGCCTTCTCCAGTCGTCGTCCTCCATTAAAACCGAATTAGCGCGAGTATACCAACCTCTCTTTGCCACTGAAGGTAACAGTCGGACATGAACCGTGATAACTTGGTCTTCCAAAGCCTTTGTAGACGACGAGGCCGATCCTGTCTTAGCCAACTTATCGGCCTCGGTATTCGTAGACCTAGGGATATAACTCACGCTAATATCATCAAACTCATCCATGAGCTGCGTGGCGACAGAGTGAAACGGGCATAATTCCCAACTTTTTATCTGGAACTCTCCTGATATCTGCCCGATCACCAGCCCTGAGTCTCCCTTTATGTGTACGGACGATGCCCCCAACTCAAGGAGTATCTCTAGTCCGATAATTAATGCTTCGTATTCGGCCTGGTTGTTTGTGCACTTGAAATCGAGCCGAAATGACATTTTTGTCTTCTTATACTTGGGTGACACAATGACCACACCTGCCCCAGCACCCTCTGCGCTTTTGGACCCATCAAAGATCAATGTCCATGGGACCAAGGAAGTGTTTAGTACTTTAGGTGCTGATAGCAACTGTCCCAGATCAGTTGGATCTGGGTGATCAGCCAAAAAATTGGCTATGGCCTGGCCTTTAACCGATTGCTGTGATCGGTATTGGATGGCAAATTCCATCAGGGCCAAGGTCCATTTTCCAATTCGGCCTCTCATGATTGGTCTTGACAGCATATATTTTATCACATCGGTTTGACATATAATATAAGTAGAAATGGGCAACATATACGTTCTTAACTTCTGTGATGAAAAATACAATGCCAAGCATAATTTCTCAATCGGCGCATAGCGCTGCTCGATTGGAGTTAATATTCTGCTTAAGTAATAAACGGCTTGCTCATTTCCTTGCTCATTATCCTGAGCTAACATACTTCCTATAGAGCAGTCAGAAGCCGATATATACAATTTAAGGTACCTACCCTTCTTGGGTGGCATTAAAACTGGGGAAGTTGACAAATATTGCTTAATTCCCTCAAAGGCCTGTTGATGGCTATCTTCCCACTTGAATTCTTCATCGGTCTTGATCTTCAATAGTGGGGTCCATACTTGGGTCTTTCCTGCACAGTTGGATATGAATCTTCTCAGGAAATTAATCTGCCCAAGCAGCCTTTGAAGCTCTTTCTTATTGGCTGGTGGCTTTGCTGCCTGTATTGCCCAAGCCTTGTTCTTGTCCACCTCTATCCCTCTTTGATGCACCAGGAATCCTAAGAAGTTCCCTGCCGAGACGCCGAAGGCACATTTGAGAGGGTTCATTTTTAGTTTGTGAGCCCGCATTCTTTCAAATGCCTTTTCTAAGTCTCTCAAGTGATCGGCGTTGTCGCTCGATTTTACCACTACATCGTCAATGTAAACCTCCATGAAATGCCCGATCATATCATGGAAGATTGAATTCATCGCCCTCTGATATGTGGCTCTAGCGTTCTTTAGTCCGAAAGGCATGACAACCCATTCAAAGGTTCCAATTGCCCCCGGGCACCGGAAAGCTGTCTTCGGAACGTCCTGCTTAGCAATGTAAATCTGGTTGTACCCTGAGTGCCCGTCCATAAAGGACAAAATTTTATGTTTGGCGGCCGAATCAATCAATTGATCGGCCATGGGCATAGGGTACTCGTCTTTTGGGGTAGCTAGGTTTAGAAATCTGAAATCAATACAGACTCTCAGCTTACCATTTTTCTTTACCACTGGGACTACAATCGAGACCCATTCCACGTACCTGGCTGTCCGAATGAAGCCAGCTCCCAAGAGTCTCTCAATTTCTTCTTTCCCCTTCATCGTGACTTCAGGTGACATGCGCCGTGGGAGCTGTTTAAACGGCCTAAAACCCGGCTTAATTGGCAATCGGTGCTCCACCAATTCTCTGGATAGTCCGGGCATCTCATCGTAATCCCAAGCAAAGCAATCCTTGTATTTGTGCAAGAGAGCAATGATCTCGGCCTGGAACCGCGGCTCAAGCACCTGACTCACATATATGGGTTTGTGCTCTCCTTCATTGCCCAGGTTGATCTCCAATAGTGGATCCTGCACGTCGGCCTTCAAGTCATCAAGCTTGGCTGTGGCCGTTTCGAGTTCATCCATCTGAATCTCTTCCTCGATTGGCGTTTCTTCTTCATAGATACAATCGGCCAAATTAATCATTCCGTCCACAGGGCCGATCTCTAATCTCCTATCGGCCAGATATGCGCACCATCTGGCCATGCTGGCCTTAAGGGCCAGCTGTCTTTTAACTTCAATTGGTCGTGAATCCATCGAAGTCTTCTTGTTCATTAATCTCTATCGGCCTTGACTCTTCTGTCCGACTTAGATTGTGATAACCAAGCTTTAAGTTTGGTAGAATTTCTTTACGGAATGTGGCTGCATTTGGTCTGCCCAGTTTGCCGCATCCTAGTAACTTGACAGGTCCGATATCATCTTCGTATAATACTGCATCGGCTGTCTGCACCCGGGCAACGAATGGCTTCGTATCGGCCCCAACCACCTCCACTTCGTCATCTCTCCAAAAAATCAACAATTGATGGAGCGTGGAAGGGATGCAGTAATTGGGATGGATCCAATCACGGCCAAGCAACGCGTTGTACGCGGCCGAGGTCTCAACGATGAAAAAGGCTGTCATGGCCGTTTGGGTTCCAACAGTCAGCTCAAGAGGCAAGATGCCCTTTGTCTTAGATGGTGTGCCCGTGAAGCTCTGAACATTCATCTCGGTCGGAATTAGTTCCGACTCAGATTTTTGAAGAATCCTCAGCATTATTTGGGGCATGATGTTGATGGTAGATCCCCCATCAATCAATATTCTATTCACGGGGATCCCCTCAATGTGACCCTTTACATACAACGACTTCAGGTGCTGAGACATTTGATAGGTAGGTTTTTCGAAAACCACCTTGACTGGTCCCGCTGGTTTCAACCCTTCTTCAGTTTGGATCCCTTTCGGCCTCAAGATGGTTATCTTAGGCCGATCAGTTTGTATATCGGTAGCATCCACGTTCTTGCTCGTAGCCTCTACCACCTTAGGTCTGACGGTTTCTCCACCACCCCAACATAAACTTTCTATTACTGCCGATTCCTTGGTCTGGCCTTCTATTACGTCACCTTCTATGGCCGTTGGCTGATCCGATTTGGCCATGAATGACATGGGAAGAGTAAATACCATATTTGAGGATAGACTTTTTGGGATTGTTCCGAATTGAATTAGTGTATCATCCTCATCTTCATAATCATCGGCCTCCTCCATTGGATCGGCCGATGGCTCACACTTTTCTTGTTCAAAAAGTTTCTTTAAGCGCTCTGTGGCATGCATCGCCCCTTTGCCCGCTTTCTTGTCGAAAACGGGCTCATCTTCTTCCATGGCCGTTATCTGTTTGCCGGCCTTATGCTGAGGGGACCTTGGAGGATTCTGGACGTGACCCTTCGACTGCTGCCGTTCCCTCTCGGCCTGTCTCAGCCTCTGATACCTCCTCTTCTGAGACTTGCTGTATTGAGGCATCATTGGAAATTTTGGATGCTCAGCTCTATACCATCTCCCATCACTCACTCTTGGTGGGAGTATCATTCGGGAGCGAATGTCCGATGCTGCAACCCTTTGTGAGGCGCTCATTGTGGGTCGGGATCGATATTGCCTTCCTTCCATATGACTCGAGCTAGGCATACCGCTTGCTGGCGGCGGCTTCGGCTTCCACTCGGGCTGTACGCGTCCCTGTTTGGGCAAGGAAAGCCTCTCATGCACGGATCTTCTCGGGCTGTACTCTCGTCGTTCCTCAACTCTAGGCCTCTTGCTTGGGCTAGAGGCCCCTTTCTTGATATCGGCCTTGCACCTCGGACACAGGCCTTGTTCTATCAGCTCTAGTTGGTGTCGTAAATCTGCGATCAAATTATCTGTGGTTGATCGGGCTACCTCGACCTCAGCCTTTTGTTCTGCTTCCTTGCGTTCCTGGTATGTCCTCTGAAGCTCGTGAATAGTCACCTTCGGCCTATCAGTTCCTGAAACGACAATTTGCTTCCCTTCCCTTTGCTTTGGGACCTTCTCGCTATCGGTCAAGTCTATCTTGACCCTTGGCCGTGTCAGCTTAGTCAAATCGGGCACTACCATATTGGTTCCAGTGATCTGTGGGAACGGATTCGCATCAACTCCCATAGCTTTGTCCGAAAATTTGAACACTCCTTTCTCCACGTTCTCCTGTATCACATTACGAAAAACAACGCAGTTATTAGTGGAGTGTTTCCAGGAATTATGCCACTTACAATATTCCTTATTTTTTATGTCATCGGCCTTGGGGATCCGATGACCTTTTTCAGCCAAATCACTTTTTCAGCCAAAAGGGCGTCAAAAATCTGATCGGCCATTGTTATGTCAAATGTGTAATTTTTTCCTGCCTCAAACGTCATTTTTTTAGCAGCGGCGTTATTATTGACAAGTTTGTTCAAGGCATTACACACAATAGGCCGCTTAGAGATTAGTTCGGCCATGTCGATTTCTGCCTCAAGGTCACAATCTGCTAGATGGACCTCGTAGTTGGGATCTTTGTAATATGTTCCCTTAGAAGAATTCTTCATTTCCTGTTCATCAAGTAGGATACGCTCGTAACGGGCGGCCCTTGAAGCCAGCTCGAATAAATCACGGAAATCAGTCCCTTCGAACTTTTTGCGAAGCTCGAAAGACATTCCGCCCATAGCCATCTTTGCGTATTCTTCCTCGGGCAATATTGTCTTACATCTGCACTTAGCCTTCTTGAATCGGGCTATATATGTTTCAACGGTCTCTCCCACTAGTTGGAGCATCCTAGACAGATCTGCCAACGATATCTCGGGCTCAGTCCTATAAAAACTGCCCATGAAACAATTCCTCCATTGCTGGCCAGTTTCGTACTGAATTGGCCGGGAGATTGACATACCACAAAAACGCTATGCCCGTGAGCGAGTTTGGGAACAACCTTAGTTTTAAAGGGTCGCTATTGCCTGCATGGCCGCACTGCACAATGAATCGGCCTATGTGCTCTACCGTGGTATGCTCACTTTTCCCAGAAAATAGGGTAAAGTTCGGAACTTTATACCCTGGTGGGAAATTAACTTGGTCAATTTCAGGCGGGTAAGGCCGTCAGTATGTCGGCCTCTCCATCCTTCTCATGAACGGGCCATACTCTTCGTGTATGGCCGCCACCAACTCCTCCCTGTTAATAGGCTGCGCAGCGGGTCGGGCATTCACCAAAGGGGGTGGTGGTTGCTGTTGGTTGTTATTGGCCTGACGAAGCCAAAAATCATCATTATTCCTTTGCCCCCCAGCAGCGTTACCTGGGGGCACTTGTTGGCCGTTTACCTCTGGGTTACGGCCCATCGTTGCAATTACTTCAGACTGAGCCCCTGTTACCGGGGTTATTAGTGGAGGTGGCAACTGTTGATTATTATTGATATGGTGGGTCCAAAACCCGCCATTGTTTCTTTGCCCCCCAGCAGCGCGAACTAGAGGTGGTGTACGGTCGAACTGGGTTTCAACACGGCCTCCTGTCTGGACAAAGCTTGGTGTCGCCGATCCACTGGGATCGGTGACCACCACGCCACTGGCCGTTTCGTTATGTAATTCGGGCTTCTTGCCCGAGATGTTGCCCTCCCTTAGGTTTGGACAGACATAGAGTGGGTCCTTTGGTTTGTCAGACTCAAGCGGCGTGCCAGAGCCCGATCCCGAGCCTGAGCCTGATCCCGAGGCCTTTTGGTTGTTATTGGCCTCAAGAACGGCGCAAAGCTGTTGTATCTGAGTAGCCAGGGCGTCCAGCTACACGTGGGTAACCCTAGTCTCCATGACCAACTCAGACTGTTCTCGGCGTATATCGGCAGTTTGCCTGACCACATTGTTGAGATCTGCCATTGACCCTATCAAGGTATTATAGTCCTGCCTCAAGGGATCAACGGTGGCTCTCATGGTTTCCGAGATTGCTTCGATAGTAACGCCACCGTCGTCCGGAGAATGACCAGTGCTTTCCTCCATAGGTGGATCAACGGCAGACTGGTCTTGGCCGTTTTTGCCGATCTGCTTATCCCTCTTTGGTGGCATGACTTGACACTATGGGTCCCACCGGGCGTGCCAAAATGTTTGCTAGTAGTTATGCGCGGGCGTGCCAGAACCAAAAGTGGTTCAGTGTGTGCAAACTAATTTCCTATATGCTTGAGTCAGTGATACTCAAGGCTTTTAGATCTGACTTCTAAACTAAACAATTGTGTGCGGCGAGTAGGAAAGTACCCTCACCAAAAATCCCTTGGCAGTACTGAAGCGCACAAGCCAAATAGTGTATGAGATTACCAAGTAACCAATCACAAACGATTAATAAAATACAGATTTTATTAATTGTTTGGAAAATACAACCAAAGAACAGATTCAGAACAGGCTCTGATCGTTCGTGAGAATGAAAACAGTAAAAGAAAAATAACAAAAGAGGGTAGACCTATTTGCTATGAATGCAGGAAGAACATAAAAGTTTGAATGCTTTTGAATGTTGTTGAATGCTTTGTTGAATGCTGTTTTCGAGAGTGAGGCGGAGTGCCCTTGCAGCTTGGCCTGCCTCCATATTTATAGCGGCCATGATTGAATTTTGTTTAGGAAAGGACTCCTTAGCTTGCGCCTTAAGCTATGTAATTGATTGGTTAATCAGCAGGAGCCTTCCTTATCTTTTACCCTTGCCTTATCATTATCTTAATTTGAAACAATCCCACCATCTCAGGGATCATCTCGTCTAAATCCAGCTGTTAGCGATAAGATTCTTTCCCAAACGGACTCGGATTTCCCCAAATCTAGGATGACGTCACGAATGGCAGCTGTCACCAGAACCGCCTTACCTCCACTCCCATCGGCCTCATGACTATGACTGAAGACTCATCGGACTTATGTAACGTCTTGTCATGTCCGATAGCATCTTTCCAAGCGCTCACGTCCGATCGGGCTCTTCCAACCCACCTTTATCACTTTCCGTATGTATGGTGCCCGATCGTCAGTACATTCATGTTCCCTAACTCCCCATCGGGCTCTCATTATGACGAATGCCCGATGAAGTCCTCCATTCCCAGTACTCAATCGGTCTCCAACGTATGTCCTTGCTCCATTGCTTCCACCATTGATGCCCGATAGACCACTGCGGGTCTGATGCTGCCTATCGGGCTCCATCCCATGGAACATCCAGGTTGCCTTCTCTAAACTTCTGGCGACGCTTCCCCTAAGCCCGATGTCATCATAGACCAACCGGCCTCTGAAATGCCCATGCCCGACTATCTCCAGGCCCATATCCTCATATCAATCGGGCTAGAAAACCTTTGATGGTTTTTAGGTGCAAACACATGCATAGGGGTCTCCGGTGGAGTGTGTGTGGTGTAGCAGAAATAAAAATGGGGAAAGTGGGGGATTATACCTCTGGGAGTCTTGGGTCCTCTTTCTCCTTCTTTTCCGTCTCCGGTCAGTCTTTCTCTCTCCTCCCTTTCTCTGCGTCTCCTTCTTCTTCACTCTTCTTCTTCTTGTAACTAGGTTGTGTGAGTGTGGGTGTGTGTAGAGAATGGATGGAGGGTAAGTGTGTTTGGTTTTGACCTCTAACACCCTCGGTGGTCTTCTTCTTATATATTTACAATACATACTTATACATACACACATATATCCACACATATACATATGCAGATTGCATAATCTTCTAGAACAGATTTGAGGGAGATTGCAAGTGATTTAGGGAAGTATACCTTGGGAGGGGCCGGCGATTGAGCAGAGAGGTTTAAACCCGCCGGGTAGAGGGGGTGGTGAGGTGGTAGTCTAGTGGTTAAGGGACTGTTTGGGGAATGGGTTTTGTTCATTAGATATTAGGTAGTTTAGGTTGTAAAATCACTATTTAGGGTAAGTACTCTCCTTTCCATAAATATAGGACTTGTTGTCGCTTGACAATACGTGCCATACAGTCTAAATTAACACAGATTTTACGGTTCCCCGTGACTAGTCAGTCCAGGTTCGTAACTTACAGTCTATGTTATTAATATAATAATACGTATTATTCATATAGACATTCGAAAAAACGAACTTGCACTACGGGGGCTCGTTTTATTAACTAGAAATTTTACGGGTATTACAAAAGGCCATAAAATTAACTGATGGGCATCATATACCCAAGGCTAATGGCATAAAAGGAAAAGAATATTGCAAGTGGCATAATTCTTGGAGATATGCCCCTAATAATTGTGCTGTTTTTTGAAATGTCATACAGGACAATGTGTGAGTAGCCCCAATGTGTGAGTAGGTATTATATATAAGGTGAGATCTAAGTATGCAACATAAATTGCACACGTTAAGATTGTGCAGTCCAAAGACAGAATTCCAAAAAGGTTGAGGTCTCGTGCGAATATGTTAGGCCCAATTTGGCGACCATGTTTGGGCGTCAGAGTGCTGTTTGCCTAACCTTTAGTAACCCCACCCATTGAAATTATTTTTTAAATTAATTTTGATTGACTAGAAGCTGTCATTCTGCATTGGCATCGCAAAGCAGAAGCATTTCTAAACAAGGCCTCACATGGGGGACATTATCTTCCTTACAAGAAAGGATCTGACAGGCTAGAAGAATTGCCAAATAGGGCCTCATTATAGGACATTTTTCTTCCTTGCAAAATCTGACAGGGGGTTATTTCCACATCGTTCTCTCACCACCCCTACCACTGCAAAAATAACACTTTCCCTTCTCTGTAAGGGTAAATGGCCCTGCTTTGCCTGAGGTTTGATGTAATATCAATTCAATCTATTCGTTTTTGAAAATTTGATTGATCTCCCTTGGGATTTATAACATTGTCACAAGTAGTCTTATTTCTTAAACACGAACAGAAATTATAACAAATTTGACAACGACAAACACACCAAAATTGTCGTACACAGACGCTCCACTTGTTTCAATGGAAATGTTGTTTATAAAATATCTTTTTATTTAAGTTCATGTAATTCATATTTTAAAAGACCTTTGTTTGCATTTGAATTAATATTTCACAAAAATTAGACAGTTATATTCCAGTTCTAAGCTCCACCAGATGTTAATGGCAATGTAACTACATATATTTTAAACATACACTACATGAAATTCTAGAATATGTGCAGGGCAGTGTTGTAATTTAAAAGATAATGGTTGATTTCAATTCAATACTTTTTGTCATATTTTATAAAGTCATTTGAAAAAAAAAATGAAGCTAAGTATAACAAACTTGTAAACTTAAAGGATGTCAGTGAAATTTTGTGAAAACTAATGGGGCTAATTGATATAATGCAAAACCTCAAGTCATGTCAGTGTAATTAATCTCCCCTCCATAATTTCTTATAATCCTCATAGATATGAAGCAAGGATTTTATTACCTCTTATATTATTCCTGCAATTACACAACCAATTACCCAATACATTACAAGTTCATTCAACCACAATAATTCCACAAAATCCCCGCAGGAAATGTCAAGCCATCTCAAGCTCGATCATATGTCCATGTCTACATATCACACCAATCTCCTGGTCAATACAGCCCAGAATTTCTGGTATTCAAACTACAAAAAAAAAAAAAAAAAAAAAGATTAGATAATACCTCCTGATGCTACTTTGTCATAAATCAGAACCACTAGCTGTTGTTTATTCTGTAACCAGCATTTGAGTTCCATCCGAAGAAGTTGGAAGCTGAAAAATACAAAAAGGAAATAAAACAAAAGCATATCGACCCAAGGAAAGAACATCAAAGGTTTAACCTATGGAAACACATAATTATGATTTACGAGTTCTTTTACATATATAATCTGAAGTTAATTCTGAGAAATGACAGGAGAGAGAGTTAATAGATCTTTTAGGTTCTGCTTGGTTTGCGGATCGCATAGAGAAGGAAAAGGAGGAAAGGAAAACTAGTTCCCTTGTTTTCTTTCTTTCTTTCTTCGTCTTTTTTTAGATATTAGTTCCCTTGTGTTTTAATTCATGCTTAAATAATGTTCAAAATTAAAATTTTCAAGTATAGTTGTAGATGTTAAAGCCTGTATAAGTTTGGAATGAGTGGGAGTTCTTTTCCTATTGAATTTCTAATCTCATTTTTAGTAATAGGAAAGCACACTGGAAGGAATGCATAGCATGGTATAAGTAGTGTCGGGGTCGTGTGTGAGATTAATATCCAACATCCATTAGAATGTGTGAATGAATTAAGGAATAATACACGTAGTTCGGTCAACAAGACCTATAACAGCTTAACTTTTTGGTGACCTTGGAAACATGCATGTTAAGACCTGTCTTCTGCACTCTTATCCCCTCTTCAAGTTCCCTTCAAAGCAACAAGTGTAGTAAAGTATGCCAAATATACACAGGTGGTCTCAAAACCTAGTTGTTTAAGCTTTCGGGTGAAGTTGATGAATTCTAAAATGTATCATGCATGTCTCCTCGATCTTCAAGTGTGTAGTTGAAAGCATCAGAAATCCTAACAAGTTGGGCAAATGCAGCTACGCAATAGAGTAAGATATATATACAACATCATGCAAGAAAATGAATGAAAGAAGCATGAAAAGTAGAAGTTGTCCACTTTTTTACAGGAAATGCAAAGATTATAAATTCAAACGGAAATGCACAAATCTGGCACACATTCATGGCAGAAAATTTCCTTGGAAAACAACTACTCATTTCTTTTACTAAATCACAATTCACAATTCAATTGTTCGCAGAAAATCAATACAAACACATCTTCTACTCCAATACGCACATTTCTTTTCTTTGACAGCAGAATTGTTAATGAGACACCAGAAAAGGGAAGGAGGGTGAGGAAGAAATTTTCAAATGATAGCTAAATTACCAAAGTATGTAGGACGAAATCCAAATTCATGGTGTATTAATGAATGAATTGGGAAAATCTGGAAAGGAGTAGAAATGCAGCAAGTTAGCAATAATATTACGGCAAAAAAAATAAAATAAATTTTAAATGTTGACCACTCATGTCTAAAATGAGTAATAAATTTATCCAAGGAAATTTACTGAAGTAGAGCCCGTGGAATAAGAGATTTTACAAAATTTTATTTCTTTGTTTAATTTCAATATTGTTCTCTAGATATATTTTGAAAAGTTACTTAGCCTTTGGGTATTTCAGTTGGACTATGAGATTTTTTAGCTTTTCCAAACAAAGCATCAATTTGCTGGTTCTAAAGAAATCATTTTCCAAAGATTTGACTTTTGAAAAAAGGTAATAGGTTGGATGTCAAAGGTACTCAACTTTTTGAATAACCTCAAATATTTGGTTTCGAAATGGAGACAAACTAACTCATATAACTAACAAGCTGATCGTAGGAAAGATGATGAATATTCTTATTATTTCGTACCTAGGATTCATCATAAATGTAGTATTGCATTTTCGTCTAATTGCTCAAACTCTAATCTATATCAAACCCAGTTTATTTGATAGTGTAAATGTGTAAATGGTTTGTTTATTCCACATCGGTAATTATAGCAAGGAAATTTGTTGGATCTTAAACATTGAAAATTCAAGTGGAGTTGTTAGATTACAAATGGATGCACGAGTGTATGCTACTTTAATTTTCAACAATGATGATGATTTACTCAAAAAAAAAAAAAAAAAAAAAAAAAAACAATGATGATGATGATTCAGTGCGCACTGCACCGGAGTGATCGATTAATTTTTGGACCATTTAATTTAATCAATTGACCTGGAATTATTTGGTTATTGAAACTTAATTTGAATAGCTAGTTGTGATTATTAAGTGGATAGGTGTTGTTTATTTGACTAGGAGTTGCGACTCTCCTGAACAGTGAAAACAATCCTGACTGTTTTTAGGAAGCACTCCTTCATATATGTCTACAAATACTAAACCCCCAAACAAAGACTTCAAAAAATATCAAAACTTTTCAGTCTCTCTCTCAATAAATATTTCGTTTTTGGAAGATGTTCAGTTTTGTTTTGCTAATTGCAGTTCTTCACCAGAAAAAGGCTTTGTTTTATCCTGAGAACAACAGTACTTTGCCAGTAAACCCAGTAGCGAATTCACATGACAGGGGGCAGTTTAGCTAAATAAATAAAGAGTGTTCATTTCTGTTTTCATTCTTAAAACAGAGTGTTCCAACTTCCAAAAAAAAAAAAACATTTACCGAAAAGAAAAAGAAATCATATATATGTATGTATGTCTGGAAATGGAAATGGAAATGGAAATGTGTAAATACAATACAAATACATAACTCGGAGAATTTTTAATAGTATTGAATACCTGAGAAATGGGGTACTGGTTAAACTTAAAGGATTGATGAGCAGATGAAGCTGTGGTGGAGAGCTTATCGCGGCAAGAATGGACGGTCTTGAACTGATCGATATCCAGCTTCTTATTGATAAAACCAACCTGGAAATAAATGCTATCGGAGGGGGGCAAATCAACAGTGATGTCATCGACATCGAACCAGAAAAGGAGGCGTTGGACTTGAATTCCATGTAAATTAGTGATGGAGCCGTATTTGAGCATTCCAGTGATTCTCTTCTCGTAGTAGACTAAGTAATCGAAATGTATATAACATGGCTTCTCCAGCTCAACCACGAAGCTTCCACCATCTTCATCCGAGGATAGAAAATATGATTTCACCGCGTCCGGCAAGAGGCCGCTTGGGAGACCGAATTTTGGCAGGATTTCAAACACTGTGTCTGTTGGGGGACCATCATCCTTTTCATCGACTGGGGAGGAGACTGATGAGAGAATACAGACAGAGAAGAGTAGTAGCAGTAGGAGACTCAATTGGGGCTTCAGTTTGGGAGCCATGGTTTCAAAATAGAGATAGCTATACAGAGCAAAGTTGAGGAGGTTGGAATATAAGATGAGAGAGAGTTGGCCTGGGGAGTCCTTCTTCCTTGTGACTATTATTAATTTAACTTGAAATAGTACAATACTGATCAAGCAACTTCTAGGAAGTTGGTATTGGTTGTCCATTTCGGTGAGTTTGATTTCGAAAAAAATTTGTTTTCCTGTTGGACAATGTCCACTAATATACGGCCAATGAGAAATGCTAGGCACATAATATATTCCATTCCATGACATGTTTCACAACAAGACTTTAAATGTATGTATCATGTGATTTGTATATAGTGTATAGAAAAGTGTGAAAAATTCAACTAAAACAGGGTACAACACATATATAGCCCTGTTGTAGAATATATTGTGTGCCTAACATTTTCAATAGCACAGAGGTAGCAAATTTGTTACTCCATGCTTGAATTTAGCGAGAAACTACAAAATGAAAAATATCAAGACAGAATTTTGTTTGTTTGTTTGTTTGGTCACTCTATCCTTCCAAATTTTGTATGTTTCCAAATATATATAGATCATAGTAGGATCACTTTCAATAATAGTAGTACAATTTCAACATCAATAGCGTTAGACCCACACAAAATTCCACACAAAACAATCCTAGCATTACTCTTTCAACATTTCGCAATAAAAATCAAATAGACCCACTGCCACATGTAATTAGAAGTTATCCGAGATACAAACTTTGAGAAGCATAGCATTACTTTGGGAAAGAAATGGGAAGAAAAGATATACTGAGAATGAAATTTGTTGTAAAATAGCAGAAAATAAGAGTAAGAAAAAGGGACACATATTTAACATGGTTCGGCTTCAACCCTACATCTACGCCCAAGTAGGGAAAACTGCACACATTTGGTCTTTCTCAATCACTCTCACTTTCACACATCTCCTCTCTACCATCTCAAGCCTCTATACACAGAAACAACCATAAAGATGAAGCAACCTAAAGGTCAAGGATTACAACTGTTTAGGATTACAACTTATTTTTTACCAAAAGAAAGTTAATCCATAAGCAGAATTCCAAAGGGTAGTAGATATAGACATCCACCTGTATATGTATATATATATATATTTATTTATGTTTAACACTCCTCCTTAAATGTCTATTTGGATGATAACTGTCACTCCCCAAATTCACAATGGGTGGATTAACAGTTATTTGACATGCCACCACGACTAAACCCCTCACTCGGCACAGCATTATGTGTTAACTAAATGTGTTAATATAACCGCCTCCATTGTGTTTGTCAACCATATTAAGAGTTAGGATATGGAAAGATTTTGAGCGTCCTTATCCTGTCAAGGGCGTAATTGGAGGAACCTTGCCATATCTTGTCTCTCTAAGGCCAGTATAAATATAGAGGCAGGCCAAGCTACAAAGTACTCCGCGTCACTATCGAAAAAACGCATTCAAATACCACTCAAAGCATACATAACATTCAAAGCACTAAACCTGGTGTTCTTGTTTTTTGCATCTATAGCAATAGGTCCGTCCTTTTTGTTATTTATTGATATGCCCAGAAATATCCTTCTACAGTTAAACCTCCGAGTCAACAACAAAGGACTCCGGATTATCTGGGGAGGAAGCTGGTGGTCCACCGTTCCCGAGCTCTATAAGTGCAACCGTTCGGGATGCACGCACATCCCGTGAATGCGACTCAGCGGTTCTCCACCAAGTGCGGATTGACAGCCAAGCTGCTCAGCAGTTTCCTAAATCAGTTAGAAGACTAATGGAAGGTGTATATGTAGACACCCAATTTTGACCACACTGATAGGATTTAGGGTGAACAACGTCTTGGAGGATTCGATGATGAAAAGTACCCCGTGGAAGGTACTGGATTCCACACAATCAGAAGATCGGACTTCGGAAAGTGACTTCAAGCTCAGAAAAGCCCTTTTCCATGGATAAATCCCGGTTTTGTCAAAATCATCTCTCAGAATTCATATTCTCTCAGGGTTATATGAACATTAAGTGTTCTAAACGCAGTATTCTAGGTATCCAGAGATTCAATTTTAAAGAAAAGTTCGAAATCGACGCACATTTGAAAGCAATTTTGGAAAAGACGTCATTTGATTTCAAAAAGACGACGAAAGTTCCGGAGGACTTCCGGACTTCAATTGGACTTCAATTCTCATTATAAAACCTCTGGAAATATTTTTATACTGAAATTCAACCTGACAGCTTTCCAACGGTACGTAAACGGACGATTTCGGACACCAAAAAGCATTTTTACAAAAATCTGGAAAAGCAGTGCACGTGATTTTTGAAACAGAGCTTGTGGGTGACCAGAGGGACCCAAATAGTAAATGGCGGTTTTGGGTATGGGGGTGGCGGGTCCCACCATAACCGCCACTTCCATTTGTGTCCTCCACGGAGCTTTTTGAGTTCCAGACCCTTCTAGAAGCTTCCCACTGCGAGGAAATTGCCTGGAAATTGCGTTTAGGCTCCGAAATGGCCATTTTAACCCTCTTTTAAGCTCTAAAAATCCTGTTTTAACCCTGAAACTTAAGAGCTAAGTCTTCAAAACTCTATATAAGATCTCATACATCTCATATGAGATCACATCTTAACACACTAGACACTTGGAAGAGATACACTTGAATATACTTGGAGATACAAACACACATAGAAGCACATACAAGAGAGATAAGTATACTTTGAATATACTTTCAATTTAGGTGAATTCTAGAGAGAGAAAATTATGAATTGAATTTAGATTAACTTAGGCTAATTAGACCACAATTTGAACATCAATTGCCTCCCTCAACTTCCATGGATGAGTGCTTGAAGAACACTTGAATAACACTTGAAGAAGAAGATCTTCAAATCAATTTTGGTCTTGTAATTGAGAATCCTCCAAGAGGTAAACACTATAGTTCATCTCTAATTCCTACTTTGTATATATAGATCTATAAGATTTGGATCTAACTTAGTTCTATTTCTACTTATTAGAACACTCATCTTCTTCCTCTCATGTTCTTCACACACTCACATAGTTAGATCCAAATCTCTTTGATTTTTATTGATAATTTACAATTAGAGATTGTTTTTCACTTTGATTTTCAAATTTGGTTTCATTCTTCAATTTTAGTTTAGATTCATGCATACATGATTATATATATATACATATATCTATTTTGAATTCCATGATGGTTTGGAAATATGATCTATGAGAAGGATGATTTCTATGTTCATACCTATCTCTTGATTATTCCTATTACCTAGAATTCCTATTGAATTTCATCTCCAACATGATATTTATAAGTCCCTTTGATCCTTGATCTAAAAGTTCTTCATAGAACTTGAGGGCTAAATTGATTGGGAATCATGATAATTAAGTTGATCTATGAGTTTGATCTCTCTAATAAGCTTCAACTATCACTAAAATGTTTTCCTCACACTTTAAAATGAACTAGATAAAAATTCAGCAAAGCAGATTGGTTTTGTCCATTAGATTTGGTCCATCAAAACCCATAGTTTGATGGATTTCAAATTTTCTGGGTAAACTTTGATGAATTAGCTTTCATCCGGTCCGTTTTGAGAGCTTTTAGGATTCATATACTATTTTTAGAAATTGTTGAGAAATCGGTTGACAGATTTGAACATCGTCTCTTTGTGCTTGAATTTCAGAAAATCTATAATAGTTATCGACGTTCCGCTTTTTGGGGATGATTCCTAACTCATATATCTATATGCCGATGTAAAATCGTGAGCATACGATCGAGTTAGGATCGTTTTCTAAGTGTTTAAAGTTAATACAACTATTCTGGAATTTTCTAAGTTTAATTACAAATATGATTATGTATACAAAATGGTCACACCTTGATCACTCAACAACAATTGATGAATAAAACTTGGTTTAGAAATCACCTAGGATAAATGGATGAGATATCAAAAGCTTAAATCAACTTGGTTAACATGATTCATGAACTTCTATTATACTTCTATTATGTTTTGCATTCATTTGTCAAATGATACCAAATTTCCAGAATAACAGAGTCTGTTTAAAACACTTTTTCAGAAACCTTGTGATTACAGAATGTCCATGGGTTTATTTTTATCATATACTACAATGAAATAGCTTTCTTTTGACACCAAATAGAGCTTCATATGATTTTTGTAGATTTAATTATGATTTTTTCAAGAACAGTGGACAGTCCTGATCCACTGTTCCCAAAACATTTATTTCTCAAACAATAAAATTGATATTGAGGTCCCACTTTTTGGAGAAGTTCCCTAAGACATGTATCTAACTTTCTGTAAAAGGGTTTTTATCCAGCTCATGTTTAAGACCTTTTTTGATAGGATTCATTAGAGGTTGCTGAATCTGGAAATTTGATTGATGACATGTTTTCTTTGTTTATCATGCATATCATTTGTTTGCTTGTATTTTTGCAATGCTTGGGTATTCTTTGGTGTATTAGTGCAGAGAATTAAGTGCCTCAGACCCGGACTTCGATTTGTGGTTTGCCTCGTCTACATGTGGCTTAGTGCCCATGTATCATGTACTATCTCTATCCTTTCTCTTAGAATTTTTCTAGGTTTACAACTTTGATTTCAACGACACATTTCCTTTAGGATAAGTCTCCGTTTATATGATTATTTGTTAGAGACATCTTATCTAGGATTGTTGCATGATTGCATTGCACGTTTACATTCTTTTTGCTTTCGCGACTCCGCTTGAGTCAACCAATGTAAGTCTTCTCGTTCCCTTTGCATATCATGACATGTTTACTTTATTTGCATCGGTCCCGGGCGGGACTAGCCACTGTGAGTATACTTCTCCCTTGTATTGCATGAGCATCCGCTTTCTACTTGATTTAGTCTCTTGAAATGATTTTCATTAGATGTTTCTTTTTGCCATGTATATATCTATCTAGTATGTTTGAGGAAACAACATCTATTATGAATTAATAACAAGGATATTTGAATCAAGGCCTACCATTCGGTAGGGCGAGGAGGGGGTGCTTTAGTCCTGCTTGGGCTCCTTCCCCTCTCGTACCAAGACCCCCGAACCTTGTTTCTGGTAATGAAGGGCGAGTAACCTTATTCAATTTTGGGCGAGTCAAGCTTGGGTTTCCTAATTCCCGATAAAAATTAGGTGGCGACTCTTTGTCTCTAGGATCGCGTGAGGAAGTCCTAGTTTTCCCTGAAGTGTGCTCCTTGGGATCCGTCCCGGGACACTATCGAGGGAGAGCGCCAGGACCTCCTCCTCCATTCGCGACGGTCCACAGTATACAGTTTCCTAAACAATTTAGGAAACCTCCCGTGATTTGTGCTCATCAACTTGTAAATAGGTTAGGTTTCCTTATCTAACTAGTTGCCTATTGCGGGTGGTCTCTTGCACCTATAAAAAGGGTCACTCACCCCCATTGAAGGGGATTGCAGTCTTAACAAACAGAATAGCATACACATTCATCTCTTACGCATACACTCGGTCGGTATTACTGGTAGTGCTGCCCCAATACTTGGCTCACCAGGCCCGCCGGTGATCTGCTAGTGAAGCGCACTGACGCACCCGTGGACGTAGGTCACCTTATTAACAGGGCCAAACCACATACAATTGTTTGTGTTACAATCTCTCTCTCCTTAAACTACTCTAATTCATCTTAACCAAATTTTGGCATCATCAGTTTGGCGCTGTCTGTGGGAAAACGACAAAGTTTTTCACCAACAAATTCTTGACTGATCGACATGCCGCCAAAGACGGGTAAGAAAGCTACTGCTCCGACCGGTTAGGAGAACTTGCAGCTTGAGCAATAGGCCGCCTCCATGACCTCCGAGTAGATGACGACAGCACTCGCGCAACTCCTGGAAGGCCAACGGTAAACCCAGCAGCAAATCGAAGTGTTGTTGGCTCTGTAGGAGAAGCGCCCTCAACCAGAGTACCAAACCGGGAGAAGTGCACCCGACCGGGAGCTCGAAAGAGTCCGGAACCATACCCACACTGCGCCGGTATCCCCGTCAGATTGGGAGCACGCCCAGGAAGGTGACCGTAGCAGGGCGCCCAAGTGCCCCAGGAGGGGAGCTCGGACCAGTTCTCATCGGGTTGAAGATGCCAGGGACATCATCAACAGGCGACGCACCTCCAGGGGGGAAGGATCAGGGCCAAAGCCTAGAGACTGGCCGTCCCTAGCAATCTCAAGGGGCCAGTAGTGTAGTGGTTCCATGCCCTCAAGCCCCGAACGGTTGATGACTTCAAGACGCTGAGCAAGCTATTTATCAGCCAGTTCGTAGGGATGCTCGACCGGTCGCAACCGGATACTCAGCTGTTGACTATCAAACAATGGAAGGGCGAGTCCCTAAGGGAGTATGTGGATCGCTTCAATCAGCAGAGTCTCCAGATCTGCAATTTGAACGAGACAGCGGCCATTATGGCCTTCTACTTGGGAGTTCAACACTGTTACTACGTCGTTCCATCGAGACCGACCGGAAACCCTGGTGGAGTCTCGGAGAGTGTCGAAAAGTACATAGACATGGAAGAGTTCCTCAAGTCCAAACGCGCCGGCTTTACGGGAGACGAGTCCCCAAAAGCCAAACGGCGACTTGAGGACTCTAAGAAGGGCCCGGTTAAAAAACCAAAGCAAGACTAGCAGAGAGGAGGTCGGGATCAGCCCCAGATCGCTTTCACACCTCTGTCCCGACCAATCCACGAGGTTGTGGTCGCCGCCGAGGCACAGAGGTTACTTCAACAGCCGACAAAGCTCAAAGCCACGCCCGGGAAGAGGAATCGGGACAAGTTTTTTCGCTTCCATAGAGACCACGACGACAACACAGAGGACTATTTCAAGTTAAAGATAGCAATTGAAAAATTGATCGAGCAGGGTCATCTTGTAGAGTACGTGGAAACAGATGGACGGCCTGTGTAAGGAGCCCGAGCTCCCGGTCAAATACAGCCTCTCGGTCCAATCAATGTGATCTCCAGAGGAATGTCAGGCGGCGGAGACTCACAGTCAGCACGGAAGAGGCATGTTCGGGCATCCCGGGCGGATGTCTGGCAAATCCAATCCACCGGCTCCCCGCCAACTGATGTTTTGACATTTACCTCCGACGATTTGCAGGGTGTCCACTGCCCCCATGATGACCCGTTGGTTGTGACACTTTTCATAGCCAATTACGTGGTCAAGAGGGTGTTGGTAGACACAGGCAGCTCGACTGACATCATGTTCGTGACAGCGTTTGATCAGCTCGGGATAGCCAGGGATCACCTCCTACCGATTTCTACTCCCCTGGTAGGTTTTAACGGATCAAGCACCCAACCGATCGGTACCGTGGAGCTTCCCGTGCTTATGGTGACTAACCCTCAGTAAACCTCTATACTGGCAAATTTTGTGATCGTGGGTGCCCCGTCTGCCTACAATGTCATTCTCGGTAGGCCTACACTTAACAAAGCCAGGGTCGTCGTGTCCACTCATTGTTTGACGGTTAAGTTCCCGACTCCTTACAGACCCGGGAGCCTCTGTGGATATCAGGCGACCGCCCAGAGTTGCTATGTTAGTTTCCTCCGGCGGGGCATCATCACCGAGACATTGAACGTCCAGGAGATGGACCCGAGGGACCAGAATGATAGAGTGGGCCCGATCGAAGAGTTGGAGCAAGTGACGCTGGAACTACAATTCCCAGACCGAACGGTCAGCATTGGCACCCTACTGGAGCCCCGCCTTAGGGAATAGCTGATCCAATTCCTACAGCAGAGCCAAGACGTGTTTGCATGGTGCTATGAAGATATGCCTAGGATTGATCCTCGGGTAATGTCTCATTGGCTCAACGTCGACCCAGACTCCCTGTCGGTGAAGCAGAAGAGACGGGGCATGGCCCCCGAGAGACAGAAAGCATTGTGTGAGGAGGTCGAGAAGCTCCATGACCACTCCATACGAGAAGTCCACTATCCCGACTGGCTGGCCAATGTAGTACTTGTCAAGAAGAGCAACGGGAAGTGGAGGATGTGCGTGGACTTCACCGACCTGAATAAAGCATGTCCCAAGGACTGCTATCCGCTGCCCATGATAGACCTCCTTGTGGATTCCACGGCCGACCATTCACTCCTCTCGTTTATGGACGCCTACTCCGGGTACAATCAGATCAGCATGTACCCCGGGGACGAAGAAAAGACCTCGTTCATCACGGATTAGGGGACCTATTGCTACAAAGTCATGCCCTTTGGCCTCAAAAACACCAGGGCAACTTATCAACGCCTGGTCAATCATATGTTCAAGGACCTGATCGGGAAATCGATGGAGGTGTACGTTGATGACGTGCGGGTCAAAAGCCGGGATGAGTCTGACCATTTGGAACATTTGGCCGGGGCCTTCAGCATTTTGAGGAAGCTCGAGATGAGGTTGAACCCGGTCAAGTACACCTATGGCGTCTCATCCGGAAAGTTCTTAGGGCATCTGGTCAGCAGGCGGGGAATCAAAGCGAACCCCAAGAAAATCCAGACCGTCATCAACATGCAGTCGCCCAGGTCAACCAAAGAAGTACAGAGTCTGGCCGGACGGTTTTCCGCGTTGAACAGGTTTGTGTCCCGAGCGACCGATCGGTGCCTACCATTCTTCAAGATCCTCTATAAGGCATTATCATGGTCAGAGGAGTGTGAGGAGGCGTTCCAGGAACTCAAGAAGTACTTGGCATCTCCCCCTCTGCTCTTAATACCCATACCGGGGGGAAGAATTATTCCTATACCTGGCAATATCACCCTCAGCGGTCAGCTCTACACTCGTTAGGGAAGAGCACGGGATACAGTTCCCAGTGTACTATACCAGCTGGGCGGTCCAGGGCGCGTAGAGCAGATACTCCCGCATCGAAAAATTTGCATTCGCTTTCATTACCTCCGCCCGAAGACTCTGTCCATACTTTCAGGCCTATGTCATTGTGGTCCTTACTGACCAACCTCTCCGCAGGATCTTGAGTAGGCCTAACACGTCCGGGAGGCTCGTCAAGTGGGCCGTGGAGTTGGAAGAATTTGAAGTGGCTTACCACCCCCGGATGGCAATCAAAGGACAAGCAGTAGCAGACTTTCTGGTTGAGTACATATATCCAGAAGACCCGGTTGAAGAAATTGACCCATCGGTCCTACCGCCCGGGTTACAGGTTGACATCCCCACCTGGGTGATGTATGTAGACGGATCCTCAAACCAACAAGGCAGCGGGGCAGGAATCATCCTGACTACTTTCGACGGCATCCAACTCGAGTATGCCATAAGGTTTGGGTTCCACACCTCTAAAAACGAGGCTGAGTATGAAGCCTTATTGGTCGGATTGCAGTTGCCCAATTCCACGGGTGCACAACAAGTCTAGGGTTACAACGACTCTCAGCTCGTGGTCAATCAAGTAAACCAAGAGTACGTAGCCCGAGGAGACAACATGGTAGCCTATCTAGCCCTTGTCCGAGCGGTGTCGAAGAAGCTTCAGGGTCTGTCCATCACGCAGATACCCAGAGAGGAAAACACCAGGGCTGACCGGTTAGCCCGCCTCGCTTCATCTTCTAAGTCAGACTTGCCCGGGATACGGACAAAATACCTACCCGAGCCAAGTGTGATCAACTTAGAATGCATGGAGGTGGAACCAGACAACTTGGGACCCAGCTGGATGGACCCGATCGTGGCATTCCTAACAATAGGCGTGTTACCAAACGAGTAGGAGGAGGCCTAGTGGGTCAGGTACCGGGCGGCCCGATATCATCTTATAGATGGAATCCTCTACAAAAAGGGATTCTCTGTACCTTACCTCCGCTGCGTCCATCCCGCATAGGTCCAATCAGTGCTGTATGAAATCCATGAAGGAGTGTGCAGGAATCACATCAAAGGTCGGGCACTCTCTAGAAAGGCCTTACTACAGGGATGTTACTGGCCGACGATGGCCCGAGATTCTCAAGAGTATGTCAAACGATGCGACAAATGTCAGAGGTACTCTCCCATGATCAACCGACCGAGAGAACTTTAGACACCGATCCAAAGCCCCTGGCCCTTTCCCCAATAGGGTATTGATATTGTCGGACCCCTACCGACGGGAAAAGGACAGGTCAAGTTCGCAGTCATCGCCGTTGAATACGTTACCAAGTGGGTGGAGGCCGAGCCCTTGCCAACAATAACCGAGTGCAAAATGGAAAGCTTCATGGAAAAGAACATCCTCAGTAGGTTCGACATTCCCCGGGTTCTGGTCAGTGACAACGGCAGGCAATTCGACACCCCGTTGTTCAGGCAATTCTGCTCGGGCTATGGAATACTTAATCACTACTCCTCCCCCGAGCACCCTCAAGAAAATGGTCAAGCTGAGGTGACAAATCGGACGATCCTGCAGTCGATCAAAACAAGACTTGAAAGCGCCAAAGGACTATGGGCAGAAGTACTGTCGACCCTTCTGTGAACTACACCCCGAGCGGCAACCGGTAAAACGCTTTTCTCCTTAACATACGGGTTCAAGGTGGTGGTCCCCACAGAGCTAGGGATGCCTACTTATCGGGTGGCGAATTACAGTATGCCCGACAACGAGAATGCACTTAGAACTGGACTTGGCAGAGGAAAAAAGAGACCGGGCGTATTTAAAAGTTGCAGCCTACAAGCAGAGGATGTACCGGTACTATAATAACAAGGTAAAGCATCGTAGTTTTCAAGTAGGAGACCTCGTCCTTAAGGCAGTGCACCAGTCTACTCGAATCCTGAGCCATAGAAAGTTGGGGCCAAACTGCAAAGGTCCATATACGGTTACCCGAGTCAACCGACCGGGAACTTACTGGCTTCAGAGCCTTGATGGACGTGATCTGTCTCACCCTTGGAATGTGCAACACCTCCAGAAGTACTATCAATAACCCTGAGGCATGAGCAGTTTAGCACTGGTTAGGAAATTTTTGTAGCTCCGTTTGAGCATTCATTATAAATTTTCGAACAAAATAAAGATTTTACTTTGCAAAATTACTCCGTTTTAGTGTCCCGTGCAATATTGAAAGTCCTCGGGCCTAACCCTGAGGCGGCTCAAAAGACCTCGGGGCCTAACCCCGAGGAAAAAGACCTTAGCTCAAAACCAAGGCGTAAAGACATCGGGCCTAACCCCGAGGCAAAGGACCTTGGTTTAAAACAATCATAACCATGGGCCTACCCCCGAGTCAACAGCTTTGCCTAGGCCCAACCAGCAGCGGGGGCAAACCTCCTAGGTGGCTGATGATGGCAAGCCTCAAATGACCCTGCAACCACCCATGTTCCAGGTTGGTTTCCTACGGTCATTCATTCCCGCACACCCGCCTTAGTAATCATACCAGTCATTAAAAGGAATCGGAATCCCAAAATTCCTAAGTACTTTCAGTGATCAGAGATAACCGGACGGTGAAACAGGATTTTCCTATAACACCCCCGGGCCAGCCCGGACAATAAGCAGGACAAGTTCCTATGATACACCGGGCGGTCACCTTCGAAATAGGTCGTTAAGACCAGCTGTTCTACCAGTTACGGTCCTAAACCATTTGCTAAGACAGGGATTGGTCAAAACTAGGTGGACACTGGCAATCACAAATAGGCACATAAGTACAAAAATAGTAAACAGTTTATGGAAGGTTGGTCTCAAGGGCATTTTTATTAATTAAACACTATTTTTACAGGGCCTGGGGGGCAATTATAGTAGCCTCCCCCAAAAAAAATTTATTATTACAATACAGAAGAAAATGGGTCGGGACCTCAGTCGTCCACCTGGACCACGTCTTCGGTCTCCCCAGCCTCCTCTCCCGGGGCAGCTCTTCCTCTCGGTGCAGAGCCTCCGCCCGGGGCAGCCTCCTCAGTAAGGCCGTCGTCAGCAGCGGGGCCCTCACACGCAGCAGGACCAACATCCCAGAAATCAGAATCAATCCCCTCATAGGACGAGATGTCCCATTCGGGGTGATCCCGGGATATCCTGCGCTTCAAGTCTTCATAGCCCTGGAAGAATCCATCATCAAAAGCTTCCTCCTGGGTGCCCACTGCTGCCGCCTCCTGCAGTACCTTCTCCCGAGCCTCCGCTGCCGCTGTGCTGGCTCGAGCAGCATCTAGGTGGGCCTGGGTGGTAGCTAGCTCAGCTTGAGCAGCTCTAAAGCTCAAGACCAAACCCTTCACCTTGTCCTACTCTACGGCCAGAGTGGTGCCCTTGGCCTCTAAGATCGCCCGCTCCTCAGACAAAGGGGCTTCAGCAGCAGCGGCCCTCCTGGACACAGAAGATAGGATGGACTCAGCCCAAGCGGCCATGCATCCAACCTACGAGATGTCAAACCCGACCGGTTATAGAACAAGTACAGTTAACGGAATAGTGGAAGAAAATGAAATAAAGGCAGGAAAACTCACCATGTGAGAGAGGATGTACAACCAGCTCTAGAAGACCGCGGGAGACATGTTTTCACATGCCTCCACTTGGCTGGGAAGCAAACGAGGCTTCACCCGCTCCCTGATCTCAGTTGAGGTAGTTATCGGTGCCACAACCGGCACCCCCGCCCGGGGAGGAGTCTTTCAACTGCCATCGCACGGGGTGTTAAGGTCCCCACTGGCTCAGGACGGACACCCCCCGCCCGGGAAGCAGTCTTTCAACTGCCACCGTTTGGGTCAACATGTTCCAGATGTTTACCAGCCGGTCTGCCAAACTCCTGATCCTGGCTTGACACTCATTAGGAATGCTCGGTGGACTGGTTGATCCCGCTGCAAAGCCAAATACAAGATGGTTAGTCTCAAAACTGGGAGCAAAGCAAAAAAGTAAGCAAAAAATGAAACAGAACAGGGTTACCCCTCAACTCTCCCGCCCAGGAAGTCCTCATCTGGATCCCGGGGGCTGGTTCGTAGAGTCTGAGGGTGGACACTTGGAAGAACCTGTTCTTCCACCCTTTGTTGTTGCTCGGGGTGTTGACTAAGATATTCTTCCCCTGATGGGCCCCGAGAGAAAAGAACCCGGTCTCTCCATGAACGGGGAATGGTCAGTACGTCCAGAGGAATTCCTTGACGGAGAGTTCATATCCGAAGACTTGGGGCCACAGAGAGATGGACCCCATCAAAAACCTCCAACCGTTTGGGGCCAGCTGGCTCGGGGCAATCCCTAGGTATATCCAGACATCCCGAGCAACCGGATGGAGGGGAAAGCGAAACCCAGCCATGAGGATGTCCTCATATAGGGTAGTGAAACCCCGTTGGTAAATTTGGGCCCCACCGACATTCACCGCCAAGGAGTAGTGGTCAGGAAGGCCATATCTATCCCTAATGCACCCAAGATCCTCAGTACGCAATGTGGACGGGATGAATTCGCTAGAGAAGGCCACCTCAAGGTCGGATTCCCCTGGTGTTCTGTCGCCTGAATCCCCGGACGTGGAAGCAACGGGGGCTTCCTGGTCCGACTCATCCTCAGAGATACGGATCGGGATTCTGCCTTTGCTGTGCTGGTCAGAGGGGGACGTGGATGGAAGACTCAGACTTGTGTTCGGCTCCTCTGACCCGAACATCTCGTCCTCCGACCACGAGGATGAGTTAAAACCGAAGTGACAAATTCTTGGGGTTTCGGTAGCTGGAGCGAGAAGAAGATGACGACCAAGGTATGGGTCAGGAACCCTGAGCCTGGTATACAAGGGAGGCAACGTCACTAACCTAAGAGGCAGAGAGTAGATGGTCCTAAATGCGAGATGGCATTCTCTCAAGACTACACCGGAAATGCCCGCTCGGTTCAACCGCCCTAAGGTGCCCCCTGACTTAAAGAAACAGCAGAACCTAAGGAAGAAAAAACCCCACTCCCTTTCAAAGCCTACAAGGCTCGCTCCCTCCAGCATTATCGCGGAGAGAAAAGAGAAAGGGAAAGAGAAGGGAATTAGTGACAAATTGAAGCTCAGAAAGGAAAGGGACTTACAGAAATTGACGCAAGAAAAGTGCTCGATAATCTTGGTCGGAAACTTGCTCACTCTCAACTGCTCGGGAACATATGTCTTTGCAGCAAAGAGTTGAAGAAATGAATAAGTGTTCCTTTATATAAGAGACACGGATGGTTCAGATCAAAATAGATCCAACGGCTCTTACGTTTTCCCGCCCAAAGTGACTGACAACTGTCACCTCGGGCACGTAAAGCGTCGCCTCAAAAGGTGCGCGCATTAAATGCTGATGAGACGGTTTGGTTACCATGGAAACGGTCCGGTTACATCCACGCTGGCATCGTTTGATCTTGACTAGGCCAGTCATAAGCTGACACGTGGAACATGTGGAACCCAGGCCCACAAGGTCACCGCTCGGTCCATACCTCGGCTGACCATAACGACAGGTCCCACCCCGGGTTGAGTCCCGGGTTCCTACCGGACGGTTCCTCAGAAGTAGTCTTGATTTTCAAACTTTATTTGATGGGACATCACATCAACTCCAAAAATGGGGGCCAGCTGATATGCCCAGAAATATCCTTCTACAGTCAAACCTCCGCGTTAACAGCAAAGGACCCAGATTATCCAGGGAGGAAGCTGGTGGCCCACCGTTCTCGAGCTCTATAAGTGCAACCGCTCGGGATGCACGCACATCCCGTGAATACGACTCCGCGATTCTCGACCATGTGCGGATTGATAGCCAAGCTGCTCAGCAGTTTCCTAAATCAGTTAGAAGACTAATGGAAAGTGTATACAGTTTCCTAAACCATTTAGGAAGCCTCCCGTGATTTGTTCTCATCAACTTGTAAATAGGTTAGGTTTCCTTATCTAACTAGTTGCCTATTGCGGGTGGTCTCTTGCGCCTATAAAAAGGGCCACTCACCCCCATTGAAGGGGATCGCATTCTTAACAAACAGAATAGCATACACATTCATCTCTTATGCATACACCCGGCCGATATTACTGGTAGTGCTGCCCCAATACATGGCTCACCAAGCTCGTCAGTGATCTGCTAGTGAAGCGCACTAACGCACTCGTGGACGTAGGTCACCTTATTAACGGGGCCGAACCACATACAATTGTTTGTGTTACAATCTCTCTGTCCTTAAACTACTCAAATTCATCTTAACCAAATTTTGGGATCATCATTTACTACTCTTAATCGATTTTGAACAATCAAAGCCTATTCTGATCTTGTCATTTGTTTTGTTATTTTTTCCAAGCACATTCAATAAAATATTTCATAATTTATTAATTGTTTGTGATATATTGTTTATCTAGTAAATTCACCACTACTAGACTTGTGCGCATCAATATTGTCTAAGAATCTCAGGGTAAGGGTACTTTCCTACTTGGTCATCACAGTCACCTTTTAGAAGTCGGATCTTAAAGCATTGTGTTTTGCTCACACAAGTAGTTAAAATAGTTTGTAGCTCTCAAACCACTTTTGGTTTTGGCATGCCCGCACAAAACTATAAGCAAACATTTTGGAATGCCCCGTGGGATTATAAGCAAACATTTTGGCACGTCCGGTGGGACACTTGTAATACCCTATATTTTGGAGTATATATTATTAATAAGACTTCCTATTTATACTTGTATAACCCTTACCCATCATTTGGTAAATTTTGATTACTAATCGATTGCCCTTGTGTTCCAATCAATTGCTACATTTTGCATACCAATCGATTGCCATTCTACCGACCTTAATTCATTACGTGTCATATATCAATCGATTGCACTGAATTCACAATCGATTTCCATAAAATATCTGTCACCAATCAATTGCCATAAGTACCAATCGATTGGCATCTACTGAGACAAGTTTCTTCTTTGCTTTAGCTTTGGACGTGTGGTACTCTTAAATTCTATTTATACACCTTCATTTCAGGCCTTAAGTTTATTTGTTTGGTTTGATTTGGTTGAGAGAGAGTGATTGTATATCATATATATACACACAAACATCCATATATCTATATATATACACACACATAACCATACATACACACTACCTTGGCAGAGAAGAAGAGAAGAACAAGAAGACAGAAAGAAGAAGAAGAGAAAGAGAAGGAGAAACAGAGAGAAGAACGAGGTAGAAAAGTGAAAGAGTAGAGGAGAGAGATAGAGAGAGAGAGAGAGAGAGAGAGAGAGAGAGTGAGGTTTCCAAGACGTTTACCTCACACTCAACTAGGTGATTTTTTACTCACTTGGTTCCTTTAATACAATGTTTTACATGTCTTGGTGATGTTTAGTGGTATTAAACACATCCATAAGACGTTTATATACTGTTTTACGTTTCTGCTGGAGAAGACGAAATACCAATCGATTAGACTTTTTACCAATCGATTGACATCAGTGAGTCCCAATCAATTTGATAGCATTCCAATAGATTGCCATTAATTGTAACCCAATGAATTGCCAAAGTTACCAATCTATTGTCTTGGTTTTGAATCCAATCGAATGTCATGTTTTTTAATGGATTGTTATATTTTTTTCCCAATCGATTGGACTCTTGTCCTAATCAATTATGAATTACAGAACATGGTTTGTTCCTCTTGTTTATTATATAAAGGATTCGATTGTTTGATTTTTGATTCAGACTTTCATTATTCGATTATGGGTTGATCAGGGATAATGTGACAACAAAGATAATGATGATTAAGAATAATGGATTAACGTGATGACGTTAGATACTATGTAGTTCATGTATGAGTTCGATATCTATTCTTTTTAATCAGAGTAGTTAGGCCACAATGGGGATATCATGTAATTGTTAGTGGCATAATAATAGGTAGGGGTGGGCATACGGTCGGCTCGGTTCCGTTTGGCACTGTTCGGTTCGGTTTGGAGGATTATCAACTGTTAACTGACTGAAATATAATTCGGTTGGTTCGGTTCGGTTAACTGAATTACAAATTCAGTTCGGTTTGTTTATTCGGTTAACCGAATTGTAAAAAACAATTTTTTTTTTTTCATTTTTCTCAGCTTTTTAGTGTTTTTTTTTCTCTCTTTCATATTGCAAAGAAAGCATACTTTTATTTGTTTTCAATTGTAAAAATACTTATATTTTATTATCTATAGTTATGTATAAGTATATTAATAATATAGAAAATTAAAATAAAAAAAAAATTTTGGTTTTTCGGTTCGATTCGGTTGCCTATAGGCAACTGATAACCAAACTGAAATCTTTAATTCGGTTCGGTTTTTAACCGAACTGAAATTGAAAATTCGGTTCGGTTTGTTCAGTTAATCGAACTCCAATGGCTCATATGTTTTGGACGGGAAAGCATATGAGCCATTGGATCTATTTTGATCTGAACCGTCCGTGCTTCCAATATAAAGGAACACTTATTCATTTCTTCAACTCTTTGCTGCAAAGACATATATTCCAGAGCAGTTTGAGAGTGAGCAAGTTCCCGAGCAAGATTCCCGAGCCCTTTTCTGCGCTAAACTTTGTAAGTCGTTCCTTTCCAGCTTCACTTCTTCACTCTTTTCATTCTCTTCTTTTCTGAGCAAGGCTGGAGAGAGCAAACCCACTTAGGTTAGAACGGGAGTGGGATTTTTTCTTCCATAGGTTCTGTTCTTTCTTCAAGTTAGGAGGCACCTTAGGGCAGCTGAATGGAGCAGAAATTTTCGGGGTAGTCTTGAGAGAGTGTCACCTTACGTTAAGTACCATTTACTCTTTACCCTTTAGATTAGTGACCTTGCCCCCTTTGTATACCAGGCTCGAGATTCCTGACCCATACTTAGGCCATAACCTGTTTCCCTATCATACTGTACGAGTACTAGAAATGGAACATTCTAGCTTCAATTCTGCTTCCCGGTCAGAGGCTGAGATGTACCGATTGGGATCTCCTGACACCAGCCTAGATCCGCCGTCTGCTTCCCCTTTTGACCACCAGAGTGAGGGTAGAATCCCGATCCGTCTCTCCGATGATGAATCGGATCAGAAGCCCCCGTTACTTCCATTCTCGGGGTTCAGGTGACGAAACACCAGGGGAACCCGACCCCGAGGTAGCCTTCTCCAGTGAATTCATCCCATCCACCTTGTGCACTAAAGATCTCGGGCGCATTAGGGATAGGTATGGCCTTCCCAACCACTGCTCCTTGGCCGTGAACGTCGGGGAGGCCCAAATCTACCAACGGGGTTTCACCACCCTATATGAGGACATCTTCATGGCTGGATTTTGCATCCCCCTCCATCCGGTCGCTCGGGACATCCTGATATACATGGGGATTGCCCCGTGCCAGTTGGCCTTGAATGGTAGGAGGTTCTTGGTGGGGCCCATCTCTTTGTGGCCCCAGGTCTTCTGATATATGAACTCTCCGTCCAAGAGTTCCTCTGGACGCACCGACCATTCCCCGTACATAGAGAGACCGGGTTCTTTTCTCTCGAGGCTTGCCAGGGGAGAAAGATCTTAGTGAACTGCCCGAGCAACAACAAAGGGTGGAAGAATAGGTTCATCCAAGTGTCCACCCTCAGGCTCTGCGAACTTGCCCCCGAGATCCAGATGAGGACATCCTGGGCGGGAGAGTTGAGGGGTAATCCCGTTCGGCTAACTTTTTTGCTTTCTTCTTTGCTTTGCTCCAATTTTTAAGACTAACCACTTTACACTTTGCTTTGTAGAGGGATCAACCAGTCCACCGAGCATTCTCGACGAGTGCCAGGCCAGGATTAGGAGTTTGGCTGACCAGCCGATAAACATCTGGAACGTGTTGACTCGGACCTGCGACTTCTGGGCTACTAACGACCCACCTCAGCCCACCAAAGCTCCGGCATTCCCCATAATTCTTCCTGGTAAGTGCTCAAACTCTTCCATCTCCCGCAGTATTCCTTTCCTGTCTTCTTCATTGGTTGTTAACTGTTCAATTTTTTTCTTTTGCAGAGATGGCTCCGAAGAGAAATATGGAGCAATTGAGGGAGAGGCAGGCTGCTGCTGCTGCTGCTGCTGCTGCCCGGATGGCAGTGGCACAAGGGAAAAGGCCCGCTGCCGAGGTCCCGGGTAGTAAGCGTCCTCTAAGGCAGCTCTGGCACAGAGTAGCAAACCGCTCGGAGCCCGTAGGGACCTCAACGCCCCATGTAGTTGTGGCTGAAGAGACTACCCCCGAGCGGGGGTGCCGGCCGTGGTAGCGATAGTTGCCTTGGCCGAGATCAGGGAGCGGATGATGCCCGGTCTGCTCCCCAACCAAGTGGAGGCATGTGAAAACATGTCTCCTGAGGTCTTCCAGAGTAGTCTGAACAGCCTCACTCACATGGTCAGTTCTCCAGCCTCGATTTCCTTTTCTTTTCTTCAATTATTTTACCAACTGTGCCCGTTTACTGACCTGTCAGTTTTAACTTTTCGCAGGTCAGATGCATGGCCGCCGAGGCCGAGTCCTTCCTACCATCCTAGGCCAAGAGGATCGATACTGTTGAAGCCGCTTTGTCTGAGGAGCGGGCAATCTCAGAGGCTAGGGGTACCGCTCTGGCCGTGGAGAAAGATAAGGTGAAGGGTTTGGCGCCGCTCAGGCCGACCTAGAGGCTACTCGAGCCAGTGCAGCAGCAGCGAAGGCGTGGGAGAGGGACCTGGCAGAGGTGACGGTAGCTGGGGATTTGAAGCGCAGGTTATCCCGTGACCACCCCGAGTGGGATATATCATCCTACGAAGGGATTGATTCAGACTTCTGGGATGTAGATCCTGCTGCGGGCGAGGGCCCAGCTGCTGACTCTGGCCTTACTTTGGAGGCTGCCCCGAGCGGGGGCTCTGTCCCGGGAGTAGAAGCTGACTTGGCAGGAGAGGCTGGGGAGACCGAAGACGTGGTCGAGGTGGACGACTGAGGTCCCCGACCTGTTTTCTTTTGTATTGTAATTTTATTTTTATTTTATTTTATTTTACTTTTTTATGGGGAGGCTACTATAATTGCCCCCCAGACGATGTAAATAACTTTGTTTGTTAATCAATGAAAAAGTCCTTGATGCCACCTTTCTTTCCATTAACTATTTACATATTCTACCTGTTTGTGATTGCTAGTATCAGCGTAATTTTAACAGACCTAAATCCCTGCCTTAGCAAATGGTTTAGGACCGTAACCGGTAGAACAACTGGTCTTACCAACCTATTTTAAAGGTGACTGCCCGGTGTATCATAGGAACTTGTCCTGTTTACTGTCCGGGATGTGTTATCTGTGATCACTGTAAGTACTTAGGAATGTTAGGATTCCAAGTCCTTTTAATGACCGGTGTGATTTCCTGTTTTAGCCCAGTCCCTACTCCCCAAGCATTTTGCTAACGTGGGTGTGCGAGTGTGAGTGGCCAAAGGAAACCAACCTGGAACATGAGTGGTTACAGGGTCATTTGAGGATTGCCATCATCAGCCACCAAGGGGGGTTTGCCCCTGTCGCTGGTTGGGCCTGAGCAAAGCCGCTGCCTCGGGGTTAGGCCCAAGGTCTTTGTGCCTTGGTTTTGAGCCAAGGTCTTTTGCCTCGGGTGTTAGCCCGAGGTCTTTGTGCCTTGGTTTTGAGCCATGGTCTTTTGCCTCGGGTGTTAGCCTGAGGTTTTTGTGCCTTGTTTTTGAGCCAAGGTCTTTCATGCCTCGGGGTTAGGCCCGAGGTCTTTTAGTCCTCGGGTGTGATCCCGAGCTCTTTGGAGGCGCCTCAGGGTTAGGCCCGAGGTCTTTCAATATTGGACGGGACACTGACAGGAGTAATTTTGCAAGGTAAAGCCTTTTATTTTATTCAAAAATTTATAATGAATGATCGAATGGAGCTACAAAAGTTTCCTAACCAGTGCTAAACTGCCCATAACTCAAGGTTATTGATAGTACTTGCGGAGTGTTGCACATTCCAAGGGTGAGACATATCACATCTATCCAGGCTCCGAAGCCAGTAAGTTCCCGGTCGGTTGACTTGGGTAACTGTATATGGACCTTCTCGGTTTGGCCCCAACTTCCCATGGCTTGGGATTCGGGTGGACTGGTTTACTGCCTTAAGAACGAGTTCTCCTACTTGAAAACTGCGATGTTTCACCTTGCTGTTGTAATATCGTGAGACCCGCTGCTTATAGGCTGCCACATTTAAAAAGGCTCGGTCTTTTCTTTCCTCTACCAAGTCCAGTTCGTTTCTGAGTGCATCTTCGTTGTCTGGCATGCTGTAATTCACCACCCGGTAAGTAGGCAGCCCGAGCTCTATAGGAACCACCACTTCGAACCCGTAGGTTAAGGAGTATAGCGTCTCACTTGTTGTCGCTTGGGGCGTAGTTAGGTAATCCCATAGGAGGGTTGGCAATTCTTTAGCCCACAAGCCTTTGGCGCTTTCAAGTCTTGTTTTAATCGACTGCAAAATCGTCTGGTTTGTCACCTCGGCTTAACCATTGGCTTGAGGGTGCTCGGGGGAGGAGTAGTGATTAAGTATCCCATAGCCCGAGCAGAACTACCTGAACAATGGGGTATCAAATGCCGAACCTTCTGAGGATGCTCTTTTCCATGAAGCTTTCCATTTTTCGCTCAGTTATTGTTGCCAAGGACTCGGCCTCCGCCCACTTGGTACAGTAGTCAATGGCGATGACTGCGAACTTGACTTGTCGTTTTCCCGACGGTAAGGGTTCGACAATGTCAATACCCCACTGGGCAAAGGGCCAGGGGCTTTGGATTGGTGTATGAAGCTCTCCCGGTCGGTTGATCTTGGAATAGTATCTCTGACCTATGTCACATCTTTTGACATACTCCTAAGAATCCCGGGCCATTGTCGGCTAGTAATATCCTTACAGTAAGGCCTTTCTAGAGAGTGCCCGGCCTTCGAGGTGATTCCCGCACACTCCTTCATGGATTTCATACAACACTGATTGGACCTGTACGGGATGGAAGCAGCAAAGATGCGGTATAGAGAATCCCCTTTTGTAGAGGATGCCTTCTATAAGATGATATCGGGCCGCTCGGTACCTGACCCGGCGGGCCTCCTCTTTCTCGTTTGGTAACACACCTGTTATCAGGAATGCCATGATTGGGTCCATCCAGCTGGGTCCTAAGGCGCCTGGTTCTACCTCCATGCATTCTGAGTTGATCACACTTGGCTCTGGCAGGTATTCTACCCTTATCCCGGGCAAGTCTGACTCAGAAGACTAAGCGAGGCGGGCTAACCGGTCCGCCCTGGTATTTTCCTCTCTGGGTATCTGCGTGATGTAAAAATCCTGAAGCTTCTTTGAAATTGCTTGGACAAGGGATAGATAGGCTACCATGTTGTCTCCCCGGGCTTCGTAATGTTGGTTGACTTGATTGACCATGAGCTGAGAATCGTAATAACCTTGGACCTGTTGCGCGCCCATGGAAGTGGCCAACTACAACCCGACCAATAAGGCTTCATACTCAGCTTTGTTATTGGAGGCACGGAACCCAAACCTTAGGGCATACTAGACCTAGATGCCGTCGAGAGTAGTCAAGATGATTCCTGCCCCACTGCCTTGCTGGTTTGAGGAACCGCCCATATACAGCACCTAGGTGGGGATGTCAGCGTGTAATCCAAGTGGTAGGACCGGTGGGTCGAGCTCTTTAACCGAGTCTTCCGGATATGGGAACTCCACCAAAAAATCAGCTACTGCTTGCCCTTTGATTGCAGTCCGGGGACGGTAGGCCACTTTAAATTCCTTTAACTCCACGGTCCACTTGACGAGCCTCCCGGACGTGTCAAGCCTGCTTAAGATCCTGCGGAGAGGTTAGCCAGTAAGGACCACAATGACATGGGCCTGAAAGTACGGATGGAGTCTCCTGGAGGAGGTGATGAGAGCGAATGCAAGGTTTTGATGCGGGAGTATCTACTCTCCGCGCCTTGGAGCGCCCAGTTGGTATAGTACATTAGGAACTATATCACGTGCTCTTCCCTAATGAGTGCAGAGCTAACCGTTGAGGGTGATACTGCCAGGTATAGGAACAATTCTTCCCCCAGTACTAGTGTTGAGAGTAAAGGGGGAGATGCCAAGTACTTCTTGAGTTCCTGGAACGCCTCCTCACACTCCTTAGACCACTGAATTGCCTTGCAGAGGATCTTCAAGAACGGCAGGGACCAGTCGGGAGCTCTGGAGAAAAATCTGTTCAATGCGGCAACCGTCCGGCCAGACTCTATACTTCATTGGTTGACCTGGGCGGTCGCATGTTGATGACAGCTTGGATTTTCTCGGGGTTTGATTCAATTCCCTGCCTACTGACCAGGTGCCCTAAGAACTTTCTGGATGAGACACCAAATGTGCAATTGGCCGGGTTCAACCTCATCCCGAACTTCCTCAAAATGCTAAAGTCCTTGGCCAAATGTTCCAGATGGTCAGACTCATCCCGTCTTTTGACCAGTAGATCGTTGACGTATACCTCCATTGATTTCCCGATCAGGTCTTTGAACATGTGATTGACCAGGCATTGATAAATTGCCCCAGCATTTTTGAGGCCGAATAACATGACTTTGTAGTAGTAGGTCCCCTGATCCGTGATGAACGAGGTCTTTTCTTCATCCCCAGGGTAAATAATGATCTGATTGTACCCGGAGTAGGCATCCATTAACGAGAGAAGCGAATGGCCAGCTGTGGAATCCATAAGGAGGTCTAACCTAGGCAGTGGATAGCAGTCCTTAGGGTAAGCTTTGTTCAGGTCAGTGAAGTCTACGCACATCCTCCACTTCCCATTGCTTTTCTTTACAAGTAATACATTGGCTAACCAGTCGGGATAGTGGACCTCTCGTATGGATTGAGCTATAATGAGCTTCTCGACCTCCTCACACACTGATTTTTATCTCTCGGGGGCCATGGCCCGTCTCTTTTACTTCACAGGCTGGGAGTCTGGGTCGACGTTGAGCTGATGAGACAATACCCGGGGATCAATCCTGAGCATATCTTTATGGCACCAGGCAAACACATCCTGACTCTGTTGCAGGAATCGAATCAACTTCTCCCTAAGACAGGGCTCCAGCAGGGTGCCGATACTGACCGTTCGGTCTGGGAGTTGTGGGTTCAATGCCACTTGTTTCAATTCTTCGATCGGGCTCACTCTATCATCCTGGTCCCTTGGGTCCATCTCCTGGATGTTCAATGTCTCTGTGATGACTTCCCAGCGAAGGGAACTGACATAGCAACTATGGGCAGTCGCCTGATCTCCACACAAGCTCCCGGGTACATGAGGGGTTGGGAACTTAATGTCAGGCTATGAGTAGAGACAGTGGCCCTGGCTTTGTTGAGTGTAGGCCTTGCGAGAATGACATTGTAGGTGGATGGAGCATCCATGATTACAAAGTTTGATAGCAGGGAGATTTGCTAGGGGTAAGTTTCCATAAGCACGGGGAGCTCAATGGTACCGAGGGACTGGTGCTTGATCCATTAAAACCCACCAGGGGAGTAGCAATCGAGCGGAGCCGATCCCTGGACATCCTGAGCTGATCGAATGCTAACATAAACATTATATTGGTCGAGCTTCCTGTGTCCACCAACACCCTCTTGACCACGTAGTTGGCTATGGAGAGCGTCACAACCAACGGGTCATCATGGGGGTAGTGGACGCCTTGAAAATCATCGGAGGTGAATGTTAGTACGTTAGTTAGCAAGGACCCAGTGGATTAGACCTGCCAGACATCTGCTCAGGATGCCCGAGCATGCCTCTTCCTTACCGACGGTGAATCCCCACCGCCTGACGTTCCTCCGGAGATCACGTTGATTTGACCAAGAGGCTGTATTTGACCGGGATCTTGGGCTTTGCGCAGGCCGTCCATCTGTTGTGACGTATTTTGTAAGATGGCCCTGCTCGATCAGTTTTTCTATGGCTATCTTCAACTTGAAGCAATACCCTGTGTCATGGCCGTGGTCTCTATAGAAGCGGCAAAACTTATCCCGATTCCTCTTCCCGGGCGGGGCTTTTAGTTTTGCCAGTCGTTGAAGTAACCTCTATGCCTCGGCGGTGGCCATGACCTCATGGATTGGTCAAGACAGAGGCGTGAAAGTGATCTGGGGCTGATCCTGACCTCCTTTCTGCTAGTCTTGGCTGGGCTTTTTTACCGGGCCTTTCTCTGAGCCCTCACGCCTCCGCTTGACCTTTGGGGACTCATCTCCCGGGAAGCCGGAGCGTTTGGACTTCAGAAATTCTTCTGTGTCTATATACTTTCTGACCCTCTCCGAGAGCTCCACCAGGGTTACCGGTTGGTCTCGATGGAATGACGTAGCAACCTTCGTGTGTTGAATCCCCGAGCAGAAGGCCATGATGGCTACTGTTTCGTTCAAATTGCAGACCTGGAGCCTTTGTTGATTGAAGCGATCCACATACTCCCTTAGGGATTTGTCCTTGCGCATCTTGACAGTCAACAGCTGAGTGTTCGGTTGATACCGGTTGAGCATTCCATGAACTGGCTAATGAATAGCTTGCTCAGCGTCTTGAAGTCATCAACCGTTCGGGGCTTGAGGGCGTGGAACCACTACACGGTTGGCCCCTTGAGAGTGCTGGGGATGGCCATGCACAGTAATTCATTGACAGTGGTGACCAACGCCATCTGGGCCCTGTAGGTGCGAATGTGATCTACTGGGCTCCCTGTCCTGTCATAAGAACTGAAATGCGGTGGCTTGAACTTTCGCAGGATGGGGAGTCCGGTGATCCGAGCGGTACAAGGTGACCCGGTCTCCGTGTTGGTATGGTTAGGACGCTACTTGCGGCTCAATCGCTCGATCAATTTCTGCAAGCCCTAGATTTGAGCATTCACGTCTTCTGGCTCGGTCTTCCTGTCAATGTCTGAGCGGTAAGTCGGATTAGACAACGAGGCTTCCTCTTTGAAGTGTGTTGACCTCGGGGATAGAATTCGGCTCTGGCTCCAGGAAATTGTATGCCTAAGATCTCCCCGGCTCTGGGCCGGAGGGTCTTTGGCTGATTCCCGGGGCTTTGGCCCTGATCCCTCCCCCCTGGTGGCGCGGTGCCTGTTGATGATGTCTCGGGCATCTTCCACCCGACGAGGAATGGTCCAAGCTCACCGTCTGGTGCGCCTGGGCGCTCTGCTACGGTCACCATCCCGGGGCGTGTTCCCAATCTGATGGGGATACCGGTGCGATATGGGTATGGTTCCAGACTCTTCCGGGCTCCCAGTCAGGGGCACTCTTCCTAGTCTGGTTCTCTGATTAAGGGCACTTCTCCTGCAAGGCCAACAACGCTTCAATTTGCCGCTAGGTTTGTCGTTGGCCTTCCAGGAGTTGCGCGAGCGCTACTGTCACCTGCTCGGAGGTCATGGAGGCGGCCTACTGCTCGAGCTGCAAGTTCTCTTGACCGACCAAAATAGTGTTTTTCTTACCCGTCTTCGGCGGCATATTGATCAGTCAAGAATTTTGTTGATAAGGAACTTGTCATTTCCCACAGACGGCGCTAAACTGATGATGCCAAAAATTGGTAAGATAGGTTAAGAAGAGAGATATGGTGACACAATCAACTATATGTGGTTCGGCCCTATTAATAAGGTGACCTACGTCCAAGGGTGCATCAATGTACTTTACTAGCAGATCACCGGCAGGCCTGGTGAATCGACAATTGGGGCGGCACTACCAGTAATACTCGCCACATGTATGCATACGAAATGAGTGTATATGCTATTCTTTAAGCTAAGAATGCGATCCCCTTTAATAGGGGTGAGTGGCCCCTTTTATAGGTGCAAGAGACCACCCGCAAAAAGCAATCGAATTGATAAGTGACACGAGAATTTTCTTGTGCGCTCTTGTGCAGTACCCAAGTGTAGGTAGACGTGCAAGTAATATCTGGTAAGACCAGGTCGATCCCACAGGGAAGGTGTTGACCTAAAGAATTAGACTAACCTCTAAAGAAAACAAAATAAAATAACTAAGTTTGAATGAAGGTGCAGAACACGAAGTTCCACAAACTAGGATTACTACTGACAATAATCAAAATTAATTAAACAATTTAGCTAGCTATTGAAAACAATATTCTAAATTAAGGTGTTTAACTTTTAAAAGAAAGTGTTGGGATTACACGAATCCACAGTAACCTAGCCATCTACCATGCATTTACCTTAAAGCACAATGGAGTATATTACCTACAGTTTTCCGTATTCCTCAAAAGAAATAAAGATTCTATGGCCCTTTCATGACCGGGACCATATCATCACAGTTAAATTAAAATACATAAAAGCGGTTTAATTCAATAGTTAAGACTCGCATCCTCAATGGTGTTAGCATTGAAGATGGTTTGCAAAATGTATTGAAAGAAAATGCCTTAGGGCCTTAGTTTTAAAACTGTTTTGACAGACTGAGCATTTATTTGGGACAGAATGATAACAAGTCCTAAAACAAAAAGTCCTGGAATACTGCAGGTAACATTCTCAAGAATCCGAGAGTTCGATCGATCGACGCGCCTTCGATCGATCGAAGACCTTCATCCCTCAATCGATCGAACTAACTTCGATCGCTTGACTGTCTCTAGTTCGATCGATCGAACTGACTTCGATCGATCGAACACAGCGATTATTCTGCTGCATGGCAGAGGCTGGAGATCACTGTTTCATCGTGATCTCCCAACCTGGGACTACTCAGACATCGTCTGGAGTGTCGAGGATTGGTTTTTAACGTAAGAAAACATTAATGCTATGTTTGATTGTGAGTTATTCATAAGAAATCTAAAAACTATAGTTTTGTAATTATTTAGCATGCAATATCACAAGATAATCAAGCAAACTATGACTAACACGTGCAGAATATAAATAAGCAGTATGTAAATAACCTGGAATAAACGATACTCGTATGAACTTCAAAAAAACCAAACCACACTATGAAAATTCAAGGAAAAACCTACAAAAAAACAAACAAACTCTCTATCTCTCTCTATAAAACTGTTGAAAACAAAAAGTGGCGTCCCAAAGGACGTGAACAAAACACATATATAAAGAAAAACCTAAAGCACTAGGGTTAAAACCCGCATTCTGCTGCGCACGCAAATATTTCTGGAAATACCCCGTTCGATCGATCGAACTTCTTTCGATCGATCGAACCCTTGATCTTCAAGCGCTTCTACTCTGTTCGAGCGATCGAACTCTCGATCGATCGAACCTTCTACGATCGATCGAACTTCACTTTTCAGCTTTGACTTCTTTTGTTTGCATTCCAGCATTCCATTTATTCTGATACTCATCTGTTTAGTCCGCACAGCAGTGATCTGCATAAACAACAGCTAAAACAATACAACTTATCATAGATTAATCATACTGTATAAAAATTAGCCTTGCAATGCAAATTGCAGATAATACGGGAAGTTGTGATCAAAACTACTACAATTCTTCCTTTTAGCGCGGTTGTATTTTACAAATACCCCCGCTTTGCACAACCCCCAACTAGCTTATTGCTAGTCCCTAGCGATAAAGCGAAAATAAAAATAAAACAAAAACTCTTAAACTAATACTATCACAACTAAGAAACAAAGAAAAACTAAAAACAACCTAACTAAGATAGAGAGAAAAATCCTAACTCACTTTCGCAGGAATCGCGGTTGCATTTAGCGAATGCAACAAGCCGTTAAACCCCTAGGTTCCCCCTAGTGGACGAGTGTTGTCTCGTGAGGGTTTGCAGTGAATATACCCACAAAATTCCAATTTTTAGCTAAAAAAGAATTAGAATAACTTTGTAGAATTCCCCCTTCCATTAAACTGTTAATTCAACTCTACAAGAATATAATATCCTCTATCAACCCATGAAAGAGATCCACATGCTCTCCTATATCACCAAGTAAAATATACAAATGTATTACCATCATGCACCCGTGTGTGTGTGGAATTAACAACCATGCAGCCAACCCTTATTAGGAGTTATCTAGATTATTGTACTTTGGAAACTTGCAGTTTTAGCTCAATTCTCACATTGGTCACACTCAAAACGAACGTCTCTCAGAAACTTGCTTTACAATGATCGCACATAGTATGAAAGCTTTGAGAAGAATGATATTCTAAGTGCTAATGCTTTCATACTTTACTCTATGAAAAACGGACATTTAAGAGTGTAAAGTCTCATGAATGGAATACTACTTACTAGAGGAGCGAAATACCGTGGATAACTCAACTCACACTTTCATGTTCAAATCAATTGTTGAGAATCTTCAAGACTTTGAATTATGGCTTTTATTTAGTAGGTGGGGGTGTTGTAGAGAAGAATGTGCTTTTTAGTATGTGATGGAATTTCCACTTCTCTTTTTATTCTTTATTCTTTTCTCCACCCAATCTCCCATTCATTTTTTTTTTTTTTTTTTATTTTTTTATTTATTTTTTTTTTTTTTATAGAACTCCTTCATTCATCATCACATTTTTTATTTTTTTTTTATTTTTTTTTTATAGAACTCCTTCATTCATCATCACATTTTTTTTTTTTTTTTTTTTTTTTTTAACCTGGAATATCCCACAACAACTTCCTTCCATTTCACATACTTTGATGACTCATTCTCAATAAATTTATCAAACAGTTCGATGAGGTCAAGGTATAAATCAAGGATTTGGATTCTTGTGATTTTTATTGGAAATATTTATTTGAGGTGGGATCAGGAATGAATTCAATGAATGTAGGTGGGCTATGTTAGGTAAAGGAATGGGTAATACGATGGCTTGAATCATTTTCTCAACTTTCAATTTTTAGCACTTAAGTGTTCATTGAGTTTAATTGGTAAATCCTGAACATTCTCCTCTAACAAGCGGTCAAAACTTTTAAAGAAAACTGAGACTTAACAACGAATTCACAGGTATATGCAAGAAAAAACATTTGACAATGTATGAGAATCCCCTCAGAAATGATGATTGGCTCAAAAGCTCACAAAGGGTTATTAGCTTCCACTACTTGTTCTTTTCGTACAATATTCATTTTAACTCAATTTTCAGGTTTTCTACATGGCTGCCAATTAGTGCACAAAAGTGTTGGGTACATAACAGCTTTACAGATGCAATTCATTTCAATGATACAGAAAAACGCGTGGATTTAATCCATAAAAAGATAAGAATACTACAAATGTATCATTGTCTAATTAACAAGCAGAAGAGGTTATTCAGAGTTATTCTATCAATACTATTCAATAAAAATTTTTCAAATTTTAACAGACTGTGTTCTCATTAAATTTAAAACATATATCTAAGTGCAAAACCTGATTATTACGGGTGTATACCTATCTATTGTCTCCTACCCCCAACTGAAAACAACAAAGTCCTCAGAAGTTGATTTTCAATAAATAAAAGAGATGGGTATCACCTGTATAGCGCAAATGATGATCGCAAGCAAAGCAACCTAGCATAAAAATTAGAACACAATCTCCAAAACAGACAGGATCAAAAGATAACAATAAGACAATAAAACCATGATCCAATCAATCGAAACCACTGGAATATGAACAAAATAAAATAAAATACAAGCAGTGATAAATACTGTCCATACAATACCAACTAACCAAATAAAACACCCAAAAACCACCAGCATATACAACCAACCAAAAATAAATAAATGCCACCTCCCCGACTAAAACTAATCGACCCCAGATGGCGTATCATCGGCTATCTCAGAAGGGATGTCGATAGGAGCAGGCGGCAATACAGTAGTAGTAGGAGTAGCAGATGGCTCGGAAGTAGCGGTCGAAACCGGATCAGTAGCCTCAGCAGCTGGGGTAGCAGATGGTGGATCAGGAAGTGGTGGATCCGTAGGAGTAGCAACATGTGACGGATCAGCAGCAGGCGGAGCAGATGGGGTGGCCGTGGGATGGTGAGCAGAGTGAACAGCCTGATCAACCCCTATCTGAATCAAAATGGACTCCAGTAAAGTCTGGATCTGATCCATCCGGCCCTCGAGTCTAATCCTGGCCTCTCTCTCCTCCAATAATAACTCGCGAACTGTCGGGAGAGGCACAGAAGAAGAAGACTCTCCCTGGGCACGAGACTGCGACCGCTGTCGCAGCTCAAACTGCTGAACCGCAGCAACTGGATCATCCTCCTCATCCGAGTCAAGCTCCTCCACCTCGGTGGGTGTCCCTGAAGCTCCGGCCTCCGTGTCTGTACCGCCACGCCTCTTCTTCCTCCCCCGCACCCTCGCTGTCCCTTTCCCCTTGCGCTTCCTCTTCTGAGCGTCGGAGCGGCGAGCAGCCGCCTCGCTAAATCGGCAGGGAGAAGGGCGGATATCATCTCCAGGGAGCTCGAGGAACCCGGCATCGGCCATGACCCTCTGAATAGCCCAAGCACCCTTCAGGTGCTTCCTGGACGAGATATAACGGGTGGGGTGGACCATAAAATCGATGTATAGACGTGGTATACAAACTGGCTGACCCGTCCCCACAGCATATAAGACTCGCGCATACCAAGCCGCGATCTTCTCTCTATAGGACGTCACTAGGAGGCAGTTACTGAGGACCAAATGAAGCATGTGGTAGTCATCGGTGAGAGAGTGGTCCTCGATCAAAGCATCGCCATCCCAAGACGGAACGGCGCCTCCAGTGAGCTCCCTGATAATAGCGGATGGTGGGGTCACGGGTGCATCAGGCCGGTGGGGGCAAACATAATCAGGTACCTCTGGTACCCCCAACGCGGCGGAAACGGTCGCGGGACTGATGATGAATGAACGACTCCGGAAGAAGGCATGATAAGTGAATGGTACAAACGGGTCGCTGATCATAGTCGCACACGCACCTCTGATCCAGGATAGGTTGACCCTCTTGGCCAACGACAGGAGATCGAACCAGTGCGGCATCGCGCGGATCCGTGTGAGGAACCACGGGCTCTCAGTCCAGATATGCTCAATGGGGCGCTCAATCATAACCATCCGAGTCTGGAAGTACCGCTCGAACCAAACCCTATCCTCGTTATTTCGGAACCCGTGAGCGGGTACTGGATCTGGTATAGTACGATCGAGGGGCTTGGACTTATGATAGCCCGTCACTGGATTCATCTTGCAGTCCTGAAAATAAGACCACACAAGATACGGATCAGAATAGGAAGAAAAAGAAACAAAACAAACACTGCTGGAGTTCGATCGATTGAACTGAGTTCGATCGATCGAACTGGAGTAGACTTCGATCGCTTGAAAATTGTTCGATCGATCGAACATCACCCCTTCGATCGCTCGAAACCAGTTCGAGCGATCGAACACAGCGGTGTTCAGAAATCGCAGAAACAAAACGAAGACCAAAGTTACGCTAACAACATACGATCCTAAGACCAAGGGGACACCCCCTTGGGATTTTCTAACACGAACAAGAAGGAAAAAGAAAACACAAACGAACGGGGCCTACCTCGGGTCAGAACCTGCAGTGGGGGTGGAGAGATGATGAGATGAAGATGAGGGGGATCAGAGGATTGTTCAGGGCGTCCTTTTGGATGCCAGAAACGAGAATTTGCCGAGTCGCCCTTTCCTCTGTCTTCGAGCGATTGAGGGTGAGAGTGAGGGAAATGAAGAAATGTCCTGAAGACGCCTCGTTTAAATGCGTCGTTCGATCGATCGAAGAATGTTCGATCGATCGAACACAAATCCTTCAATCGATTGAACGTAAACTACAAGCGCTTGATCATTCAGGGTTCGATCGATCGAACTGAGTTCGATCGATCGAACACAAAAATTCCAGAATTCAATGGGATATGAACCACATCACTCCCAACTATCACAAACAAATCTGGACATGCAGATAGACTGAAAGAACAGTTGAAGAACAAGCATGTAGTGCAGAAATGTATCCCCAGAATAGAAGATTGCAATTTATATCAAAATAAAACTTTATTATTGCATCCAAATTGCACCATTATCATCCCCAACTGTGGTTAAAACCTTATTGGACTAGAAATCCAAAAATAAAACTAAAACTAAAACTGAAAACAAATTGTCAAGGATTACATTCCAGTTGCTAAACAAGAATTGAAATTGAACAGAAACAACTGAAACGTAGCACTAGTCTTCGAGTATAAAAATTTCCTCTTCCACGATCTTTTCATAATCCTCCGAATCTTCAGATGTGAAGTCCAAACTTGATGATTCCCTTTCCCAGAACAATCGAAAAGCAGCAAGGATATCATCAAACAAGTCTGGAGTCTCCAAGGAATTAAAAGCCCACGCAAGAGGTGATCCGGATGGAGACAAGGATAACGGAGTGTGAATGCGCAACGGACTGTCCTCTCGCGGCGGAGTGAGTGGGGGCCTTATGTATGGCCCAAGACCATGAATCAGTTGATGTGGAAGGAATATCGGGATGCCATTTAGGAACATAGTGACAATCCTGGACAAAAGACAACACACTGAAATTAAAACAACAGAACACAAGAAACCCAAATTATCACAAAAAGAAAATCAAAGAAAAGGAACAAGAATTACAAAGAAATGTGACACGTTCCAACCTCACTATTGGCATTGGTTCCCAAAGTGCACTAGCTGGCAAGGGGCATTGGAGCCTGAATAGCAAGTAGCTCAGGTGCACGTAGCGGTATGGGACCAACTCAAGTATGAGGAAATCGTCCACGAAAACAAATACAGCATTGTGGCGTTCTGGGACGACATCCTGAAGGACATGATCCTCCCATGGCTCCCACATGTCATCGTTTTCCCATTGGGCCATGAGGGCATCATCCACCATGCGTCCCATATACAGGTCTTCTTCCTCATCCAACTCCTCCTCATTAGGAAAGTCCATATTTTCATACGGATTGATGTCCAGGAGAGCAGGGTCGAATGGGATATAACCGATGGAAGCATTGATTCGAGTGTGAACTTCAGGATCATAAGGATGCAAGGGGCAGGGCGTGGGTTCACCCTCAGTCCAAGTGCCACAACAACACTCGGAATCAGTCCATGAACCAATTGAATGGACATCATCACCTCGCATATTCACCTGCAACAGAGTGGTTTAAGGAATAATGGATTAGAACTAAATCACAAACACGAAAGAACAAACAAAAACTAAACACAAAAGAAAGAAAGAAACTAAAATGCAGGGAAAGAAAAGAAATACAACAACAAATTGAAATTCCACCTGAGATTTTTTTTAAGTGGTGGAATAGCTGGGCTCATCCAGCTGGATGTGCTCAACTTCAGAGTGGAAATTTTCCAAGAACGGCTTCAATCTTTGGCCATTGACCTTGAAACAATCGTCGTTCTTTGGATTGACAATCTCGACCGCCCCATGTGGAAAAACAGTTTTAACGATGAACGGGCCTGTCCACCGGGAACGGAGTTTACCTGGGAAAAGATGGAGGCGAGAATCATATAGCAACACTTTCTGCCCCGGCTCAAATGATTTACGAAAAATCGTACGATCGTGACGAGCCTTCAACTTTTCCTTATGCAACTTTGCAGAGTCATACGCATCTCGTCGTATTTCCTCTAGCTCTGCAAGTTGGAGCTTGCGTAGCTGACCTCCCTCTTGAATATCAAAGTTCAATGAGCGTGTCGCCCAATAAGCTTTATGTTCAATTTCAACAGGAAGGTGGCAAGCTTTCCCATAAACTAGTCTATACGGGGACATACCAAGATTCGTCTTATAGGCAGTACGGTATGCCCATAACGCGTCAGTCAATTTGTATGCCCAGTCTTTTCGATTGGAACTAACCGTTTTCTCGAGAATATGCTTGATTTCTCGGTTGGCCAATTCTGCTTGCCCATTTGACTGTGGATGATAAGCAAGAGCGATTTTATGATGGACTCCGTATTTCTTGAGAAGTGACTCCAAGGGCTTATTGCAGAAATGCTTGCCTTGATCACTTAGTAAAGCTTTCGGAGTACCAAAACGAGACAGAATATGCTCTCTGAGAAATGACATGACTGTTCTGTGATCATTTCGTCTCGTTGGTATCGCTTCTACCCATTTCGATACATACTCCACAGCAAGGAGTATGTACTCACAGTTATTCGACTTGGGAAATGGGCCCATAAAATCTATGCCCCAACAATCAAATATCTCAATTGTGATGATAGGGGTTAGAGGCATAGAATTCCTTTTAGAAATGGTTCCAAGCTTTTGACAGCGTTGGCATGTCTTACAAAAGGAATAAGCATCTTTGAAGACTGTGGGCCAATAAAAAACCGCTTTGCAACACTTTTTGTGCGGTTTTCTGTGACGCAAAATGGCCACCGCATGCCTCAGAATGGCATGACGCTAAGATAACGGTTATATCCTCGTTGGGTACGCAACGCCTGATGACCTGATCAGCACAGTATTTGAAAAGGTATGGGTCATCAAAGAAAAAATGGCGTGCAAACGAGAGGAACCGTTTCCTATCTTGATTTGACCAATGAGTCGGTGTCTCACCCGTGACCAGGTAGTTTACCACATCAGCATACCAAGGCAGACTACTTACTGCCAGTAGCTGTTCATCTGGGAACTCATCTTTGATGGATTGGGATTCAGTGTTATCGGTAAAAGTCAACCGGGATAAATGATCCGCAACCACATTCTCTACTCCTTTCTTGTCCTTAATTGTTAAATCAAACTCTTGGAGTAAGAGTATCCAGCGGATAAGCCGTTGTTTAGCGTCTTTCTTTGACAAAAGATACTTGAGGGCCGAATGATCTGTAAAACAGACGATTGGTGACCCTATCAGGTAAGACCTAAACTTGTCCAGAGCGAATACTACGGCCAGCAGCTCCTTTTCAGTAGTAGTGTAATTCATTTGAGCTTCATTTAAGGTTCGGCTGGCATAGTATATCACATGCGGCTTATTGTCCTTCCTCTGGCCTAGGACTGCGCCAATGGCGTAATCACTAGCATCGCACATTAATTCAAAAGGCAAACTCCAGTCGGGTGCCTGTATTATAGGTGCGGAGGTGAGGAGATCTTTTAAATCCTCGAAGGACTTCTGGCAACTCTCTGACCACTCGAAAGGTGCATCTTTGACAAGAAGTTGACAAAGGGGTCGAGAGATTGCACTGAAATTCTGGATAAATCGACGATAAAAACCCGCATGCCCCAAAAATGAACGAATGTCTCGCACTGTACGGGGGACAGGTAGATTTGAGATTATGTCGATCTTAGCCTTATCCACTTGGATTCCTTCATCGGATATTATGTGGCCTAAAACTATACCCTTGGTCACCATAAAGTGACACTTCTCCCAATTCAAGACTAGGTGTTTGTCCTCACACCTCATTAAAACCTGTTCGAGATTGCTGAGGCAATCCTCGAAGCTATGGCCGAAAACTGAAAAGTCATCCATGAAGACTTCAAGGATGTTTTCGACCATGTCACTAAAAATGCTTAACATGCACCGCTGAAAGGTAGCCGGTGCATTACATAAGCCAAATGGCATTCGTCGGAAAAGCCCTTTTCCACACAATCAGAAGATCGGACTTCGGAAAGTGACTTCAAGCTCAGAAAAGCCCTTTTCCATGGATAAATCCCGGTTTTGTCAAAATCATCTCTCAGAATTCATATTCTCTCAGGGTTATATGAACATTAAGTGTTCTAAACGCAGTATTCTAGGTATCCAGAGATTCAATTTTAAAGAAAAGTTCGAAATCGACGCACATTTGAAAGCAATTTTGGAAAAGACGTCATTTGATTTCAAAAAGACGACGAAAGTTCCGGAGGACTTTCGGACTTCAATTGGACTTCAATTCTCATTATAAAACCTCTGGAAATATTTTTATACTGAAATTCAACCTGACAGCTTTCCAACGGTACGTAAACGGACGATTTCGGACACCAAAAAGCATTTTTACAAAAATCTGGAAAAGCAGTGCGCATGAAATTTGAAACAGAGCTTGTGGGTGACCAGAGGGACCCAAATAGTAAGTGGCGGTTTTGGGTATGGGGGTGGCGGGTCCCACCATAACCGCCACTTCCATTTGTGTCCTCCACGGAGCTTTTTGAGTTCCAGACCCTTCTAGAAGCTTCCCACTGCGAGGAAATTGCCTGGAAATTGCGTTTAAACTCCGAAATGGCCATTTTAACCCTCTTTTAAGCTCTAAAAATCCTGTTTTAACCCTGAAACTTAAGAGCTAAGTCTTCAAAACTCTATATAAGATCTCATACATCTCATATGAGATCACATCTTAAGACATCTTAACACACTAGACACTTGGAAGAGATACACTTGAATATACTTGGAGATACAAACACACATAGAAGCACATACAAGAGAGATAAGTATACTTTGAATATACTTTCAATTTAGGTGAATTCTAGAGAGAGAAAATTATGAATTGAATTTAGATTAACTTAGGCTAATTAGACCACAATTTGAACAACAATTGCCTCCCTCAACTTCCATGGATGAGTGCTTGAAGAACACTTGAATAACACTTGAAGAAGAAGATCTTCAAATCAATTTTGGTCTTGTAATTGAGAATCCTCCAAGAGGTAAACACTATAGTTCATCTCTAATTCCTACTTTGTATATATAGATCTATAAGATTTGGATCTAACTTAGTTCTATTTCTACTTATTAGAACACTCATCTTCTTCCTCTCATGTTCTTCACACACTCACATAGTTAGATCCAAATCTCTTTGATTTTTATTGATAATTTACAATTAGAGATTGTTTTTCACTTTGATTTTCAATTTTGGTTTCATTCTTCAATTTTAGTTTAGATTCATGCATACATGATTATATATATATACATATATCTATTTTGAATTCCATGATGGTTTGGAAATATGATCTATGAGAAGGATGATTTCTATGTTCATACCTATCTCTTGATTATTCCTATTACCTAGAATTCCTATTGAATTTCATCTCCAACATGATATTTATAAGTCCCTTTGATCCTTGATCTAAAAGTTCTTCATAGAACTTGAGGGCTAAATTGATTGGGAATCATGATAATTAAGTTGATCTATGAGTTTGATCTCTCTAATAAGCTTCAACTATCACTAAAATGTTTTCCTCACACTTTAAAATGAACTAGATAAAAATTCAGCAAAGCAGATTGGTTTTGTCCATTAGATTTGGTCCATCAAAACCCATAGTTTGATGGATTTCAAATTTTCTGGGTAAACTTTGATGAATTAGCTTTCATCCGGTCCGTTTTGAGAGCTTTTAGGATTCATATACTATTTTTAGAAATTGTTGAGAAATCGGTTGACAGATTTGAACATCGTCTCTTTGTGCTTGAATTTTAGAAAATCTATAATAGTTATCGACGTTCCGCTTTTTGGGGATGATTCCTAACTCATATATCTATATGCCGATGTAAAATCGTGAGCATACGATCGAGTTAGGATCGTTTTCTAAGCGTTTAAAGTTGATACAACTATTCTGGAATTTTCTAAGTTTAATTACAAATATGATTATGTATACAAAATGGTCATACCTTGATCACTCAACAACAATTGATGAATAAAACTTGGTTTAGAAATCACCTAGGATAAATGGATGAGAGATCAAAAGCTTAAATCAACTTGGTTAACATGATTCATGAACTTCTATTATACTTCTATTATGTTTTGCATTCATTTGTCAAATGATACCAAATTTCCAGAATAACAGAGTCTGTTTAAAACACTTTTTCAGAAACCTTGTGATTACAGAATGTCCATGGGTTTATTTTTATCATATACTACAATGAAATAGCTTTCTTTTGACACCAAATAGAGCTTCATATGATTTTTGTAGATTTAATTATGATTTTTACAAGAACAGTGGACAGTCCTGATCCACTGTTCCCAAAACATTTATTTCTCAAACAATAAAATTGATATTGAGGTCCCACTTTTTGGAGAAGTTCCCTAAGACATGTATCTAACTTTCTGTAAAAGGGTTTTTATCCAGCTCATGTTTAAGACCACTTTTGATAGGATTCATTAGAGGTTGCTGAATCTGGAAATTTGATTGATGACATGTTTTCTTTGTTTATCATGCATATCATTTGTTTGCTTGTATTTTTGCAATGCTTGGGTATTCTTTGGTGTATTAGTGCAGAGAATTAAGTGCCTCGGACCCGGACTTCGATTTGTGGTTTGCCTCGTCTACATGTGGCTTAGTGCCCATGTATCATGTACTATCTCTATCCTTTCTCTTAGAATTTTTCTAGGTTTACAACTTTGATTTCAACGACACATTTCCTTTAGGATAAGTCTCCGTTTATATGATTATTTGTTAGAGACATCTTATCTAGGATTGTTGCATGATTGCATTGCACGTTTACATTCTTTTTGCTTTCGCGACTCCGCTTGAGTCAACCAATGTAAGTCTTCTCGTTCCCTTTGCATATCATGACATGTTTACTTTATTTGCATCGGTCCCGGGCGGGACTAGCCACTGTGAGTATACTTCTCCCTTGTATTGCATGAGCATCCGCTTTCTACTTGATTTAGTCTCTTGAAATGATTTTCATTAGATGTTTCTTTTTGCCATGTATATATCTATCTAGTATGTTTGAGGAAACAACATCTATTATGAATTAATAACAAGGATATTTGAATCAAGGCCTACCATTCGGTAGGGCGAGGAGGGGGTGCTTTAGTCCTGCTTGGGCTCCTTCCCCTCTCGTACCAAGACCCCCGAACCTTGTTTCTGGTAATGAAGGGCGAGTAACCTTATTCAATTTTGGGCGAGTCAAACTTGGGTTTCCTAATTCCCGATAAAAATTAGGTGGCGACTCTTTGTCTCTAGGATCGCGTGAGGAAGTCCTAGTTTTCCCTGAAGTGTGCTCCTTGGGATCCGTCCCGGGACACTATCGAGGGAGAGCGCCAGGACCTCCTCCTCCATTCGCGACGGTCCACAATCTGGCGACTCTGCTGGGGATTTGAACATGAAACCGATGGTTTCTTGTTCTTCGAGGGTTTGACTTGAGCCAAAGAATATCCTTGTTATTAATTCAATAATCATGTTGTTTCTGCCTGCATTTGCACTTGCATTGTTCTTTCACCGCGACTGCTTGAGATCATTGCCTTGAAGATAGAGGGCCCTCTTTCCTCTATTTGTCAAGAGTTTTGGTAGCATGTAGTCACCGTTAGCCTTGTACCGCGTGCGGTATATAGAGCCCATGTGTGAACGGCACGCCCTCGGGGAGGCGGTCAACCACACCGTTGAGCTTGCTAATGGACCCTTTATGAGACTAAAACCCGGCCTTTGCATATAGTTTCTATAGAACCCTTCAAATAGGATCTTGATTATCATCTTTGATTAGGACAATGTGATGAATTATTTGCGCTTGCCCGTAAGGGATTATGTGGATGATGAGGACGTGTATGCGAAGGCATCATCAAACCTTGTATGGTGGATTCCTCTAGGATAGTATGGTCTTTATCCGAACATCCAATCACTATTTGAGGACAATTTTGAAAATTTTTGAAATTATAAGCACTTCTTTGAAAAACCCCAAGTCTTTCGAAAATTCCAAGAATATCCCTTTTGAAAATTTGCTTTAAGATTCACTTTCACAAAATCTTTCCAAAATTCTCCTTAGATTTTAGAGAATTTCAAAATTCCTATTTCCAGAAATCATGATCACACTTTGATGATTCAATTTCAAATTCTCCTAGATTTTAGAGAATTTCAAAAAAAAAAAAATTTTACTTTGGTCTTCAAGAAATCATGATGATTCAATTTCAAAATCTTCCTCTCAGATCTTAGAATTTCAAAATTCCCACCTCAATTTTTAAGAATCATGATTTCTCACCACAAGCATTGATGGTTCAAAAATTCTTTTGAAAATTACAAATCTCCCCATCTCTTTCAAAGATTTTCATGAAAAATTTCAATTTTGAAAACATGAACCATCAAGAATTTCAAAACTCAAAATCCTTGGATAATGATTGGATTAGTAGGGTGATTAGCATACTCAAGGAATCTTATGTGCTTATGTGTTGATATGCTAGGTCTAAGCTAGATTAAGGTGCATTGCATTTAGATTAGATTGCATTTCATCTGCATTGCATGCACTACACGAGCATTGCATATACGACTCACGAGTGCGACGCCTCTAATATACTTTCAAAAGAAAAGATTTGTTTTCCTCAGAATTTTGAAAGCTTGAAAAGATTTCTTTTGATTTTAAGAAAAATGTTTTTGAAAAAGGAAATGATTTTCCATTTATGATTTCCATCTTTGTAAATCCACCTTCTTATATCATTCTTTGAAAAATTCTTTTGCAATAAAGATACCTGATTATTCGAAAATCCCTAAATAAACCAGATAAGAAAAGATAGGACCGAAAAGTTGTACTCCTTTCTGGGTCAGAGCTCCGAACAGCCGTTTGATCAGATCAGGGTTAGAAGAAGGAACAGCCGAGTCGACTAGGGTTGAAGATATGACATACGAAGCGGATATGGAAGCCAGATTGGCCGCAATGCAAGCTGCCTTGGATCAGAGCAGGGAGCAGAATCGAGAACAACTTGCCACTATGATGAGAATGATTGAGCAGCTAACTAATCCACCACCACCACCTCCAGAGCATCATGAAGAAGAAGATTTTGGGGAGACAGTTCAACCAAAGGTTCAGCTAGATCAGGAAATTCAGGACAAGTTGGCCAAGATCGACAAACTAGAGAGTGTGATCAGAAAGAGCAAAGGGGTGGATGAGTATTTGTTCGATGTTGAAGGGTTGTGTGACGCTCCAAAAACCAAACTCCCAGAGAAGTTTAAGATGCCGCATATTGAATTTTTCAATGGAACTGGAAATCCGAAGAGCTATCTGAGGCTTTATGTAGGAACTTTGCAGCCTATGGGCATTGAATCTGACCTCTTCGCTCTATTGTTTCCAAGAGTTTTGAGTGGAGCAGCACTTTCATGGTACTTGACGTTGGAACCAGCCATAACCAGAGATTGGGAGGCATTGGCCAAAGCTTTCGTGGCTCAATATTCATATAACCAGTTGTTTGATGTAACTGCAAGAGATCTAGAAACCACCCGACAAGAGTATAGGGAATCCTTCGCAGGTTTCCTTACTCGTTGGAGAGCTAAAGCTGCTCAAATGACTAGCAGGCCAGCGGAAAAAGATCAGGTCCGAATGATCATCAAGAATCTACAGCCCGAATACTTGGAAAGGCTAGAATTTCAGTCCATTGTGAGTTTCGAACAGCTGTTTGATGTGGGAACTTTGATAGAAGATGCCATTAGAGATGGAAAGATCAAGAAAGAAAACACGAGCAATCGATACAGAAAGACAGAAAGGCCAGTCTATCATCAGTCTGCTGACGTCAACACACTATCTCCTCAGCCTTTTCAGAAAGAGCGTCGAAGTATGGCTAATGCAAGAGGAAGTCAAAATCAGAAACAGTCGAGAGAGAAAAGAGAATTTTCCGACTTGGGGATGCCACTAAGCACCGCACTTGAAAGAATGATAGAAAAAGGGTACTTGCAGAAATTGGAACCTAAACCAGAGCCAAATCCACTTCCACCGGGTTTCAAAACAGAGTTCTTTTGTGACTTTCATCAAGGCCGTGGACATAGCACAGATAGATGCTGGAGACTTCGCCATGAAATTGAAGACTTAATTGAAAAAGGGGTCATCTCCCCTCCTCCCTCTCAGCCAAATATTCAGAAGAATCCTCTCCCTAATCATAAAGGGAACATGCCAAATGTTAACTTTGTAGAAGAAGGATCTCAGATTTATAACCCAAAGATCTACATCACATCCTCGAATCAACCAGCTATGGATGTTCAACTTCCGGAAGACGCTGCAATTTGCATCTTGAGGAATATGGAAGAGGAAGAATGGGTCGAAGAAGCACTGGCTTTTGAAGAAGAAATAGCCAACGGAAATCTTACGATTGAATGGTGGGATCCCAATGCCATCACCGACGACTCGATCTGGTATGAGGAAGAAAAGCCCATAGAAGCAGTCACCGAGAAACAAAGCACTGAGCCGATAGAAGAATTGCTAAAGCCTGTCGAGAACCTTGAAATCAAAGATGACGATCTTATTGCAATGATGGAAGAAGAAGAAGATTGGTGGTATGATGATGAGGATGATTCCGTTAATAATACCATAATCCCCGATGATTCTGTTTGGAAAATCACTGTTGGCACCGAAAAGTTAGCCAAAGAACTTGAGTCTATCTGGATCACCAATGAAGCAAACCACTTGACCCGTTCCGGACGTCATTTCAAGCCTCATGAGTTAGAAAATCGTGGAAAAGAAACATGGAATGAGAAAGAAGTCGTCAAAACAAAAGAGGCTGGTAAAGGAGCCGTGAGCGAAGAAGAAGATGAAATCTTAAAGCAATTGAAGAAAACACAAGCTTGGATCTCAGTATGGGGATTACTTATGACCTCTCACAAACACAGGCAGGCCATGCTCGATACTCTCAATCGTTTGGATGTTTCTGTCAATACTACTCCCGAAGATCTAGTAAACATGATCTCTTCAAAGCCTTGTAAGCCTGTAATCACATTCACAGATGAAGATTTACCGCCGGAAGGGGCACACTACAACAGAGCTCTCTACATCACTGTATATTGCCTGGGGAATAGAGTACCGGTCTGCTTGGTAGATAATGGGTCAGCCTTGAATGTATGTCCTCTCCAAACAGCTCTCAGAATGGGGTTGTCTATTTCAGAACTCTTGCCATCAACACAAACTGTGAGGGCCTATGATAACACCAAAAGGGCCATTGTGGGAATGATTAAGTTGAAAATTGAAGTAGGGCCATTAAACAAAGAAGCTGATTTCCAAGTGATTGATATTCCGGCTAGCTTTAATCTGCTATTGGGACGTCCGTGGTTACATGTGAATGATGCAGTCGCCTCCACTCTCCACCAGAAAGTCAAGTTCATCTGGAAAGAGGATGTGGTAACAATCTTTGGGGATAGCTGGATCAAAGAAGAAGGGACAAGCCATGGTCCTGTGCTAGAAGTCCAAACACCGGAAGAAGAAAATGAATTAGGAGGATTCAACTTTGTGGGAATGATAAATGAAGGAGCTAAGAAAAAGAAATCCGTTTGGGATCGACTCAGCTATGAGAAGAAACTTCCTGATGCATCTGTCTGGGGCGAAGAAATCACTCCGATCAAGAAAAAGAAGCCGTTCATCACCGGACGCGAATATAGAAAGATGTTCGAGAAGGGAAACCCGGTTGCCAAAGATCTACAAGAAGAAGTGGGACAGAATTGGATCCCTGAAGTCATGACATTGTACTTTGACCAGTATGCCAATCCTAAAGTGGCTCATATGGTGCGGAAGATGAACTATTTTCCTGGAATGGGACTAGGTCGTCGTCAACAAGGAATAACTGAACCACCGAACTTCCACGAACAGAAAGATAAATCTGGGCTTGGGTATCAATTGACTGAAGAAGATAAGAAGAAGATGACAAAAGGAAAAGGGCCGATGGTTGTTTCTGGGCCAAGAATCCTGAATAGATACTTCGTGAAAGAAGGCGATGACTTTCCCTTCTGTGGGTTCCCTGAACCATGGTATGATCCGGCTACCAAGAACATTAAGCCTGGATTTGAGATTTTCTTCAAACATGAGTTCTCCGACTATGAGGATCCGTTCTTGTATACTCCGCCTATCAAGAAAGAAAGGAAGGACTGGGCTGAGCTGATGACAAGTGATGATTTGAACATGCTAATGGATGAAGAGCTGAACATGCTGATGGATGCCGAAGAAGCACTGGGAAATGTGAAAGAAATCAAGCCAATAGAGGGAGCTCTGAACAATTGGGTGATAGAATCGGAAGTCAACAAATCCCCTCCCCCATTTCCCCGGAAGTCTGTAAAGGCCAATATGAGCCATGATGTTGAGTCTGCTTTTGCTTTTGATGTACCCAAAAATGTTAATGAAATGAACGAGGATTTTGCTTACTCTTCTGTGTCTGATGATCTTGATTTTGAAATTTCTGAGGATTTGCAAAGATTAATTGAAAATGAAAATGAATCTGCATGCAAGATTATTGAAGAAACTTTGCTAATAAACTTGGATAATGAAGATAATCCACAAAATGTTCATATTGGCACCACGCTCACTTCACAAGAAAGCAATGAACTAATCAACTTATTAAAAGAATTTAAAGATGTTTTCGCTTGGTCCTACCAAGATATGCCAGGCATCGATCCAGAGATTGTCCAACACCACATCCCTCTCTTTCCAAATTCAAAACCTGTTAAGCAAAAGTTGAGACGCATGAGACCCGAATGGACTTTGAAGATCAAAGAAGAAGTTGAGAAACAATTGAAAGCTGGATTCCTGATGGTAACCCAATATCCGGAATGGATAGCCAATATAGTTCCTGTGCCAAAGAAGGATGGAAGGATCCGTGTATGTGTTGACTTCAGAGATCTAAACAAGGCTAGTCCTAAGGATGATTTTCCGCTTCCACACATAGATGTTCTGGTAGATAGCACCGCGGGGCATGAGTTGTTATCATTCATGGATGGTTTCTCAGGGTACAATCAGATTTTAATGGCACCCGAAGACAGAGAAAAGACTACATTCACAACTCACTGGGGGACGTATTGCTACCGAGTAATGCCATTTGGGTTAAAGAATGCCGGAGCGACCTATCAGAGAGCTGCTACTACTTTGTTACATGACATGATCCATAAAGAGGTAGAAGTTTATGTGGATGATATGATTGTTAAGTCCAAAGAAAGAAGTGGGCATTTAACAGCACTCGCCAAGTTCTTTGAAAGATTAAGGAAATACAGAATGAGATTGAATCCACAGAAGTGTACTTTTGGAGTTACCACCGGAAAGCTGCTGGGATTTCTCATCACACAGAGAGGAATTGAGGTTGACCCCACAAAGATCAAGGCTATTATGGATATGCCGCCTCCGACAAATGAAAAGGAAGTAAGAGGATTTCTGGGAAGAATCCAATTCATCAGCCGCTTCATATCTAAGCTCACTGCTACTTGCGATCCGCTTTTCAGCTTGTTGAGAAAAGGGAAGAAATTCGAATGGGACAATCAATGTCAAGAAGCTTTTGACAAGATCAAGGCTTATTTATCAAACCCACCGGTTCTTTCACCCCCGAAGTCAGGGAAGCCTTTGCTGTTGTACTTATCCGTGTCAGAGAATGCTATGGGATGCATGTTAGCCCAAGAAGGAGATGAAGGGCGTACAGAGAAAGCCATTTACTACTTAAGTAAAAGGATGACTGGATACGAATTGAAGTATTCTCCGTTAGAAAAGACATGTTGGGCTTTGGTTTGGGCCACTCGTCGTCTGAGGCATTATATGTTGGCCTTCCCTGTTGTTTTAATCTCCCGAATGGATCCTTTGAAGTACCTATTTGAAAAACCAGCATTGACCGGAAGAATCTCCCGATGGACATTGATGCTATCTGAGTTTGACTTGATACATGCTACGAGTAAATCTGTTAAAGGAAGGGCTGTCGCAGAACATTTAGCAGAACATCCGATAAATCTGGAAAACGAAGGAGAGTTCATGTTCCCTGACGAAGGATTGATGGAATTAAAAGAAGATGTGTGGAAAATGTATTTTGATGGAGCTGCAAACCAGAAAGGATATGGAGTGGGGATCATCCTTGTATCCCCTGAAGGAGCACATACCCCGTTCTCTATTAAGCTGAAGTACACTTCCACCAACAACACTGCTGAGTATGAAGCTTGTATCTTGGGGCTAGAAGCCGCATTGACTTTGGAGGTAAGGAAACTTGATGTATTCGGGGATTCCAATTTGATCATATCCCAAGTTCGAGGAGATTGGAAAGTCAAGGAAGAGAAGTTAAAACCCTATCATGAGTATCTTGATTCTTTACGAACTCGTTTCTTGCATATCACGTTCTTCTACCTGCCTCGAGAAGAAAATCAGCTAGCAGACTCTTTGGCTACTTTAGCGTCAATGATTGAGATTCCTGTGGGGATAAAGCTAACTCCTTTGATGATTGAACAAAGGGAAAAGCCGTCTTATGAGATGATTGGGGAAATAGAAGAAGCAGAAGAACTTCCGTGGTACACCGACGTGTGGAACTTCATTGAAAATGGGGAATATCCGGAAAGCGCCTCCGAGAAAGACAAGAGAGCCATAAGAAGATTCTCGGCTCAGTTCATGATTTGTGGTGGAAGTCTATTGAAGAGATCTTACAATGGATTCAACTTGACATGTCTATATGGAAACAGTGCGAGAAAGATGATGGAGCAAATTCACGAAGGGGTGTGTGGTCCTCATATGAGTGGACACATGTTAGCTAAGAAGATCATCCGACAAGGATATTATTGGACTACTATGGACAAGGACTGCTATGAATATGTCAGAAAATGTCACAAATGTCAGATCCATGCCAATATGAAGCATGTGCCGCCGTCACTGCTATACAACATGACTACCCCTTGGCCATTCTCAGTTTGGGGAATAGATGTTATTGGAGAAGTAACCCCGAAGGCGTCTAATGGGCATCAATACATCCTGGTAGCAATTGATTATTTCACAAAATGGGTGGAAGCAGAGTCTTATGCGACATTGAAGGCTAAAGATGTGGCCAGATTTATCAGAAGAAATATAATCTGCCGATACGGGGTCCCTCATGAGTTGATATCCGATCATGGCAGTCACTTCCAGAAAGAGGTTTTGGATCTACTAGAAGAATACAAGATCATGCACCACATGTCAGCACCGTATAGGCCACAAACAAATGGGGCAATTGAAGCAGCTAATAAGAATTTGAAGACGATCCTAAGAAAGATGACTGATACATACCGAGATTGGCATGAGAAGTTACCGTATGCACTGTGGGGATACAGAACATCTATCCGAACATCTACAGGAGCCACTCCTTATTCATTGGCTTACGGAATGGAAGCAGTACTCCCAGTTGAAATAGAACTACCATCTTTGAGAGTTGTGGCAGAATCCGAGATTCCAGAATTTGATTGGCTAAGAGATAGATATGAGGAGCTAATGTTACTTGATGAGAAAAGGTTGGCCGCAATTGATCATGTGCATGTGTATCAGAGAAGAATAGCTCGAGCATTCAACAAGAAGGTCCGTCCAAGAAAACTTGAGGAAGGCGACCTTGTGCTTAAAGCCTTAAAAGCACCCGTTTTCGATCCTAGAGGGAAATTCAAGCCAAATTGGGTTGGCCCATACGTCATCAAGAAGCTTCTCTCTGGAGGAGCGGCATACCTGATGGATCTAGATGGAGTTGAGTTCAATCAGCCAATCAACATTGACCGTCTCAAGAGATACTATGCTTAAAAGCCTTTTCTTTCAAAACCTGTTCTTTCAAAACCTCCAGCATTCGAGGAACTACACTTGACCTGATTCCCACTTGGGGATATGTAGGCAACCTGCTCGGTTCGGTCACTGCTCCTGAAACCCTCAACCATACTTTCTTTCAAGACCTGGCCGAACTACTTTGGATCTGATTCCCACTTGGGGATAAGTAGGCGAGCTTTCCTGGCTCTCGATCCCTGAACCTTGCAAACTAGGGGCAAACTTTCAAGTTTGCCCAAAGCCTCAAGATATCACTGCCACACTAGGGGCAAACTGCGTTTGCCCAAACTTCCATTTATCTCTATCAACTAGGGGCAAACTGTCGTTTGCCCATACCTCGCTACCTGTCCTCTCTGGATCACTTGGCTATCAGAATTAAAGCACCTAAGTGAAAAATCTGGTAATTCTTGATATTAAGTTGAAAAGTTTTTAGCAATCTAAAGATGTGAATCTAATGTCAAGACTGAAACATTATGTGGAAAATTTTCAAAAGCTTCAAGATTACATGCAAAGCCAACACAATATCCTGCTACAAGATAAAATCTCATTTTCAAAACATGCAAATCCTTAGAAAATTCAAATATCCAAGTCAAAAGACATTGTCGAGAAAGAGGAATCGTCAGAAATTTCCTTTCCCTGTAAAATCGAGTCCTGTGTGTCAGTGTGCAAAGTGTCAATCAAATCAGTCTCGTGACAAGGGATGCAAAGCGAAACAGAAGGATAGCATAAAGCAGCATCAAGCAAAGTCAAGAGTACAAGCCCATCAAGTCTCAGACAGAATACATCAACATCAGTCTCAGCACAGAAAGCAAGAAAAACAGAAAGATAGTCATGGGTGCATATGATCATCATCAGCGACGACGAGTAGCCCGTGGGTACCGAGCAGGCATATCTGAGGCCGTAGAGCTATCATCATCTTCAATTTGGCGCCTTCGCCTAGACCCACCAGCCCCACCAGAAGGGCCTGCATTCATCCGCTCCAACTGTGATTGAAGCTGCCTAACTTGAGCCACCTGTGGAAGAAAAGAATCAGTATAGGGGTTTGAAAAAGCAATGAGATAAGAAGAAAAGGTCAAGAAATTTACCAGGGCCGCATCACGGTCTATGTAAGTCTGGCACATGCCATCCCACTGCAAAGAGAAGGAAGATATGGTCAGAAAGATCAGAAGAATCAAAGGTAATGAGTTCAGAAATTACTTACATGTCCCTCACGAGCAAGGCTCCAAGCCCTCAGATTCTGTGCATAAGCTCGCTCTTCATTGAAAACGGCTCGGGGAACGGACTCATGTTGTTCTGAAACTAGCTGAGGCTCTACAAGATCACAGGGGATCTCTACAGAAGATATAACTCCGCGCAGCATGGTCGAGGCTCGCCAATCACAAGGAGGAATGAGAGGTAGAGGTCGACCAGGGCCATCCACAAAAGAACTCCCCTGCAAATGATGATGAGAAATAAGATAAAGCAAGCATTCGATCAGAAATGAAGAAGTCGTGAAATACCTGCGGGTCATCCGAGAGCGGGAAATTAGGCATCAGATGAGTAACCCTGAAGACGTCATAGTTCTCCTCAAACAGAGTAAAAGAGGCTGAAGGAATTCCGTTCAAAGCATTAATAAGATCTTCATCTTCCAAATTCTGCGCCGACCTCATACAAAAAGGCGGATCCTGTGGCACTAAGAGACGATCCTCCAAATCAGTCTGAGGAGCTACTCTCTCTCCAAGATACCACTCAAGAACAGAGGGACCCTCAAGAAGAATCCTCTCTCCAGTCATCTGTCTAGCTAAGCCAATCTCAGTCACATCTCCATTTGTCACCCAAGGATGCCAGTTAACTTGGGTGAATCTGAGACGGGTAAGAAAATCCCGGCAAGAAATAACATTATGAGCATCATTCTTGGTACCTACGGCTTGGCGACGCCACTTCAGAGCCCGTGGAAAAATATGAATCTCTTCCTCTCGGAATGATGGAGCCGTCATGGAGAAATACTCAAAGGCCCACACCTACAAGAGAAAATAAAGCAGTGGTCAAAACAGCAGAACATCAAATGATAAAAACTGGAAATGAAAATATTTTCAGTACCTCCCAAGCTCTCCAGAATCCGCCGAATCCAGGGGATTTGCCTCGAGAATGCTCCCCCATATGACTATACAGAATGGCTAAACCAGCAGAGCCCCAATCAAAATCTGCAATCTCCTCAAGATTTCGAAGACTATCAAGCATATTCAATGTAATCCGCTCAGCTCGAGTAGAAAGAAGAGAGCAACCAAGCAAATACAAGATGAAAGCACGGGTAAGCTGCATATCGGTAAATTGAGCCGCTCTTTCAGAAGGCCTGAAGTTGTTGATGAACCATGTGATGCCTACGCTCGATCCGTGAAGATCTCTCTGGGATGGGATGATGCCTAGGAGACGCTCAATGATAGTAGGATGTCTATGGATGTTCTTTGCAAAGGCAAGACGATGCCCGCCAAATGAGATGCCGGTTATCATTGCAAAATCAAGAGGGGTCATGGTTATCTCCCCAAAAGGCATGTGAAAAGTATTTGTGGAATCCCACCACCTTTCAGCAAGAGCTTGAATCATGGCCAAATCATTAGTCGATCTCTCCAATAAGGTTACAAACGACCCAAAGCCCGCTTGCTTGATATTGGCTACTACTTGGGGACGCGACTCCGACAATTCATTAAACCATTCAAGGCATTTTTCCATGGCTACCATGACCTCTAAGATGACCAACCACATTCTAAAAAGAAAAAGGATGATTTCTAAGGAATCGCAAGAATAAAGAGACACGTATGAAGATGTGAAACAAAGGAGTAATTAAAGAATGGGTTACCTCTTGACGAAAGGCCCTCCTAGAGATATGATTTAGTGGATTTTTCATGGTTGCATACTCCATGGTTTGAGTTGATGAAGCTCCACTAGCTTGAAATTGGCTTCTACGTGTTCTAGAACTTTCACCTTGTCCATGGGAACTCATGGTTGTTGATGCTTGAAGCTTGAAGATAAGAGGTTGAAGATGATGAATAGTAAAAACCTTGGTACTTGAATCCCCTAGAATAGGGAGGAGTTGATGAAATCAACAAAGTTTTTGGAGGTTTTAATGCAAGAAATCACTCAAAACATCAAGAAATTGCAAGATTTGAGCACCTTAGAAGGAAGAGGTGATGCATTGAAGAAGAAATGAATGAAGAACAAAGAAGAAAATGGGTTTAAAACCCCAAAGTTGCGGCTGGCGGTTCCCAAGGGGGTGTGGGGAACCGCCATTTACTATTCACTTCCTGCCATTTCCCCATTTTGCTCTATATTCGCATTTTGACCCCCGGAACTCTTGATTTGATCCCGGATTGGTCCATTTTTGATATATAAGCCTTGAGAGTGCTTAAAACTTGTTGGAATTGGTCTAGAGGACCTCTGGAGATTTGAATCTTGGTAAAAATCCATTCAAGAATTGAAAAAAAAAGTCCCCCAGATGAGAAGAATCAAAGGCACCGCAGCCTGAAAGTGGCCGAGAAACGGCAAACTCCCGTCGTTTTGGGATTGATTATGAGTTGTCTTAGAAAATGGACATTTGAGTCTACTGTCGCTTGAGAATTACATCCAGAAAGGACTTTCAGAAGATGGGTCAGAATGCGAGATGTTCAGAAAGGGTTAGAGTAAGCCTGACGTGTTGCAAGAATGATTGCGTTGGTCGAAGCACCAATATGAGTCTCAGAAAGAATCAGCAGGGCCTCCAGAATATGTGCTCGCGTCCCAGAAACCTCAGATATCTCCTCAAGCAGAGAATTTCCAGATATTGTCAAGGTATAACAGAATTCGTGCATCTCTCAGAATCATAGGATCTCCCCAGTAGAGAACTTTCAGAATTAAGTTTCTCGCAAGCATCATGTATCCACGGGTTGCCTCCAGATAAAGGGTATCTCTCAGAATTTGAGCATCAAAATCGCCTCCAGAATACAAGGTTTATGCCAAGCATCATGTATCCAGGGTTGCCTCCAGAATGTAGGGTTTCTCTCAGAATCGTGGGTTGCCTCCAGAATGTAGGGTTTCTCTCAGAATCAGAATCGTGGGTCGCCTCCAGAATACAAGGTTTATGCCAAGAATCGCATATCAGGGTTGCCTCCAGAATGTAGGGTTTCTCTCAAAATCAGAATCGTGTATCCGTGGGTTGCTCTCAGAAGAAGGGTCATCTCTCAGAATTTGTGTATCTCTCAGAATCCGTGCATCAGAACAGAAGATTTGTCCTCAGAAGAAGGGCCTGTTTCAGAAGAACAGAGGATTTGTCTCCGGCAGAGAGACCTGTTTCAGAAGATTTGTTTCTAGACCTGCCACAGAAGATTTGTCCTCGGAAAAAGGGCCTGTTTCAGAAGAACAGAAGATTTGTCTCAGGCAGAGAGACCTGTTTCAGAAGACTTGTTTCCAGACCTGTTACAGAAGATTTGTCTAGAAGAAGGACCTGTTTCAGAAGAGCAGAAGATTTGTCTCCGGCAGAGAGACCTGTTTCAGAAGATTTGTCCCCAGCAAAAGGACTCTACATCAGCAATCGTCCCCAGCAAAAGGACTCTACATCAGCAATCGTCCCCAGCAGAAGGACTCTACATCAGCAAATCGTCCCCAGCAAAAGGACTCTACATCAGCAATCGTCCACAGAAGAAGGACCTGTTTCAGCAATCGTCCCCAGCAGAAGGACTCTACATCAGCAATCGTCCCCAGCAAAAGGACTCTACATCAGCAATTGTCCCCAGCAGAAGGACTCTACATCAGCAATCGTCCACAGCAGAAGGACTCTACATCAGCAATCGTCCACAGAAGAAGGACTTATTTCAGCAATCGTCCCCAGCAGAAGGACTCTACATCAACAATCGTCCCCAGCAGAAGGACTCTACATCAGTAATCGTCCCCAGCAGAAGGACTCTACACCAGCAATCGTCCAGTTGTTTGACATGACTCAGAATTCATCCAAGATACTTCGCTATTTCAAGAGTCGTCCAGGATACAGATGACGCCTACGAGCCTTAAGATCAGAAGAATAACTTTGACAAAAACCTCGAGAATCATCCAAGATACCTTTAGCATATTCGACTGTGAGAGAGAGTCGTTGCATCCTTTGCATTAGATTTTGCATCTAGGGAACCCTTGAGGATGATTCCTCCAGCACTTTCACATTTCATGTTTTCATATTGCACCAGCATCCTAGGATAGGAGCATTTCATCCGCATTGTTGTTGTTTGTTTATTTTCCGTCTTCTCGCGCGCTTGAACTACGCCCTGGTCTGATTCCTGGAAAGGATACGTAGGCAGCTCCAGCGGAGCACGACCAGCATCAGCTTCAACTTAGCCGCCTCTACCCAGCATTGCATTGCATTCTTGCATTTGTAACTTCTTGATTTTTTTTCAGATTTTGAATTTCTTGATTTTGCGGATTTTTGTTTTTCCTAAAACCTCTCAGTATGGTTATTTGGGTGCCTTCAAGGCTTTGGCACTCACTTGCAGTTCACGTTGTTCACAACAAGCTCTGCCAAAGAGGGGCAAACTGTAGACACCCAATTTTGACCACACTGATAGGATTTAGGGTGGACAACGTCTTGGAGGATTCGATGATGAAAAGTACCCCGTGGAAGGTACTGGATTCCACACAATCAGAAGATCGGACTTCGGAAAGTGACTTCAAGCTCAGAAAAGCCCTTTTCCATGGATAAATCCCGGTTTTGTCAAAATCATCTCTCAGAATTCATATTCTCTCAGGGTTATATGAACATTAAGTGTTCTAAACGCAGTATTCTAGGTATCCAGAGATTCAATTTTAAAGAAAAGTTCGAAATCGACGCACATTTGAAAGCAATTTTGGAAAAGACGTCATTTGATTTCAAAAAGACGACGAAAGTTCCGGAGGACTTCCGGACTTCAATTGGACTTCAATTCTCATTATAAAACCTCTGGAAATATTTTTATACTGAAATTCAACCTAACAGCTTTCCAACGGTACGTAAACGGACGATTTCGGACACCAAAAAGCATTTTTACAAAAATCTGGAAAAGCAGTGCGCATGAAATTTGAAACAGAGCTTGTGGGTGACCAGAGGGACCCAAATAGTAAGTGGCGGTTTTGGGTATGGGGGTGGCGGGTCCCACCATAACCGCCACTTCCATTTGTGTCCTCCACGGAGCTTTTTGAGTTCCAGACCCTTCTAGAAGCTTCCCACTGCGAGGAAATTGCCTGGAAATTGCGTTTAAACTCCGAAATGGCCATTTTAACCCTCTTTTAAGCTCTAAAAATCCTGTTTTAACCCTGAAACTTAAGAGCTAAGTCTTCAAAACTCTATATAAGATCTCATACATCTCATATGAGATCACATCTTAAGACATCTTAACACACTAGACACTTGGAAGAGATACACTTGAATATACTTGGAGATACAAACACACATAGAAGCACATACAAGAGAGATAAGTATACTTTGAATATACTTTCAATTTAGGTGAATTCTAGAGAGAGAAAATTATGAATTGAATTTAGATTAACTTAGGCTAATTAGACCACAATTTGAACAACAATTGCCTCCCTCAACTTCCATGGATGAGTGCTTGAAGAACACTTGAATAACACTTGAAGAAGAAGATCTTCAAATCAATTTTGGTCTTGTAATTGAGAATCCTCCAAGAGGTAAACACTATAGTTCATCTCTAATTCCTACTTTGTATATATAGATCTATAAGATTTGGATCTAACTTAGTTCTATTTCTACTTATTAGAACACTCATCTTCTTCCTCTCATGTTCTTCACACACTCACATAGTTAGATCCAAATCTCTTTGATTTTTATTGATAATTTACAATTAGAGATTGTTTTTCACTTTGATTTTCAATTTTGGTTTCATTCTTCAATTTTAGTTTAGATTCATGCATACATGATTATATATATATACATATATCTATTTTGAATTCCATGATGGTTTGGAAATATGATCTATGAGAAGGATGATTTCTATGTTCATACCTATCTCTTGATTATTCCTATTACCTAGAATTCCTATTGAATTTCATCTCCAACATGATATTTATAAGTCCCTTTGATCCTTGATCTAAAAGTTCTTCATAGAACTTAAGGGCTAAATTGATTGGGAATCATGATAATTAAGTTGATCTATGAGTTTGATCTCTCTAATAAGCTTCAACTATCACTAAAATGTTTTCCTCACACTTTAAAATGAACTAGATAAAAATTCAGCAAAGCAGATTGGTTTTGTCCATTAGATTTGGTCCATCAAAACCCATAGTTTGATGGATTTCAAATTTTCTGGGTAAACTTTGATGAATTAGCTTTCATCCGGTCTGTTTTGAGAGCTTTTAGGATTCATATACTATTTTTAGAAATTGTTGAGAAATCGGTTGACAGATTTGAACATCGTCTCTTTGTGCTTGAATTTCAGAAAATCTATAATAGTTATCGACGTTCCGCTTTTTGGGGATGATTCCTAACTCATATATCTATATGCCGATGTAAAATCGTGAGCATACGATCGAGTTAGGATCGTTTTCTAAGCGTTTAAAGTTGATACAACTATTCTGGAATTTTCTAAGTTTAATTACAAATATGATTATGTATACAAAATGGTCATACCTTGATCACTCAACAACAATTGATGAATAAAACTTGGTTTAGAAATCACCTAGGATAAATGGATGAGAGATCAAAAGCTTAAATCAACTTGGTTAACATGATTCATGAACTTCTATTATACTTCTATTATGTTTTGCATTCATTTGTCAAATGATACCAAATTTCCAGAATAACAGAGTCTGTTTAAAACACTTTTTCAGAAACCTTGTGATTACAGAATGTCCATGGGTTTATTTTTATCATATACTACAATGAAATAGCTTTCTTTTGACACCAAATAGAGCTTCATATGAATTTTGTAGATTTAATTATGATTTTTACAAGAACAGTGGACAGTCCTGATCCACTGTTCCCAAAACATTTATTTCTCAAACAATAAAATTGATATTGAGGTCCCACTTTTTGGAGAAGTTCCCTAAGACATGTATCTAACTTTCTGTAAAAGGGTTTTTATCCAGCTCATGTTTAAGACCACTTTTGATAGGATTCATTAGAGGTTGCTGAATCTGGAAATTTGATTGATGACATGTTTTCTTTGTTTATCATGCATATCATTTGTTTGCTTGTATTTTTGCAATGCTTGGGTATTCTTTGGTGTATTAGTGCAGAGAATTAAGTGCCTCGGACCCGGACTTCGATTTGTGGTTTGCCTCGTCTACATGTGGCTTAGTGCCCATGTATCATGTACTATCTCTATCCTTTCTCTTAGAATTTTTCTAGGTTTACAACTTTGATTTCAACGACACATTTCCTTTAGGATAAGTCTCCGTTTATATGATTATTTGTTAGAGACATCTTATCTAGGATTGTTGCATGATTGCATTGCACGTTTACATTCTTTTTGCTTTCGCGACTCCGCTTGAGTCAACCAATGTAAGTCTTCTCGTTCCCTTTGCATATCATGACATGTTTACTTTATTTGCATCGGTCCCGGGCGGGACTAGCCACTGTGAGTATACTTCTCCCTTGTATTGCATGAGCATCCGCTTTCTACTTGATTTAGTCTCTTGAAATGATTTTCATTAGATGTTTCTTTTTGCCATGTATATATCTATCTAGTATGTTTGAGGAAACAACATCTATTATGAATTAATAACAAGGATATTTGAATCAAGGCCTACCATTCGGTAGGGCGAGGAGGGGGTGCTTTAGTCCTGCTTGGGCTCCTTCCCCTCTCGTACCAAGACCCCCGAACCTTGTTTCTGGTAATGAAGGGCGAGTAACCTTATTCAATTTTGGGCGAGTCAAACTTGGGTTTCCTAATTCCCGATAAAAATTAGGTGGCGACTCTTTGTCTCTAGGATCGCGTGAGGAAGTCCTAGTTTTCCCTGAAGTGTGCTCCTTGGGATCCGTCCCGGGACACTATCGAGGGAGAGCGCCAGGACCTCCTCCTCCATTCGCGACGGTCCACAAACTACAATGAAAAAGATTTCTTTTGACACCAAATAGAGCTTCATATGATGTTTGTAGAATTAATTATAATTTTTACAAGAATAGTGGACCGTCCTAATCCACTATTCCCAAAACTCTTATTTCTCAAAATTCAAAAATGCGAATGAGGTCCTACTTTTTGAAAAAGTTCCCTAAGACATGTATCTAAATTTCTGTAAAGGAATTTTAACCCAGCTCGTGTTTAAGATCACTTTTGATAGGATTCATTAGAGATCACTGAATCTGAAAACTTGATTAATGACATCTTCTTTTTTATCATGTATATCATTTATTTGCTTGTATTTTTGCAATACGTGGGTACTCTGTGGTGTCTTAGTGCATAGAATTCAATGCCGTGGATTCGGACTTTGATTTGTGGGTTTGCGTCGTCTACATGTGGCTTAGTGCCCACGTATTATGTACTATCTCTACCCTTTCTCTTAGAAATTATCTAGGTTTATACCTTTGTTTTCAACGACACGATTCCTTTAGGATAGTCTCTGTTTATGTACATAAATTGTAGAGACATCTTATCAATGATTGTTGCATGATTGCATTACATGTTTCCTTTCTTTTACTTTTTGTGACTCTGCTTGAGTCAACCCAATGTAAGTCTTCTTGTTCCCTTTTGCATATCATGGCACGTTTTCTTTATTTGCATCGGTCCTGGGCGGGACTAGCCACTGTGAGTATATCTCTCTCTTGTATTGTTTGTGCATCTGATTGTTACTTGGTTTAATCTCTTGAAATGATTTTCATTAGATGTTCTTTTTGCCATGTATATATTATCTAGTATGATTGAGGAAACAATATGTATTATGAATTAAGAACAAGGATATTTGAATCAAGGCCAACCGTTCGGTAGGGCAAGGAGAGGGTGTTTTAGTCCTACTCAGGCTCCTTTCCCTCTCGTGCCAAGACCCCTGAACCTTGTTTCTGGTGATCAAGGGCAAGTAACCTTATTCAATTTTGGGCGAGTCAAATTTGGTTTCCTAATTCCCTGTAAAAATTAGGTGGCAACTCTTTGTCTCTTGGATTGCGTGATGAGTTCTAGTTCCTAAAGTGTGCTACTTGGATCCGTCCTACTCGGGCTCCCTCCCCGTCCGTGCATGTCCACAATCTGGCGACTCTGTTGGGGAGTTGAACATGAAACCGTTGATTTCTTGTTCTTTGAGGGTTTGACTTGAGCTAATAAATATCCTTGTTATTAATTCGATAATCGTGTTGTTTCTGGCAGCATTTGCACTAGCATTGTTCTTTTACCACAACTATTTGAGACCATTACCTTGGGGTGGAGGGCCCCCTTTCCTCCATTTGTCGAGAGACTTTGGTAGCATGTAGTCATCGTTAGCCTTGTACCGCGTGAAGTATATAGAGCTCATGTGTGAACAGCACGCCCTCGGGGAGGCGGTCACCCACACTGCTGAGCTTATACTAATGGACCCTTCCGGCCTTTGCATATAGTTTTTGTCGAACCCTTCAATTAGGATCTTGATTATCATCTTTGATTAGGACAATGTGATGAATTATTTGAATTTGCCCATAAGGGATTATGTGGATGAGGAGGACGTGTATGTGAAGGCATCATCAAACCTTGTATGGTAGATTCCTCTAGGGTAGTCTGGTCTTTATCCAAACATCTAATCATTATTCGAGTATGATTTTTTGAAAATTTTGAAAATGCTAGCACTTCTTTGAAAAACCCATGTCTTTTGAAAATTCTGGGAATGTTCCTTTTGAAAATTTTCTTTGAAATTCACTTTCACAAAATCCTTCAAAAAAAAAATGCTCCCTAGATTTTAAAGAATTTCAAAATTCCTACCCTGATTTTCATAAATCATGATTTCGCATTTTGATGATTCAATTTCAAATTCTCCTCTCAGATTTTAGAAATTCAAATTTCCTACCTCAATTTTCAAGAATCATAATTTCACACCTCAGGCATTGATGGTTCAAAAGTGCTTTTGAAAATTACAAATCACCACCTTTCTTTCAAGATTTTCATGAAAAGTTCAATTTTGTGAATCTGAGCCATCAAGAATTTCAAAGCTAAAAATCCTTGGATAATGATTAGATTAGTAAGATAATTAGCATACTCAACGAATCTTATGAGTTTATGTGCTGATATGCTAGGTCTAAGCTAGATTGAGGTGCATTGCATTTAGATTAGATTGCATTCCATTTGCATTGCATACATTAGACGAGCATTGCATATACGACTCACGAGTGCGACACCTCTAATATACTTTTGAAAAGAAAAGAATTGTTTCCTCAGAACTTTGAAACTTGAAGTGACCTTTTTTAGAACGATTTATTTGATTTAAGAAAATGTCTTTAAAAAAGGAAATGATTTTCCATCTTTATAATTACATTGTTGTAAATATCATTCTTTGAAAATTCTTTTGCAATAAAGATACCTAATTATTTGAAAATCCCCAATAAATCATAAGAGAAGGTAGGGACCTAAGGATTGAACTCCCTAAATTTCAACAAAAGGAAGTAACGTTGCAGACAGATGGCTCCTCTTGATTCCCAGGTTATTTTTCCATGGATGGATGAGGTCACCGGTATTGATCTATATTTTAGACATTTTGGCCTTAGTACTCTCTTTCAGCTGAGAAATGTGAAATTTGAAGAAGATATTATGCATGCCATCATTCGATGTTGGGATCCGGAATTCCATGTATTTCGGTTTGGACATCATGAGATCTCACCACTATTTGAGGAATTCAGTGGCATTCTCGATTTTAGCCCTTACTCCAATATGATCCTTCCCACCATTCAAGCTGGATATGTACGAGATCTATCATCCCTCCATAGTTGTTCCCTTTCTACTACCTGAACTTTGATTTCTGAACAGGAGACTGATTTTCCCCGCATATTTTCTCCCTATTGTACTACCATGGGAGGACTTTTCGATCATTCCATATCTGGATGGGGTGCCTTGACATTGGCTACGATTTCGCACTTCCTATTTTCTTCATCATCTCATACCCTCATACCAGTTGCTTGTGCACTTCGTTCTCGATGAAACCCTATGTTGTTGGCTCTAGCAGAAGCTCTAATTATTTAGATTAGGTACAAGGTGATGGGACAATACTCCTTTCTGGTGCCCTTTAGTTCTGCAAACTTGGCTTCTCGAGTGACTCAGTTTATTGGTGTACCCTCACGGTCTTTATAGGATCCCTTCTCTGGATTAGAGGCAAGTATGAAGATTTTTTAGCAATTCAAAAGTTTAGTTCATTTGGCTAAGTGGTCTCACCACTATGGACATCGGTTGGATCTGTGCCCGTTGGGACTATTGTTCAGTTACTATTAGATTTCCAGGACAGAATTGGATATGGCTTCTTGGTCCTACCACTTTTTCCATCCCATACCGAGTAGCAAGGCAATATGGCTATAGGCATGACACTTCTAAGAATGACAATGGCATTATAAGAAAGTCAATCCTACAATCTTCATTAATTATTGCTTTAATCACAGCATGGCATGAGCGGATTGCGACATCTTGTCCACGGCTTCCCACTTCTATCAATTTATCATATGAGTATGTTCTACAAATTTGAAGGGTGATTGAGAGACAGAGCCAAATTCAGTGAAGACACAAGAAAGGGTAATATAGAGAGCCTGAAGCCTAAGAGAAAAATGATTAAACGACAATGCTTGGTAACAACTGCTTGCTAAAACCTACTGGACGGTTAAGAAGGAATAAGCAAGTCATAATGACAATCCATCTATGATCAAGTCGAGTCCAGTGTAGTCAAGTCTATTTTATGTTTTGAGTCTTGTCTGTGTATCATCAAGTTGTAATTAGTGTTGGCCCAAATATGGAAACCTTAGAGGGGGGGTGAATAAGGTTTTAGCAGAAATTAACCTTTTAAAAAACTTAATGGCAAATTAAACACAAACACAAACAATTAACTAAAGAGATAAGGGAAGAGATACTTGCAAACTGATTTTTCAAGTGGTTCGGCAATCGCACCCCGCGGCCTACGTCCACCCCTCAAGAACACCTCTTGAGGATTCCTTTACTCCGATCTACTTCACGGGTGTAGACCAAACCGTTCTCCCGGAGCACTTACGGGTGTGCACCAAACCGTTACAAGAGCCTATAATCTCTCCCAAAGAAGAACACCTCTTCTTTGCACACAAGGGTTACTAACCCTCAACCTTTACAATGATTTTAACACAAATTGAAACTCTCTCTAAGAGTAGATGATACAATGATAGCTCACACTATAGCTCCTTAGTGAGTGGATAATACAAGTAAAGCTCACTACAATTTTGCTCTCTCAAGAAATACAAATGAAAGATTTGAGCAAATTGATAAACTCACACAACTAGGGCTCAATTGTGAATGATTTAGAATCAACAAGTTATGTGATTGAAATAGATGTTTTCCAATTGATTGATCAACATAAAATGGTGTAGGAAAACATGTACTTATAGGCCAAGAAAGATTATAGCCGTTGGTGGCAAGTTTGGTAATTAAAAGCCCCTTTAAAAACTAGCCGTTATTGCCTTTCAGGCCGATTCAGTCGACTGGACCTTGAAGCAGTCGACTAAGATGTGTTTACAGAGGGTTCTGTTTGCATTCTGCTCACTTCAGTAGACTGCATCGGGCCTTCAGTCGACTGCCCCTCCCTGTTTGACAGCCTAACACATCTCCACTAAAATGGCCATAACTCCCTCTACAAGAATCGGATTTGCGATCCGTTTGATGTTTTGGAAACTAGATTCAAATACATTTCCAACCATATAAGATTCAACATTTAATTAGTTTTCAATTGGTTGGGGCATTGCTTTAAAGATGACCTTCTTAAAATTTATTTCCAAAACTTTAACTGCAAGCCATGTCACTTTGTCCTTGATGGTAGCAAAACATTTTAAATGAACTACTTCTCTCAAAAAAAAAAAAAAGAAGCTCGCTAGGATGAACACTTGAAAGGGCACCTAGGCAAAAGTTTGAGCACAAAAGAAGAAAAAAAGAAGCTCCCTAGGATGAAAACCCAAAAGGGCACCTGTAGACACCCCATTTTGTCGGCTATCAGATTTAGGAAACCCATAGCTTGGTGGTTCACAATGATCGAAAAAGACTCAAAAAGACTCCTGGAAGTTGGTTCTATTTCTCAAAATGCTCAGAATGACCAAAATGCCCCTGAAAGCCCAAAAACTCCCAGATTTGGATCGAAAGTTTTGGAAACATGCTACGTCATAAGAAAAGTATTAAAATGAGTTTTAAAAGAAAATCGAGCGAATACGTCAACTCCTGGGGGCTCCCAGAGATTTCCAGAACTTCCCGGGAATTCCAGGTTTGACCAGTTTGACCAAAATTTGACTTTGAAACTGGAGCACCGTAACAATTTTCAAACATTTTTCATGGATACTAGAGGTCAATAGCTTTCCAATGGTATATCACTCACAATTTTCGGATTTAAAACGACTTTATTATGAATTTTCGAAGGCAAAAAAGGCAATCAAATCGGCTTTTATCTCAAATACCGCAAAACTTTTCAAAGTGACCTACCTCCGAACTATTTTTTATGTAAAATAGACTCCACCGCCTTTCCAACGGTATATCACAACCTTAATTTAGAGTTCGTATGCATTTTCTGTGAATTTTGGACGAAATAGGGCCTTTTCGTGAATACCGGAACCTCTGGGGGCCTAAAAAGGATTATCTGGATGAATGAGGAGCAGTGCCGGCGCGACACTGGACCACTGCCGCCGCGGCACAGGCCCAGTGCCACCGCGGTACTCTCCTCCAGAATGGCATGTTTTTGTAATTTCTTTTGGGGGTCCAATTTGAGTAATTAGAAATCAAAACGACGTAGTTTTGGTTCCCAGCTTATTTTGGACAAATGGGAGACCTTTTTATACTTCTTAAAACCCCATTTACCACCCCTCATTTGCCTATAAAAGAAGAAATTTACTTCCATTTAGAGGGGAGACATGGAAGCTTAGAGAGAGCTTAGGAAGAAACTCTAGAGAAATATAGAGAGAGAAGGAGAAGAAGTAGTTTTCTTCTTCTATTTTCTTCATCAAAGTGAGTTTCAATCTTGTTTTCCTCCATCATTCTTCTATATATTTCATCATCAATACACCCAACCGCCATTTCTCTAAGCATTTTTGAGTTAGAAAGCTACTTCCATGTCCAAATGTCTATGTCTATGAGTGAAACACCAAGCTACAAGTCCAATATCACATTGATTATCATCTATTGATTTGTTCATTTGCTTGCTTATATACAATGTTCATCTCTTCTTACCTCATTTCTTTTTGATTTTCTTTATTTACTTACTAGTTCATCATCATCTAGATGATGACATGAAGTTTGAGGTGAGTGAATCCTTATGGATAGTAGCTTTTGACCTCAAAAACATGTTTGATAGATGATGATTATAACTTCAGTACCTCCAAGGTATCCTTGAAGTTATGTTCAAATAAAAATGAATCCCTCCAATAATAGTGGGGGTTCTTGATGATGAGTTTGATGTTGATATTCCAAGAGGTTATAATCTCTATTTGATGTTAAAAATATTCTTTCAAAATCTCTATTTCAAAACCCCTCTTAAAACCCCTCATTTTGATCTCAAGAAAGAAAACTCTAGTTTTCCCCAAAATCTTCAAAACAGTGAGTGATCTGAGTTCAAAGATTTCTCTAGAACTCAATACTCAATGTATGAATGTAAGACCACTTGGAAAGTCTTCCTAACTCATTAGAGAACACCCATGAGTTTTGGTTTGTTTTGAAAATACTTGAAAATGGTCCATTTGGACCCAGTACATTCTCTCCAGATATTCTGTTTTTGCTGTCACAGCAGCTTGGTCTACTTTTAACTTGTTTTACAGACAACGTTTCCAAACGGTGTGGTCTCAACTTATTTTTCCCTTGAACTTCAATGTCTTAGGGAACATTCTGTATAAAATGGGCCTCTAGATCTTTTGTTTTCATTTTCTAAGATCTTTCAACATTTTAGTCAACAGTACGGACTCTGTTTCTAAGTGACCTCTATTGGTTTTATGATTTCTCTCAATCTGTGATAGTGATTAAAGATTGGATTTTTGGGTTGTGTTCTAGACACAATAAGGAAGATCTCAATAAAATATCATGCATTGAAAACATTCTTAACCCCTCGTTTCAATTTCCAAAAGATCATGTTACTGTTCTGTCCACTATTCACAGCAAGCACACTTTTACTTCCTCCCTTTGATTTGATGCTTACATGTACTCCAAATTAGCTCATGTCTTAGGAAGTAGTTCATACTACATTTGTACATATCCCATGATGATTTCATTCATTTATTCATACACATTCTAGACTTCTAAGTCATTCTAGGAATCCATGAACACAAAGCACACTACAACCTTGCACATTCTAGATGCATACATTGCATTCATGCAAGATTTGGGGTTTTTGTAACTCCTATAATCTAAGAAGATTATAAGGAATGAATTTGATCACACGTTCATGCTTCCCCCTCGATCTAATCTTCCTTTCTCATCCGTCCCGGGAATTGAGAGATCTTCTTTTCTCAAAGATTAACATGCATCATACTAGCTTGCTAAGCATATTTTGATTTCTTTGATTATTTTGTTTCAAGAACAATTCATGTCCCCTTTAGACTAGGGAAACTTTATTACTTGATACATGATTAGACGATTTTTCCTAGGTTTATTTGTGTGATTTTTCACTTTATATTGTATGATATTTGGCTTAGATCTTATGAATGATATCTTATCTTTTGATTTTCCATTTCAAATTTCCTTATGTGATGTAATATACTATCATAGTATTAATTGTCGAACCATACATAGTATAAGATGATTATTTGGATGCTAATTGAGGCTCGTCGAAGACGGGGAGAGTTGAGGGTGTTTTAGTCGCGACAAAGGCTCCTTCCTCTCTCATACCAAAACCACGAGCCAAGTTCTTTGGTTATGAAGGGCCAGTGCCCTTTATCCATTTGGGTGAGTCAAAATTAGGTTTCTTGGTTCCTTAAAGACCAAGTGGCGACTCTATATCTGTTTTCAACAGACCATTTTCTTTCTTTGATTCAAATCAAATTTCAAACAAAAACAAGTGGATAGTGGAATTCCGTGTGTCCACAATCTGGCGACTATACTGGGGATTTTTTTTTTAAAACAAAATAATACAGAGGTTTGACTCATACGAAGCATCCTTAAAATCATCTTTTTACTGTGTCTGATTCACCGCATTGCACTTTGCATTTTTCCCCTTCGACTGTGTCTGAAACGCGGCGCTGACATTGTTCAGGTCTTGCTGTGCCAGGGCACAAGTCACCGTTGATACTGTACCTTCCAAGGTATATCAAAAAGAGTAAACACTTTCGTACTGTCTCTCTGACGGTATATTGGAACTCTCGTCAACGGACCCTCTTTGACTAAACCCAACCTTTGCATATAGATTCCTGTAGAACCTTTCATAGGGTTGTTGATTTATCTTTTCAGATAGGACAATATGATATAACTGCTGTATGCCCTGGTGGGATTACCTGCGTGGTGTAGATGCTTATGTGGCATGAGGCAGAACCTCTTTCTTATGATCCCCAAGGCAATCACTTACATGTGACCACATTGAGTGACCTGCCTAGGCACCATGGTAAGGAAGTCTACTCCATGTTCACAAAGATATACACTACAAACCTTGTTTGTTGGTCCTAGGACATAGGAGTATGAAAACTAGCTAGACAGTATGATCACCATCATAACATGTTTCTCCCAGAAACTCTGTCCAGATATCCCAGATATAACCATATTAACCAGTTTTTCCCCGAAACTCTGTCCAGATATCCCAGATATAACCATATTAACCAGTTTTTCCTAGATACTCTGTCTAAATCTCCCATATTTCCCAGATATACCAGTTTTTCCTAGAAACTCTATCTAAATCTCCCAGATTTCCCAGATATACCAGTTTTTCCAAGAAACTCTGTCCTATCTTCCCAGATATACTAGTTTCTCCCAGAAACTCTATCTAAATTTTCTAGAAATACCCAAAGTACCTGTTTTCCCAGAAGCCCTGCCCCAATCTCCCAGATTCTCCAAAAATCCCAGCATCTCTACCCAAATCACCTAGAAATGCCCAGATATATTTGTTTATCCTAGAAACTCTATCCAAATTTCCCAAATATGCCTATAGTTCTTGTTTCTCCCAAAAACTCTGCCCAAATCACCTAGAAATGCCCAGATAGACTTGTTTCTCCTAGAAACTCTATCCAAATTTCCCAAAAATACCATAGTACTTGTTTCTCCCAAAATCTGTCCAAATCACCCAGAAATGCCCAAATATACTTGTTTCTCCTAGAAACTCTATCCATATTTCTCAGAAATACCCAAAATACTAGTTTCTCCTAGAAGCTCAGTCCAAATCAACCAGAAATCCCTAGTTCTCCAAGAAACTCAATTGACTTCTAGAAATTTCTCCGAATCTTCCAAATCCCTGTTTCTCCCAGAAATTCTATCCAAAATTCCCAAAGTATCCCAGAAATCCCTGTTATCCCTTGGTGATCATACTGGAAAGTAAGGTTAGCACACTCTGTATGGCTAGGACCTTATTTGTTTAACTGTTATCTGTTAGAAGTAGGGGCATCATATTGATTAGGGCTTGCATCCGCATGCTTGTCTCATGTGCATGCACCATTCTCATCAGTCTGCGCACACTATCTCAGTCAGTCTGTACATAAGTCAGTCCACGTCTGTTAACATCACTGTCATTGTCTATCTAAAGTGGTCACTATCAGATTCTGATACACTCCTCTCGAATCTATAGGTCATTATAGATCCACAAAGCCAGCCACTAAGATCCCCATCCTGGGTCAGAAGTTCGAACAGTCATTTGGTTAGAATCGGTCCGCCGAGAAAATTTAACATGAATCAGGAAACTTTGGAAGCCAAGGTTACTGAATTAATCAATCAACAGTCAGATCGGCTGATTCAAGTTCTGAAATTTATGGAAGAGTTCCGACAATAGCAGCCACAGTACCCACTTGGGTTCCCACCACCACCAGGGTTCATGCCACCACCACCGCCTAGATTTGGACCGCCTCCTGAAAACAATGGAGAAGAAGAATGGTTTCAATGGGTCCCACTGCCTCCATATGAGAAAAAGCTCTAAGAGAAAATGGACAAAGTTGACAAGCTTGAGAACATACTAAGGAAGAGTAAGGGGGTCGACGATTACATGTTCGTTCTGGAAGGATTGTTTGAGCCCAACAAGGTGAGGCTACCCGAGAACTTCAAGATGCCTGAAATCGACCGTTTTGACGGAACTGGAAATCCGAAGAGCCACGTGAAGTTTTGTATGAGCATTTTCCAACCTATGGGCTGCACCCATGAGCACATAGCTATGTTGTTCCCTCAAACCCTCGAGAAAGCCGCACTATCCTGGTTCCTAACCCTTGAAACTTCCAAGACCCGAGTTTGGGAAGATGTTGCTAGAAATTTCATTGATCACTACTCCTACAACCAAGAGCTTGATGTCACTATTCGAGATCTGGAAACTACCAGGCAGAATTTTAATGAGTCCTTCGCTGCATTCTTGAGAAGATGGAGGAATAAAGTAGCCCAAATGATCCACATGCCTGTTGAGAAAGAGCAAGTACGTATGCTGGTCAAGAACCTGCAACCAATATACCATGAAAAATTATTCTACCAGTCCATCTCAACATTTGAAGAGTTGTTTGAGGTTGGGACTAGAATTGAGGATGCTATCTATGAAGGCAAGATCAATGGAGCTGGGTCACTGAAAAAGGAGAAGAGACCCCATACCTTTGGTGAAGATCAAGAGAGCCTAGATGTAAATGCCTGAAGCCCATCATCAAGCCAAAATGACTGCAGTAAGAGGCACAAGAAAGGAAACCAAAGAGTCTTCACACCACTTGACATGAGCTTATCCTCCGCTCTCAATCACCTTGTTCAAAAGGGCCACCTTGTACCTTTGAAGCCCAGTAAGCCTCCTAATCACCCACCTCCTGGGTACAATGAATCCAAGTATTGTGATTACCACTAAGACCAAGGCCATGAGACCGACAACTGTAAGAGGCTCCGTCACTCAATTCAGGATCTCTTAGATGATGCACTGCACCCCAATCCAATCCACTACCTCGGTCTGGACCAACCCTTGACCTATCCGTTTAAATGATCCCCTTCGCTGAGGACCATGAATGTTGAACCTGTGTAAGTGAAGTGATGGTGATTGGGACTCTTGCTAGAAAATCAAGTGAAGATGCTCTTTAGAAAAAGAAATAAAAAGAATAAGCGAGTCACTGTGACATTCCATTTAAGACTAGGTCGAGTCTAGTCGAGTCTGTTGTATGTTTTGTTTATTTCAAGCTTAGTCTTGTGGTCGAGTCTATCTATCATCGAGTTGTTAATGAGTCTGTAATCCTTCTCTACTGATGGAATAAAGTCTCATTTTGCCTAATCTAATGTGCCTAGTCATAGATGTTGGAAAAACAGGTTTAAATGGAAAGTTTAAACGCGCAGCGGAAAAATCAAGTTATGAAACTTTATTGGCATGCCTGGATCTACTACTCGTCAATTCTACAGATACGCACAAGAGGGGACACGAGTTATACCTTAGTGTCTTGAACCCAATTCTGATCTTCAACTTCCAGCAGCCTCCACTAGATGATCTTCACCCTTATGACTCCTGCGGATGCCTGCCAGAAAGACTAGGGTTGGTGGGAACCCTAATGGAGAGGATAGAGAAGGTTTTGGGACTCCAAAACAGTTTCTGCAGCTTCTGACGTTCAAAACGACGAACAACCTTTTCCAGAACGCAGCTGCCCTATTTATAGATTCCCAGAACCGACCTAGACTTCGAGCGATCGAAGTGCCTTCGATCGATCGAACATTCGATCGATCGAACCATCTTCGATCGATCGAACCTGCAGACTTCAATCGATCGAGACATCTTCGATCGATCGAACCTGTCTGGACATCATCCTCAAGCATCTTTCCAAGCATCCTGGCGGAGCTAAGAGTGGGACCTCCTAGGCTCTTTATTGTTGGCTCAGACCAGTTTGTTAATTACCATGACCAAACTCTTTGATCAGCAAACTAACTAACTGGTCAGTTAAAGTTTACTCCACTATAAAACGATAACTGAACTCCAACGCAAAAGAACATATCCGAAGCGATAACTAGACTTGTATGGTGCACTAATGTCCCTCTACCGTCAGCATTCGTAATCATATTCAGGTAATCGGATAACTGTAACTGTCAACCTGAATCATGATTACTTCTTGTATTCCTTGAGTCCCATTCACCTCTCATGATTACCAAACATGTTGATAACTCTTATCAACAAGACTGCAGTACTCAGTAATCGACTTGGTGACATTCTCAAGGGAATGCTTACTCTGATACAGAGGGTAGATTCTATCTTGACAATGCATGTTCACAACCCTATGAACATGACATACCCAAGATACCCAGGTGTTGATCTTTTATAGACCTCACTGATTGGTAAATCAAAGCAGTCATATCCACAGTCTGTGTTCATAATCGTCTCAAGATTGAGAACACGTACCTTATACAAGTTATGAGTTCCTATTGACTGTTTGACAGCCTTAAGCGTCAATAGGAAACTCAGGTCCGTCAATGCACTATAAGCACTAGCATATCAACTAAGAGCTACACTCTAGTGATTGAGATTAATCACTCCATCCAATGGTAGTTAATTATGCTACAGTGTAGACTTGATGAGGTATCCAGTCTCATCATCCACTGTGACACATTCTAAGTATTAGAGAATAGTAATTCGTATCTCACTTGTGTGCATCTCATACACACACGAATTACTTACTATAATACTTAAGGATTAACAATCATCTCATGAAAAGAACATACACAATAAAATGTAAAGCTGATATCCATATATTAAAATGTCAATGTCTCATACAGAAAGTAATGGTTTGAGGGCACAAACCCAACAAACTCCCACTTGCACTCATAACCATTCAGAACTACATCTAAGACCTAGACTATCTAGATGACGATCAAAGACCTTCTGGGGCAAGGCCTTTGTAAACGGATCAGCAAGATTGTCAGCTGTGGCAATCTTGGTGACAGTCACATCTCCACGTTGAACAATATCTCGGATAAGATGATATTTCCGCTCTACGTGCTTTCCCTTTCCGTGGTTCCTTGGCTCCTTGGACTGAGCCACTGCCCCACTATTATCACAATAAAGCGTAATAGGCGACAGCGACGCTGGTACCACCTCGAGTTCCATAAGGAACTTCTTGAGCCAAACAGCTTCCTTTGCGGCTTCACAAGCAGCCACATACTCAGCTTCTGTAGTTGAGTCTGCAATGCATTTCTGCTTAATGCTCCTCCAACTGACAGCACCACCTCCCAAGGTAAAGAGATGACCGGACGTCGACTTCCTCAAATCTTTATCTGACATAAAGTCCGAGTCAGTGTATCCCACTGGAATTAACTCACTACCACCGTACATAAGCATGTAATCTTTAGTTCTTCTCAAGTACTTAAGAATGTGCTTAACGGCTGTCCAGTGCTCTGGACCCGGATTCGACTGATATCTGCTAACCATGCCAACGGCAAAGCAGATATCTGGTCTAGTGCATAACATCGCATACATGAGACTTCCCACTGCAGAAGCATAGGGAACTCCTGTCATGCGATTCCTCTCCTCCTGTGTCTTTGGACACTGGTCCTTGGAGAACGCTAAACCATGCCTGAAAGGTAACAAACCTTTCTTCGAATTATCCATTGAAAACCTAGTTAGCACCTTATCGATATAACCAGCTTGAGATAATCCCATTATCTTTCGCTTGCGATCCCGAAAGAGCTTTATCCCAAGAATATAGCTCGCCTCTCCTAGATCCTTCATATCGAAAGTACTAGCTAGCCAAACCTTGACCGTTGACAATGCCGCTACATCATTTCCAATGAGTAGAATGTCGTCAACGTAAAGCACAAGAAAAGCCACCACTTTCCCTTCACTCTTCTTGTATACACAAGGTTCATCCAGATTCTGTGTGAAACCAAACGATTTGACCGCTTGGTCAAATCGTATGTTCCAACTTCTGGATGCCTGCTTAAGCCCATAAATGGACTTTTGCAACTTGCATACCAAGTTACCTTTCCGACCAGCTATGAACCCTTCTGGTTGTTGCATATAGATGTCCTCCTCAAGATTGCCATTCAAGAATGCAGTCTTGACGTCCATCTGCCAGATCTCAAAATCTAGGCATGCAGCAACGGATAAGAGTATTCTGATGGACTTGAGCATGGCCACCGGCGAGAAGGTTTCCTCATAGTCAATGCCCTCCCTCTGAGTATAACCTTTCGCAACAAGCCTTGCCTTAAAGGTCTCAACCTTTCCATCAGATCCTCTTTTCCTCTTGTAGACCCACTTACAGCCAATGGGTTTAATATTGGCTGGAAGTTCTACAAGATCCCAGACCTGATTAGAATCCATAGATTCCAATTCAGCCTTCATAGCTTTAACCCAATGAGCTGAATCAACATCAGTCATTGCCTCTTCGTATGTGGTAGGATCAGATTCAGATTCTATGGAGACAGCTTCAAAAACTTCTCCTAAGAACATGTATCTATCAGGCTGGCTGATAATCCTCCCACTACGACGAGGTACTGGTGCGGAAATAGGTGAAGAAGTGGTGTTTTCCTGATTTACATCGTTATTAACTACGGGTTGGACTGAGGGCTCTCCTTCTATCTCTCTAAGATCTATCCTTCCCTTAGGTTTATGGTTCATGATATAATCATCCTCCAAGAAAATAGCATTCGTACTGACGAACACCTTCTGTTCTCTTGGATCATAAAAATACCATCCATAAGTACCCTTTGGATACCCCACGAAGTAACATACTTCCGATCTAGAATCCAACTTGCTCATCTTTCCTTTTAGCACATGTGCCGGACATCCCCATATCCGGAGATGTTGCAAAGAAGGCTTGCGCCCAATCCACATCTCTCGTGGTGTCCTGGGAACAGATTTGCTTGGTACTAGATTTAGTATGTAAGCAGCGGTTTCCAAAGCATAACCCCAAAGAAATAAAGGTAACTCAGAATAACTCATCATTGACCTAGTCATGTCTAAAAGAGTCCGATTCCTTCTCTCCGCTACACCATTTTGCTGAGGCGTGCCAGGTGCAGTCAACTGTGACAGAATCCCATTCTGTACGAGGTGATCAATAAATTCATTAGAGAGGTACTCGCCACCTCGATCAGATCGAATGGCCTTGATATGTGTGCCCAATTGCTTCTCCACTTCAGCCCTAAATTCTTTGAACTTTTCAAAGGCTTCAGACTTGTGCTGCATTAGGTACACATATCCATACCTAGAGTGGTCATCAGTAAATGTTATGAAATACTCATAACCACCCCTTGCTCTAATATTTATTGGTCCACACACATCAGTATGAACTAATTCCAACAATGCATTGGTTCTATTGCCCTTTGCTAGAAAGGGCCTTTTGGTCATCTTACCCTCTAAACAAGACTCGCAGACTTCTATTGGTTCGAGAACCAAATCGCCTAAGACCCCTTCTTTGACTAGTCTGCCAATCCTATTTAGATTGATATGACCAAGCCTCATATGCCAAAGCTTTGTTGGATTAGTGGAAGGTCTCTTTCTTTTAGATGGTACAGTTACCACTGAGTTATTAAGTTCCATACAAGAATCTTTAGAAATATTGGGAGTAATCACATATAAACCATTTGATTTAACACCAGAACATATAAAAGAACTATTTCTTTTAATCACAACTTCAGTTCCAAAATGAAAAGAATAACCATTATTCGATAAATTAGAAACTGAAATTAAATTACGTCTCATTGAAGGGACGTAAAGTACATCTGATAAAATCAAAACTTTATTGTCTAGAAATTCTAAAACTACGACTCCTATAGCAACCGCAGAAACGGTTGCGCTAGAACCTAGAGTAAGTACGATTTCCCCATCACTGCACTTCCTGGTTGATCTGAACCCCTGCAATGAATTACAGATATGGTTAGTCGCACCAGAATCAATGCACCAAGTGTTTGAAGTATCCGTTATAAAACTTACTTCAATCACATGTGATTCAATCATACCTTGAACTCTTGTAGCTAAGAATTCTGGACAGTTCCTCTTCCAGTGGCCCTTCTCACCGCATTGGAAACACTTTCCTTTGCCTTGGCCACCCACCTTCCCTTTGCCCTTACCTTTTCCCTTAGATTTTGCAATCTTAGGGACTGGTCCAACACTTGAACCACCAGTGCTAGCCTTCTTCTTCCCTTTCTTTCCTCTCGGCATAGATCGGGAAGAGGAAGCGCTTTTCTCAATGTTTAAAACGCTGCCCCCAGGTTTGATCACCCCTTCCGCTGCCAATAAAGAGCTCATCAATTCGCTCATTGAAAAATCCATTTTATTCATATTATAATTCAGTTTAAATTGAGCGAATGATGGCGACAGCGTATTGAGGATCATATCAACTTGGGTCTGTGCATCGATGTTGGCACCTAGGGTCTCCAGCTCGTTTAAATAACCAATCATTTTCAAAACATGTTCTTTGACTGGAGTCCCTTCCGACATCTTAGCACTCATTATCTTCTGCATAGCTACCTGTCTGGCAGGCCTGCCATGTTCCCCAAACATCTTTTTCAGGGATTCGATAATGTCACTGGCGGAATTATTCGACTGGTACTGGTGTTGTAACACATTAGCCATAGAAGCCAATATGTAACAACGAGCCATCCCATTCGACTTTTTCCATTTATCGAACTCGCGGCCGAAGCATTTGCAGCGGGTTCTTCGGGGCATGGGGTGGTGAGGACATATATGTGATCCTCCGCAGTTAATACGATGTCAAGGTTACGTTTCCATTCAGTGTAGTTGTTTCCAGTTAATTTGTTTTGAGTGAGTATGGTGGCAAGTGGACTAAATGCAGATCCAGACATTATGATTTACTGAAAAATCAAAAAACAAAATAAATATGGATATCAGAATTTGACAGTTTGAAATAAAAGAATCCTTTTAAAACTCTTATTTTAAAACAAAGTCGCCGGAATATCGAAACGAAAGAATAAAGCCTCCGTGTGGTGGTCAATGTTCGATCTTTCAATTTATCATAACTTATCTGCTATGCAACTCTTGCAAAACAAGTTATGACTTCCGAACCTATTTGATCTCTAAGTTTCTGAATAATGCCCCGTGTGGGATCCCTTATCCATAGCTTAGCTAGTGTGTACCATTAACTAGGATCCAATCACAACCGTCTCAAGTAGCGCCTCCGTGTGGTGGTCACCCTCTAACACGTCTGATTGATCCTATCAAAAGAAGTTCACATCTAGTAACCAATGAGTAATGCACCCTCCGTATGGAATGATCACCCCTAGCGAGGTGACACAGAATGCATCACTCATCTTACAGTGAACCGTTAATGGAAGATCGTGGGTGTAATAAATAAGACCCTCTCCCACTAGATTTAGTAAAAAGGATTTTGCTTTTTGAGAAAATCTGTTTCTACACACTTCCCATAAACATCTAATGTTTACTAATGTGTTGAAAACGGTTTTTGAATTTTATTTTAGAAAACTTGTTTTGCGTGCATGCAACAATGTATTATACGCCAATCACAAACAAAGCACACAAAACAAAAAACTAAAATGAAATAAAAGACATCCAAACGATGCCCCTATCTCCCATGGCTCTATCTCCATAGAACCTGCTTTTGGTTTGATCGCCTCCAGCTCCATCTTCATGGACAACGGCTCCTTGCTCCATCTTCATGGATATTCTAATTCTATTACATTGAACCTATGCCTCTTTTGAAGCTTACAATTTATCTAGAAATAGAAATAGCAACAACAAAAAATAAAAGGCTAGGGAAACCGGTGCGACTTTCCTTTTCGTAGGATTGAAGTCGCAGCGCCCTTTACATATGCCTTAAAACCAAACCAAACTTAAAATAACACACCAATCTAAAACATTCAAACACAAAATTAAATGCTCTTGGCGCCATGGGAGATAGCGACTAACTTTTGCTGCAAAAGGTTAGTTGAACACACATCCACGCATATATATAACAAAATATAACTATTGGAACCCTTAATTGATTCACACAGTATATAAACTCTTTACATACTGAATTAGAACTCAAAACAGCATCTAACTTCTCTGTCATAGTTCGATCGATCGAAGACCGTTCGATCGCTCGAACCTTCGATCGATTGAACACTGTTCAATCGCTTGAACATTCTATTTCACATAATGATTAAAAATTTTTGCAGAATATTTTAAAATTAAAGTTTTTCAATTTCAAAACTCTTTAAGACTGTGAAACAAAGATCCTGACAAAGAGTCTGTCTCGATCGATCGAACTCTATTCGATCGCTCGAACAACAGAAGGTTTCGATCGATCGAAACCTGTTCGATCGCTCGAGTACAGAGCGTTCGATCGATCGAACATTATTCGATCGATCGAACCCATCTTGCATCCAATGCAATCACAGATTTGTATACTGCTGCGATAACACTGCAGAAACAGATCTGTGACGATGCAGTTTCGAAAGCAGTTCTAAAATCAACATGCAAATCAAAATAGTGTTCCAAAAAACGCATCTATAGATCCAAACGAGCGTGGCTCTGATACCAATTGTTGGAAAAACAGGTTTAAATGGAAAGTTTAAACGCGCAGCGGAAAAATCAAGTTATGAAACTTTATTGGCATGCCTGGATCTACTACTCGTCAATTCTACAGATACGCACAAGAGGGGACACGAGTTATACCTTAGTGTCTTGAACCCAATTCTGATCTTCAACTTCCAGCAGCCTCCACTAGATGATCTTCACCCTTATGACTCCTGCGGATGCCTGCCAGAAAGACTAGGGTTGGTGGGAACCCTAATGGAGAGGATAGAGAAGGTTTTGGGACTCCAAAACAGTTTCTGCAGCTTCTGACGTTCAAAACGACGAACAACCTTTTCCAGAACGCAGCTACCCTATTTATAGATTCCCAGAACCGACCTAGACTTCGAGCGATCGAAGTGCCTTCGATCGATCGAACATTCGATCGATCGAACCATCTTCGATCGATCGAACCTGCAGACTTCAATCGATCGAGACATCTTCGATCGATCGAACCTGTCTGGACATCATCCTCAAGCATCTTTCCAAGCATCCTGGCGGAGCTAAGAGTGGGACCTCCTAGGCTCTTTATTGTTGGCTCAGACCAGTTTGTTAATTACCATGACCAAACTCTTTGATCAGCAAACTAACTAACTGGTCAGTTAAAGTTTACTCCACTATAAAACGATAACTGAACTCCAACGCAAAAGAACATATCCGAAGCGATAACTAGACTTGTATGGTGCACTAATGTCCCTCTACCGTCAGCATTCGTAATCATATTCAGGTAATCGGATAACTGTAACTGTCAACCTGAATCATGATTACTTCTTGTATTCCTTGAGTCCCATTCACCTCTCATGATTACCAAACATGTTGATAACTCTTATCAACAAGACTGCAGTACTCAGTAATCGACTTGGTGACATTCTCAAGGGAATGCTTACTCTGATACAGAGGGTAGATTCTATCTTGACAATGCATGTTCACAACCCTATGAACATGACATACCCAAGATACCCAGGTGTTGATCTTTTATAGACCTCACTGATTGGTAAATCAAAGCAGTCATATCCACAGTCTGTGTTCATAATCGTCTCAAGATTGAGAACACGTACCTTATACAAGTTATGAGTTCCTATTGACTGTTTGACAGCCTTAAGCGTCAATAGGAAACTCAGGTCCGTCAATGCACTATAAGCACTAGCATATCAACTAAGAGCTACACTCTAGTGATTGAGATTAATCACTCCATCCAATGGTAGTTAATTATGCTACAGTGTAGACTTGATGAGGTATCCAGTCTCATCATCCACTGTGACACATTCTAAGTATTAGAGAATAGTAATTCGTATCTCACTTGTGTGCATCTCATACACACACGAATTACTTACTATAATACTTAAGGATTAACAATCATCTCATGAAAAGAACATACACAATAAAATGTAAAGCTGATATCCATATATTAAAATGTCAATGTCTCATACAGAAAGTAATGGTTTGAGGGCACAAACCCAACAATAGATGCATGAATCGCTGAACTGAAGTGTCACTTTTCAAATTACCATGGATATTACTGTGCTAAAAAAAGGTGATTTTTTTTTACTCAAACAAAAATCCTGAAAGGTCAAAGTCAATTTTGCACCGACACCGATGAAGAGCAGAGAATTGAATAGTCTTACTTTAAGAATTTAAAGATGCTTTTGTTCAAATCTCGAAAAGACATATTTGAGACTAATTTGGGGCTTGCCCAACACCCTTTCCACCATTTCTACCATTTCAAAGCCTTGGGCCCAACCCAATTGATAGCCATGCGAACCTGTGCGGAGTTGGTCCTTGATGGTAGCCAAACATTTCAGTGAGTTTCATCTCCACTTTCAAAAAAATAACAACAGAACAAAAAAAAGAAAAAAAAAAAGCTTGCTAGGTTGAAAACCCGAAAGGGCACCTAGGCAAAAGTTAGAGCTGAAAAGGTATTGATTTCCAAGATCTGACCCTAGCCAGCCAAAATGATTTTACAAATGAGAGAATTGTACAATTCAAGGTACATCATAAAAGCGTGCCTATATCACATTTCAAAGGCTCGGAACGACCACACATAAATTCCGAGAACTGACGTGCGCATTCTGGAATTTTGAGATTATGATCGGAAGATCTCACATGAATCAACTATGTGAAAAGGAAAATTGCATGGCTAGGCGAAAGTGAAAAGGATCAATCCTCAAAACAAAAGAAAAAGAAAAAGAAAAAGAAAAAGAAAAAGAAAAAAAGAAGAAAAAAGAAAAGAAAAGAAAGGGAGATGGAAACTGAATCCTCCTCTTCAAGGCTACCATAAGTGGATGTTGATCATCTTTCTTCAAGCAACATAAGTTCATGAGTGATTTTTGATCACCCTCCTCTTTCTATATCAAAACCTTAATTGCCGCAGGCCATCTCCATATCCCTCATCAAAAATAGAATGATACTTAGACTCCCATTCAATGGGCGTATTTCCTTCTTCCTAGCAGAGTGCATTATCCATTCCAGTGGCCCATTTCAGTCAAGATTGACCAGGTTTCATCCCCAGCAGGCATATCAATTCGTCAGTTCTTTTGATCGCAGTTAGTCCAACCATTGGTTCAATCCTGACAGTCACAGTAGTTCACTGTCGACTCATCATCTTGATTCGTACATCATCAGTGCAATCTATGACAGTCACAGTAGTTCACTATCGACTCGTCATCTCGATTTGTACATCGTTAGTTCAATCCATGACAGACACAATAATTCACTATCGACTCGTCATCTCGATTCGTACAACGTCAGTTCAATCCATTACAGTCACAGTAGTTCACTATCGACTCATCATCTCTATTCATACATCATCAGTTCAATCCTGACAGTCATAGTAGTTCACTGTCGGCTCGTCATCTCGATTCGTACATCATCAGTTCAATCCTGATAGTCATAGTACTTCACTATCGACTCGTCATCTCGATTCGTACATCGTCAGTTCAATCCATGACAGTCACAGTAGTTCACTGTCGACTCATCATCTCAATTCGTACATTGTTAGTTCTTCTGATCACGGTTAGTCCAACAGTTGGTCCAACCCATGACGGTCACATAGTTCACTATTGACTCATCACCTTAATTAGTGCATGGTCAGTTCTTCTGATCACGGTTAGTCCAACCCATGAAGGTTACATAGTTCACTGACTACTCGTCATCTCGATTCGTGCATCGTCAGTTCATTAATCATCGTTAGTTTATCATCACTCCCATTCAAAACGTGTTGTGTTCATCGTTCTCATTCAAAATCTTGGGCTTCCATGTCCATTAATGGTGCTTCCGTGTCCGTCGCTTGACATCTCTGGTTTTCATCACTTCAATTCTTAGGGTTTCTGTGTCCATGATTTCCATGTCCATCGGTTATCTGTCACACTTCATCTTTGATTAACGTCCTCAGGGACCCCACATCTGACTACATTCGCTTGTGAAGCACACTTTCCAAAATTCAGAAGTTTGCCCCTAGACCCAGAGTCTTCTAAACCTTGATGTCCTTATCCGAGTCATCCACCACATCACAGTCGTAAACACTAGCACAACACCAGCCCACTCGGAGTGACACACCCCACAGCACCTGCTCATACTAGGATCAGAACACTAGGCATGATAGGACTCATGACACAATTCATATCACATCTATGCATTGCATATCACTCTTATAGCATAGAATCCGCCTGATTATTGTGTATGTGCATGTGTGATTTATTCCTTTGTGCCCCGAACTACGTCATGGTCTGATTCCCCTTGGGATACATAGGCAGCTCATGCACAGCACAACCAGCACTAGCCTCAGCATCATTTGCATCTTTTGTAATGCTTTTTATCCTAAATCTATAGCCTCCAAAAGACCTGTCTCTTCAAAGCTTTGGCACTCGCTTGTGACATGCGTTGCCTTGCAAGTTCATGCCAAAGAGGGGCAAACTGTAGACACCCCATTTTGTAGGCTATCAGATTTAGGAGACCCATAGCTTGGTGGTTCACAATGGTCGAAAAGACTCAAAAGGACTCCTGGAAGTTGGTTCTATTTCTCAAAATGCTCAGAATGACCAAAATGCCCCTAAAAGCCCAAAAACTCCCAGATTTGGACCGAAAGTTCTGGAAACATGCTACGTCGTAAGAAAAGTATAAAATGAGTTTTAAAAGAAAATCAAGCGAAAACGTCAGCTCCTGGGGGCTCCCAGAGATTTCCAGAACATCCCGGGAATCCCAGGTTTGACCAGTTTGACAAAAAATTGACTTTGAAACTGGAGCACCGTAACAATTTTCAAACATTTTTCATGGATACTAGAGGTCAATAGCTTTCCAACGGTATATCACACACAATTTTCGGATTTAAAACGAGTTTATTATGAATTTTCGAAGGCGAAAAAGGCGATCAAATCGGCTTTTATCTCAAATACCGCAAAGATTTTCAAAGTAATCTATCTCCAAACTACCTTTCAAACGGTATATCACAACCTCAATTTGGAGTTCATATGCATTTTCTATGAATTTCGGACGAAATAGGGCCTTTTCGCGAATATCATAACCTCTGGGGGCCTAAAAAGGATTATCTGGACGAATGAGGAGCAGTGCCACCGCGGCACTGGACCACTGCCACCACGGCACTGGCCCAGTGCCGCCGCGACACTCTCCTCCAGAATGGCATGTTTTTGTAATTTCTATTGGGGATCCAATTTGAGTAATTAGAAATCAAAACGACGTAGTTTTGGTTCCCAGCTTATTTTGGGCCAATGGGTGACCTCTTTATACTTCTTAAAACCCCATTTACCACCCCTCATTTGCCTATTAAAGAAGCAATTTACTTCCACTTAGAGGGGAGACATGGAAGCTTAGAGAGATCTTAGGAAGAAACTTTAGAGAAATATAGAGAGAGAAGGAGAAGAAGTAGTTTTCTTCATCAAAGTGAGTTTCAATCTTGTTTTCCTCCACCATTCTTCTATATATTTCATCATCAATACACCCAACCACTATTTCTCTAATCATTTTTGAGTTAGGAAGCTACTTCCATGTCCAAATGTCTATGTCTATGAGTGAAACACCAAGCTACAAGTCCAATATCACATTGATTATCATCTATTGATTTGTTCATTTGCTTGCTTATATACAATGTTCATCTCTTCTTACCTCATTTCTTTTTCATTTTCATTATTTACTTACTAGTTCATCATCATCTAGATGATGACATGAAGTTTGAGGTGAGTGAATCCTTATGGATAGTAGCTTTTGACCTCAGAAACATGTTTGATAGATGATGATTATAACTTCAATACCTCCAAGGTATCCTTGAAGTTATGTTCAAATAAAAATGAATCCCTCCAATAATAGTGGGGGTTCTTGATGATGAGTTTGATGTTGATATTCCAAGAGGTAATAATCTCTATTTGATGTTGAAAATATTCTTTCAAAACCTCTATTTCAAAACCCCTCTTAAAACCCCTCATTTTGATCTCAAGAAAGAAAACTCTAGTTTTCCCCAAAATCTTCAAAATAGTGAGTCAAAACAGTGAGTGATCTGAGTTCAAAGAGTTCTCTAGAACTCAATACTCAATGTATGAATGTAATAGCACTTGAAAAGTCTTCCTAACTCATTAGAGAACACCCATGATTTTTGGTTTGTTTTGAAAATACTTGAAAATGGTCCATTTGGACCCAAACATTCTCTCCAAATATTCTGTTTTTTCTATCACAGCAGCTTGGTCTACTTTTAACTTGTTTTACAGGAAATGTTTCCAAAAGATGTGGTCTCAACTTATTTTTCCCTTAAACGTCAATGTCTTAGGGAACTCTCTGTATAAAATGGGCCTCTAGATCTGTTGTTTTCATTTTCTAAGATTTTTCAACATTTCGGTCGATAGTACGGACTCTGTTTCTGAGTGACCTCTATTGTTTATATGATTTCTCTCAATCTGTGATAGTTATTAAAGATTCGCTTTTTGGGTTATGTTCTAGACACAATAAGGAAGATCTCCATAAAAAAAGTGCATTCAAAACATTCCTAACCCCTCTTTTCAGTTTCCAAAAGATCATGTTACTGTTCTGTCCACTATTCACAGCTAGCACACTTTTACTTCCCCCCTTTGATTTGATGCTTACATGTACTCCAAATTAGCTCACGTCTTAGGAAGTAGTTCATACTACATTTGTACATATCCCATGATGATTTCATTTTTTTATTCGTACACATTCTAGACTTCTAAGTCATTCTACGAATCCATGAACACAAAGCACACTACAACCTTGCACATTCTAGATACATACATTGCATTCATACAAGAAGATTAACATGCATCACACGTTCATGCTTTCCCCTTGATCTAATCTTCCTTTCTGATCCGTCCCGGGGATTGAGAGATCTTCTTTTCTCAAAGATTAACATGCATCATACTAGCTTGCTAAGCATATTTTGATTTCTTTGATTATTTTGTTTCAAGAACAATTCATGTCCCCTTTAGACTAGGGAAACTTTATTACTTGATACATGATTAGACGATTTTTCCTAGGTTTATTTGTGTGATTTTTCACTTTACATTGTTTGATATTTGGCTTAGAACTTATGAATGATATCTTATCTTTTGATTTTCCATTTTAAATTTCCTTATGTGATGTAATATACTATCATAGTATTAATTGTCGAACCATACATAGTATAAGATGATTATTTGTATGCTAATTGAGGCTCGTCGAAAGACGGGGCGAGTTGAGGGTGTTTTAGTTGCGACAAAGGCTCCTTCTTCTCTCGTACCAAAACCCCGAGCCATGTTCTTTGGTTATGAAGGGTCGGTGCCCTTTATCCATTTGGGTGAGTCAAAATTAGGTTTCTTGGTTCCTTAAAGACCAAGTGGCAACTCTGTATCTATTTTCAACAGACCATTTTCTTTCTTTGATCTAAATCAAATTTCAAACAAAAACAAGTGGATAGTGGAATTCCGCGTGTGCACAGCACCTAGGCAAAAGTTAGAGCATGAACAAAAGAAAATTTTGTGTATTGTTTTCAAAACCTAATCCTAGCCAGTCAAACATTAGAGAGAAAAGAAAAGAAAGAAGAGAAGAAGAGGAAGGAGAATGAAGAAAATTGAGAAATCGGGAACATGAATTATCCCATAGCTTTGATTTGTAATTTCTTAAAGCCCAAATATTGAAGGGTTAATCATACTCTATAAATATATATATATGATGTATGATGAGTAATGTAAAATTGGCCGGCTAGTGAAAAGGTGAAAAGAATCAACTATCAAAGACAAAAAAAGAAAAAAGAGAAAAAAGAAAAAGAAAAGATAAGAAAAAGAAGAGGTAGTTTAGTTTCTTTCAACGCTACCACAAGTGACCTACTTCAAAAAATCTGTCTGATGACATGGCTTGAAAAGCCCCCCAATTCTTGAATCCTTTCTCTTTCAAAACCTCCAGCCTTTGAGGAACTATGCTAAACCTGATTCCCACTTGGAGATACGTAGGCAACCTACTCAGTTCAGTCACTACCTTTGAATCTCAGCTATACTTCAAATACCTTCCTTCGAGCCTTGATCGAACTACTTTGGACCTAATTCCCACTTGGGGATAAGTAGGTGAGCTTCCTTGGCTCTCAGTCCCTGAACCTTGCAAACTAGGGGCAAACTCCCAGAACCTCAAGATATCAATCTCACACTAGGGGCAAACTACGTTTGCACAAGTTTTCATTTATCCCCGTCTACTAGGGGCAAACATCGTTTTTCTGTACCCTCTTTCCACATTAAAAGCAAATCCTAAGTCGTCAAGTATGTCTTTGAAAACATTTGAAATGAATCATCTCTTATTCTATAAGCTAAGGCACTAATTTAAACCAAATTTCAGAGAAAGCAAAGGATTAATTGAGATCTATATGGAGTGTTTTCAAAGGATTACTTTATCAGCTGAGTATTATTGCATTAAGATGAGAAGTGCACATGAAAAGCAAAGAGATACGTCAAACATGACAAACGCGTATTAAGTTAGGGAAAATTAAGTTTTCTCCTCCAAACTTCTATTTCAAGAATGTCATCTTCCTGTGTCAATGTCTGTCAACCTCGGTCATGGTCTAGTCTGTCGTCGTCTAGTCTATCGAGATCTCGAGTATGTGAGTCCAGAGTGAGCTATAATTAATTGTAAAACTCTAAGAGCATCCAAAGGTGGATACAAACAGAAGTTTCAAACACTATTGTTGCATCAAATAATCCTAGTCAAGATGAAGTGTCAAGTGGTTGATGGAAAGCAAAATTCATTCAGAAAAATGTTAATCAGAAGACCAGCCTTGGATGTTGAGTTGAGCCTTTGTTGAAATAGATTAGTGTGCCTTGTATGAATACCCGCTAAAATTGATCGAAGATTTATGAAGCATGTTAAAATCATTAGGTCTTTTGAGTACCTATCAATCATGGATCAGAATTGTGACATCGGGAACTTTATTTTGACCCCGGATGGGTCCGTTCTTGATGTATAAGCCTTAAGAGTGCTTGAAATTTATTGGAACTGATCTGAAGGACCCTTTTTCTTGGTTGAAAACCATTCAGAATTGAAGAAAAGTCCCCAAACATGAAGAATCAAGTGCACCGCAGCTTAAAATTGCCGAGAAATGATGATTTGTAGCGAACTCCTATTGTTTTGGGTTGATTATGTGCTGTCCTGGAACATGGACATTTGGGTTTGCAGTCTTTCGAGAATTATATCTAGAAAGAATTTGTAAAAGGTGAATCAAAATACAAAATCTTCAAACCGTGATCAAGAAGTTCAGAATAGGGTCAGAATAAGCCCGACGTGTTGCAAAAATGTTTGAGCTGGTCGAATCACTGATATGAGTCTCAGATTGAATCAACAGAGCCTCTAGAATATAAGCCTTTTACTCGCATCTTAGAATCCCATAAATCTCCCTAGCAAAGAAGTCTCAGATATCATCAGAATTGCCTCCAGAAGCAAGGTATACTTTAGTAAATCCCTGAAATTAAAACCTGTAAATCTCTCAGAATCCTAGAATCTCCCCAGCAAAGAACTCTTAGATATCATCAAAATTTCCTCCAGAAGCAAGGTATACTTCAGTAAATCCATCCAATCAGAACCCGTACATCTCTCAGAATCCTAGAATCTCCCCAGCAAATAATTCTCAGATTCATGTATCAGAATTACCTCCAAAAGTAGGGTATACCTTAGCATCATGTATCAGGGTTGCCTCCAAAAGTAGGGTTTCTCTCCGAATCCATGTATCTCTTAGAATTTGTCCATCAGAATAGAAGATTTGTACCCAGCAGAAGGACCTATTTAAAAAAAAAAAACTAAAAGATTTATCTCCATCAGAAAGACCTATTTCAGAAGAATAGAAGATTTGTCTACAGAAGAAGGACATGTTTAAGAAGGTTTGTCTCCAAACCTGTTACAGAAGATTTGTTCTCAACAAAAGGACCTGTTTTAGAAGAATAGATGATTTGTCTCCAAAAGAAGGACCTATTTCAGAAGAGTCATCCACTTATAGAAAGTTTATCCCCAGCAAAAGGACTCTTCATCAACAATCGTCCAGAGGTTAGGACTCTACGTTAGCAAAATTGTCCAGGAGTTAGGACTCTACATCAGGAATTGTCCAAGACTTAGGACTCTACATCAGCAATTGTCCAGAGGATAGGACTCTATATTAGTAATAGTCAAGAGGTTAGGACACTTCATCAGCAATCGTCCAGAGGTTAGGACTCTACATCAGTGTTAGGACTCTACATCAGCAATCGTCTAGACGTTAGGACTCTACATCAGCAATCGTCCAGAGGTTCGAACTCTACATCAGCAATCGTCCAGGAGTTAGGACTCTACATCAGCAATCGTCCAAGAGTTAGGACTCTACATCAGCAATCGTCCAGGACTCTACAACAGCAATTGTCCAAGACTTAGGACTCTACATCTGCTATTGTCTAGAGGATAGGACTCTACATTAGTAATAGTCTAGAGGTTAGGAAACATCATCAGCAATCGTCCAGAGGTTAGGACTCTACATCAGTGTTAGGACTCTACATCAGCAATCGTCTAGACGTTAGAACTCTACATCCGCAATCGTCCAGAGGTTCGAACTCTACATCAGCAATCGTCCAGGAATTAGGACTCTACATCAGCAATCATCCAAGAGTTAGGACTCTACATCATCAATCGTCCAGGACTCTACATCAGCGATCGTCGAAGGGTTAGGAGACTACATCAGTCATCCAGGTTTAAGGGGGCATTATTTCAGAGATCGTCCAGGCTTAAGGACATGTTTTTATCAAAAGTTGTTTAACATGATTCAAAATTCATCCAAGATACTCCACTATTTCAAAAGCCATCCTGTTAATAGAAGATTTATCTCCAAAAGAAGGACCTATTTCAGAAGGTCATCCAGTTGCAAAAAGTTTGTCCCCAGCAAAAGGACACTTCATTAGCAATCATCCAGAGGTTAGGACTGTACATCAGTAATCATCGTACAGTTAGTACTCTACATAGCAATCATCCAAGAGGTAGGACTCTTTATCAGTAACTGTCCAGAGTTTAGGACTCTACATCAGCAATAGTTCAGAGGTTAGGACTCTTCATTAGCAATCATCGAGAGGTTAGGACTCTACATCAGTGTTAGGACTCTACATCAGTAATTGTCCAAAGGTTAGGACTCTACATCAGCAATCGTCCAGAGGTTAGGACTCTACATCAGCAATCGTCTAGAGGTTAAGACACTACATCAGTAATCATCTAGGAGTTAGGACTCTACATCAGCAATCATCCAGGAGTTAGGACTCTACATCAGTAATCGTCCAGGAGTTAGGACTCTACATCAGTGATCGTCCAGGGGTTAGGACACTTCATCAACATCTGGGTTTAAGGGGACATTATTTCAGAGACCGTCCAGGCTTAAGGACACATTTTTATCAGAAGTTGTTTGACAAGATTCAGAATTCATCCAAGATACTCTGCTATTTCAAAAGTCGTCCGAGATATAGATGACAGCTACAAGCCTTAGACTCATAAGAAAGACTCGGACAAGACTCTAAGAATCATCCAAGATACAGATAACATACTTTTCATTAGACATATTCGATTGTGAGAGTGAGACGTTGCATCCCTTGCATTAGATTTTGGATCTAGGGAATCCTTGACGATGATTCCTCTATCACGTGTACATTCACATTTTCATACTACATCAACATCCTAGGATAGAAGTGACACGACTAAAAAGTTGTGCGCTCTTGTGCAACACCCAAGTGTAGGTGATCGTGCAAGTAATATAGTACTGGAAGTCCAGGTCGATCCCACAGGGAAGGAATAGGGAGAATATTTACTAAGTTATAACATAAAGAAAAGAAAATAAAAATGAATAATTGGAGGTGTACTAACAAATCCTAATTAATTAAATTAAACTAAATAATAATCTAAAGCATAAAGAAACATAACTAATTAAACAGATAAACTAAAGGTGTTGGAAACACGAGAATTCACATTAATCCTAACCATCTACCATGCAAATTCATTAACGTTCTATGGAGTTCATTCCTTTTCAGCATTCCGTATTTTTCTAAAGATATAGAATCAATAGCCCTTTCATGACCGGGACTACATCATCACAGTTGATTTAAAATACATGGAAGACGGTTTAAAACAATGGTTATTACTTGCACTCTAAATGGTGTTAGCATTCAAAGTGGTTTTCAAAAGTCATTGAAGAAAATAGCCTTAAGGCTTTAAGTTCTAAAAACTGTTGTGACAAACTGAGCTTATTGGGACAATTTGATGACAGATTTCTAAAACAAAAAGTCATGGAATACTTAAAAGAATCATCTCAGGAATTAACATGTTCGATCGATCGAAGCGCTTCGATCGATCAGACAGTCATCCTTCAATCGATCGAAGTGCCTTCGATCGCTTGACTATGGCCCTGGTTCGATCGATCGAAATACCTTCGATCGATCGAGCCCAAGGTTTCTAAAGGTTGCATGGCAGAGGCTGGGATTCAATGTTTCATCACATATTCCCAACGTCTAAACTACAGAAACATGATAAAACTATTACAGGAATAGTAAAACATAGCGATCATAGCATATAAACTAATAGCAATCAAATAACAAGGATTGGAAAGAAAAACCTGGATATAATCTGAAATAAACTTGAAATAAACATGAAAGAAACTTGAATCTTCAATAATCTTCAGTAAATCAATGGAAAAGAGGAAGAAAAACAAGAATCTAACCTAATCTACACCTAATCTAACCCTAAAACTACCCTAAAACTGCTGTTTTCTGCGTTCTGGAGCGTCCTCCCTTCGTCTGGCGTCAAAACGACGTATATATAGGGTTCCCACAGAGTTTACGCAACTTTTGGGTGAAAATAAGGTTCGATCAATCGAGCTCAGTTCGATCGATCGAAGGTTCGATCGATTGAACTCTCTTCAATCGCTTGAACTCTCTGATTTTGACAGCTCTGCACACCGATGGGAGAATGACCATAACTTTTTACTCGGACCTCGGATTGACCTCCCGTTTGCGGCCACGTGACCGTAACTCAAAGATCTACATTTCATGTCTCTGGAAAAATCTTCCAAATCTGAAGTATTCATTGTCAAAATTGGCATTTTCCCAGCTGCTTCTGTTGTTCTCTTCACCAGAATCACTTTCTTTAGCTCCACTTCATTGATTTGCATCCTAATACCTATAAAACAATGCAAAAACATATATTTTAGCATTAACACAATAAAAAGACCATTGTTATTAGAATGAACCTAAATGTAGGGACTTTGGGGATAAAAGTATGCATAACAGACCATAAAATACGCTATGAACATGCACTTTTCACCACGAATCACACCCCCCAACTAGCTCGTTGCTAGTCCCTAGCAATGAAGCGAACTACAACAGTGTTTATTTAACTCTAAAAATGAAAACAAAATAAATTAAAATCCTAACTCACTTTCGCAGGAATCGCGATTGCATTTAGCACATGCAACAAGCCTTTAAACCTCTAGTTACCCCTAGTGGACGAGTGTTGTCTCGTGAGGGTTTGCAGTGAATCTACCCACAAAATTCATGTTTATAGTAATGGTTCTAGTTTAAATGTTTTCAAGAAATTTTCCTCTCATTAACAATGTGGTTAAGCTCAACAGTCTTATGAAACTCTCTAGTATGCCATAGCCATGCAACACACATTATAGTTAATCTACTATCAAAGTCATTAGAATGTTCCATACCTATTAATCTTCAAGTGTGTGTGAATGGACAACCAAAATACAAAACTTTAATTTCAAAGCTTGCATAACCTAAGACACTATCAAGACGTTCATTTTGACTCAACTCTCACCGGGATTACACTCTTAAGATGAAATCACTCTGAATTAGGTGTAATAATTATCACTCATGATATGGAAGCTGTAAAGAGTAATTGTAAATGGAATCTAATGCTTCTCATATCTAAATAGAAAAACGGACATTTTAGTGCATAAAGTCTCATGAAAGGATACCTTTCACTAAAAGAGCGAGATACCGCGGATAACTCTCTCATTACCTTAACTTCAAATCCAATTTACTTAAAATCATCAGGACTTTGAAAAAGAGGTGTTAGATTAAGAAGAAAAAGGCTTGTGATATTCAATTGGGTCAAAGGATGTGATTGGAATGTCTACTATAACTTTTCAAACTTCCCACATCTCCAATCTTTCTCTTCTTCTTTTCTTTTATTTATTTTTTTCACACTCTTCTTTTCATTCCTTTTTTTTTTTCTTTTGTAACAACCATTGGCATTTTTTTTTCTTTTTCTTCTCATGCTTTTCTTTTTTTTCTTTTTTTCTTTCATTTTTTCTTTGCCAACTTTCCCTTATTCACACTAACATACTTCTTGTTAACGCAACACATCCCAATCACACCTAAATAAAGAACTGATGCTTGAACTCCTAATTTGGAGTTTGGTATAGACTTTAGGATTATGAAGACAAAGCGATTATAATAAGCTCAAGAGGTGAAGTAAAGGAATAGCATAGAGGTAGGCCAAGGCTGTATTATCCATGTATGGTCAAAAGATGGCCTAAATCATCTTCTAAGTTAATAGGATAATTCATTTCAGTAAATTCAAGAGCTCTAAAGTTTGGTAAATCCTGAACGTTCTCTTCTAGCGATCAGTCAAAATGAAGAAGAAAAATGAGACTTTCAACGAATTAATACGCTTTTCAAAAAGTAAGAGTAATTTTATAAAAACCCTCAAAAACAAAAGAATGGCTCAAAAGCTCACTTGGGTTATTAGTCTCCACTACAGTCTCTCAAGTTACCTAAGCTATGCTTACTAATCCATTTTAACTAAGTACAAGGTTGTCACAACGTGCTCAAAGTTGTTTGAAGATTAAAAAGCATAAAATATACTATAACTAAGATAGTAAACAAACTACCATTGTGTATCACATACTAATAACATACAGAAAATAACACTAATGCATCATAACTAACTACATTAACTAAGAGAGAAATGCAAGAACCATCTTTTAAAATTTTTGCAGATTTTAATTTACTGAGTTACATGTTGCTAAGCAGGTATATTGACACGAAACCATAAAAAGAAATAAACGAGGCATGCAATGACTCACTCCCCCCAACTAAAACTAAACATTGTCCCCAATGTTCTAAACTATGCACATGGACATGTAAAGTAAAGCGAGAGAAGGAAGGATGTTACCTCGAGGCATTTATAATCCAGATTTTTTGTTTTTTCAAGTTACCTACAAAATCATTAGTAGCAACAAGGAAAACTAGAGAATATAATACAACTACTCAGCAAATAAATTCGGTTCATCAAGATTTTTATCATAAATCAATAACCGAAATTTTCGAGGATCCTCCCAATGAAATAATTTAACAGTGAGAAGAATGTTGGGATCCTCATAAAATTGCAACTCCCCCCAACTAATGTCAGGCTCAAGGTCAGAGGAGATGATGCAAAACCTATGGCTTCCAAATTTTTTTGGGACAGTTATAAAAGGAATACCACACTTTTTAGGAATTATATTCAAGAAACGATCTTTGGTGTTGGTATTTCCTATAACAGCCTCTATTTTAATACTAAAAACAGGGGGAGGCCATGGTTCAATAAAAGAGGCAGGGTCGAAGTGATGTTCTAATGAAGCTTCACCACCCTCCGCTTGTCCTAGAACAGAATCTATGGAGATATAATCATAGGAATTGAATTTCTGTTCTATGCACATGGTTTTGGACTGGACTTGGATAAAGCTATCTATTTGGGCCTCAATGTCATAATCACTCAAGAAGGTCAAGCAGTCTAGAAGATTGCTAGCTTCTTGTTGAATTTTAAGATCATCTAAAGTGGGCCCAATATTTTCCAAGTCTTCTCTCAAAGAATTTTGAAAGTTAAAATTTTGTGAAGAACATGTGCTAGTATCCTTACCATCCTCTTCCACAACACATTTTGTTTGGTCACTAATGGGGTACACATAACATTCAAGCTCAGGACGAGAGCTTTGATTGATAAAGAGGATAGGTGATGGGCAACTTGGTGACACCACCTCTTCGGCCGAGAGAGGTGAGGGTGCATGAATATCACATGAATCTAAATCGAATTGAAAATTTTCAATAACGTCCTCCCTAGGGTCACTATCAGAGGTAGGGGTAGAGTCAACATGGGACTCATCCTTTCCTAATTGCGTGCAATCACCTAAACTCTCGTCATCTTTTAAAACCTCATTCTCATCCTTGTAACTCTCCTCACAATATATGTCATCTATTGAGGTGCTCTGGACAAAGAGATTGTGCAGTTTTATCCAGGCAGTGAAGGAGTTGATGCCTGGGGTTGTGTGTTGAGGAGAAGATGGTTCTACAACTTCATGCTCAATTGTTTGGTTTTGGAGTTCTTGTTGGGTTATCACTTTCTCAAATGAGTTGTTAACCTCACTCGGTATGAACCCATCATTGTCCTCTAATTCCATTCCATTGTTAGTGTCTTGAAATTCAGGTTGTAGCGTTGAAGGACTGGTATAGTCTTCTAAAGGTTGGCTATCAAATTCTTGTTGATATCTAGCTCCTAATTTATCAATTGCACTCTCTAGCCTTTTCATTTCACTAAGCAGCAATTCTAACATACCATTATCCTCAACTTTGTTATTCTCCTCATTATAACTATATGAAGTTTCACCCCATTGTTGTTGGTAATAGTCCCCTTCCCATTGTGTTTGTGTGCAAGACTCCCCAGAAGGAAAGTCTTGGTGCATTTGGTAATAGTGGGAACTACTACTATATCCTACACTATCATTTTGGTTATATCCCCATTGCGATTGATAGAACTCTCCAGGTGGAGGTTCTTGATACGTTTGATAACATGGGGGACTAACACGATGGTTTTCCCATTGTGGTGATTGGTAGTACTCAGGTTGATAATGTGCATCATATGTGGGTGCTTGCCAACTCGGGTTATAGTTCTCATTACCTAATGTGTTCTCATTACCTAATGTGTACCCATTCGTGGTATTTGTGTTGTATGGAGGGTAATATGGATAAGACATGTTTACCCAAAATATTTAAACAAAAGAAATTAATTTTTTTTTTCTTGTGAGAGAAAAAGTCCAATGATTTTTTTTTTTAAGTAAAAGAAGAAAAATGGAAAAACTTAGTAAAATCCTAACCTAGTTTCCTTCCCCGGCAACGGCGCCAAAAACTTGACACGACTAAAAAGTTGTGCGCTCTTGTGCAACACCCAAGTGTAGGTGATCGTGCAAGTAATATAGTACTGGAAGTCCAGGTCGATCCCACAGGGAAGGAATAGGGAGAATATTTACTAAGTTATAACATAAAGAAAAGAAAATAAAAATGAATAATTGGAGGTGTACTAACATATCCTAATTAATTAAATTAAACTAAATAATAATCTAAAGCATAAAGAAACATAACTAATTAAACAGATAAACTAAAGGTGTTGGAAACACGAGAATTCACATTAATCCTAACCATCTACCATGCAAATTCATTAACGTTCTATGGAGTTCATTCCTTTTCAGCATTCCGTATTTTTCTAAAGATATAGAATCAATAGCCCTTTCATGACCGGGACTACATCATCACAGTTGATTTAAAATACATGGAAGACGGTTTAAAACAATGGTTATTGCTTGCACTCTAAATGGTGTTAGCATTCAAAGTGGTTTTCAAAAGTCATTGAAGAAAATAGCCTTAAGGCTTTAAGTTCTAAAAACTGTTGTGACAAACTGAGCTTATTGGGACAATTTGATGACAGATTTCTAAAACAAAAAGTCATGGAATACTTAAAAGAATCATCTCAGGAATTAACATGTTCGATCGATCGATCGGACAGTCATCCTTCAATCGATCGAAGTGCCTTCGATCGCTTGACTATGGCCCTGGTTCGATCGATCGAAATACCTTCGATCGATCGAGCCCAAGGTTTCTAAAGGTTGCATGGCAGAGGTTGGGATTCAATGTTTCATCACATATTCCCAACGTCTAAACTACAGAAACATGATAAAACTATTACAGGAATAGTAAAACATAGCGATCATAGCATATAAACTAATAGCAATCAAATAACAAGGATTGGAAAGAAAAACCTGGATATAATCTGAAATAAACTTGAAATAAACATGAAAGAAACTTGAATCTTCAATAATCTTCAGTAAATCAATGGAAAAGAGGAAGAAAAACAAGAATCTAACCTAATCTACACCTAATCTAACCCTAAAACTACCCTAAAACTGCTGTTTTCTGCGTTCTGGAGCGTTCTCCCTTCGTCTGGCGTCAAAACGACGTATATATAGGGTTCCCACAGAGTTTACACAACTTTTGGGTGAAAATAAGGTTCGATCGATCGAGCTCAGTTCGATCGATCGAAGGTTCAATCGATTGAACTCTCTTCAATCGCTTGAACTCTCTGATTTTGACAGCTCTGCACACCGATGGGAGAATGACCATAACTTTTTACTCGGACCTCGGATTGACCTCCCGTTTGCGGCCACGCGACCGTAACTCAAAGATCTACATTTCATGACTCTGGGAAAATCTTCCAAATCTGAAGTATTCATTGTCAAAATTGGTATTTTCCCAGCTGCTTTTGTTGTTCTCTTCACCAGAATCACTTTCTTTAGCTCCACTTCATTGATTTGCATCCTAATACCTATAAAACAATGCAAAAACATATATTTTAGCATTAACACAATAAAAAGACCATTGTTATTAGAATGAACCTAAATGTAGGGACTTTGGGGATAAAAGTATGCATAACAGACCATAAAATAAGCTATGAACATACACTTTTCACCACGAATCACACCCCCCAACTAGCTCGTTGCTAGTCCCTAGCAATGAAGCGAACTACAACAGTGTTTATTTAACTCTAAAAATGAAAACAAAATAAATTAAAATCCTAACTCACTTTCGCAGGAATCGCGATTGCATTTAGCACATGCAACAAGCCTTTAAACCTCTAGGTTACCCCTAGTGGACGAGTGTTGTCTCGTGAGGGTTTGCAGTGAATCTACCCACAAAATTCATGTTTATAGTAATGGTTCTAGTTTAAATGTTTTCAAGAAATTTTCCTCTCATTAACAATGTGGTTAAGCTCAACAGTCTTATGAAACTCTCTAGTATGCCATAGCCATGCAACACACATTATAGTTAATCTACTATCAAAGTCATTAGAATGTTCCATACCTATTAATCTTCAAGTGTGTGTGAATGGACAACCAAAATACAAAACTTTAATTTCAAAGCTTGCATAACCTAAGACACTATCAAGACTTTCATTTTGACTCAACTCTCACCGGGATTACACTCTTAAGATGAAATCACTCTGAATTAGGTGTAATAATTATCACTCATGATATGGAAGCTGTAAAGAGTAATTGTAAATGGAATCTAATGCTTCTCATATCTAAATAGAAAAACGGACATTTTAGTGCATAAAGTCTCATGAAAGGATACCTTTCACTAAAAGAGCGAGATACCGCGGATAACTCTCTCATTACCTTAACTTCAAATCCAATTTACTTAAAATCATCAGGACTTTGAAAAAGAGGTGTTAGATTAAGAAAAAAAGGCTTGTGATATTCAATTGGGTCAAAGGATGTGATTGGAATGTCTACTATAACTTTTCAAACTTCCCACATCTCCAATCTTTCTCTTCTTCTTTTCTTTTATTTATTTTTTTCACACTCTTCTTTTCATTCCTTTTTTTTTTCTTTTGTAACAACCATTGGCATTTTTTTTTTCTTTTTCTTCTCATGCTTTTCTTTTTTTTCTTTTTTTCTTTCATTTTTTCTTTGCCAACTTTCCCTTATTCACACTAACATACTTCTTGTTAACGCAACACATCCCAATCACACCTAAATAAAGAACTGATGCTTGAACTCCTAATTTGGAGTTTGGTATAGACTTTAGGATTATGAAGACAAAGCGATTATAATAAGCTCAAGAGGTGAAGTAAAGGAAGAGCATAGAGGTAGGCCAAGGCTGTATTATCCATGTATGGTCAAAAGATGGCCTAAATCATCTTCTAAGTTAATAGGATAATTCATTTCAGTAAATTCAAGAGCTCTAAAGTTTGGTAAATCCTGAACGTTCTCTTCTAGCGATCAGTCAAAATGAAGAAGAAAAATGAGACTTTCAACGAATTAATACGCTTTTCAAAAAGTAAGAGTAATTTTATAAAAACCCTCAAAAACAAAAGAATGGCTCAAAAGCTCACTTGGGTTATTAGTCTCCACTACAGTCTCTCAAGTTACCTAAGCTATGCTTACTAATCCATTTTAGCTAAGTACAAGGTTGTCACAACGTGCTCAAAGTTGTTTGAAGATTAAAAAGCATAAAATATACTATAACTAAGATAGTAAACAAACTACCATTGTGTATCACATACTAATAACATACAGAAAATAACACTAATGCATCATAACTAACTACATTAACTAAGAGAGAAATGCAAGAACCATCTTTTAAAATTTTTGCAGATTTTAATTTACTGAGTTACATGTTGCTAAGCAGGTATATTGACACGAAACCATAAAAAGAAATAAACGAGGCATGCAATGACTCACTCCCCCCAACTAAAACTAAACATTGTCCCCAATGTTCTAAACTATGCACATGGACATGTAAAGTAAAGCGAGAGAAGGAAGGATGTTACCTCGAGGCATTTATAATCCAGATTTTTTGTTTTTTCAAGTTACCTACAAAATCATTAGTAGCAACAAGGAAAACTAGAGAATATAATACAACTACTCAGCAAATAAATTCGGTTCATCAAGATTTTTATCATAAATCAATAACCGAAATTTTCGAGGATCCTCCCAATGAAATAATTTAACAGTGAGAAGAATGTTGGGATCCTCATAAAATTGCAACTCCCCCCAACTAATGTCAGGCTCAAGGTCAGAGGAGATGATGCAAAACCTATGGCTTCCAAATTTTTTTGGGACAGTTATAAAAGGAATACCACACTTTTTAGGAATTATATTCAAGAAACGATCTTTGGTGTTGGTATTTCCTATAACAGCCTCTATTTTAATACTAAAAACAGGGGGAGGCCATGGTTCAATAAAAGAGGCAGGGTCGAAGTGATGTTCTAATGAAGCTTCACCACCCTCCGCTTGTCCTAGAACAGAATCTATGGAGATATAATCATAGGAATTGAATTTCTGTTCTATGCACATGGTTTTGGACTGGACTTGGATAAAGCTATCTATTTGGGCCTCAATGTCATAATCACTCAAGAAGGTCAAGCAGTCTAGAAGATTGCTAGCTTCTTGTTGAATTTTAAGATCATCTAAAGTGGGCCCAATATTTTCCAAGTCTTCTCTCAAAGAATTTTGAAAGTTAAAATTTTGTGAAGAACATGTGCTAGTATCCTTACCATCCTCTTCCACAACACATTTTGTTTGGTCACGAATGGGGTACACATAACATTCAAGCTCAGGACGAGAGCTTTGATTGATAAAGAGGATAGGTGATGGGAAACTTGGTGACACCACCTCTTCGGCCGAGAGAGGTGAGGGTGCATGAATATCACATGAATCTAAATCGAATTGAAAATTTTCAATAACGTCCTCCCTAGGGTCACTATCAGAGGTAGGGGTAGAGTCAACATGGGACTCATCCTTTCCTAATTGCGTGCAACCACCTAAACTGTCGTCATCTTTTAAAACCTCATTCTCATCCTTGTAACTCTCCTCACAATATATGTCATCTATTGAGGTGCTCTGGACAAAGAGATTGTGCAGTTTTATCCAGGCAGTGAAGGAGTTGATGCCTGGGGTTGTGTGTTGAGGAGAAGATGGTTCTACAACTTCATGCTCAATGGTTTGGTTTTGGAGTTCTTGTTGGGTTATCACTTTCTCAAATGAGTTGTTAACCTCACTCGGTATGAACCCATCATTGTCCTCTAATTCCATTCCATTGTTAGTGTCTTGAAATTCAGGTTGTAGCGTTGAAGGACTGGTATAGTCTTCTAAAGGTTGGCTATCAAATTCTTGTTGATATCTAGCTCCTAATTTATCAATAGCACTCTCTAGCCTTTTCATTTCACTAAGCAGCAATTCTAACATACCATTATCCTCAACTTTGTTATTCTCCTCATTATAACTATATGAAGTTTCACCCCATTGTTGTTGGTAATAGTCCCCTTCCCATTGTGTTTGTGTGCAAGACTCCCCAGAAGGAAAGTCTTGGTGCATTTGGTAATCGTGGGAACTACTACTATATCCTACACTATCATTTTGGTTATATCCCCATTGCGATTGATAGAACTCTCCAGGTGGAGGTTCTTGATACGTTTGATAACATGGGGGACTAACACGATGGTTTTCCCATTGTGGTGATTGGTAGCACTCAGGTTGATAATGTGCATCATATGTGGGTGCTTGCCAACTCGGGGTATAGTTCTCATTACCTAATGTGTACCCATTCGTGGTATTTGTGTTGTATGGAGGGTAATATGGATAAGACATGTTTACCCAAAATATTTAAACAAAAGAAATTAATTTTTTTTTTCTTGTGAGAGAAAAAGTCCAATGATTTTATTTTTTTTTTTTTTAAGTAAAAGAAGAAAAATGGAAAAACTTAGTAAAATCCTAACCTAGTTGCCTTCCCCGGCAACGGCGCCAAAAACTTGACACGACTAAAAAGTTGTGCGCTCTTGTGCAACACCCAAGTGTAGGTGATCGTGCAAGTAATATAGTACTGGAAGTCCAGGTCGATCCCACAGGGAAGGAATAGGGAGAATATTTACTAAGTTATAACATAAAGAAAAGAAAATAAAAATGAATAATTGGAGGTGTACTAACAAATCCTAATTAATTAAATTAAACTAAATAATAATCTAAAGCATAAAGAAACATAACTAATTAAACAGATAAACTAAAGGTGTTGGAAATACGAGAATTCACTTTAATCCTAACCATCTACCATGCAAATTCATTAACGTTCTATGGAGTTTATTCCTTTTCAGCATTCCGTATTTTTCTAAAGATATAGAATCAATAGCCCTTTCATGACCGGGACTACATCATCACAGTTGATTTAAAATACATGGAAGACGGTTTAAAACAATGGTTATTACTTGCACTCTAAATGGTGTTAGCATTCAAAGTGGTTTTCAAAAGTCATTGAAGAAAATAGCCTTAAGGCTTTAAGTTCTAAAAACTGTTGTGACAAACTGAGCTTATTGGGACAATTTGATGACAGATTTCTAAAACAAAAAGTCATGGAATACTTAAAAGAATCATCTCAGGAATTAACATGTTCGATCGATCGAAGCGCTCTCGATCGATCGGACAGTCATCCTTCAATCGATCGAAGTGCCTTCGATCGCTTGACTATGGCCCTGGTTCGATCGATCGAAATACCTTCGATCGATCGAGCCCAAGGTTTCTAAAGGTTGCATGGCAGAGGCTGGGATTCAATGTTTCATCACATATTCCCAACGTCTAAACTACAGAAACATGATAAAACTATTACAGGAATAGTAAAACATAGCGATCATAGCATATAAACTAATAGCAATCAAATAACAAGGATTGGAAAGAAAAACCTGGATATAATCTGAAATAAACTTGAAATAAACATGAAAGAAACTTGAATCTTCAATAATCTTCAGTAAATCAATGGAAAAGAGGAAGAAAAACAAGAATCTAACCTAATCTACACCTAATCTAACCCTAAAACTACCCTAAAACTGCTGTTTTCTGCGTTCTGGAGCGTCCTCCCTTCGTCTGGCGTCAAAACGACGTATATATAGGGTTCCCACAGAGTTTATGCAACTTTTGGGTGAAAATAAGGTTCGATCAATCGAGCTCAGTTCGATCGATCGAAGGTTCGATCGATTGAACTCTCTTCAATCGCTTGAACTCTCTGATTTTGACAGCTCTGCACACTGATGGGAGAATGACCATAACTTTTTACTCGGACCTTGGATTGACCTCCCGTTTGCGGCCACGCGACCGTAACTCAACGATCTACATTTCATATCTCTGGGAAAATCTTCCAAATCTGAAGTATTCATTGTCAAAATTGGCATTTTCCCAGCTGCTTCTGTTGTTCTCTTCACCAGAATCACTTTCTTTAGCTCCACTTCATTGATTTGCATCCTAATACCTATAAAACAATGCAAAATCATATATTTTAGCATTAACACAATAAAAAGACCATTGTTATTAGAATGAACCTAAATGTAGGGACTTTGGGGATAAAAGTATGCATAACAGACCATAAAATACGCTATGAACATGCACTTTTCACCACGAATCAAGAAGCATTTCATCTATATTATTGTTTGTGTGGCCTCCATCTTCTCGCGCACTTGAACTATGCCCTGGTCTGATTCCTGGAAAGGACACATAGGTAGCTCTAGCGGAGCACGACCAGCAACAACTTCCATTTAGCAGAATCTACCCAGTATTGCATTACATTGCATTCTTGCTTTTATAATTTCTTAAATTTTTTGTGAAGTTTTGTTTTTCCTAAACCTATCAATATAGTCATTGGGTGCCTTCTAGCTTTGGCACTCCCTTGCAGTTCAAGTTGTTCACAACAAGCTTTGCTAAAGAGGGCAAATTGTAGACACCCAATTTTGACCACACTGATAGAATTTAGGATGGATAACATCTTGAAGGATGCAATGATGAAAAGTACCCCATGGAAGGCATTGGATTCCACACAATCAATAGATTGAACTTCAAAATGTGACTTCAAGATCTGAAAAGCTCTTTTTAGCATAAAATCCAAGTTTTGTCAAAATTGTGTCTCAGAATTCATATTCACTCAGGGTTATATGAACATGAAGTTTTTAAATGCAATATTCTAGGCATGCAGAGATTTAATTTCAAAGAAAAACTCACAATCGATGCACATTGAAAATAAATTTTGAAAAAGAAGTCGTTTGATTTCAAAAAGACAACGAAAGTTTAGGAGGACTTCCGGACTTCAATTGACCTTCAATTCTCATTTCAAATCCTTCTGGAATATTTTTATACTACAATTCAACTTGACAGCTTTCCAATAGTATGTAAATGGACAATTTCAGACACCAAAAAGCATTTTTACAAAAATTTGGAAAAAGCAGTTCATATAGTATTTTAAATATGGCAGGAAGGCAACTAGGGGATAAGGAAAAGCAGGTGGCGGGTCCCATAAGTGGGGTGGTGGTTCACCCCTAAACCGCCACCTACATGTGGTGTTCTCCATCGCATTTTTCTAGTTTCAAACCCTTCCAAGAGGTTCTTACTATGAGAAAACTACCCAGAAACTGCGTTTAGGCACTGAAATGGCCATTTTAGCCCTTTTCTGAAATCTAATATCTCGATTTAAACCCTGAAACTTAAGAATTAAGTTTTTCAAAACTCTACATATAGATGCCTTACTTCTCATATGAGACAATCTTGAACGAGCTTGAACCATCTTGAATACCCTTGGAATATCCTAGAGATACCATAGCATATTCTTAGACAAGAATATACATAGAATTCTAGAGATTTCTAGAAAGAAAAAAGTGAATTATTAATGGAATTCCCTTAAAACAAATCTCAAGATAATTAGATTAGAGAATTAGAGAATAAACTTGACATCAACTATCTCCCTGAACATCGACCATGGATAAGTTCTTGAAGAACTTGAAGAAGATTATCCTTCAAATCAACTTTGCATACATAACTGAGAATCTTCTAAGAGGTAAACATCACAATTCATCTCTAATTCTTACTTTTACAAATAGATCTACAAGACTTGGATCTAGTTTAGTTTTGTTTTCTTTATTGGAACACTCATCTTCTTCTTCTCTTGTTCTTCACACACTCACATAGCTAGATCCAAGTCCTCCTTGATTTTATTGATAATTCATGATTAGAGATTGACTTTCACTTTAATTTTCAAGTTTGATTTCATCTTTCTATTTAGTTTAGATCCATGCATACATGATTATATATATGTATCTACTTTGAATTCTATGATGGTTTAGAAGTATGATCTATGAAAAGGATGATTCCTATGTTCATACCTTTCTCTTGATTGTTCCTATTACCTAGAATTCTTATTGAATTTCATCTCCAAGAGGACATTTGGAAGTCCCTTTGATTCATGATCTAAAGTACTTCATAGAACATGCGGGCTGAATTGATTGGGAATCATAATAATGAAGTTAATCCATGAGTTTGATCTCTCTAACAAATTTAAACCATCATCAAAGATGTTTTTCTCACATTTAAAAATGAATTAGTTAAAATTCAGGAAAATAGATTAGTTATGTCCATAAGATTTGGTCCATCAAAACCCATAGTTTGATGGATTTCAAATTTGTTTGGTAAACTTTGATGAATTAGCTTTCATTCGATCCATTTTGAGAATCATTAGGATCCATATGCTATTTTTAGAAATTGTTGACAAATCGGATGATAGATTTGAACATAGTCTCTTTATGCTTGAATTGTAGAAAATCTATAATAGTTATCAATGATCTGCTTTTTAGGGATGATTCCTAACTCATGTATCTGCATGAAGATGTAACATTTGAGCATACGATCGAGTTAAGACCATTTTCTAAGCGTTTAAAGTTGATATAACTATTCTGGAATTTTCTAAGTTTAACTACAATCTTGATTATGTATACATAATGGTTATACCTTGATCATTCACTAACCGTTGATGAATAAAACTTGGTATAGAAACCATCTAGGATAAATGGATGAGAGATCAAAAGCTTAGATCAACTTGATCAGCATGATTCATGAAATTCTAATATGTCTTATATTCCGTTGTCAAATGATACCAAATTTTTAGAGTAACAGAGTCAAGTTAAAATAATCTTTCAAAGAACTTATGTTCATTAAATGTCCATGGGATTACTTGTTTCATAAACGAATATGAAATCGCTTTCTTTTGACACCAAATAGAGCTTCATGTGATTTTTAGAGAATTAATTATGAAATTTACAAGAATGGTGGATAGTCCTATTCCACTATTCCCAAAACTCTTATTTCTCAAACTTTAAAAATGCTAATGAGGTCCTACTATTTGGAAAGGTTCCCTAAGACATGTATCTAACTTTCTATAGAAGGATTTTGGCCCACCGCATGTTTAAGATCAATTTTGATAGGATTCATTAGAGGTCACAAAATCTGGAAATTTGATTGATGACATCTTCTTCTTGTTTATCATGCATCTCATTCGTTTGCTTGTATTTTTGCAATGCTTGGGTATTCCTTGGTGTCTTAGTGCAGAGAATTGAATGTCATGGATCTGGACTACGATTTGTGGGTTTGCCTCATCTACATAAGGCTTAGTGACCATGTATAATGTACTATCTCTACCCTTTCTCTTAGAATTTTTTTAGGTTTATAACTTTGTTTTCAACGACACAATTCCTTTAGGATAGTCTCTGTTTATGTGCTTAAATGTTAGAGACATCTTATCTAGGATTGTTGCATGATTGCATAACATGTTTCCTTTCTTTTGCTTTTTGCGCCCCCGCTTGAGTCAACCCCATGTAAGTCTTCTTGTTTCCTTTTCCATATCATGGCACGTTTCCTTTATTTGCATCGGTCCTAAGCAGGACTAGCCACTGTGAGTATACCTCTCTCTTATATAGCATGTGCATCTGATTACTACTTGATTTAATCTCTTGAAATGATCTTCATTAGATGTTCTTTTTGCCATGTATATATTATCTAGTATGATTGAGGAAAAAACTCCTATTATGAATTAAGAACAAGGATATTTGAATCAAGGCCTACTGTTTGGTAGGGCAAGGAGGGGATGCTTTAGTCCTATTTGGGCTCCTTCCCCTCTCGTACCAAGACCCCCGAACCTTAATTCTGGTGATGAAGGGCGATTAACCTTATTCAATTTTGGGTGAGTCAAATTTGATTTCCTAAGTCAAAATTAGGTGGCGACTCTTTGTCTCTAGGATTGCGTGATGAGTTCTAGTTCAAAAAGTGTGCTCCTTGGACCCATCCTAGGACACCATGTCAGAACCTTGCCAGCGCGTGTCCACAACGACACCTACAACCATGGTACTAATCAATGACCTGTCCAACCCCCAGTTGTACAGTTTCAGCAAAGAAAATTTGGGGACAAATTACTAGCACATTTTCATAGATAACGTCCCGAGATGTTCGATGGATTAATAGAACCATGGAAAGTCGAACAGTGAATAAGAGAGATGGATTTGATCTTTGAAGTGTTAGAGTGTAGTGAATAGAAAAAGCACCGTCTTGCTATGTTCTAGCTCACCTATGCCACTACAGATTGGTGGGAAACTGAACGAGCTACTGTTAGGATAAATGCTACAAGGGCGATGCCTTGGGAAACATTTAAAGGAAGATTTCTGGAGAAGTACTTTCCGGAAGATGAAAAACATCATCAGGAGAAGAATCTTATGAGCCTAGTCCAAGGAGATTAGATGGTAAGAGAGTATACCACCCAGTTTGAGCAATTGTCTCAATTTGCTCAGCATATAATTGACATACTGTAGAAGAAGAATAAGCGATTCCATCAAGGATTGAACCCCCATCTTCATCATATGATGATTGGCCACCTGAACCAAAGTTTTGAAGGACTGGTTAGACTTGCTGTGAGTCTAGAAAAAGATGCCTATCCAATACAGCGATAATAGATGAATCAACCCGAGCCGTCAAGAAGATTTCAGTAATAAAGGAATTTCTAGAACCAGCTTCTGAGGAATGCCCAAGGGTGGAGACCTCAGGTTAACTTTCAAGGCAAAAAGAGAACCTGAGATGGAACTAGGAAGCCTCAATCAAGCTATCCTCAACCCCTGCAATATCAATAGCAAGGACTATAACCTCTAGCAGTGATTATGGCCCCACCACTGAGTGACGGAGGATGTTTCAATTGTGGGAAGCTGGGGCACATTACAAGGAATTACACTGTTCCCAAGACTCACCGCCATAACGATGAGTTCTTCCACAACTACAATAAGTCTGGCCACTTGAGCAAGGACTGTCGTACACCACATGGAGGATACTATGGGGCGCCAATTCAAGGAATTCAAGGACCCCCCATATCAGACTAGGATGAATGCTATAATCCCAAGAGAAGCAGGCTTTAATGCCCATGAGCAGGAACATTCGGAAGGTACGCTTATACTCTTTCGTAGTCCAATTAAAGCTTTATTGCTATTAAGATTGTGCATCAATTGGGTTTAGAACCCCAAACACTTGAGCCAGCACTAAATGTTGTGTCACCATTGCGAGTGACTGTTAAGTTAGGTAAAGTGTGTAAAGATTGTCCATTAACGTTGGGAGATAGGAATCTTCTAGTAGACTTAGTAGTTCTGTCAATGTCAGATTTCGGCATTATCCTAGAGATGGATTAGTTGACTAAGTATGATGCTAATTTGGACTGCCCTATTAGGACGATTGCATTTCCAATACCAGGATGACCGATGATTAGATTTTAGTGTCAGCCAACTAGCTACATTTTTTCTTACAGGTTACTTGGTTATAATCGATAACACGGATGCGAAACTCAGGAATGATTAGATTCCTACCGTACAGGACTTTCAGGACGTATTCTAGGATATTAAAGGACTTCCACTGAAGAGAGAAATAGACTTTTGTATAGAACTAGTACTTGGTACATTGCCAATATCTAAGACTCCATATAGGAGGGAGCCGACTGAGATGCTAGAATTGAAGAAACAAGTTCAGGAACTTGAGGATTTAGGTTTTGTTCACCTGAGTACATCACCTTGGGGAGCACCAGTTCTGTTTGTGAAAAAGAGGGATGAAACACTTCGACTCTACATAGACTACAGGGAGTTGAACAAGGTTATGATCAATAATAGATATCCATTTCCTCGAATAGATGATCTATTTGACCAGTTATAAGGATCAAGAATCTTTTCAAAGATCGATCTGCGTTTGGGATATAACCAACTATTTGTTGGACCAGAGGATGTGACGAAGACTACATTCAGGATGAGATACGAGCATTATGATTTTCTAGTTATTCATTTTGGATTAATGAATGCACCAGTAGTATTCATGGACTTGATGAATAGAGTATTCAGACCATGTTTGGATCAATTCATTATTATGTTCATTGAGGACATACAATTCATTATTTGGATCAACTCAGACCAGTAGTAACGAAAGATCACAAAGAGCACTTACAGATTGCTTTGCAGACGTTTCTAGATAGTAAGTTGTATACAAAGTTTAGCAAGTGCAGATTTTGACTACAGGAGGTTAAATTATTGGGGTATGTTGTATGTCAGGACGGTATCTCTGTGGACTCATCTAATATTGATGTAGTCTTAAGCTGGAACAAGCCGACCAATGCAACAGAAGTTAGGAGTTTTCTTGGTCTAGCAGGATATTATTAGAGATTTGTCAAAGGATTTTCCAAGATAGCAAGACCTTTGATGAATTTGACAAGAAAGGGGATAAAGTACGAATGGATAGACAAGCATGAGGGTGAATTTCAGGAGTTTAAAGGAAAGATTGACTTCTGCACCAGTACTCGCGATACCTAAGAGTGGAGAAAGGTATATGATCTATAGTGATGCATCACACCAAGGACTTTATTGTGTGCTTATATAGGACACCAATGTCATTGCATATGGATTCAGAGAATTAAAATTACATGAGAAGAATTATCCTACGCTTGATCTAGAATTAGTAGTAATAGTGTTTGCATTAAAGATTTGGAGACACTATCTCTGTGGAGAGAAGTTTGATATATTTTTTGATCATAAGAGCTTGAAGTATTTTTTCTCTTAGAGGAAGTTGAACATGCGACAACGAAGATGGATGGAGTTACTTAAGGATTATGACTTTTCATTACAATACCATCCGCGTAAAGCAAATGTCATAGCAGATACTTTGAGCCATCGACCTTGACTAGTGATCGCTATATTACTAATCCAAGAATGGAAAGCACTAGAAGATTTAGCAGAGTTTGATCTTCAGCCAGTAAGGCCAATGGAAGGACAACATTTTGGATATCTCATGGTACAACCAACTTTGATTAGTCGTATCATAGAGGCTCAACAGACAACGAAAGATTTAAAGTTATGGTTTGCTAAAATGTCAGCAAAGGAACCAAAGGTTTGGAATATTGGTAGCCTTATGTTGTAAAGGTAGACTATGTGTGCCTGACAAAGATAATCTCCAGAAAGAAATATTGGATGAAGCACATAAGTCACGAATGACTATTCATCCTAGTGGCACGAAGATGTACAAGGATTTGAAGTGGAATTTTTGGTGGGAAGGAATGAAGCGAGAGGTAGCTGAGTATGTAGCTCAATGTCTTACTTATAAACATCTAAAGGTAGAATATCAGAAACCACCTGGATTACTATAACCATTACCAATTCCCTAATGGAAGAAGGAGCAATAACCATGGATTTTGTAGTAGGTTTATCAAAATCACAATAGAGCCACAATGCTAATTCGATAATTGTGGATCGACTTACAAATACTGCGCATTTTATTGCCTACAACATGACGTATCGAGTGGAATGTTTGAGCTAAATGCATCCACAACACATTGTATGGTTACACGGTGCACTCGTGTCAGTTGTGTCAAATAGAGATTTGCGCTTTAATGTAGAGTTCTGGAAGAGTCTTCAAACAGCGATGGTAACAAGTCCTGCATTAGTCGAAGTGGTGGAAGGCCTCCCTGAGTCAAGGGGAGAGCTTCTGCACCTCTCTCCAAGAGATATGATTCGATATCTGAATCGGCTGAAGGAGAATGAAGAGGCGGCTAGTCTCCCAGCCCAACCCATGGCAAAGCCTATTCTTTCTGGTCTACATCAAGTGCATTGAATGCCCCACAATCAGAATCAAATGGGTCAAGGGGAGGTTCAGGATGAAACCATAGTGGATCTGTGGCAAAGAGGAGCCTCCGGAAGTATGGCAGCTTGTGTTGTGCCATCACTGAAGAAGACGAAGTACTAATCGATTGGACTTTTTACCAGTCGATTAACATCAGTGAGTCCTAATCGATTGGACAACATTATAATCGATTTCCATTAACTGTAACCCAAAGGATTGCCATGTTAGCAATCGATTGTCTTGGTATGGATCCAATCGATTGTTATGTTTTTCAATCGATTGTTAAATTTTTATCCCAATCAATTGGACCCTTGTCCCTATCGATTGGCAATTGCAAAACATGATTAGTTCCTCTTATTTATTATATAAAGGGTTCGATTGTTCGATTTTCGATTCAGACTTTCATTATGCGATTATGTGTTGATTAGGGATAATGTGACAACAAAGATAATGATGAGTAAGAAAAATGGATTAACGTGATGACGTTAGATACTATACAGTTAATATATGAGTTTGATATCCGTTCTTTTTAATCAGATTAGTCAGACCACAATGGGGCTATCATGTAATCATTAGTGGTATAACGATAGGTAGGTTTGCTATGTTCTGGGATAATTATGAGAGGATTTGTTTCCCAAACACGATAGAGAAACGAAGGTGTCTATAACTTGCGGTGGCTGGGTAAACAAGTATTCTCAAATGCGGAAGATGACCTATATGACTTGTGGTGTTATGCGGTACAAGGTATCTATGACTTGTGGTGGCTGAGAATATGTAGCTGACGATAAGTCGTGGCAATAAAATTGATGTGTCGATGCTTGAAGTATTAAATTCCTGACATGCGGTGGACTGAACATATGTTCTTAAAAATAGGGGATGGACTGACGTATTATCTATGACTTGTGGAGTACGTGGTAGATGACGTCTATGACTTGCAGTGTTTTGCTGTAGAAGATATCTATGACCGCGTCAAGCCCAGCGCCCCGGGTTTCCTACCTAATGTAGTGCTCACTCCACAACTAACCTAATGCAAGTAATTGCGTCTCAGTGCCCTGACTTACAGTGGTTTGAAGGAAATTTCAAAGTAAGCAATTTACTTGAATTATTTTTATTTAATTTTTTTTTCCACATAAGTTCCTTTGACATGCACAGCTGTTCCACTCGAAACGCTAGAATTTTGAGTACCTAAGAAATTACAAAAATAAAAAGAAAAGTTAGTGACTCAAAATAAAACGAAAAAGTAAGAAAAAGAAAACCTAATCTAATATTTACGAATTAACTAAACTAAGATTCTAAAACTAATTGGCTAGTAATACAATCCCCGGCAACGGTGCCAAAAATTGATCTCGTCAAAATCAAGATATAAAAGTATGCTTACTTATGCTTTACTTTCAAAAGATTTGCAGTGTGGAAGTGAAGGTCGAACCCACAGAGATTGAATACTACGCACTTTAATTTTTAAAACCTAATTTTAATTAATTAAGAAAAACGGATTTTAGATTTAATTTGAATTAAACTAATAATAATAAAAGTAAATCTAAATTATGAAAGAAATTAAATATTATTTTTATAATACGTTTAAGGAACCTAGGATTGCTAATCCACCACTAGCTTCATGATAATGGTATTTACGAATTACTTTTTGCTTATTACGTTGGATGATAATGGGGAATTGTAGCTACAAGCCCAATTCCTCTGTCAAGAAAATAACTATGGTTCAAGCACCAACATAATCCATCTTCGGTTAGCACAAATTATCCCACACTAAACTAGGGTTATGGTATAATCCGTCTAATCTAGGCATGGACTATTCCGATACTTGATAGCAAAATTCAATTTAAGCACCATTACATGTAAATAATCTAAACAAGCACAACAAGCATAGATCATTGAGCACACTACCATCAAAATAGATCTAAGACAAGGGTAAACTTTGATAGTAACGATTTAATCAATAAAAGGATGATTATTTATAAAAATCCTCAGAACATGTAACTGTCATCCACACATAATAAAACTAAAATAAAAACATAAAATACACCCTATTACATGGCTAGGGTTGCATGAAACCCTAGATCTTGAGTTTAGTTGTCCATAGAAGTGATGAACGACAAGAGGTTGATGGAGGAGGCCATGGGAATCCTTGGTCTTCTTCTTTTCTCCTTGCTTTTCTCTCTTCAATGGCTAGAAGTATGGTTGCATATTGTGTGTATAATAATTGCCAACTCAATTGCCAACCCTATAATTGAGTTAATTTGGGATATATACAGTTTTGTAGCAAGTTTGGAAGCTTTCCTAACCCAATTCATACTAAAACTATTGTATTTAGCTTTGCAGACGTAATTAGGTAGTTTCGTTCGCGTAGGAGTCTTTAGTATACTGAAATACATGACTTTTGTTTTTAAACATGTTGCGCGAGTGACAAGCGGGGGTATTTGTAAAATACAACCGTGCTAAAATAAGAAAATACATTGATTTAGTCTACAATTCCCTTGTATATCTGCGATTTGAATTACAATACCAATTTTTACACAATATGATTAATCTATAATAAGTGGTATTGTTTTAGTGGATATTTGTGCAGATTACTGATGCTGTATGGGGAACTGAATGAGCAAGATAAAAGAAAGTGCTTGGTTTTAATGAAGATAATTCAAACATGAAAAGGAAGTCTTGAGCAATCGAAGAGGTCTCGAGCGATCGAGGTTTCGATCGATCGAATTATGTTCAAGCGCTTGAAGATCCCAGAAGTTTCAATCGATCAAGGGATGTTTGATCGATGGAACATGGCTTTTATCAGAAATTACGCGCACACAATAGAAACGGAGTTTTATCCCTAGCATTAGGAGTTTGTATGTATAGTCGTATTGTATATGTCCTGGGGGACTCTCACTTTTTCTTTGGATCAGTTTTACATAGGGAGAAGAGAGTTTGTTCTTGTTTTGTAGGTTTTATCAAGGATTTATAGTGCTTTTGGTTAGATTCTATTAAGTTTAATATAAGTTCTGCATTCTAGGTTAATTTTTACCGATTTATTTACATTCTACTTGCTGTTTGGTGTAGTTTAATCTGGTAATCTCGTAGCTTTGCATGATTAGGTAGTGTTAAATCTTTAGCTTTTAAATTTTTCATGATAAAAACACAACCAAACAACACCTTAATGGACTTTTATGTTAAAAATGAATCCAAGACACTCCAGACCATGTCTGAGTAGTCCCCAGGTTGGGAGATCACGATGAATAATTCTTGTGTTCGATCGATCGGACCAGATACATTGTCGAGCGATCGAAGACATTTCGATCGATCGAGAGATGAGGATATTCGATCGATCGAAAGCGCGTCGATCAATCGAACCCTCTGATTCTTGAGAACATTATGCAGTATCCCTAGACTTTCTGCTTTAGAGATTCGTTATCAAACTGTCCCCAAATGCTCAGTTTGTCAAAATAGTCTCTGAGCTTAAAGCTTTAAGGCATTTTTCTTCAATATCTTTTGCGAAACCACCTTCAATGATAACACCATTATGGGTGCGAGTCTTAACTATTATCTTAAACTGCTTTCATGTGTTTCAAATTAACTGTGATGATATAGTCCCGGTCATGAAAGGGCTATGGATTCTTTATTCTAAGAGAAATACGGAATACTGTAGAAAATGTGCTCCATTGAGCTTCAATGTAATTCCATGGTAGATGGCTAGGTCGCGGTGGATTCGTGTAATCCCAACATTCCCCTTTATTAAGAAAAAACACATTTTAAAACATGGTTTTAGTTAATTAGTTAATCATTAGTATAATTGAATTTAGTTGTTTAAGATTTAGTAGTCACTTCGTGGAACTTTGTGTTCTAAAATCCTGCATTTATTGATTTTTATTCTTCTTTTAGAGTTTAATCTAAGTATTTAGATTAATACCATCCCTGTGGGATCGACCTGGTCTTAACTAGATTACTACTTGCACGATTAGCTACACTTGAGTATAGCACACAAGTGCACGCACATTCATAGCCGTGTCAAGTTTTTGGCGTTGTTGCTGGGGAAGCGACAAGTTAACGCTTAGATTACCTAAATCTATCCTTATCTCTTTCTATTTTTCTTTTGTCTTTTAGTCTTTGATTAAAAACTACTTAGGATCTTTCCTTTTATGTTCGATAATTCCATCGAAGGAATCTACGAAAATCCATTCTACTTAGCCGATTCCTCTGATTCTATTAATCCCGTAGCCACACCTGCCGATTCAATGGCCAACAATCAAAGTGAAAATGGTAAAAATGTGGTTGTACCAATTGATGATTTGCTTCGTCCTTTGTGCGATCTCATGACACCTGAACATGCTCCAACACCTTCTTGTATTCTCATTCCACCTCATGCTGGCGAATTTCAATTTCGCAATGGAATGATTCAACTCCTTCCTACCTTCCGTGGAATGGAAAGCGAGAAGGCATATCTACATGTCAAGGACTTCGAGGATGTTTGTTAAACATTCTCACAAAATTGCCCTATAGATGTGATACGTCTAATGCTATTTCCTTTCACTTTGAAGGATAAAGCAAAAGCGTGGCTACTCACTTTGAAGCCGAATTCGATTTATACCTGGCATGCGATGAACACTGCGTTCTTAAAGAAATTCTTTCCACCGTGCATGACCATTGAGCTTAAACGACAAATTAACTCTTATAAACAAAAAAGCAATGAAACCTTCACTCAAACTTGGGAGCGTTTCAAGGATTTGCTTCTCTCATGTCCACATCACGGGTATGAGAAATGGCGAACCATACTTTTACAAAGGATTAAATGGTGAAACTAAAAAGTTGGTTGAAACCATGAGTTTAGGGCCATTTCTTCGCAAAAACACGGAAGAAGCAGAAGCTCACATCGAGTGGCTATCTGAACATGCCCACGAATGGCCCAATTCGAAAGATGTACCACGTTCACAGATATCCTGTGTAGAGGAGAAGAGTCTATATCAATAAAAAAAGTGAGGATCATTTAATGAGTAAATATGAAGAACTAGTTAAGAAGGTAGAAGAGTTGGCAATGAAAGGAGAGAGTTCTAGGCAGGTTTTACCTGAAGAACCATGCGGCACATGCAACATGTTGGGAGACACCAATCAATACTGTCCCAATGTGCTATAATTTCAAGAACAACCCCCCATGGAAATGAATGTCATGCAAGGGTATAGGGGGGCGGGGAATTCCAACAATAATAACAATGTTCATAATAACAATAGATGGAATCACCCCATGTTTGATTGGAAAAATGATGCTGGGACCCAAAATTAATACCAACAACAACAGCCCTACAATAACAATAACCAATATCAAGGACAATACAATAGGCAGTCCCGACCATTCAATCAAAATAGATCAAATAACTATAACTGTAACACCTGTAATTTTCTTTTCATTAATAATATTAGTTTTTCGAATTTCTGTATTGGACCGACTATAATATTATATTATTATTTTAATTATGTGACGGTATGGACGTGTTGTAGTATTATCATTGTAGACTGTAGTAACTGTACCGACTCGGCCATAACAAGATTTAACTTAGTCCCATACCCAGATTCGGACATTAGAAATAATACCCGGTTGCACGTAAATCGAGACTGACATGTATATCGAGGAACTTATGCATGTAAATCGAGAAAGTGGTACACAACCCGAGGTGGGCCCCACATGGCCGGCCATGTGGCAACCACATGACATCCCTTTGGACACATGTCCACTTAATGGACACATGTCCTATGCATGTAACATACAAATGACACCTAAGCTAATGCACTTTCTATATATAACTTGCACATACACACAATTGACACACTTTGTCACTTATAATCTGCACTTAAGTAAAGAAAATAGAGCTGGAGTTATAAGTTCATATAGGAGAAGAAGAAGGTGACACCATTGAAGTTGAAGTTCAAGCTCCAGCTCCATCAAGCTCAACAACAACATCAAGCTTAATTTCAAGCTTTGGTGAGTAAATAGTGAGTAATTGTGAGTAATCTAACTCAATTTAGAACATATATAGTATATATTAATGTTTAGTACAAGTTTGATGTTGTTGTGTTGAAGTTTTCATGACATGCAAGACAAGTGCTTTAAATCTGAGAAACTGAACTTCCAGTAGAATGTAGTTTAGTAAAATGAATGTTTTGAGGAGCTCAAAAATCAGAACTAAGCTAGGTTTTTTTTTTGTAGTAAAAGCTAACTCATTTATCTATAAATAATGCATCTACATCTTAGTCTAGAAATCAATCCTTCATGGGTGAAATGCATGTACAACGTAGTGTTTTAAATCTGAGAAACTGAAACTTTCAGCTGAACATAGTTTAGTAAAATGAATGTTTTGTGCAGCTCAAAAATGAGAATTAAGCTAGGTTTTTTTGTCGAGAAAGCTAACCCATTTATCTCCAAATAACACTTCTATAGCTCAGTCTAAAAATCCATCCTTCATAGGTGAAATTCACATATAATGCAGTACTATAAATCTGGGATAGAACAGTCCGAGATATAAGAAATGTCTTGTAAAATAAATGGTTTGAGTAGCTCAAAAATGTAATTAAAGCTAGAGTTTTTTTGCACATGAAGACATTCCTATTATCTACAATGTTTTAGTTTTGAGTTTGATCTACAAAGCAACTTATCATGCCCAAATAAATCATGTTAATTCAGTCAACACAGTGAAAATGTATCCTGGCAGATTGTGTAGCTTTTTGTATGATGTTTTGTTATGCATGGTGTTGATTGTTGATGCTAGTTTTTCGGTACCTGTGTTGTTATGAAAATCTTGTGCTATGGTAGTGCTATCGCGTAGATGAGTTTGTTAAGGGTTTCACCTATATGTTTATTGGTATTAAATCCATGATTATAAATCCATGAGCTACGTGAATATGGTTTAATGACCATTGGAAAGTTCATACCCAAACTATAAGTATGTTGAATGGCACGATTATTGCATTGGTAAGTGATTGGGAAAGTTTCCATCGTAAGTATATTGAGAGGTAAAACAGAATGTCGTATAGCGAAATATTAACGGTTATAAATGGATGATGTCAATGAACTAAACTACGAAACGTACGAATGTGAAAAATAGCGATAAAACCTTCAATAATAGATTTAATGCGAATACGGGATGTTGGGTTTTGTTTCTAGTCCTATGACTACTGGTCAAAGTTGATTCATGAACTTTTGTGTCCTGTTTGGATAATTCTTGCAAAGTTGGTCTCTTGATTATTCCATGGAGTCGATTGGTGAGTTATGTTTTGTTCCTTGATCTGAGGATCAGCATGACGTGTTTGGTTAAGTGCGGATGACTTAAGGATCGTCATGGCGTGTTCGTTCAAGTAGTTGATTAGTTTTCCGCACCCTTGGACTGAGGATCGGCATAACGTGTTCGGTTATGTACGGGTGACCTGAGGATCGGCATGACGTGTTCGTCCACGTGATTATTAATTTCCCATACCCTTGGTCTGAGGATTGGCATGACGTGTTCGATAACGTGCGGGCGACCTAAGGATCGGCATGACGTGTTCGACCAAGAGATTGTTAATGTCCCGCACTCTTATGCCATTTGGGCAACAGTTTGTGTGCCAATTGGGTGACAGTTAACTATTCATTGTTGAGTGTTGTTCTTTCTTGACTAGTAAATGTGTTTGGAATTAATTCCTCTTTCAGTGAATATCATTGGTCAGTTCAGTTCTGGGTTAAGTTTCAAAGGGAATGATTGGGTTTAAATAAGACATGGTTTTGAGAATAAGAAAAGACGAACAAGACATAGTATTGAGAATAAGAAATGATGAACGTGATATGGTTTCGAGAAATAAGAAGAGATGAAGAATAACTTACCTTAAGTGGTGGTAACCTTAAGGGGACCCTCACTTAGCTTAACCGGTAACGACTTTTCATGCCGCTGGACCTTCCATGTCCTGCCTTTGTAGGTCCAGATGGAGTCGACTGCTATCAAGATGCTGACTTTACTACTGAAGACTATGCTGGTGAAGATTACTACGAGGAAGGCTACATTTTTGCCAACTGAAGACTTTGGAGCTTTTCTTTTGTTATAGTTCTGTTATTATTATGTTAGTGATGTAATAGTTTAACTGGTCGTGTAATATATAACTTTTGGATATCTTTTTGGCCTGTAATATACTACTGATGTAAGACTTGGATGTTTTAAATTTCTGCTTCCACTTAACTTAGTCACTTTCCCATATCACATTATTGTTATAAGCATGTTTGGACAATCAGGTGACACTCACAACCAGTCACGTGTCTACGAACCCATGAAGGAAATTTATTTTTCCCTATTTTTGGTACTTCGGGGTGTGACAGGGATTTTTGGTATTAGAGCTTTAGGTTTAGACGCCCTCGCTGATTGTCCTACACCTTAAGTTATGAGCCTAAGATTTACCTCGTATTAGTACTCACACTAAGTTAGCTCCTCTTGCATGACTATAGAGTTGAGCTTCGTTCATGATGATTTCGGAGGTCACTATAATCGTGACGGTCGTATCCAGCCTGTCGACCCTGTACTATATCGATAGCGGATTTGCTAGAGGGCGAGGCATATCTTGGAGGAGGACATACGGAGAGTTGTGTTTACCGATACATTGCAGTATCCGGATCGAGTTCAGCCCGAGTCGATCCATGTTTCAAAAGACTACCATACTTATTCACCAGGAGCTTATCAGCATGACTTAGGACGAGGCACTATATGACGATATACTCTTCCCAATTATCATGGCCATACCAGCACCACCATTCTCACCCGAGCCCATACCAGAGCCAGATGCCGATTTAGATCCCATGGGTACAGATAGCGACGATGACATAGCGAGTGGAGAGGATTTTGTAGGCAGTGACCTGTAATACCCCGTTTTATTTTAAATAGTTTATAGCAATTAATTGGTATTTTTATGATTTTAATTTTATTAATAATGTGGGTAGTATATGAAAATTTGGTGTGAGTGTTTTACAACATAAGAAAGACCATTGAAATTTAAATCTAGCAACATCAGTAGTGCACGTGTGTGTGTGTGTTTGGTTTGGCATGTGTGTTATGATATTTATATAATATTATATTGTGTGTGTACATCTATAGTTATAATATTATATTAGGTTAAAATATGTTAAACTAAAAGAAAGCAAGGAAACATTTGTTCCCAGACTCAGCCGCCGAGAGAGAGAGAGAGAGAGAGAGAGAGAGAGAGAGAGAGAGAGAAGAAAAGGAAGAAGAAGAAAAGGGAGAAGAAAAGAGAAGGGTTTTGGGTCCGTGGTCTCACGTGGAATCGCGGGAGCGTCATTATTGTCGATTTTCTTTCATCGAACGAGGTGAGTTAAACTTTGTGTATTCATATATATATATACACGTATGTATATGTGTATATGGGAGTAACTTTATTAGTACGTACGCATTTAATTTAATTGTTAGGGTTAAAATCTTTGTAATGGATATTGTTGAAGTAATTTAGATAACTTATTTCCCCTTCGTGTGACCTTGCGATCATGACATTAGGGTATTAGAAAGGGTTAGATGAATCGTTAGTTTGATCAAAACCATAGGTAAAATATTCATGTTTGTTAGAAAATATATGTGAAATTCGTTTTTGTGTAATTCACACAGTCGCAGAAACTTTAGAAAATTATTAGAAAATCGTGGCTTTGTATTTGAACATTCTGTCCGCGTGTCTCATGTAAAACGTGATTCTGCACGTTTTTCGTGTAATGGTATTTTTCCTGATTCTGCACCGTTTGGGCAGAAATTGAATATTTCAGTAGCAGTTTTTTTTAGTATATTAAAATGTAAGAATTTGAGGAAATATGATTCGTTGTGTGTTTTTTTTTATTGTTCGTATGAATTAACGAAGATTATTTGGAGATACATGAATTCTCCTATAATGTTGAGCTATGAAAAGAAATAAGTGATAATCATTAACGTTGGGTCCGATTGAATTGTAAAATATCCGAAAATGCATAATAGTTTCAAGTTCCTTAGTGTTCACCGCTCCCAGTTGTGATATTGTTTTTGGTAGCTCGACTTGCTGAGTGTACCTTTTGCCAGTGGCTTCGTGATCAAGCTGGCCTAAGCCTTATGCCCGGCTTATTTGTTAGACGTCTAGGCATATTGACTAGCCTTCTGTGTGTATACCTGGTTTGGTTGATACCCCAACCAAACTGGCACTAGAGTGGATGTTGGTAGTATGTCCGGGCACACATGGGATATATGTGTGGGTGTACCATGGAGGGTAGCCAAGTGGTGAACCTAGGAAATTGAATAACGAATCGTACATAAAAATAAGAGGATTATTGTTAATAAAATTTCCTATGGATTAAAGGATATAAAATGTTGATTTCCTCGTCTGTTGTTCTTTTGTTATACATTGTATTGGGACGTGTAGTGAGTAAATTGTGATAATGACCCTTGCTATATCTTAGTACAAGTAGTTTTGCTTATTCTTGTAGTTTTTGCTGTTATTAATCTTGTGGTTGCAGGATGGTGGGTCCACTAACATTTTGCAGGTATTGACTCACCATGGGACGTTAGGTAAGTATTACTTTATTTAAATTCGGGCGAGAACTGCATGGCCACCACATAAAGGGAAACTACCGCTCGTCCCAAATATGTGAAGTGGAACTACTCTCTTGCCCGAAATAATATTTTGTGTGGTAGTTAAAAGGTCAACGGGTGATCCTGAAGCTGTGTGTGTGTGGTTTAACTCATACCAGTCATGTGACTGACCCGTGAGTTTTTCTCGCGGGTGCGTTCTTGTTGGAGCGTAGCCGATCAAAATTTGCAGGGCTAGTAGGGAGATCGTGGTACTTGGCAGCAGGAGGCATGCGGAGTCTTGTGCTGTTTTCCTTATTCGTTTTTTTTATTATCACGTTAGAGAGTTTAGAAATAAGATTTCTGGCATTGTGGGCCATTTAACAATTTAAGATATTGTTTAAGTGAAGTGTTCTTTTTTTTTAGATTCTTATTAAGTTTTGGAGTTGGATTTAAATCTTGGTTTGACTGTTATGGTGGGATGTTGACCGTTGCTTTAGCCAATGTGAGTAGTGATTTATTTTGGTACAGATTGTGTGATGTTATTATATTGTAAGCACCTTGATGATTGGACAGCTGGATATTGGTTGAGGGTTCTCCCTTGATTAATACTTGGTTGTCTGAAAATTGGGGTGTGACAGTTTGGTATCAAAGCTCATGGTTGCCCTAGACTAGAGAGTGTCTAGGTGATCTTCGGAATGTGGTGAATGGGTTGTTAATTACAATGAACGAGTTTGTTTCAGATATTTATGTATGTGTGGTTGTCTTATGAAGGTTATGGCTGGAGGCTACAATACCCGTCGTGGAGCTCAGACTGAAGGTGGTGAGAGTTCGGGAGGAGCTGGAGCAGGAAATCCCAACTTAGTTCAAGTTGACGTGGGGGCTATGATGAACCAGATTCTCCAAGCTGTGCAGAACAATCAGCAAGGAAACCAGGGTGACCCGTTTGCTAAAAGGAACAAGGATTTTGTTTCTATTGGCGGTCGAGCATTCGATGGGGAAAAGGGTCCGTTAGCAGGAGATGCTTGGATACGAAAGTGTGAGTTCGTGTTCGAGAGGATGCAGGTCACAGAGGTGCAGAAACAGGAGTTGGCATCTCAACAGCTTGAGGGTGCAGCGTTGCTTTGGTGGGAATCATTGAGGACTACTTATGACATGGCGGAGATGACGTGGGAAGAGTTTAAAGTTTTATTTGAGGAGAATTTCATTCCCAGTGCAGTGAAGTCACAATTGGCTAGGGAATTTCAAGACCTCACTCAGGGTTCTATGACTGTGTGGGAGTATGTGAAGAAGTTCAACGAGCTATCTCAGTATGCTCCTCATCTGATTGCTACAGAGGAGAAGAAAAATGAGAAATTTATTGATGGATTGGGACATCACTTGTCCAAGGCAGTGTTATCTGCAGAGAGTGAGCCTTTCAATAAAGTGGTGGATTTGGCCTTGAAGTTCGAGCGGAAGGAGCAGAAATTCCAGGCTGAGAGGTCAGCAAGGGCGAAGACCAATGAGAATTCTAGAGACACTCGGCCTCAAACTTAGCAAAAAGATACAGGACGTAATGGGAACAGATTTAAGCCTTATGATCAGGGGTGGAGAGGTCAACAGTATCAAAGACAAGGGTATGGCGGTCAGCGGTTCCCAGGAAATCAGGGGAACTTCAGGCAGCAGAACCAGCAGTGGAATGGTCAGGGTGGTCAGCGTAATCAGGGTTTCCAGGGTCAACGTCAGCAGGCCCCGCAGCCACAGATTGGTTTCCGTCCACCAGTGCCTCAGATTGGAGCACCACCAGTAAGAGGAGAGATGGTTGTAGCTCCTAAAGTGTGTTTCAATTGTCAGTTACCTGGGCATATTGCTAGGGAATGTCCTCACCCTCCTAGGAATAAGCAGGCCGCGAGACAGGGTCAAGCAGCACCAGCCAGGGCATTTGCAGTGATGCCAGGCAATGAGAATGTGCAAGGTAGCCTTAAACTTTTTCATTCCGATGTTCGTGTTTTGTTTGATTCGGGTGCATCCCACTCTTTTATTTCTCGTCAGTTTGTTTTGAGAGAGAGTATTCCTGTTACGCCTTTACTTGTTCCTGTGAGCGTAGGAACACCTCTAGGGGGTTCAGTGTCACGCCCCGGAACGGCATAAATAGAGAAAAATAAATTTCCTTTATGGGTCCATAGGGAATGACGGGTGAAGTCACATGATTGTCCACACCACGCAGTACTAAGCAACAAGAAGTAATAGTGTAACAAGAATGAAGTCTAGGTTCTGATCACAACGTAACATAAAGTTAACAGAAGTTACTAACTATTACATATCAGAGTCTCGAATCAAATATAAAGCAGCGGAAGTACAAATGCCAAGGCAACATATGCCTGACTACAAAAAAGTTCTAAAACGGTAAGGGCAATTAGCTACAATTCTAGTCTAGTCTTCAGTTGGCATAAGGGTAGTCCTCGGCGTAGTAGTCTTCTTCGATCTGACCTCCGTCGGGGAAATTCTCCACAGGAACTCCGTCACCGGCATAGTAGTCTTCTTCTGCAGGCCCTTCACCTGTATAGTCATAACCAGGATGCGCTGGAACGTAGAAATGTCCAGCGGCATAAACGCCGTCAGCTTAATGAAAGCCGAGTGAGTTAGATACTAACAGGGTATCAACTATTGAAGTTATTACAAGTTATAAGCCGCAACAAGTTAGAGTTCTGTGAGGGTAACTTCTTTACATCAAACCGATTATCCGATTACTAATGTTTTACTCATTATAAGACCGATAACACGTCTAGATAGGGGAACAGACTCGACAGTAGTTCAACTCTATAACATACCATTGCTCATCCACCGCTTTTAAGAACATATGCACAGTTCACCGCATGTCATGGATACCACGTTAGTCCATCCCCCGCTTTTAAGAACATATGCACAGTCCAGCGCATGTCAGGGATATAACGCTTTAAACAACAGTATATCATTCTATGCCACGACTTAGCGACGTCTACCAGTGATCACGGTCCACCGCATGTCATAGACACCTTCGTCTGTCTACCGCTTTTAAGAACATATGATTAGATCATCTGGCTATCTTAGGGCAAATGGTCTGGTTCACCGCAAGTCATAGACACCTTCGTCTGTCTACCGCTTTTAAGAACATATGATCGACCAAAGCCCACCCACGCAAGGTTCCCGAATCTTAGCAAACCTACTTAAGTTCAACTCTATTTCCGATACATGACAATCCCAATGTGGCCCGACTACTCTGAATGAAATGAACGTTAACTCCAAAGGATTCACAACTATTCCGTTATCTAACATTATAAACGTTATTCGATAGTCTTGTTATTACTACGATCCTATGCTGCATTAACTCGTTATCATGTCTGTATTACAATAGTAAAGCATGCTGGGAAGTACTGAACAGTAAATAAACAACTAAACAGTTATTACATTATCTAAACAAGTAAAACAGTAAACTGCAACATCCAATCGATTGATATAGATGTCAATCGATTGGTATAGTGTCAATCGATTGGAACAAAGTTCAATCGATTGGATCACAATCCATGTCAATCGATTGCATAAAATGTCAATCGGTTGAGACATGAAAGATGTCAATCGATTGATATAGTGTCAATCGATTGGAACATGAAAGATGTCAATCGATTGGTATAGTGTCAATCGATTGACACTTCGTCTTCTTCGCAGAGAAGACTGCCCAGCAACATATAAACAGGAAACATGGTTTCTTCTCCATTTCTTCATTCAAAACATGTTCTAACATCAATATCAAGCTACCAAGTGAGTTTAGAACTCACCTTAGGCGTTAAGGCGTGTTTGGTTGTGTTTTGAAGCTTGAGCTTCAATGGTGGTCTTCCTCTCTCTCTCTCTAGTTCTCTGCCTTCTCTCTTCTCTTTCTTCTCCTTCTTCTCTTCTTCTTTCTGGTCTTCTTCTTCTTCTTCTTCTCGTCTCAGTCCATCTCTGTGTGTGTGTGAGTGTATGTATGTATATATGTGAGTATATATATATATGAGTGTATATATATATATATAACACACACAAAACCCTCCCCTTCACTCTCTCTGATTTCTGTAAACAGAAATACGCCCAAAATGGGCTGGTATATATAGAGAGGGAGTGTTCACGTGGCCTCTCCCCAGCCAGAGCAAAAGAATCTGCCCAGCTGCCTCCAATCGATTGACATAAGTGTCAATCGATTGATACAATCAATCGATTGGTATAAAGTTCAATCGATTGGAACAATCAATCGATTGAGATAAAGTTCAATCGATTGGTATGTAAAATATACCAAGGGTAAGGCCAAGCTCATAAAAGTATTAAAAGAAACATACAATGTCTTAGTTATATAATACATTACAAGAATACAGGGTATTACATCATCCACCACTCACAAAAGATTTCGTCCCCGAAATCCGAAATAAACTGGGTTAAAACAAAAATGGAAACTTCTCTCGCATCTCCGACTCCAGCTCCCATGAAGCTTCTCCTTCGTCGTGGTGCTTCCACTGAACCTTCACTAGTGGAATATCCTTGTTTCTGAGCTTCTTCACTCCTCGGTCTAGAATACGCACTGGTCCTTCGTTGTAGGTCACGTTCTCGTTCACCTCGATATCTTCAAAACTGATCTCGTGCACTGGGTTGTGGGCACACTTCCTCAACATGCTGATGTGGAAAACGTTGTGCACTCCTGACATCTTTGGCGGCAACGCAAGTCGATAAGCAACCTTCCCAACACGTTCTAGGATCTCGAACGGTCCGATGAATCGCGGCGACAACTTGCCTCTTTTCTGTCCGAATCTGACGATACCTCGAACTGGCGAGACTTTAAGTAACACATGATCTCCAACTGCAAACTCTAGATCTTTCCGTCGCTTGTCGGCATAGCTCTTGTATCTGGATTGCGCTGTCTTCATCTTTTCTCGTACAATCTGGATCTTCTCGTTGGTTTCTCGAATCATCTCGGGCCCAAGTAGTTGAGTATCTCCGACTTCGGTCCAACACAGCGGCGATCGGCAAGGTCTTCCATACAAGGCTTCATACGGTGCCATCCCTATGCTCGTGTGGTAGCTGTTGTTGTAGGCAAACTCGATCAAAGGTAGATGTGTCTCCCATGAACTCTCGAATTCAATGACACAGGCTCGCAACATATCCTCCATCACTTGATTGACTCGTTCTGTCTGACCGTCTGTCTGTGGATGAAAGGCTGAACTCAAATTCAATGAAGTTCCCATTGCTGTCTGAAGGCTCTTCCAGAATTCTGCGGTAAAGCGTGAATCTCGATCTGAAACTATTGAGACGGGTACACCGTGCAGTCGCACAACTTGCTCTAGATACATCCGGCTCAATCTTTCAACAGGGTGCGTCATGCTGTAGGCGATAAAATGTGCTGACTTGGTGAGTCGATCTACTATTACCCAAATAGCGTCGTGGTTTTGCTGAGACTTCGGCAATCCAACCACAAAATCCATGGTGATATGCTCCCATTTCCATTGGGGAATTGGTAGCGGTTGTAGGAGTCCAGGTGGTTTCTGATGCTCTGCCTTTACTTGTTTGCAAATAAGACATTGCGATACATACTCGGCCACTTCTCGCTTCATTCCTTGCCACCAGAAGTTTCTCTTCAAGTCCTTATACATCTTGTTTCCTCCTGGGTGGATAGTCATCCTTGACTTGTGTGCTTCGTCCAGAATGTTCTTCCTGAGTCCATCGTCATTTGGCACACAGAGTCTACCTTTGCATCTCAGTGCTCCGTCCGTACTAATACTCCATATCTCGGGTTCCCTTGCGGACATCTTGGCAAACCATAACTTTAAATCCTCGTTTGACTGTTGAGCTTCCAAGATGCGGCTGATGAGAGTCGGTTGCACGACAAGACATCCAAAGTGTTGTCCTTCTCCTGATTCCACTGGTTGAAGGTCAAATTCGGCTAACGTCTCCAATGCTCGCCATTCTCTAATCAAAATCAAAGAAACCGAAAGGCGCGGCCTCCGGCTCAGAGCGTCGGCTACAACATTTGCTTTACCCGGGTGGTATTGCAAAGAGAAGTCGTAGTCCTTGAGTAGTTCCATCCATCTCCGTTGTCGCATGTTCAACTCCTTTTGAGAGAACAGGTATCTTAAACTCTTATGATCTGAGAACAGGTCGAACTTTTCTCCATACAAATAGTGTCTCCAAATCTTCAAGGCGAACACGATTGCAGCTAGTTCTAAGTCGTGCGTCGGATAGTTCTTCTCATGCGGCTTCAATTGTCTCGATCCGTATGCGATGACATTCCCCTCTTGCATTAGTACACAACCAAGTCCTTGGTGTGATGCATCACTATAGATTATGAATTGTTCACCACTCTTAGGTATTGCAAGCACGGGTGCTGAGGTTAGTCTCTCTTTCAATTCCCGAAATGCATCCTCATGTTTATCAGTCCATTCGTACTTCGTCTCCTTCTTAGTCAGGCTTGTCAATGGTCCTGCGATTCTAGAGAATCCTTCCACAAATTTCCGGTAATATCCAGCCAATCCAAGAAAACTCCTAACTTCGGTCGCGTTGGTTGGCCTGTTCCAGCTCAAGACTGCATCGATCTTAGATGAGTCTACAGAAATCCCATCCTGTGATATCACATGTCCCAGGAATTTAACTTCCTGAAGCCAGAATTCACATTTACTGAATTTCGCATACAGACTGTTGTCTCTAAGGGTCTGTAGAGCAATTTGTAGATGCTTCTTATGTTCTTCTTCCGTCCTTGAATAAATTAGAATGTCGTCGATAAATACTATAATGAATTGATCCAGATAGGGTCTGAATACTCTATTCATTAGGTCCATGAATACTGCCGGGGCATTAGTCAATCCAAAAGACATCACTAGGAATTCGTAGTGTCCATATCTCGTCCTGAAGGCAGTTTTCGGTATATCTTTCGGCCGAACTAGTAATTGATGGTATCCTGAACGCAAATCGATTTTTGAGAATATCCTTGATCCTTGTAGTTGATCGAACATGTCGTCTATCCGGGGAAGTGGATACCTATTCTTGATCGTGACCTTATTCAGCTCCCTGTAGTCGATACAGAGTCGTAGCTCTCCGTCCTTCTTTTTCACAAATAAAACTGGTGCTCCCCAAGGTGATGTACTCGGGCGAACAAAACCTAAATCTTCAAGTTCCTGAACTTGCTTCTTCAATTCTAGCATTTCTATTGGCGCCATCCGATACGGGGTCTTGGAAATCGGCAATGTTCCGGGTGCTAACTCGATGCAGAAGTCTATCTCTCTCTTCGGCGGAAGTCCTGAGATACTTCGGAACACATCTTCAAAGTCTTGAATAACGGGGATCTGGTTGATAGTAAGCTCCGTGCTTGAAGTCTTAATCGTGGCTAGGCAGCTTGTGATAAACATGTCGCTCAACAGTTGGCACTGAAATCTGATCTGCGGGCAACCAGGCGTCGAAAAGACAATGGTCCGACTAACACAATCCAGGTTAGCGCCATACTTAGTAAGCCAATCCATTCCTAGGATCACGTCGAACTCAGACATTGACAGGACTATCAAGTCTGCTGGGAGATTCCTATCCTCTAGTGTCAAGGGACAATCCTTGCACACCTTACCTAACTTAACGGAAACTCCCAAGGGCGAAACGGCATTAAGGGTCGGCTCAAGTGTTAGGGGTAACAATCCCAAATCACGTACCATCTTAATAGCTATGAAAGAACGGGCGGCACCGGTATCAAACAAAGCTCTAACTTGACAGTGAAATAAAATGAGTGTACCTTCCAAGTTTTGCTGTTCCTCTGCATTATACCCTGCATTGTCAGGGATGATGGCATTCACCCTAACTTGTCCTTGCTGTCCTTGAGCAGGCGCTCCATAGTAGCCTCCACGTGGTGCTCGACAATCCTTGCTTATGTGACCAGGCTTGTTACAGTTGCGGCAAACGAGGTCATTACGCCGGTTGGTCTTGGGGGCTGTGCAATACCTTGCAATATGTCCGGGCACTCCACAGTTAAAACATCCATCAGTGTTTTGTCGCTGGGCGACGGGCTGTGCCTGAGGTGGTCCTCGCTGTTGATTCTGTTGTCGAGGAAAATTTGCTTGGGGCTTCCTTGTCCCATCCCATGTGCGCTTAGTTCCCTGATAGTTGTTGGTCTGGGGTTTCCATCCTTGATTGTTCCTTGATGATTGCACGGGAAAGTTCCTTGGTTGGAAGGTCCTGGGTGGAGGTCGATTCACTGGTGGTCCTTGCACAGGGTAAGCATCCTTTTCCAAACTTGAAGCAAGACGGACAATCCCTTCAAACGACTGGCCCAGATGGCCTATCATCATGTGCCGGAGGTGTGGGTTAAGTCCTTGGTGAAATCGCTTGACCTTCTTGGCGGAGGTGTCTATCATATGCGGAGCGAAACGGGAAAGTCGCTCAAATTGTGTAGTATACTCTCTGACTGTCCAGTTTCCTTGGGTTAGACTCAGGAAATTCCTCTCTTGTTGGTCTCTTTCATCCTCAGGGAAGTACTTCTCGAGAAATCGAGTCTTGAATGCTTCCCAAGGCATTCTCCTTGCAGCGTCAATCCCAATCGTGGATCTCTCGGCCTCCCACCAGTCTGCGGCAGAGTAAGTCAGTTGAAATGCGGCTAGACGTCTCTTGTCCAGCTCACTGCACTCCAGGGCTTCAAAGATTAGCTCCAACTCTCGTATCCATTGCTCTGCTTTCCAGGACTCTGCCATGCCGTCGAACTTCTCAGGTCGCAAGCCACGAAATCGTTCCAACAGTTTATCGCCTGTCTGCCTTGGAGGGACAAAGTGGTTGTTGCCATTGTCGTTGGTGGCATGATTGTAGGTATCGCCGATGTGTTCCATCCGTTGCATGAAAGCTTCGAAGACTCCAGTTGGGTCCATACCCTCGGGAATGGGTGCTCCCAGTCGTGCTTGGTTCCTTGTGGGTCCCACCATAGTGATCCGTGTGAGGTGTACCTATGAAGGATCTAACGATTAGCTGACAATCTTCTCGGGGAAATGATCATATTAAAATAACAGGAAGCATAACATGAATCAACATCACAACCATAACATAATAATGAGATGATAACAGAAATAATCAAGAGAAACGATCTGCCATATATATATATACCCAAAAGATGTACAGCGGAGTACACAATGGATCATCTGTGTACCGCGTAGTACATGATCCTATACAAGATCTAAACAAAAGAAAGATATATACAAAACCACTACTGGTGGCTACCTATACAAAAAGGCTATGGTTAATAGCTGTCTATGTAAGCGTCAAAAGTAAGTGGACAACATGTCCTAAAGTCAGACGAAAAAGTCTAAGTCCTAAAGGTACTGGACTCAAAAGTTGTCCACATCGGATCCATAGATGGAAGCCTCGTCCTCTGGGGCAACCTCAGACAAAACATCATCCTCATCCATGTCATCGTCATCCATCATGTCCTCATCCTCTATCACAACATCCTCGATCAGCTCGGGTCCATCATGCTCCACAACAGCTCCCAAATCTCCTGCATCAGCTGCCATGTCAGCCTGGGCTGCATCAAATGCGGCTGCAAGTGCCTCAGCCTGTACCATAGCCTGTGCCAACTCCGGTGCTCCGATCTCAAATCCATGGGGATGTGCAGCCATCTCTGCGGCCCACTCAGCTGCTAGCTGTGCTATAACACCTCCTGGTAAGACTGGTACTACTGCATCATCACCTGCGTCATCACCTGCGGCTACCTCCTCTTCCTCTATCGGATAACCCTCTGCAACCACAATGTCTACGCCAACTGGCACGTCTATACCGGCTGGGTCCACGGGGTCCTCCTCCTCTGGATCATACTCCGGCTCCTCGTCATCGGTGTCCTCTTCCTCTTCATCCTCCATCTCCTCGTCGTCATCCTCTGGCTCATCGTCGTCATCGCTCTCATCATCATCCTCCGGATCCTCATCTGTTGGGGGTGCATCAGCCATGTCTTCCTCCGGTGGGGGTGGAGGTGCGGCTCTAACCTGTGCAAGTAGAACCTGGTACGAAGAACGGTCTCGTAACATTAGTAGAGAATCCTCCTCGATGCGTTTGAAGGTCTCCTTGCGGTAGATCATCTCCTGACGTATCACTTCTGGGTCCTGGGTCCCAAATCTCTGCTGCTCGATCTGCATGTCTCGCTCTGTCTCTGCAATAGCTCTCTGTCTAACCTTCCAGGCATAGTACTCTGGATCGGCTGGTGCAATACTACTCTCATACACATAGTGTCCTCCGAACTCGTCTGGAACGAACAGCGGCGGTGCCATGCTACCTGGAAAGGGACTACCTTAAGTCAGAACTAATCTTAATACTCATCTATAGAATCTCAAGGTTCTAGGACCAGATGGTGTGGGACAATCTGTGAGCGAAAAAGGTATACAACCTAGGCTCTGATACCAAAAATCCTGTCACGCCCCGGAACGGCATAAATAGAGAAAAATAAATTTCCTTTATGGGTCCATAGGGAATGACGGGTGAAGTCACATGATTGTCCACACCACGCAGTACTAAGCAACAAGAAGTAATATTGTAACAAGAATGAAGTCTAGGTTCTGATCACAACGTAACATAAAGTTAACAGAAGTTACTAACTATTACATATCAGAGTCTCGAATCAAATATAAAGCAGCGGAAGTACAAATGCCAAGGCAACATATGCCTGACTACAAAAAAGTTCTAAAACGGTAAGGGCAATTAGCTACAATTCTAGTCTAGTCTTCAGTTGGCATAAGGGTAGTCCTCGGCGTAGTAGTCTTCTTCAATCTGACCTCCGTCGGGGAAATTCTCCACAGGAACTCCGTCACCGGCATAGTAGTCTTCTTCTGCAGGCCCTTCACCTGTATAGTCATAACCAGGATGCGCTGGAACGTAGAAATGTCCAGCGGCATAAACGCCGTCAGCTTAATGAAAGCCGAGTGAGTTAGATACTAACAGGGTATCAACTATTGAAGTTATTACAAGTTATAAGCCGCAACAAGTTAGAGTTCTGTGAGGGTAACTTCTTTACATCAAACCGATTATCCGATTACTAATGTTTTACTCATTATAAGACCGATAACACGTCTAGATAGGGGAACAGACTCGACAGTAGTTCAACTCTATAACATACCATTGCTCATCCACCGTTTTTAAGAACATATGCACAGTTCACCGCATGTCATGGATACCACGTTAGTCCATCCCCCGCTTTTAAGAACATATGCACAGTCCACCGCATGTCAGGGATATAACGCTTTAAACAACAGTACATCATTCTATGCCACGACTTAGCGACGTCTACCAGTGATCACGGTCCACCGCATGTCATAGACACCTTCGTCTGTCTACCGCTTTTAAGAACATATGATTAGATCATCTGGCTATCTTAGGGCAAATGGTCCGGTTCACCGCAAGTCATAGACACCTTCGTCTGTCTACCGCTTTTAAGAACATATGATCGACCAAAGCCCGCCCACGCAAGGTTCCCGAATCTTAGCAAACCTACTTAAGTTCAACTCTATTTCCGATACATGACAATCCCAATGTGGCCCGACTACTCTGAATGAAATGAACGTTAACTCCAAAGGATTCACAACTATTCCGTTATCTAACATTATAAACGTTATTCGATAGTCTTGTTATTACTACGATCCTATGCTGCATTAACTCGTTATCATGTCTGTATTACAATAGTAAAGCATGCTGGGAAGTACTGAACAGTAAATAAACAACTAAACAGTTATTACATTATCTAAACAAGTAAAACAGTAAACTGCAACATCCAATCGATTGATATAGATGTCAATCGATTGGTATAGTGTCAATCGATTGGAACAAAGTTCAATCGATTGGATCACAATCCATGTCAATCGATTGCATAAAATGTCAATCGGTTGAGACATGAAAGATGTCAATCGATTGATATAGTGTCAATCGATTGGAACATGAAAGATGTCAATCGATTGGTATAGTGTCAATCGATTGACACTTCGTCTTCTTCGCAGAGAAGACTGCCCAGCAACATATAAACGGGAAACATGGTTTCTTCTCCATTTCTTCATTCAAAACATGTTCTAACATCAATATCAAGCTACCAAGTGAGTTTAGAACTCACCTTAGGCGTTAAGGCGTGTTTGGTTGTGTTTTGAAGCTTGAGCTTCAATGGTGGTCTTCCTCTCTCTCTCTCTAGTTCTCTGCCTTCTCTCTTCTCTTTCTTCTCCTTCTTCTCTTCTTCTTTCTGGTCTTCTTCTTCTTCTTCTTCTCGTCTCAGTCCATCTCTGTGTGTGTGTGAGTGTATGTATGTATATATGTGAGTATATATATATGAGTGTATATATATATATAACACACACAAAACCCTCCCCTTCACTCTCTCTGATTTCTGTAAACAGAAATACGCCCAAAATGGGCTGGTATATATAGAGAGGGAGTGTTCACGTGGCCTCTCCCCAGCCAGAGCAAAAGAATCTGCCCAGCTGCCTCCAATCGATTGACATAAGTGTCAATCGATTGATACAATCAATCGATTGGTATAAAGTTCAATCGATTGGAACAATCAATCGATTGAGATAAAGTTCAATCGATTGGTATGTAAAATATACCAAGGGTAAGGCCAAGCTCATAAAAGTATTAAAAGAAACATACAATGTCTTAGTTATATAATACATTACAAGAATACAGGGTATTACATTCAGTTACTCTATTTGAGCATTGTAAAGATTTTGTGATAGACTTTGGGGATAGGACTTTCCTCGTTAATTTGATTTTATTGGGGTTTTAAGGGTTTTCCATTATTTTGGGGATGGATTGGCTTAGGGAGAACCATGTTATCCTTGATTGTGCGAAGAGGACCATTCATATAGATACCCCAGGATTACCTCGTTTCTCTCATACGTATCCAGATAGTGGAGAATTGGTTATGTCTAGTTTCCTATATTCGGTGGAGATACCGAAGAAGGATATTAGTGATGTGGAAGTGGTATGCGACTTTGAGGATGTTTTTCAGGAGATCCCTGGACTGCCGCCTAAGAGAGAGGTGGAATTCCGGATTGATCTTGTACCGGGGTCTGCACCAATTTCTAAGGCAGCATATCGTATGGCGCCCAAGGAGTTGGGAGAGATGAAGAAGCAATTGGATGAAATGCTTCAGAAAGGGTGCGTTAATTATTTCTTTATGATAGATTCATTTTTCTTCTTAGTTGATCTTTATTTCTAGTAGTGTAATTCTTTTGAGGTGTGTATGAATCAGGTTCATACGTCCTAGTAACTCACCGTGGGGAGCTCCGGCGATATTTGTATCCAAGAAGGATGGTAGTCTTCGTATGTGTATAGACTACAGGGAGTTGAATAAGGTGATAATCAAGAACAAGTATCCTTTGCCCAGGATTGACGACCTTCTTGATCAATTGAAGGGAGCAGCGGTCTTTTCACAGCTTGATTTGAGGACCGGGTATCACCAGATGGGAGTGGTGGAAGAGAGCATCCCCCGTACAACTTTCCGTACTCGGTATGGGTTGTATGAATTTCCAGTGATGCCATTTGGTTTGACCAACGCTCCAGCATTCTTTATGGATTTGATGAATAGGGTGTTCAGGCCGTATTTGGACCGTTTTGTCATTGTCTTCATAGATGACATTTTGGTTTATTCACAGACTCAGGAGGAGCATAGAGAGCATTTGAAAGTGGTGTTGCAGATACTTCGAGAGCATCAGTTGTATGCCAAGTTCAGTAAGTGTCATTTTTGGGAGACCGCAGTAAGATTTTTAGGTCATGTTATTTCAGCTGAGGGAATATCAGTAGATCCTGAAAAAGTCGCAACAGTGCAAGACTGGGCACAACCTTCTAACCCGACAGAGGTGAGGAGTTTCTTGGGATTAGCAGGTTATTACAGGAGGTTCATTGAGAAGTTTTCTCTCATAGCAGCTCCAATGACGAAGTTGACTCGTAAAAATGTGAAGTTTGTGTGGAAAGATGATTGTGAGCAAGCGTTTCAGGAGTTGAAGCAGCGGTTGACCACCGCGCCAGTGTTGACTATCCCGACGGAAGGAGGGAAGCTTGTAGTGTTCACAGATGCTAGTGGGACTGGTCTGGGTTGTGTCTTGATGCAAGAAGGGAAGGTTGTCTCGTATGCTTCTAGACAGTTGAGGTCACATGAGAGGAGGTATCCCACTCATGACTTAGAGTTGGCAGCTGTTGTGTTTGCACTGAAAGTGTGGAGGCATTATTTATTTGGGGAGAGATTTGAGTTGTACACAGATCATAAGAGTCTCAAGTACTTGTTTTCACAAAAGGAACTGAATATGAGACAACAGAGATGGGTTGAGTTCATCAGTAGTTACGACTTTGAGATTCTGTACCATCCGGGTAAGGGAAATGTAGTGGCCGATGCCCTGAGTCAGAAAAACAGTGTGATAGCTTCTTTGATGGTTAGGGAGTGGAAGTCTCTTGAAGTGTTAGCATCTCATGATATTAAGCCAGGGCATGAGGGTGAGAAAGCATATATTGGGAGTTTGGTTGTCCAACCGACTATAATAGGGAAAGTTCGACAGATGCAGAGGTTAGATACAATTTTAGTTAACCGTCTCAATGACTTGGTAGTGGATTTGCTCGATGAGTGTCCGACGGATTGGTCCGTGGATATAGATGGAAGTTTATGTTTTCAAGGAAGACTCTGTGTACCGGATAGTGAAGAGTTGAAGAAGGAAGTACTTGATGAGGCACATCGATCTCGATACACTATACATCCTGGCGGGACTAAGATGTATCACGACCTGAAAAGAACCTTTTGGTGGGAAGGTATGAAGAGAGATGTTGGAGAATATGTTTCTAAGTGTATGGTGTGTCAGCAGGTTAAGGCGGAACATCAGAGACCGTCTGGCTTGTTGAAACATTTAGAAATACCTGTGTGGAAATGGGAGTGTATCTCTATGGATTTTGTGGATGGTTTGCCGAGATCCAAGAAGGGAAATGAGTCAATTTGGGTGATTGTGGATAGGCTAACTAAGTCGGCACACTTTATTCCAGTGAGTGTGCACCGGACGGCAGACAAGTTGGCACAGTTGTATATTCGGGAGATAGTACGTTTGCATGGGACTCCAGTCTCGATTGTGTCGGATCGAGATTCGTTATTTGTGGCAGAGTTTTGGGAGAGTTTTCAAAGGGCGATGGGGACCCGGTTAGACCTTAGTACTGCTTATCACCCTCAGACCGATGGGCAGACTGAGAGGGTTAACCAGATTCTTGAGGATATGTTGAGGGCTTGTGTTCTCGATCTCGGTGGTAGTTGGGAAGAACATTTGTCATTGGTAGAGTTTGCTTACAATAACAGTTACCATTCTAGCATAGGAATGGCACCTTTCGAAGCGTTGTATGGGAGGCCGTGTAGATCTCCAGTGTGTTGGGCAGAAGTAGGGGACGTACCAGTTTTGGGTCCAGATATGGTTCGGGAGACTACTGAGAAAGTGAGTATTATTAGAGAGAGGATTAAGACTGCTCAGAGTCGGCAAAAGAGTTATGCGGATAGGAAGCGCAAGGGTGTGGAATTTGAAGTTGGAGATTTTGTGTTCTTGAAGGTATCTCCTATGAGGGGTGTGATGCGATTTGGTAAGAAAGGGAAGCTTGCCCCGAGGTTTGTGGGACCTTATGAGATTGTCGGAAAGGTTGGAGAATTGGCCTATAGAGTACTATTGCCACCGGCATTGGCGACAATTCATAATGTGTTCCATGTATCAATGTTGAGGAAGTGTGTGAAAGATCCTACACAGATTGTTCGTCCGACAGAGCTTGAGATTAATGATGACTTCACATATGTTGTTCGACCTATCACTATCGTTGATCGAGATGTGAAGTATTTGCGGAGGAAAATAGTGAATCTTGTGAAGGTGCAATGGAGTGAGAGAATTAATGATGTTACGTGGGAACTTGAGGAGAAGATTCGGAAATCGCATCCTGAGCTATTCGAATAGTGTTCATGCGTTGCAAATCTCGGGACGAGATTTTCTTTGAGGTGTGTATAATGTAATACCCCGTTTTATTTTAAATAGTTTATAGCAATTAATTGGTATTTTTATGATTTTAATTTTATTAATAATGTGGGTAGTATATGAAAATTTGGTGTGAGTGTTTTACAACATAAGAAAGACCATTGAAATTTAAATCTAGCAACATCAGTAGTGCACGTGTGTGTGTGTGTTTGGTTTGGCATGTGTGTTATGATATTTATATAATATTATATTGTGTGTGTACATCTATAGTTATAATATTATATTAGGTTAAAATATGTTAAACTAAAAGAAAGCAAGGAAACATTTGTTCCCAGACTCAGCCGCCGAGAGAGAGAGAGAGAGAGAGAGAGAGAGAGAGAGAGAGAGAGAGAGAGAAGAAGAAAAGGAAGAAGAAGAAAAGGGAGAAGAAAAGAGAAGGGTTTTGGGTCCGTGGTCTCACGTGGAATCGCGGGAGCGTCATTACTGTCGATTTTCTTTCATCGAACGAGGTGAGTTAAACTTTGTGTATTCATATATATATATACACGTATGTATATGTGTATATGGGAGTAACTTTATTAGTACGTACGCATTTAATTTAATTGTTAGGGTTAAAATCTTTGTAATGGATATTGTTGAAGTAATTTAGATAACTTATTTCCCCTTCGTGTGACCTTGCGATCATGACATTAGGGTATTAGAAAGGGTTAGATGAATCGTTAGTTTGATCAAAACCATAGGTAAAATATTCATGTTTGTTAGAAAATATATGTGAAATTCGTTTTTGTGTAATTCACACAGTCGCAGAAACTTTAGAAAATTATTAGAAAATCGTGGCTTTGTATTTGAACATTCTGTCCGCGGGTCTCATGTAAAACGTGATTCTGCACGTTTTTCGTCTTATGGTATTTTTCCTGATTCTGCACCGTTTGGGCAGAAATTGAATATTTCAGTAGCAGTTTTTTTTAGTATATTAAAATGTACGAATTTGAGGAAATATGATTCGTTGTGTGTTTTTTTTTATTGTTCATATGAATTAACGAAGATTATTTGGAGATACATGAATTCTCCTATAATGTTGAGCTATGAAAAGAAATAAGTGATAATCATTAACGTTGGGTCCGATTGAATTGTAAAATTTCCGAAAATGCATAATAGTTTCAAGTTCCTTAGTGTTCACCGCTCCCAGTTGTGATATTGTTTTTGGTAGCTCGACTTGCTGAGTGTACCTTTTGCCAGTGGCTTCGTGATCAAGCTGGCCTAAGCCTTATGCCCGGCTTATTTGTTAGACGTCTAGGCATATTGACTAGCCTTCTGTGTGTATACCTGGTTTGGTTGATACCCCAACCAAACTGGCACCAGAGTGGATGTTGGTAGTATGTCCGGGCACACATGGGATATATGTGTGGGTGTACCATGGAGGGTAGCCAAGTGGTGAACCTAGGAAATTGAATAACGAATCGTACATAAAAATAAGAGGATTATTGTTAATAAAATTTCCTATGGATTAAAGGATATAAAATGTTGATTTCCTTGTCTGTTGTTCTTTTGTTATACATTGTATTGGGACGTGTAGTGAGTAAATTGTGATAATGACCCTTCCTATATCATAGTACAAGTAGTTTTGCTTATTCTTGTAGTTTTTGCTGTTATTAATCTTGTGGTTGCAGGATGGTGGGTCCACTAACATTTTGCAGGTATTGACTCACCATGGGACGTTAGGTAAGTATTACTTTATTTAAATTCGGGCGAGAACTGCATGGCCACCACATAAAGGGAAACTACCGCTCGTCCCAAATATGTGAAGTGGAACTACTCTCTTGCCCGAAATAATATTTTGTGTGGTAGTTAAAGGGTCAACGGGTGATCCTGAAGCTGTGTGTGTGTGGTTTAACTCATACCAGTCATGTGACTGACCCGTGAGTTTTTCTCGCGGGTGCGTTCTTGTTGGAGCGTAGCCGATCAAAATTTGCAGGGCTAGTAGGGAGATCGTGGTACTTGGCAGCAGGAGGCATGCGGAGTCTTGTGCTGTTTTCCTTATTCGTTTTTTTTATTATCACTTTAGAGAGTTTAGAAATAAGATTTCTGGCATTGTGGGCCATTAACAATTTAAGATATTGTTTAAGTGAAGTGTTCTTTTTTTTTAGATTCTTATTAAGTTTTGGAGTTGGATTTAAATCTTGGTTTGACTGTTATGGTGGGATGTTGACCGTTGCTTTAGCCAATGTGAGTAGTGATTTATTTTGGTACAGATTGTGTGATGTTATTATATTGTAAGCACCTTGATGATTGGACAGCTGGATATTGGTTGAGGGTTCTCCCTTGATTAATACTTGGTTGTCTGAAAATTGGGGTGTGACATGACCACTCAGCAGACGACCCATCTAATGGTGATGACATAGATGACGATAATGACCTGACAATTGAGGACGATTCGGCAAGTAGCGACGACGATCCGATTGAGTAGGCTGACCCATTAGACGATCTTCAGAGAGCAAGGGATGATGTACACGACCATCCAGCGCCACCAGTTGACGGAGACAAGATGATATCGATGCCTGAGCAGAACCACGAAGCAGATCCAACTGACATCGAGGAGGAGGAGGAGGACCCTGAGAAGGAGTTCTTAGAGGACCCGTTATAGATAATAAGAGAGGCAAACTTTACCTTAGATATGGTAGGCGAGTACCATAGTATGCAGTCATATCCTTTCTACTCATTCCACTTCCTTTGAGTAAATCGATACCTTCTATTCTAATGGTCATTTCTTCTGGAAAAGGGATCTATATATTTTGTAAAGTGTCTCCGATTACCATCGATAATTATTGTGATACACTCCTTGATAAATAATTCATTTCCTTGAATTTTTAGAAATTCTCCAGTCAATAATTCTTGAGTATGTACCTTGATCATCCGATTCTTGACAAATTCTTTTGAGAACAAGTTCGATCACTAGTACTGCAAAGTCATTCTTTTTGACTTCTTATTCCTTGAACAAATTCTTACAAGTTCATTTCATTTGAAATAATTCTAAATGAGTTCTCTGTCCTTGTTCTCGCCATGAACTCAAAAACATTGTACTCTCTGTACATCTTGACCTCTGATTGTCTCTCTCAGTTGCTACCTTATTCTTTATCAGTGGGGTTTTGTTTGGACTATTTCACTTATAAAATACCTAATTCTTATTTCATTCGTTGAAGGCCTTATGTCAGTTACTTTCATTTCCTACAAATCTTGAGATACTACGATTAATTCCATAGTAAACAATCATTCAATCCTTGCTAGATTTACATCTTATTCTTGAATGGATCACATCATTCTACTATTGTACTTCTATCTGTGAGAATTCATATACCTTTTCGAATTCTGCTTCATTTTGGATCAGTCTATTCAATCCTTTCAATCATCGTATTCTAGTTACTGGGATTATGATGATAACTATAATGTGAGATGTAATAGGCTATGATTGCTTCGCATAAGGTATGATAGAAACCTTATAGACACGAACTCATACGTAGGACCAGAAGAATCTTCTCGATCTCTGCAATGGATGAATCATCTCAAACAATTGAGGACTAGTCCAGAAGGCTAAGCAACATAATATCTAAGGAGATCGATCCCACCGGTGTGTTTGGAAGACTAATACAAGGCTTATGGAAGACCGCTGACGGTACCAGCACAAGTGACTGTGGAAACGAGTTGTTTAGACAGCTCCATATCACCCATTCAGAATCGCTTTTGAGACCACTCAAGCCACAACCTGCTACACTACCAAGGTCAGCCCTACTACAAGGAACACATGAGATATTGACTTAACCCGAGGCGATGGAAGACGCAAGAACAGAACATACCTTCAACAGATCGAACGACCTCATAGACTACTCACAACGACCACATTTAATCACAACAAATGACTCGCACCGCGAACATTAGTGAAGATGAGTACTGCATTCCACCTTCAAGCCAAAAATCAGATCGCATAGGGCCTACCAAGAGAAGACATGTTTCGGGTTTACAACATCGATGTTCCATCAACACGCTGAAGAAATGCATCTCTGACCCTACGCACATTATAAATTAAAACCATGTAAGGTTGAGTAATTATATTCATCTTTCTGATTTAACTCCTTTTGAGTAAACCCACTATTTTCTACCATTGGTTACATTAGATCAATTATCCTTATGATGAACCTTGGGATGTCCTTTATTGTTTCACTAATTGACAGTTATTCGTTGTCCTCTCTGATTTTACTTAACAATATTTTGGATCATTCTGATCAGTGATAAATCTAATTGTGAATTCATTTGCTTTCTAATGCTATAAGTCACCTCTTTGGACTTATCACCATGAAAATCCATTCCAATAATTCATTTATAAACCAATCAATGTAAGTCATTTAGACATGATCTGTTAAATTAATCTTTGTAAATCGTTTAGACTGTCAACCGTTTGACCAGCTTTTGCAAGTGCATATCCCTTGACATTATTGCAACGGATCTCTTTGTATTTGTTCACCTAAGGAACTCAATCATATTGCATCCCTTTTAAATTAGTCTTAATTTCCTTTCATTTCACAAATTCTTCTTATTGGTAACCTTGACTTTTATCATTAAGGCTTCACCTAAATTCTTGGCTCATGAGACAAGGAATTCTTATGTCCTACCTGGGAGGCCTTGCGCCTATAGTCATTGCATTACTATGATTGTCCTATAGTAATCATCTAATGGTTATTCTCAGATACTCATTCTATATATTGTGATCCTACAAGTGATTGATCACGTACCTCTTTGTTTCTAACTCAGTACATAATGAGTATTCATTTTGTTATGAATTGACTCCTTACAAGTGAATTCAATCCTACTCCAATTACCAGTAACAACTTATATGCTTGGTATTAATTAATGCATGGAGAAATTGCTTAACGACTTGTGTCATCACCTATGATGCCGAAACTGCACGACGATTTCATGTCGACACGCAAAGGAACTCAATCACAATAACACGCTTAAAAGGACGCCACGACCCCTACAAGTTATAGAAGACAATCGTGAGACCAACTAGACTTCGCAACCATTGCATCAAGATTCTGAGAGGTAAGAATCTTGCCCGATTAAAGATGTAGAAGAGACAAACCAATATCATGAACAACTACTCAAATGCAGTCCACAATCATTGAGGAAAACTTTAGATACATCAAGAATTATCACAAGAGGCAAAGAAACAATGAAAGGAAAGTTAATCAGGCTACCATTCAGACACATCCAAAGCAACGTGATATCTGTGATAGCCACAGAATATCTAGACATCACTTCAAAGAATGCAAAGCACCGAAATAGCTCACAAGTTGATAGGCACAGTGCTTCAATTGTGAAAAGACTAGACATGTGCACAAAGAGTGTCCGGAACGAGAAACTAACAACAAGGTTCCACCACAAAGAAGATCCCAAAAGAGAACTTGCAGATCACCAAATTAATCCCAGCATTTAACAAGACGAAAGACCGAAGGTGCCATATTCAATGTCAGAACTTTGAATTTCACTTGGCATTGTTTTAGCAAAGAAGTTTGGACGTTTGAAAGAATTTGTGAGAAGGTCTGATTAGTTGGCTAGTGGGAACCTCACAACCTTAAAATCTGAGATATGATTAGTACCTTGTACTTTCTAAGACCTAGCAAACTCTAGATTTCGAGGACGAAATCCTCTGATAAGATGGGTAGAGATGTAGCACCTAAATTTCTCCAGAAATTCCACGTAGGATATTAGAAATTAGTGATGTTGCCACCAAGGTTGTCAGGTATTCACAATATTTTTCACATCAGTATGTTGAAGGAGTATCATCAGGGTGCGACGCCATGTATAATCGACTTCAAGGAAATTGAGGTGAATAATAACGTGTCTTACACAGAGAGACCCAACATGATTTTGGGTGGAGAAACCAAGAAGCTGAGGAACAAGGAGATCCCATTGGTAAAAATTCAATGGAATCGTTATGGTGAAAGAGAAGCTTCGTAGGAAATGGAGTTAGAGATGCGAGAGAAATATCCTTCTCTATTTTGTACCTAGATAAGCTCTGATTTCGAGGACGAAATCCTTTAATAGGTGGTGGAAGATGTAACACCTGTAATTTTCTTTTCATTAATAATATCAGTTTTTTGAATTTCAATATTGGACCGACTATAATATTATATTATTATTTTAATTATGTGACGGTATGGACGTGTTGTAGTATTATCATATTAGACTGTAGTAACTGTACCGACTCGGCCATAATAAGATTTAACTTAGTCCCGTACCAAGACCCGAACATTAGAAATAATACCTAGTTGCACGTAAATTGAGATCGACACGTATACCAAGGAACTTATGCACGTAAATCGAGAAAGTAGTACACAACCCGAGGTGGGTCCACATGGCTGGCCATGTGGCAACCACATGACATCCCTTTGGACACATGTCCACTTAATGGACACATGTCCTATGCATGTAACATGCAAATGACACCTAAGCTAATGCACTTTCTATATATAACTTGCACATACACACAATTGACACACTTTGTCTCTTATAATATGCACTTAAGTAAAGAAAATAGAGCTGGAGTTATAAGTTTATATAGGAGAAGAAGAAGGTGACACCATTGAAGTTGAAGTTCAAGCTCCATCAAGCTCAAGAACAACATCAAGCTTAATTTCAAGCTTTAGTGAGTAAATAGTGAGTAAATAGCGATTAAATTGTGAGTAAATTGTAAGTAATTGTGAGTAATCTAACTCAATTTAGAACATATACAGTATGTATTAATGTTTAGTAGGAGTTTGATGTTGTTGTGTTGAAGTTTTCATGACATGCAAGACAAGTGCTTAAAATCTGAGAAACTGAACTTCCAGCAGAATGTAGTTTAGTAAAAGGAATATTTTGAAGAGCTCAAAAATCGAAATTAAGCAAGGTTTTGTTGTGGTAAAATCTAACTCATTTATCTACAAATAACACTCGTATATCTCAGTCTATAAATCAATCCTTCATGGGTTAAGTGCATGTACAATGCAGTGTTATAAATATGAGAAACTGAAACTTTCAGTTGAACATAGTTTAGTAAAATGAATGTTTTATGCAGTTCAAAAATGAGAATTAAGCTAGGTTTTTTTGTCGAGAAAGCTAACTCATTTATCTAAAAATAACACTTCTATAGCTCAGTCTAAAAACCCATCCTTCATAGGTGAAATTCACGTATAATGCAGTACTATAAATTTTGGACAGAACAGTCTGATGTATAAGAAATGTCTTGTAAAATAAATAGTTTGAGTAGCTGAAAAACTTAATTGAAGCTAGATTTTTTTTTCACATGAAGATTTTCCAATTATCTACAATTTTTTAGTTTTGAGTTTGATCTACAAAGCAACTTATCATGCCCAAATAAATCATGTTAATTCAGTCAACACAGTGAAAATGTATCCTGGCAAATTGTGTAGCTTTTTGTATGATGTTTTGCTATGCATGGTGTTGATTGTTGATGCTAGTTTTCTGGTACCTGTGTTGTTATGAAAATCTTGTGCTATGGTAGTGCTATCGCGTAGATGAGTATGTTAAGGGTTTCATCTATATGTTTATTGGTATTACATCCATGATTATAAATCCATGAGCTACGTGAATATAGTTTAATGGCCGTTAGTATGTTCATACCCAAACTAGAAGTATGTTGAATGGCACCATTATTGCATTGGTAAGTGATTGGGAAAGTTTCCATTGTAAGTATATTGAGAGGTAAAACGGAATGTCGTATAGCAAAATATTAACGTTTATAAATGGATGATATTAATGAACTAAACTACGAAACGTACGAACGTGAAAAATAACGATAAAACCTTAAATAATAGATTTAATGCGAATAAGGGACGTTGGGTTTTGTTTCTACTCGTGTGACTACTGCTCAAAGTTGATGCGTGAACTTTTGTGTCGTGTTTGGATAATTATTGCAAAGTTGGTCTCTCGATTATTCCATGGAGTCGATTGGTGAGTTATGTTTTGTTCCTTGATCCGAGAATCGGCATGACGTGTTCGGTCAAGTGTGGATGACCTGAGGGTCGTCATGATGTGTTCGTTCAAGTAGTTGATTAGTTTTCCGCACCCTTGGACTGAGGATCGGCATGACGTGTTCGGTTATGTACGGGTGACCTGAGGATCAGCATGACGTGTTCGTCCAAGTGATTATTAATTTCCAGTACCCTTGGTCAGAGGATCGCCATGACGTGTTCGGTAACGTGCGGGCGACCTGAGGATCGGCATGACGTGTTCGACCAAGAAATTGTTAATGTCCCACACACTTATGCCATTTGGGCGATAATTTGTGTGTCAGTTGGGTGACAGTTAACTATTCATTGTTGAGTGTTGTTCTTTCTTGACTAGTAAATGTGTTTGGAGTTAAGTCTTCTTTCAGTCAATATCATTGGTCCGTTCAGTTCTGGGTTAAGTTTCAAAGGGAATGATTGGGTTTAAATAAGACATGGTTTTGAGAATAAGAAAAGACGAACAAGACATAGTATTGAAAATAAGAAATGATGAATGACATATGGTTTTGAGAATAAGAAGAGATGAAGAATAACTTACCTTAAGTGGTGGTAACCTTAAGGGGACCCTCACTTAGCTTAACCGCTAACGGCTTTTCATGCCGCTGGACCTTCCACGTCCAGCCTTTACAGGTCCAGATGGAGCCGACTGCTATCAAGATGCTGACTTTACTACTGAAGACTATGCTGGTGAAGATTACTACGAGGAAGGCTACTATTTCGCCAGCTGAAGACTTTGGAGCTTTTCTTTTGTTATAGTTCTGTTATTATTATGTTAGCGATGTAATAGTTTAGTTGGTCTTGTAATATATAACTTTTGGATATCTTTTTGGCCTATAATATACTACTGATGTAAGACTTGGATGTTTTAAATTTCTGCTTCCACTGAACTTAGTAACATTCCCATACCACATTATTGTTATTAGCATGTTTGGACAATCAGGTGACACTCACAACCAGTCACGTGTCTAAAAAAAACCCATAAAGGAAATTTATTTTTCCCTATTTTTGGTACTTCGGGGCGTGAAAATAACCAAGCTCAACCCCCTAATAATCAACAAGCAAATGTTTATGTGCCACCTCACAAAAAGGTGCAAGAGGAAGATCTGATCTCTAATGAGAATTTAATGCAACAGTTAATTCAAATGATGAGTAAAATATCCGCAACATTAGAGAGAATGGATGCACGACAAGAGGGGTCGAGTGGAACATTTCCTGCTCAACCACTTCAAAACCCTAAGGGATACAACAATGGTCCTAATAATCATGAACAAGCAAAAGCTGTGACTACTCTGAGAAGCGGCAAGATTATAGGGTGCAATTTACCTCTCTCTATCCCTGAAGAGTACGAAGAGGATGAAGCGGTAAATAAGATCAAACCATCCACTCAAGAAGAGGAGTTATCCACTAATGATAAACCATTAAAATCAAATGATGACACTCCTAAAGAAGCAGAAGAAGTTAAGAGAAGGTCCGAAAAGGAGCTTGTCCTTAACGAATTACCTAAATGCCCTTTCCCTGTGCCTTACCCTCAAAGGCTTAAGAAACCCAAAAACGAGGCAAAGAATCAGGAGTTCTTGGAATTGTTTAAATAAGTCAAAATAAATCTTCCACTCATTGATGCAATCAAACAAGTGCCGGCTATGCTAAGTATCTAAAAGACTTATGTATGGTCAAAAGGAGGCAAAGTGTAAACAAACACGCTTATGTTGCTTGCCAAGTACGCGCAATCATTCAAAATGAATTGCCTCTGAAACTCAAAGACCCCGGTACCCCAATTGTCTCGTGCCGAATTAAAAATCAAAGGATAAACAACGCACTCCTTGATCTAGGAGCGAGCGTAATCCTGTTGCCATACTCAGTCAATAAACAACTAGGGTTGGGTTAACTCAAATCTACCTGAGTTGCATTACAACTGGAAGATAGGTCAGTCAAACATCCTAGAGGAATACTGGAGGACATTCTAGTGCAGATAGATTAATTTGTCTTCCCGGTCAATTTTCTGATCTTAGACACTGAACCGGTGTCTAATCCAGGTGCACAAATCCCGGTAATATTTGGATGTCCATTCCTTAATACCATAGATACCACAATCAAAATAAGAATTGGTATAATGACCATCGTTTTCGGGAACATGACTCTAAATGTCAAGATTTTTTCAAATCACCGACCTAAAGAATACGAAGATGAGGAAGAAGCCAACTACATCAAAACGGTCATTAAAGACAAGGCTGATTTTGTAGATTACAAAGATCCCTTGCAGGTAGTTGTGTCACAATTTGATGCTATCTATCAACCTAATGATTCTACCCCATTGGATGCTACCTTAAATCACACTTGCCTCATGATGGAGACAAAAGAGGAGGACAAAGCTGAATGCATGTGGGTAACACCATATGAACCACTACCTCCAAAAACAAAAGTAGTCATGCCATCTAATTTTCAGTTTCCCGATTTGGAGTTAAAGGAGCTTCCAATAGAGCTCAAATACGCCTTCCTAGGGACTAAAAAGACTTATCCTGTCATAATCTCATCTACATTAAATCCTGAACAAGAGGTTAAGCTAATCTAACTGTTAAAACAACATAAGGGAGCACTAGGAAGGACGATTGCCGATCTCAAAGGCATAACCCCGTCCGTGTGCACTCATAAAATAAACTTGGAGGAAGACGATAAGCCTTCACAAGAAATGCAGAGGCGTCTAGTCAAGAAGGAAGTGCTAAAACTACTCGATGTCGAGATTATATATCCTATTTCTGATAGGCCTTGGGTTAGTCTGACCCAAGTAGTGCCCAAAAAGGCAGGGATAATAGTAATCCCAAAAAAGACGGTGAATTGGTACCAACACGCGTCCCCACTAGATGGCGGATGTGTGTTGATTATCAAAAGTTGAATACTGTGACCCGGAAAGACCACTTTCCATTACCATTCATGGATCAAATGCTAGAAAGAGTGGCGGGTCATAAATATTATTGCTTCTTGGATGGATATAGTGGCTATAACCAAATCGAAATTGCTCCTGAAGATCAGGAGAAAGCAACTTTCACTTGTCCGTTCTGTACATTCGCCTATCATCGTATTCCCTTCGGCTTATGTAACGCACCTGCCACCTTTCAGCGGTGCATGTTGAGCATATTCAGTGACATGACTGAACAAATACTTGAGGTTTTCATGGATGATTTCTCAGTGTTTGGCCATAGTTTCAATAACTGCCTGGAAAACCTTGAGAATGTGTTAGCGAGATGCGAGGACAAACACCAAGTACTAAATTGGAAAAAGTGTCACTTCATGGTGACCAAGGGAACTATCCTCGGCCACATTATTTCGAATAAAGGTATCCAAGTCGATAAAGAAAAAATTGGTATTATCTCAAACCTACCTGTCCCCCGTACAGTTAAAGACATCCGCTCTTTTCTGGGACACGCAGGATTTTATCGTCGCTTTATCCAAAACTTTAGTGCGATCTCCTGACCACTGTGTCAACTCTTAGTCAAAGATGCACCTTTCGAGTGGTCAGATAACTGTCAAACATCTTTTGACGCACTAAAGGAACACCTTACCTCCGCACCAATCATACAGGCACTCGGCTAGGGTTTGCCATTTGACCTAATGTGCGATGCTAATGACTATGCCATTGGTGCAGTCCTAGGACAGAGGAAGGATAATAAGCCCTATGTAATATACTATGCCAGCCGAACACTCAACGAATCTCAAATGAACTATAAGACTACCAAAAAAGAGCTGCTGTCAATAGTTTTTGCTCTAGACAAATTCAGGTCATATCTTATAGGGTCCCCAATCGTCTGTTTTACAGACCATTCGGCCCTCAAGTACCTGCTATCTAAGAAGGACACGAAGCAAAGGCTTATCCGTTGGATACTCCTACTCCAAGAATTCGATATCATAATCAAGGATAAAAGGGGAGTAGAGAATGTGGTCGCCAACCATTTGTCTCGGTTGACATTTACTGACAACACTGAACCCATACCAATTAAAGATTAATATCAAGATGAGCAACTGATGGCTGTTTCCAATTTGCCTTGGTATGCGGATATAATAAATTATCTTGTTATGGGAGAGACTCCAAGTCATTGGTCGAATCAAGACAAGAAACGGTTCCTTTTGTTTGCACGTCATTTCTTTTTCGATGACCGTTACTTGTTTAAGTATTGTGCTGATCAGGTCATCAGACGTTGTGTCCCAAATGAGGATATAATTGTGATTCTAGCCTCATGTCATTCTGAAGCCTATGGAGGCCATTTTGCTTCATAAAAGACCGCACAAAAAGTACTACACAGCGGATTCTATTGGCCCACTGTGTTTAAGGATGCCTACTCGTTTTGCAAATCGTGCCAACGCTATCAAAAGCTACGTACAATTTCGAAAAGGAATTCTATGCCCTTAACTCCCATTATCACAATTGAAATATTCGATTATTGGGGCATAGACTTCATGGGCCCATTTCCTAAATCAAACAACTATGAATACATATTCCTAGCTATGGAGTTGTATCAAAATGGGTAGAAGCGATACCGACAAGACGCAATGATCATAAAACAGTAATGTCTTTTCTTAAGGAAAATATTATGTCGCGTTTCGAAACTCCGAAAGCATTAAATAGTGACCAAGGCAAGAATTTTTGCAACAGGCCTTAGGAGTCACTTCTCAAGAAATACGGGGTCAACCATAAGATTTCTCTAGCTTACCACCTGCAAACTAACGGATAGGCAGAATTGGCTAACCGTGAAATCAAGCATATACTAGAAAAGACGGTTAGTTTCTACAGAAAAGACTGGACATATAAACTGACAGATGCTCTATGGGCGTACTGCACCGCTTATAAGACAAACTTGGGGATGTCCCTGTACAGGTTAGTGTACGGCAAGGCGTGTCACCTTTCTATTGAACTCGAGCATAAAGCATATTGAGTGACACGCTCATTGAACTTTGACATTAAAGAGGGAGATCATCTCCGGAAACTCCAGTTGGCTGAACTGGAAGAAATACGTCGAGATGCATACGACAATGCTAAACTACACAAGAAAAGGTTAAAGGCTCACCATGATAGAACAATTTTTCTAAAATCTTTCGAGCCGGGGCAGAAAGTCTTATTGTACGACTCTCGCCTCCACGTTTTTCTAGGTAAGCTCTGATCCTGGTAGACAGGTCCATTCCTTATCAAATCTGTTTTTCCATATGGGGCTGTTGAGCTTGTGAATCCCAAGAACGATGAAAGTTTCAAGGTTAACGGCCAAAGACTAAAACTGTTCTTGGAGAACTTCTTACCAGAAGCTGAGCACATCGAGCTAGATGAGCCCAGCTATCCCTCCACCTAAAACACCAAAGCGTGTTCACATTTTGTTGTTGTATTCTTTCCTTTTATGCATTTTATTTTGTTTCATTTATTTCTGTCTCTTTCTGAGTGTGACCTCAAATCTAATCTGTTACTATGTTGTCACTCTCCTGCAGGCTATGAAAATATGAGGGATGATGACGTCCATTCAATCGGGTCATGGGTTGATTCCGAATATCCTAATCCTCCATGGACTACCGAGGAGATTGCATTCTGTCTCTCTCCTTATCAAGGGCCTGGAGAGGACGATGTCATTGACATAACCCAAGGATACATCCCTTATGATCCTGTACTTTTCCAAATTAATCCCTTTGAGCATATGGACTTACTTGACGAGGAAGGTGAACCTGAAGGGTATTTTGTTGGGGAAGTCAACGATGCCCTCTTGGCACAATGGGAGAATGATTCAATGTGGGAACCATGGGAAGAAGAAGATTTACAGGATGTGGTGCCTGAACGCCATAACGCTGTCTTCACTTATGCTAATGACTTCTTTGTCATCGAATTGGTTTCCTACATTTACATGTACATGAGTTATTTGTTGTTCCAGCTTCATTGCCATCTACCTGCTAGTGCACATTGTTGTTTCACGCCTATAGTGAGGTTAATTCTTGGTCACATTTCTTTATCTTTTATTTAATTTCTTTCTTTCTTGTCTGTTCTCTTTTGGTTTCCTTTGTCAGGATTTTCACTATGAATCATATGTTTCCACCGTTGTTCCTTCCGCATTAGCTGTTCCATGGATTTGGACCGTACATAGTGCCCCCGGGTACTCCGCCGTGAGAGGAAAGTCCATTGGGAAATTGCACTCCATTATCTTTGTCTCCATCCGACTCACCTCTTGCGTGTGCAATCATTTCTTCAAAGATTTCAGCCACACTGGATGATATCCTTGCTGCCTTCCGACTATTCTGGGAAAGGGAATCATCAGGTTTGGAATCCAGACTCAAAGATGTGGCAGAAAAAGAAGCAGTTGCGGAAGATGAATTATTCATGATTGAAGATTAGCGCTTCACTTCAATTGTGCTTCGTCCTTTAATCATTATTTTATCAATTGAAGTGTACTCCTAGACAAAGTTTTATTAGTTTCAGTTTATTTGCTTAGTCTTTCTTTATTAATAAGGTCTTAGGTACCGTTATGGGAGCAACAATTTTGCAATTTGGATGCTATTACAAAGTTTTATTTATACAAATTTGCAATTTTCTATTTATCAAGATGATTTCTGGCCTACATGTCCTGTCTTTGAACTATTTCATCATTTTCTTGTATGTCCAGACCAATGTTGGTTAGTTGGGGGTGTATAATTTCTCCATTCAGTGATATTGTAGAATTTCCAGGTTAAATTGATCGAACTCATTCGATCGATCGAAATTATCGCATCCTCAAGCGCTTTAACAGGTCTCAATCGATCGAAGGGTTCGATCGATCGAGACTTGTATTTAAACGAGGCATCCTATGTACACTTCATCAGTCTCTCTTCATTCCCCTCATCCTCGAGCGCTCGGAGACAAAGGAGGCTTGTGTGATTTTTGACCCTCCATTTACAACCATATGAATTAAAGCATCTTAGATTGCCCCTCTGATCACCATCATCCCACCCCTCTCATTCATTTCATTCAAATTGTTGTAGGGGTGCCCCCATTGGTTCTTAAACCATTTCTTGGTAGTTTTTCTTTGTTATTTTATGTTGCGGGCCATTCCCGTTGTCAGTTCTAGTTGCTGCTATTTCACTGAGTTCGATCGATCAAACTGGGCTTGAGCGATTGAACCCAGACCCTTTTCAATCAATCGAACTAGGCTCGAGTGATCGAACCTTGTACATTTTCAATCGATCGAACATTCGTCGATCGATCGAACTGCAGTAGTAGCAGTTTCTATTCCTCTCTCCCCTGTTTTGATTTGTTTTCTATTTTTCTTCTATTTCAGGGCTTTTGCGATGAACCCTATCACAGGGTATCATAAGTCCAAGCCACTCCACATCACTATACCAGACCCTGTACCAGCTCACGGGCTCAGAAATGAAGAGGAACGAGTATGGTTTACTTGGTGGTTTCAGACGCGTAAGGTCATGTTGGAGTGGCCACTAGAGTCCGTATGGCTTTCAGCTCTATGGTTCCTAGGACAGATCAGAGACATGCCATTATGGTACAATATGTTGATCCAGACCAAAACGATCAACATCCACTGGGTTTTGTGAAGCCTGCTCCTCTATAATCAAGGATCCCGCGGCCCAGTTCACATACAAATCATTCTTCCGTGGGCGTGAGATCCTATTCAGCCCTGCCACCATTTCTGCTACTTTGAGGGTACCTGAGGTACCAAATTGTTTCTATCCTTGCCTACCAGAGATGCCTCCTACCACCATTATCCGAGAGCTTACAAGTGGTGTCGTTCAGTTTTGGAACGACATATCTCTCATCGAGGATAAGCTTCTCACTGAGAACTATCACCATTCTCCATCTGACGCTGGTGAACTATATTTTTATGACATCTTATCATGAGAAGTTCGCCGTGTGGTATGCCCGTGCTCTATATGCTATTGGGACAGGACAGCGAGTTTGTCTGTCTCGCCTTTATATTGACTTCTTTGTTCAGCCCATGTTGTACATTGCCGCCAAGCACCATCTGAAGGGCGCTTTACCTATACATCAGGTCATTGAGCAGGCTGGACTAGTTCCATTGGCCACAAATTCGATTCTTCAGGCCTCTAGTCAATTTGGCGAGACGGCGGCCCGCCGTTCTGATGCTCAGAAGAAGAGAAAAGAAAAGGGTAAGGCGAAGGTCAGGGCGAAGAGGAAGAGGGGGGGAGGAACCAATATAGAGGGTGCAGCTTCTAGGACACCCATAGAGGTTAAGGAGCTAGATTCTGATGACGAGGTTGGTCCTCGTATTGAGGTTGCACAGTTCGAGCTGAGACAGAGGTCTCAGGCTCCCGCCCAGGGAGAGTCTTCTTCATCTGTGCCTCTCCCTACTTTTCATGAGTTATTATTAGAGAAGAGAGAGGCCCGGATACGTCTCGAGGGCAAGATGGATCAGATTACGACCCTGCTAGAGGCGATCTTGATACAGATCGGGTTAGATCAGTATGTACACACCGCTGCACATCCACCTACTACTGATCCATCTCCTTCTGTTGATCCATCTACTTCTGCTCCACCTACTACTTTTGTTACTCCACCATCTACTGATCCCTCTGCACCATCATCGTCATTTCCACCACCTCAAGTCATGGCTGACCCATTACTATCTACACCAGTTGCCCCGACTGTGAGTGACCCGGTGACGGTTCCCACTGTTGCTGAGGGTGCGGGTAAGGATGATCCTGCCACACCGATTGTGATTTATCTGATATAGGGGATGAGTAGGGTTTGTCTTGTGCGAGGGAGAGTTCCTTTGTATTTTGTTTATTACTGTGTCTCTGTCGTCGTTTATTTTGGTGGTTTAGTTATGATTGGACATTTGTATCACTGTTTTGTACTTATATTGTTATGTCATGCCAGTGATTGGATGTTTGTATTCCAAATAGCCTTTGCTTTATCCGTAATTGTGATTTTTTGTGCTATTGGCTGCTTGGAGTTTGTATGTTTTCTTTAACACATTGCTATGCACGTGGTTATGGCTTTGGTGTTATCAGGTGCTATCTCTCTACTTATCTTGAAAATTAACTTATAAGGACATTGCAATTTTCAGTTGGGGGTGGAATGTAGATAGTTAATCACCTGCACATGTTTTTATTTCGCAGTCTGGATAATTTTATTGCACACAGTGTACAATCTCTATTAAAAAAAATAATAATAATAATAATAAATAAAATAAAATAAATAAATTTTCAATTATAAATTATTTAGGAATTGTTGAATTGAATTGGTAGAATAATCTTGAATATTCACTTCTATTTAGCTGTTATCAAGTAATGACACAACCATTTTATTCTCACCACTTTATGAACTAAGTTCACGCATTTTTCTAGTTTCACTAACATAAATGCATATGTTGACCACTCGTGTATCCAAAATCCATATGCACATGTTAATAGCTATGCAGAAAACCTAAAATAAAAGTTAATACAACTTTTGTACTGTAAGGAATAAGTAGTGGAAACTAGTCACCCTTAGTGAGCTTTTGAATTCAATCTTCAATTCTGAGGGAAGTATCACATTAAATTCGAATTGTTTTTCTTGAATAAGCTTATTGAATTAATTGAATAGTCTCTAATTCTTCATTTTCGCTGCGTATTAGAGGAAAACGTTCAGGATTTACCAACTAAACTCAAATGAACATTGAAGTGTTAAAACTAAGAAGTTGAGAAAATGATTTAAGTCATCGTTATTTGCTCCTTACCTTTCCATATACCTTATCAACATTCTAGAATATGCATTGTTCTCAACCCCACACCTAGTAAATACTGCCAAGTCTATTATGAAAATCTACATCCCTAATCTTCTACTTTGACCTCAACGAACCCCATTGCACATATAATGTGATTAAATTATTGAAGTATCTGATGAGGAGGCAGTAGTTGTGGGAGGGACCGCATAAAAGAGAAAAGGAAAGAAGATGGAGTCCAGTTTAAAAAAAAAACAAAAAAAAAAAAAAAAAACACAGAACATATATGAGAATAGAGGATGGTTGAAATAGAGTGAAATAAAATTAATAAACTCAATCACATGATGAAGATGTGCAATTTCTTAACCCTCTCATTTCTGATCTATTACATAAAAAACCGGAAAGTCAAAGCCATAATGATTTTTAACAACTTAGTTTAAACATGAACATGTAATTTGAGTTATCCACGGTATTTCGCTCCTCTAGTAAGTAGTATTCCTTTCTTGATACTTTGCACTCTAAATATTCATCTTTTATAGTGTCGAGTATGAAAGCATTAGTTTCCGAAAAATCACTCCTATCAAAACTTTCATACTATGTGCAATCATTATTAAACTAGTTTTAGAGAGACGTTTATTTCTGAGTGTAAACCCATATGAGAGTTGAGTTGAAACTACAAGTTCTGAGAGTATGATAGTCTAAACAACTCTAAATAAGGTTCTATGCATAACTGTTAACTTCACACACACACGGATACATGGATGTGATGTGTATGTTATTTTTATCTTGGTGACATGAGGAACACTGTATTTCTTTCATGGTTTTAACGAGGATGACATGTTTTGTGGAGCTAAGTTCACAGTTGTATGGGAGAGAATGTTTACAAGTTATTCTATATCTTTTTTAGCTTAAAATCAGAGAATATTGTGGGTACATTCACTGCAAACCCTCACGAGACAGCACTCATCCACTAGGGGGAACCTAGGGGTTTAATGGCTTGTTGCATTTGCTAAATGCAATCGCGATTCCTGCGAAAGTGAGTTAGGTAGTTTATTTCTTTTTATTTTAGTTTAGTACCTAAGTTTAATTTATTTTATTTCAATCGTTGTAGTAACAGTTAGTTTGTTTTTATTTTCGCTCTATTGCTAGGGACTAGCGAATCGCTAGTTGGGGGTTGTGACAAGCGGGGGTATTTGTAAAATACAACCGTGCTAAAAGAAGAAAATATATTGATTTCTTGTATATCTGCGATTTGAATTACAATGCCAATTTTTACACAATATGATTAATCTATGATAAGTGGTATTATTTTAGTGGATATTTGTGCAGATTACTGATGCTGTATGGGGAACTGAATGAGCAAGATAAAAGGAAGTGCTTGGTTTTAATGAAGATAATTCTAACATGAAAAGGAAGTCTCGAGCGATCGAAGAGGTCTTGAGCGATCGAGGTTTCGATCGATCGAATTATGTTCAAGCGCTCAAAGATCCCAGAAGTTCAATCGATCGAGGGATGTTCGATCAATCGAACATGGCTTTCATCAGAAATTACGCGCACGTAGCAGAAACGGAGTTTTAACCCTAGCATTAGGTGTTTGTATATATAGTCATATTGTATATGTCCTGGGGGACGTCCACTTTTACATTGGATCAGTTTTACATAGGGAGAAGAGAGTTTGTTCTTGTTTTGTAGGTTTTATCAAGGATTTCTAGTGCTTTTGCTTAGATTCTATTAAGTTTAATATAAGTTCTGCATTCCAGGTTAATTTTTACCGATTTATTTACATTCTACTTGCTATTTGGTGTAGTTTAATCTGGTAATCTCGTAGCTTTGCATGATTAGGTAGTGTTAAATCTTTAGCTTTTAAATATTTCATGATAAAAACACAACCAAACAACACCTTAATGGACTTTTACGTTAAAAACGAATCCAAGACACTCCAGACCATGTCTAAGTAGTCCCCAGGTTGGGAGATCACGATTTTTCATCGTGATCTCAAGCCTTTGCCATGCAGCAGAATAATTCCTGTGTTCGATCGATCGAAGTTTGTTCGATCGATCGGACCAGAGACATTGTCGAGCGATCGAAGACATTTCGATCGATCGAGAGATGAGGATATTCGATCGATTGAAAGCGCGTCGATCGATCGAACCCTCTGATTCTTGAAAACATTTTATGCAGTATCCCCAGACTTTCTACTTTAGAGATTCGTTATCAAACTATCCCCAAATGCTCAGTTTGTCAAAACAGTCTCTGAACTTAAAGCTTTAAGGCATTTTTCTTCAATATCCTTTGCAAAACCACCTTCAATGCTAACACCATTGTGGGTGCGAATCTTAACTATTGTTTTAAACTGCTTTCATGTGTTTCAAATTAACTGTGATGATATAATCCCGGTCATGAAAGGGCTATGGATTCTTTATTCTAACAGAAATACGGAATACTGTAGAAAATGTGCTCCATTGAGCTTTAATGTAATTGCATGGTAGATGGCTAGGTCGCGTTGGATTCGTGTAATCCCAACATTCCCCTTTATTGAGAAAAACACATTTTAAAACATCGTTTTAGTTAATTAGTTAATCATTAGTTTAATTTAATTTAGCTGTTTAAGATTTAGTAGTCACTTCGTGGAACTTTGTGTTCTACAATCCTGCATTTATTGATTTTTATTCTTCTTTTAGTGTTTAATCTAAGTATTCAGTTTAACACCTACCCTGTGGGATCGACCTGGTCTTAACCAGATTACTACTTGTACGATTACCTACACTTGGGTATAGCACACAAGCGCATGCACATTCTTAGCTGTGTCAGTGAGCGCGATAGTGGGAGGTCGCGTGAGCAAGTCGCGCGAATAGTTTTGCGCGAACGGACCGCGCGCGTGATGTAGTTTTTTTAGCTTCTTTCTTCCTGCTTTTTCTCCTTATTTAGTCTGGATTAGTGTTTTCTTCCAAAACCTGTTCTAAAACAAAAAAAACAAAATAAAAATACATAAAAATAGGATAAAAGAGGCTAACAAGTGTGAATTAAGGCATGTAATTAGGATCTGTTCTCTCCCGATCACACCCCCAAACCTACATTTTGCTAGTCCTCGAGCAAAAAGAATAGAAAAATAAAACTACTAATAAAAATACTACTCCATTTTTGCATGCATCACAATTGCATTTAGCTTATGCAACAAGCCTTTTAAATCTCTAGGTGTCCCTAGTCGGACAAGTGAAGTCTCGTGAGGGTTCTCATCAACAAGTCACCCACAACCATCTTTATTAACTTCTAAATTTAAAAAGTTTTATTCAAACGAAAAACAAAACAACCAATACTCCTTATCTTATCATAGAACGATGATTCAAAATAGAATAACAAACAAGAAGAAATGGAATCAAATGTCTACCTACGTCATGAAAAACAATCTCAAGCACATGCATCGTATAAATCAATAGAGTTTATCATAAAAATGCACGTGTGTGATATGGTAGTCAAATGAACACGCGCATGTCATGAACTTGGAATATAACTCGGATAACCATCCAACTATGCTTCGATTACGAATCTCACAATGTTAACTATACTCTCAAGCAAAACACTCAGAAACAGGTGTAATTTTTCTAAAATATGTCAGTAAAGGAAATATATTTTCAAAACAAGACACCGCTCAGATATAACTCGGAAAAGACGCATGACACAAAAGAACAACAGTCTCATGGATAGGACGCCAATAGTCAAGAGAAAATAATCATTACCATGTTTTAATCCCTTTTCCATTGTTTATATATCCAAACCATGTTTCTAGGATCAAATAGGACTTTTCAACAGTTGTAATGTGACTCAGCCAATGAAAAAGGATAGAAAGGGTTAATTAGGTAGTTTTAGAATGGCATTATACAGCATGTTCGATTTCTTTCATTCATCTCTTCTACCAACTTCATCTATTCATTCTCTTCTTTTCGTATATTTTTTTAATTTCTTTCCTCTTCTTTTCTTTTCTTTTCTTTCTTCATTGCTTTTTTTTTCCAACCTTATTCTTTTCCTTTTCGTTGCTTTGAAATGAATGTTCATTGAATACCAAGGTACTACCCCGATCATCATCTTGTTTTCTTCTTCTTCTTAATCAATACATTGCCTTATCAGTGGTGAACTCCAAGTTTGTCAAGTTGGAGCCAAAAAAAAGGATAATGGTGATTAAAGAAAAAATGGCATTTTAACAGCTCACGGGGATGAACTAAGGAAATTTATCATTTATCGGTCGGTGGCAAATAGAGAGGGCCTACCATCATTTTATATGGTCACATGGTTCTTTAATATTTACGACGGAAGATTATTTAGCATGGTAACAAATATTTTAACTTGACTTATCAACCAAAACAAGAATAATGAGACCAAACAACGAGTTAATGCGCTAATTCAAGTGAAATTCGACAAACACAAAATGTATTTATAACCCTCTAAAAAGAAAAGACAGGCTCAAAAGCTCACCAGGTTTAGTCTCCACCAAGTGTTATCTAGAAATCTGAATCATATTATAGTTCACATCAAACATGTATTCAAGAAACCATGTGCAATGCATAGGTTTGCGTGCAAATCTATGATATAAAATTACGATTCGAACAATACATGACCTAAAATGTTTCAACATGACATCAGCAAATGTTTAATTACATCTTCTCTCATTTACCATTCTATAAAAATCCAAGTTACATAACAAGATGTATCGACTAGAGATTGCAAAACCGTAGGTGACACCGTTTATTTAAGCACAAGTAACAAAAATGTTTTCAAAATTTTGGTGTATATAATAATGTGCATGTGAGTGCATACCCCCAAACCTTAACCTTTCATTGCCCTCAATGAAACAATAAAATGAAAGAAAGGAAAGTACATAGAGAAGGAACGATAGTACCTCGATTTCGACAACCACACACTAGGTGAACATATAAATATGGCGATAAAGTTCAAATGCTCTAAATGGATCTAAAAGAACCTGTCAATAATTCACAAAAGAAATTAAACAACAAAAGAACAATGATAAAGAAAAGAAAGGAATATAATTGTTTTTTTATTCAATAGAAACAAACTATAATTAAAAGACTCAATAAAAGAAACAAATAAAACTTATGAGAACAAAGAAATACTTAAACAAAAAGAACTGAAAAGAACGAACAGAAATGAAAAACAACTACATAGGTTGGGAAAACAGAAGGTCAAAGAACAAAGAGAAAAATTGAGAAATTCCCATATCGCGCGAGCGGACCGTACGAGCGAGATTCGCACGCGCGAATCCCTCTGCGAGTTTAAGCAGAAGCTTGTTTTACATTTTATAAAAGAAAGATTTCTAAGTCCCCAGATCATGCGAGCGGGCCGCTCGAGCGACCTCCTCGTGCGCACTATTTTGAGTCGCGACTAGAACCTGAGGCATAAATATAAAAACTTGAAAAATTTTTCTCTAAGTACCAACCTCGCGCGAGCGGGCCGCACATGCAAGGTAGTTTTTCATTTTCTCATTTTTCTTTCTTTCAGTGTAATTAAGTTCAAAATAAATTATCCTTGATCCCCAAACCTGATCAGAATAGCCAAAACTGACTCAAATGACTGAAAAATGATCGAAAATGCTCAAAAACAAAAGTAACAGATTAAATAAAGCTTCGGTTGCCTCCCAAGAAGCGCTATCTTTTACGTCTTTAGCTAGACCATTCTAGCTCAGGACTTATAGAGGCTAAAAATCGAACTTTGTACCCCTTAGGATATCAGGAAGAGCCCAGTGATAAGCAGAAATAAATTCGCTTTGAATTAATTTGACCGACGGTTCTCCCAGATTATGTTCAAATCGATTTCTTACCTTTTGAGTAAATTCATCATTCGGGTCTTGGTTGTCAGGATTCATCCGCTCATTATGAATTATATTATTTTTCTCACCCATATTCAGTTCTTTGTTAGGCTCAATATTCCGTCTTACCTCACAATCTGCCTCACATAGGTAATCGTCATCTTTGGGAGGTTGATCAATAGCATTAAAAATGTTCAATTTTAAGTTCATATTCCCAAACGACACCTTTATCACCCCCGTTCGACAGTTAACACGCGCATTAGCGGTCGCTAAAAATGGACGACCTAGAATGACAAGAGTGTGCTTCCTAGTATCTAGTACGGGTTCAGTGTCAAGAACCATAAAATCGACTGGATAATATCATTTATCAACTTTTACTAAGACATCCTCGACGATTCCTCTAAGGATTTTAATAGAATGATCCGCTAATTGTATTGTAGCGGCCGTAGGTTTAAGTTCACCTAGTCCTAATTGTTTATAGCGTGATAAGGTAAGAGGTTAACACTAGCTCCTAAGTCAAGGAGAGCCCGATGAATGTTAGTGTCACCTATGACACATGAAATTATAGGTGTACTTGGATCTTTATATTTCGGAGGAGCATGTTGGAATATTGAGCTAACCTTTTCTGTGAGAAAGACCTTTTTCGGTGTATGACTGTATATTTTGCGCTTTTGCGTGCAAAGGTCTTTTAGACATTTAGCGTAAGCGGGAATTTGTTTTATCGCATCGAGGAATGAAATATTGATTTTAACTTGCTTAAACACCATGAGTATATCTTCAGTTTTTGACTTTTTCTTAGAAAAATTGGACGGTTCGTCAACGTTTGGTAGAAAAGGCATTTTTGGAATATAATTAGTTGGGACCAGTTCTTTTTCTTTTCTACTTTGATTCACGTCCTCACCCATTTCTTTATTCGAATTAACGTTTAAATTTTTCTCACCCTCGTCTAGAAATTCAACAACTTCCTCTTCCCGAATAGTCGTCCTAGTTGAAACAGCGTTCACTTGCTCACTCTTACCCCCATTCTTGTATTGACCCTAAGGTTTCTGAATAGGTTGACTTGGCAACTTACTCTCGATCAAACGGTTTAATGTACTCACTACTTGTCCCATTTGGGACTCTAGTTTTGCAATAGACTGGGTGTGAGAATGTACTAATTGGACTACTGACCCAAAGTTTTCAAGTGAGGCCAACACCTTCTCCTCAAATGTATTATTACGTGGAGGTGGAGGAGGATTGGGTTGTTGGTATTGATATTATTGAGACTGAGTTCGATAAGTATTAGAAAAGTTAGTCGGTGCAGGATTATAATTATTTCATGGGAATTGTTGAATATAATTAATGTGTTGCTCCACGAATTCTGGGAATTGAGATGCTTATGGGCATGCAAGTATAGAATGTAAAGGATCGGAACATGATGCGCAACTTTCATGAGCGGGTGGGGATGACGTTTAGTTTATTGTAAAAAGTCGGTCAAGTTTTTTAGATAGTTCCTAAAATTTAATTGAATGACTTGACTCGAACTTTACCCCACGTTTAGGTTGCGAAAGATATCCCTCAGAACATACCAACACAACCTAATGCATCGAGTTCTCGCTTAATGTTTCAAAAAAATTCCAGGCCTAATCGGTGATTTTGTGTAGGAATGTACCCGTAAAAACAGTTTCGACGGTATTACGAACAGAGGGAATAAGTCACTCGTAAAAGACTTGTACCAACTGCCACTCATGTCACGCCCCGGCGTAGCCAAAATATGGAAAAATTTAAAATTTTCATCTTGGACCCTGAGGCACGTGACTGGTTGCAGTACCGAATTGTCCATGACCAAATAATAATATTTAAACGATATAATAAAAGGATAAAACCATCATTTACTTTTTGGAATATATTACAATGAGAAGTCAAAGTACTTAGCTAGTTAATACATCATAATAAATACATCAGAGTCTTTATGGCTCTTGGCCTTACAAAACTATTACGAAATATATGCTAAGTCTTCTAGTTATAGGCCAAAACATTCACAGAGGATAACTGCTAGTCTTCTCTCTAACTAGCATAACCATAGCCATCTTCAGTGTACTCTTCCTCCACGTTCTCCGCTTGCGTAGCGTCATATCCCGTGTACTCGTTACCTGGATAAGCTGGACATGGAAATGTCCAGCGACATGAACGTCGTCAGCTTATGAAAGCTGAGTGAGTAAGCTAAATCAAATGGAACGTATATAGTACAACACAATAGGAATACATTTACTACCTTTCAACATGTCTTTTAGGATCTTTACGTTCTCACCGTCGAATTATATCTAGTAGCGTACCCGACTACGTATTCGATAGGAATACAAACAATTCAGGAGACTCATCTAGACATTCTTAATGCCACTACCATTCATTTATAACATCCGACATCATTTACAAACCCAAAGTGTCTCTTTCTAACCAAACCATCTTTCATTAACTAAAACATCTTTCATCAACCAATGCATCTTTCATCAACCAAAACATCTTTCATCAACCAAAACATCTTTCATCAACCACTTCGTCACGAAGAACCGAAGTGTTAAGGAGTGCAAGAACATCCATTTTGTCACGAAGAACCGAAAGGAGTCTTCACTCAAGGAATCACCGCTTCGTCACGAAGAACCGAAGTGTTAAGGAGTGCAAGAACATCCATTTTGTCACGAAGAACCGAAAGGAGTCTTCACTCAAGGAATCACCGCTTCGTCACGAAGAACCGAAAGCGTTATGGAGTACAAGAACATCCATTTCGTCACGAAGAACCGAAAGGAGTCTTTACTCAAAGAATTACTGCTTCGTCACGAAGAACCGAAAGCGTTATGGAGTACAAGAACAACCATTTCGTCACGAAGAACCGAAAGGAGTCTTTACTCAAAGAATCACCGCTTCGTCATGAAGAACCGAAAGCGTTACGGAGTACAAGAACATCCATTTCGTCATGAAGAACCGAAATGAGTCTTTACTCAAAGAATCACCGCTTTGTCACGAAGAACCGAAAGCGTTACGGAGTACAAGAACATCCATTTCGTCACGAAGAACCGAAAGGAGCCTTTATTCAAAGAATCACCGCGTCACAACTCAATAACACATCTCTTTTTCTCTTTGTCTTACTATCCTGATCTCCACTGCCCAGATTACCTATCCGACAATTATCCTTACCATTATCTGCTTCTAACATAGCACAATTAACCCTTACGTTTTCCCGACCGCGCATTCGTCACTCATTTCGGAATTTAGTTCATTAAAGGACTTCCAAATATACTTTTGAAGTTACGTTTATACATCCGTCATCCTGTTTTATGTCATAATATACTTATATTTGAAACCTATCCAATCACTATCAGCGCAATAATCGTTCCGTACAACATACTTATAGCTTGGGTATGAACTCTCTATGGTCATCACACTATATTCATAACAACGGAAACCTAGCGTGTAGCTCGTTGATCTATAACATGGATTTGATATCAATAACCATATAGATGAAACCCTTAACATACTCATTTACGCGATAGCACTAGCATAGCACTAGATATCCATAACCACACAGGTACCGGAAAGCAAGCATCATCAATAAACACATCATACAAGTAGTTATACAATCTGCCAGAATTTAATTTTACTATATCGACTGAATTGATATGATTTATTTGGGCATGATAAATTGATTTTTAGATCAAACTCAAAACTAGAACATTGTAGATAATTGGATTAGCTTCATGTACAAAAAAATCTAGCATTGATTACATTTCTTAGCTGCTCAAAATATTTATTTTACTTAGACATTTCTTTATTTTCGGACTGCTCTGTCCCAGATTTATAGTACTGCATTGCATGTGCATTTCACCTATCAAGGCGTCAGTTTTAGACCAGGCTATGGAAGAGTTATTTGTAGATAAATGAGTTAGCTTTATCCACAAAAAAACCTAGCTTAATTAAGATTTTGGAGCTTCTTGAAACACTCATTTTACTAAACTACATTCTGCTAGAGGTTTCTGTTTCTCAGATTTAAAGTACTTCGTTGCATGTACATTTCACCTATGAAGAAGTGATTTTCAGACTGAGCTATAGAAGAGTTATTTGTAGATAAATGAGTTAGCTTTATCCTCAAAAACACCTAGCCTCATTCCCATTTTTGAACTGCTCAAAACGTTCGTTTTACTAAACAACATTCTGCTGGAAGTTTCAGCTTCCCAGATTTGAAAATTTGACTTGCATGTTGCATAGAACCTCAAAGTACAACATCAAACTCTTGCTAAACATTACTACATACTATATAGGTTCTAAAGTGAGTTAGAATACTCACTTAAACTTGAAATTGAGCTTGGGCTTTGGATTTGAGCTTAGGAAGTTTGAACACAACTTCAATGGTGGAGACTTCTTCCTAGTTCTTCTTCTCCATCTCCATGTATCTCTTATCTCTCCATGGAGTTCATCTCTCCATGGAGTTCATCTCCTAGCTCTCTCTAACTCTATATGCAGATTGTAAATGGCCAAGAGTGTAATGCATGAGTATAGGCATGTTTATATAGAGATGGGGGTAGGATATGTGTCACTATTCATGTGCTAGAGTGTACATGCATGGACAAGTGTCCTAGAGGTGGACAAGTGGCAAGGGAGGTGGTGCCATGTGGCCGACCATGTGGGGCCCACCTTGGGTTGTGTGCCACTTCCTCGGTTTGCATGCAAATATTCTTGATATACGTGTCAGTCTCGATTTATGTGCAATCGGGTATTATTTCTAATGTCCGGGTCCGGTTACGGGACTAAGTTAATTCTAATTACGGTCGAGTCAGTGCAGTGATTATAGTCTAATTAGTAATTACATTACACTGATACAGTCACACAAATAAAATAATAATGTAATAATAGACCAGATATAGAAATTCATAAAACTCGTATTATTGAACGTAGAGAAATTACAGGTATTACATCTTCTACCACCTATTACAGGATTTCGTCCTCGAAATCTGAGCTATCTAGGTACTAAAAAGAAAAGGAAATTTCTCTCTCATTTCCGATTCCAGCTCCCAAGAGGCTTCTCCTTCGTCATGGTGTTTCCACTGAATCTTTACCAGCAGAATCTCTTTGTTTCTCAACTTCTTGATTCCATGATCCAGAATCTTTACAGGTCCTTCAATGAATGTAGCATTGTCATTTACTTCGATATCTTTGAAGTCGATCTCGTGAACCGGGTTATGAAGACACTTCCTCAACATACTTACATGGAAAATATTATGAACTCCCGACATCTTCGGTGGTAATGCCAATCTATAGACGACTTTCCTTATGTGCTCTAGAATTTTAAATAGTCCGATGTAGCGTGGTGATAGCTTTCCCTTCTTCTATCCAAACCTTACCACGCCTCGAACCGGGGAAACTTTCAGGTAAACATGATCTCCCACTTCAAATTCTAGGTCTCGACGTCGTTTATCCGCGTAGCTCTTGTATCTACTTTGTGCTACCTTCATTCTTTCCTTTACTGTATTGATTCCTTTATTGGTCTCCTGGACTAAGTCTGGTCCCAATAGTTTGCCATCCCCAATTTCAGCCCAACACAAAGGTGATCGGCACGACCTTCCATATAGTGCTTCAAATGGTGCCATCCCTATGCTCGAATGAAAACTGTTGTTATAAGCAAACTCAACCAATGGTAAGTGAGTTTCCCACGAACTTTGAAAATCGATTACATAGGCTCGAAGCATGTCCTCCATTACTTGATTCGTCCTTTCTGTTTGTCCGTCAGTTTGTGGATGAAATGCAGAACTTAACTTCAGAGATGTTCCCATCGCTTTCTGAAGACTCTCCCAAAATCTGGCGGTGAATCTCGAATCTCGATCTGATACTATTGACACCGGTACCCCATGTAACCGCACAACCTGTTGCAGATAAAGTCGACTCATCTTCTCGACAGGATAGGTCATATTATATGCAATAAAATGGGCTGATTTGGTCAGTCGATCAACAACTACCCAAATGGCATCATGGTTATGCTGAGATCTTGGCAATCCCATAACAAAATCCAAGGTGATATGCTCCCATTTCCATTCTGGGACTGGTAGAGGTTGTAGTAATCCTGGAGGTCGTTGGTGTTCCGCCTTGACTTGCTGGCAAGTAGGGCATTTTGCTACATATTCTGCGACTTCTCTCTTCATGCCTTCCCACCAAAAGTTCCTTTTCAAGTCTTTGTACATCTTGGTTCCGCCGGGGTGTATAGTCATCCTTGACTTGTGGGCTTCATTCAGAATGTCTTTCCTCAAATTATCCGTGTTGGGTACACATAACCTGTCCTTACATCTGAATGCCCTGTCTGTTCCAATATTCCATTCAGTTGGATCCTTTGCTTTTGCCTTCTCAAACCATTTCCTCAATCATTCGTCCTTCTTTTGAGCTTCGAGTATTCGGTTAATGAGGGTTGGCTGCACCATAAGACATCGAAAAGGTCATCCAATACCTGGTCTTGTAGTCTGGAAGTCAAATTCTGTTAAAGCTTCTAAGGCTTTCCATTCCCTGATTAAAAATGAGGCAATTAACCTTTGGGGTTTTCTGCTTAGAGCATCTGCGACTACATTTGCCTTACCGGGGTGGTATTGCAAATTAAAGTCGTAGTCCTTAAGTAGCTCCATCCAACGTCGTTGTCTCATGTTTAAATCCTTTTGAGAGAACACGTATTTCAAGCTTTTGTGATCACTAAACAAGTCAAACTTCTCTCCGTAGATATAGTGCCTCCAAATTTTGAGTGCAAAGACAATTGCAGCCAATTCCAAATCGTGCGTAGGGTAGTTTAATTCATGTGGCTTTAATTGCCTAGATCCGTAAGCGATCACCTGACCATTCTTCATGAGTACACATCCTAGTCCTTGATATGAAGTGTCACTGTAGATAGTGTACTGTTCACCACTCTTGGGTATGGCTAGCACTGGCGCTGAGGTCAACCTCTCCTTTAATTCCTGAAAGGCGCGTTCGTGCTTGTCCTTCCACTCAAACTTTGAATCCTTCTTTGTTAGTCCGGTTAAAGAAGACGCGATCCTTGAGAAACCTTCCACGAATCTCCTATAGTATCCAGCCAATCCAAGGAAACTTCGTACTTCTGATGCGTTGGTTGGTCTATTCCAACTAGAAACTGCGTCCGTCTTGGTTGAGTCCACCGAAATTCCATTCTGTGAGACTACATGTCTAAGTGTCTGAACTTAGCATAGAGACGATTGAACTTAGCATAGAGACGATTTTCTCTAAGTGTCTGAAGTACAATCTTTACATGCTTCTCGTGTTCTTCATCACTCTTTGAATAAATAAGGATGTCGTCGATAAACTCGATGATGAATTGATCCAAGAAGGGTCTGAACACCCGATTCATCAAATCCATGAATACCGCCGGGGCATTAGTTAATCCAAAAGGCATAACTAAGAACTCGTAGTGCCCATATCTTATTCTGAAAGCTGTTTTCGGTATATCTTCCGGCCTGACAAGTAACTGATGGTTCCCAAATCGTAAGTCAATCTTCGAAAAGGTCGCCGCTCCTTGTAGTTGATCGAACAAATCATCTATCCTGGGAAGCGGGTACTTATTCTTAATAGTAACCTTATTCAACTCTCTGTAGTCGATACAGAGTCGAAGATTTCCATCCTTCTTTCTAACAAATAGAACCGGGGCTCCCCAAGGTGACGTGCTTGGTCTAATAAATCCAAGATCTTCTAACTCTTGTACTTGCTTCTTCAACTCTAGCATTTCCGTTGGGGCCATACGATAAGGAGCCTTGGATATCGGTGTCTTTTTGGGTATCAACTCAATACAAAAGTCGATCTCGCGCTTTGGTGGTAATCCAGAAACGTCCTGAAAGACATCCTCATAGTCTCGGACTATCGGAATCCGAGCGATCGTCAAATCTGAGCCTGTAGTTTCCATAGCGGCTAAACGACTTGTAAGAAAGGCATCACTAGTAGGGTTGCATTGAAAACTAAAGGATGCACTTCCAGGTACTGAAAATGTGATCGACCTACCAGCACAATCTAACTTTGCATGATACTTAGTAAGCCAGTCAAATCCTAAGATTACGTCGAATTCCTTCATTGACAAAACAATTAAGTCTGCATATAAGCTCCTATCCTCCAATGTCAAAGTACAGTCTTTGCACACCTTTCCTAGCTTCACGGTCACTCCCAAAGGTGATACCACGTTCAGGGCTACCTCAAGTGCTTGGGGTACTAAACCCAATCGTCGTACAATCTCAAAGGCAATAAACGAATTCGTAGCACCCGTATCAAAAAGTACTTTAACTCTACTAGCATATAATGAGAGTGTACCTTCCAAGTTCTGCTGTTCCTTTTCATCATAGCTAGCTGCCTCAGGTATGATCGCATTGAGTCGAGCCTTACCAGCTTGGCCTTGAGTAGTAGGACCATGATAGTTTCCTTTTGGTGCCTTACATTCTCTGCTCATGTGTCCCCTCTTGCCATAGTTGTAACAGACAACATTAATTCGATAATTGTCCCTGGGGACTGTGCAGTCTCGAGCCATGTGTCCAGGGATCCCACATTTAAAGCATCCATCCCTGTTGTTCTCGATAGTAGTGGTCGATACTTGTGGTGCAGGAGGTACTACGTTCTTGTCCCGGGAAAGTGTGGGTCCTGGTTTCTTGCTGCTGTTCCATGGGCGCTTGTTTCCTTGGAACTGAGTCAAAGGTCTTCCTCGTGGTCCGTTCCTTGGCGGGGGTGGTCGGTATACCATTTGCTTCGGGCCTTGGCAGCCATCTCTTTCCAAACCTGCTGCTAACCTGACCAAAACCTCAAAAGTTTGATTCAGGTGTCCCAATGTTAGATGCCGGAGGTGCGGATTGAGTCCTCGGTGAAACTTCTTGATCTTCCCGCCATTGTGCTTGTGTGCTTATGTACCTACATGAATATCTATCGGTTATTCTCCAATCCTAAATAGGGATACGAGATATAAACGGCTGAAAGTATAGATGGCAATTCTAATATAAGTACATAACATATCAAGTATTCATATTATCAGATAAAAGAAACTAGTCTTCATTAATAACTCTAAATATTTACATAAGAAAGTGCACATGCTAAAAAATACATAGTACGGCCAACGGTACCAAAAACATATACATAGAAAAGGCGTACACGTCTACTTATACGTGTCACAAGCCTAAAATACAGCTATATACACAAAAGATGGGCTACTAGCCCTATTATAAGTAAAGCTCTAGATATTGGGAATCCTATCCCAATAGTCTTCCACATCCATCCGGGATGTAATAAGGTACCATGCTAATCACAAAACTATCTTAAGGTTCATATCTTAAGTGTGTAGGACAATCGGTGCACACTTCTTAACCTAAAGCTCTGATACCAAAAATCCCTGTCACGCCCCGGCGTAGCCAAAATATGGAAAAATTTAAAATTTTCATCTTGGACCCTGAGGCACGTGACTGGTTGCAGTACCGAATTGTCCATGACCAAATAATAATATTTAAACGATATAATAAAAGGATAAAACCATCATTTACTTTCTGGAATATATTACAATGAGAAGTCAAAGTACTTAGCTATTAATACATCATAATAAATACATCAGAGTCTTTATGGCTCTTGGCCTTACAAAACTATTACGAAATATATGCTAAGTCTTCTGGTTATAGGCAAAAACATTCACAGAGGATAACTGCTAGTCTTCTCTCTAACTAGCATAACCATAGCCATCTTCGGTGTACTCTTTCTCCACGTTCTCCGCTTGCGTAGCGTCATATCCCGTGTACTCGTTACCTGGATAAGCTGGACATGGAAATGTCCAGCGACATGAACGTCGTCAGCTTATGAAAGCTGAGTGAGTAAGTTAAATCAAATGGAACGTATATAGTAAAACACAATAGGAATACATTTACTATCTTTCAACATGTCTTTTAGGATCTTTACGTTCTCACCGTCAAATTATATCTAGTAGCGTACCCGACTACGTATTCGATAGGAATACAAACAATTCAGGAGACTCATCTAGACATTCATAATGCCACTACCATTCATTTATAACATCCGACATCATTTACAAACCCAAAGTGTCTCTTTCTAACCAAACCATCTTTCATCAACTAAAACATCTTTCATCAACCAATGCATCTTTCATCAACCAAAACATCTTTCATCAACCACTTCGTCACGAAGAACCGAAGTGTTAAGGAGTGCAAGAACATCCATTTTGTCACGAAGAACCGAAAGGAGTCTTCACTCAAGGAATCACCGCTTCGTCACGAAGAACCGAAAGCGTTATGGAGTACAAGAACATCCATTTCGTCACGAAGAACCGAAAGGAGTCTTTACTCAAAGAATTACCGCTTCGTCACGAAGAACCGAAAGCGTTACGGAGTACAAGAACAACCATTTCGTCACGAAGAACCGAAAGGAGTCTTTACTCAAAGAATCACCGCTTCGTCATGAAGAACCGAAAGCGTTACGGAGTACAAGAACATCCATTTCGTCATGAAGAACCGAAATGAGTCTTTACTCAAAGAATCACCGCTTCGTCACGAAGAACCGAAAGCGTTACGGAGTACAAGAACATCCATTTCGTCACGAAGAACCGAAAGGAGTCTTTACTCAAAGAATCACCGCGTCACAACTCAATAACACATCTCTTTTTCTCTTTGTCTTACTATCCTGATCTCCACTGCCCAGATTACCTATCCGACAATTATCCTTACCATTATCTGCTTCTAACATAGCACAATTGACCCTTACGTTTTCCCGACCGCGCATTCGTCACTCATTTCGGAATTTAGTTCATTAAAGGACTTCTAAATATACTTTCGAAGTTACGTTTATACATCCGTCATCCTGTTTTATGTCATAATATACTTATATTTGAAACCTATCCAACCACTATCAGCGCAATAATCGTGCCGTACAACATACTTATAGCTTGGGTATGAACTCTCTATGGTCATCACACTATATTCATAACAACGGAAACCTTGCGTGTAGCTCGTGGATCTATAACATGGATTTGATATCAATAACCATATAGATGAAACCCTTAACATACTCATATACGCGATAGCACTAGCATAGCACTAGATATCCATAACCACACAGGTACCGGAAAGCAAGCATCATCAATAAACACGTCATACAAGTAGTTATACAATCTGCCAGAATTTAATTTTACTATATCGACTGAATTGATATGATTTATTTGGGCATGATAAATTGATTTTTAGATCAAACTCAAGACTAGAACATTGTAGATAATTGGATTAGCTTCATGGACAAAAAAATCTAGCATTGATTACATTTTTTAGCTGCTCAAAATATTTATTTTACTTAGACATTTCTATATTTTCGGACTGCTCTGTCCCAGATTTATAGTACTGCATTTCATGTGCATTTCACCTATCAAGGAGTCCTTTTTAGACCAGGCTATAGAAGGGTTATTTGTAGATAAATGAGTTAGCGTTATCCACAAAAAAACCTAGCTTAATTCAGATTTTGGAGCTGCTTGAAACACTCATTTTACTAACCTACATTCTGCTGGAGGTTTATGTTTCTCAGATTTAAAGTACTTCGTTGCATGTACATTTCACCTATGAAGAAGTGATTTTCAGACTGATCTATAGAAAAGTTATTTGTAGATAAATGAGTTATCTTTATCCTCAAAAAAACCTAGCCTCATTCCCACTTTTGAACTGGTCAAAACGTTCGTTTTACTAAATAACATTCTGCTGGAAGTTTCAGCTTCCCAGATTTGAAAATTTGACTCGCATGTTGCATAGAACCTCAAAGTACAACATCAAACTCTTGCTAAACATTACTACATACTATATAGGTTCTAAAGTGAGTTAGAATACTCACTTAAACTTGAAATTGAGCTTTGGCTTTGGATTTGAGCTTAGGAAGTTTGAACACAACTTCAATGGTGGAGACTTCTTCCTAGTTCTTCTTCTCCATCTCCATGTATCTCTTATCTCTCCATGCAGTTCATCTCCTAGCTCTCTCTAACTCTATATGCAGATTGTAAATGGCCAAGAGTGTAATGCATGAGTATAGGCATGTTTATATAGAGATGGGGGTGGGATATGTGTCACTATGCATGTGCTAGAGTGTACATGCATGGACAAGTGTCCTAGAGGTGGACAAGTGGCAAGGGAGGTGGTGCCATGTGGTGCATGGGCTGCCATGTGGCCGACCATGTGGGGCCCACCTTAGGTTGTGTGCCACTTCCTCGGTTTGCGTGCAAATATTCTTGATATACATGTCAGTCTCGATTTACGTGCAATCGGGTATTATTTCTATTGTCCGGGTCCGGTTACGGGACTAAGTTAATTCTAATTACGGTCGAGTCAGTGCAGTGATTATAGTCTAATTAGTAATTACATTACACTGATACAGTCACACAAATAAAATAATAATGTAATAATAGACCAGATATAGAAATTCATAAAACTCGTATTATTGCACGTAGAGAAATTACAGGTATTACAACTTAGGAACCTGATGATGTGGGCATGAGCGTAATAATTCGTTAAACTTTTCCCAAGTATCATAAAGCGTTTCCGCATCTTGCATCACAAAGTTTGTTATGGATTTTCTTATCTGATTTATAAGCATAATAGGGAAAAACTTTTTTAAAAATGCGGTGTGTAAGGCTTCCCAGGTTTTAATTGTATTAAGCTCCAAAGATTGGAGCCAATACTTCGCTTTATCTTTTAAAGAGAATAGAAAGAACAACAGTTTCAATTCATCATCAGTTAAGTTTTGAATTTTTAAAGTAGAGGAGATATCTTCAAAATCCCCTAAGTGTTGGTAAGGGTCTTTATTAATGCGGCCATGGAAAGAAGGAAGTAGCGAGATGGTAGATGACTTTATCTCAAAGTGAGATGCCGACACCTCCGGTAAATCAATACATGTTTGTGGCATGTAAGTCGTAGGAATAAAGTAATCCCTAAGCGAAGGAGGTGGAGGTATATTAGGATTGGGATTATTTCCGTTATTTCCACTGTTTTCGCCGTCGGCCATTAGAATAGGTTTTGTGTTAATAAATCGAGTTTTTCTTAACCTTTTAAGTGTACTTTGAATTTCGGCCTGAAACAACGATGACGGTTGAAGAGTCCGATTAACTCTAAGGGTACGTTCAAGTTCAGGATCGATAGAAAATAATTCCGGTTTACTAGAAAGTGTACCAAACATAAACTTAAAAGAAAAATAACTAAAATAGAAACTGACTCAAACAATTAGAAGACAAGAATCACGCAAATAAGGCAACAGGCACACAACTATTATGATGCATGAATATTATCCTGTAATGCAATGAGCGCGTCAAGCTCAACGCCCCGGGTTTCCTAGTTAATGCAATGCTCACTCCACATGCAACTAACCTAATGCAAGTAATTGCATCTCAGCGCCCTGACTTACAGTGGTTTGAAGCGAATTTCAAAGGAATCAATTTACTTGAATTATTTTTATTTAGTTTTTTTTTTCAGCCTAAGCTCCTTTGATGTGCACAGCTACTCCACTTGAAACTCTAGAATTTTGAGTACCTAAGAAATTACAAAAATAAAAAGAAAAGTTAGTGACTCAAAATAAAATGAAAAGTAAGAAAAAGAAAACCTAATCTAATATTTATGAGTTAACTAAACTAAGATTCTAAAACTAATTGGCTAGTAATGTAATCCCCGGCAACGGCGCCAAAAATTGATCTCGTCAAAATTAAGATATAAAAGTATGCTTACTTATGCTTTACTTTCAAAAGATTTGCAGTGTGGAAGTAAAGATCGAACCCACAGAGATTGAATACTACGCACTTTAATTTTTAATACCTAAATTTAGTTAATTAAGAAAAACGGATTTTGGATTTAATTTGAATTAAACTAATAATAATAAAAGTAAATCTAAATTATGAAAGCAATTAAATATTATTTTTATAATACGTTTAAGGAACCTAGGATTGCAAATCCACCAATAGCTTCATGATAAGGGTATTTACGAATTACTTCAGCTTATTACGTTTGATGATAATGGGAAATTGTAGCTACAAGCCCAATTCCTCCGTCAAGAAAATAACTATGGTTCAAGCACCAACACAATCCATCTTCGGTTAGCACGAATTATCCCACACTAAACTAGGGTTGTGGTGTAATCCGTCTAATCTAGGCATGGACTATTCGGATACTTGATAGTACAATTCAATTTAAGCACCATTTCATGTAAATAATCTAAACAAGCACAACAAGCATAGATCATTGAGCCCACTACCATCAAAATAGATCTAAGACAAGAGTAAACTTTGAAAGTAACGATTTAATCAATAAAAGCATGATTTATTTATAAAAATTCTCAGAACATGTAAATTTCATCCATACATAATAAAACTAAAATAAAAACATAAATTACACCCTATTACATGGCTATGGTTTCATTGAAACCCTAGATCTTGAGTTTAGTTGTCCATAGAAGTGATGAATGGCAAGAGGTTGATGGAGGAGGCCATGGGAATCCTTGGTCTTCTTCTTCTTCTCCTCCTTGCTTTCCTCTCTTCAATGGCTGGAAGTATGGTTGTATATTGTGTGTATAATAATTGCCAACTCAATTGCCAACCCTCTAATTGAGTTAATTTGGGATATATATAGTTTTGTAGCAAGTTTGGAAGCTTTCCTAACCCAATTCGTACTAAAACTGTTGTATTTAGCTTTCCAGACGTAATTAGACAGTTTCGTTCGCATAGGAGTCTTTAGTATACTGAAATACACGACTTTGGTTTTTACACATGTCACGCGAGTGGGCCACGCTAGCGTAATATTGGGAGGTCGCGCGAGCGATTTTTCTTGTTTCGCGCGAGCGGACCGTGCTCGCGATGTGGTTTTTTCAGCTTCTTTCTTCCTACTTTTTCTCCTTATTTAGTCTGGATTAGTGCATTCTTCCAAATCCTATTCTAAAACAAAAAACGAAATAAGATTACATAAAAATAGGATAAAATAGGCTAACAAATGTGAATTAAGCATTTAATTAGGATCTATTCTCTCCCGATCAAAGACTTTCAGTTAATCGATAGGTCTTTTGTAGGTACACGACACACATTATCTTAGGGATGGATTGGTTGACTAAATATGGGTAATTATGTTTCGACTTATGAAGACAGCACATTGTACTGCCTACAGTATGACGTATCCAGTGGAACATTTAAGTCGGATGTATTATAACACGTTGTACGGTTACACACTATACCTATTTATATTGTGTTAGATTGAGATTGACGCTTTACTCCAAATTTTTGGAAGAGTCTCCAAACAGGGATGGGAACTACACTGAACTTGAGTTCAGCATTTCATCCGCAGATAGTTGGACAGATGGAAGGAGTCAATCAAGCGATGGAGGACATGCTACGTGCTTCATTAGCAATTTTGAGAGTTTTTGGGAGGCGCACCCATAGTTGATCAAGTTTGCGTACAACAACAGTTACCATAGGGATGGTGCTGTTTGAAGCTTTATACGGAAGACCTTACCGATCGCCGCTATGTTGGTTGAAGATGGAGATACTCAACTTCTTGGGCCAGCCATGATACAAGAAACAAACAAAAAGATCCAGATTGTAATGAGAATATGAAGATAGCACAGAACTGACACAAGAGTTGTGCTGAGAAGCGACACAAAGACTTGGAATTCACCATTAGAGACCACGTGCTACTCAAGGTTTCACTTGTTCGTGGCATCATCAGATTTGGTCAGAAGAGAGACAAGCTATTACCATAATTCATCAGACCATTCGAAATTCTAGAATGTGTTGGGAAAGTTCCATATCGACTCGCATTGCTGCCAAAGATGTTAGGAGTGCACAACGTATTCCACATCAGTTTGCTACGGGAATGTGTTCATAACCCCGCACACAAGATTAGCTTTGAGGACATTGAAGTCAACGATAACATTATGTTTAATTAAGAACCAGTTCACATTCTGGATGAAGGAATTAAGAAACACAGGAATAAGGAGATTCCGTTAGTGAAGATTCAGTGGAATCATCCTGATGAGGGAGAAACTTCGTGGAAGCTAGAGTTGGAGATCCGTGAGAAGTTTCCATTTTTGTTTTAAACCTTAGATTGTTTTTCATTTCGAGGATGAGATCCTTAATGAGTGGTGGATGATGTAATACCTTGTATTTTTGGATTGAATAATAATACAAAAGATTTCATATACTTCCCTAGACTATACTTGAAGTTTCACTTTCAATCGATCGAAGTGCTTTCAATAGATCAAGCATTTCTATGTTCAATTGATCGAACTCCTTTCGAGCGATTAAAACCCTACTGACATGAATTTATGACATGGCCCCACTTCAATCAATTAAATTGGTGTCAATTGATTGAACCTGGCCATCTGCTCTCAATTGATCAAAGAACCTTCAATTGATCGAACGCGCCTGGATATTTCATCTCAGTTTGTGCACTGGACTGCCACCTACACCCTCTTCTTTATATATATGTGTTGTGCTCATGGGTTTTCGGGGTTGCTGAACTAGAGAGAGTGTTAGAGAGGGAGAGTTATATATATTATATACACACATCCATATATAAATACATACACACACATATTTATATATATAGAGTTAGAGAGAGAGAGATTGACGAAGTAAAAAAAAAGAAGAGAATAAGGAGAAGAAAAGAGAAGGAGGAGCCACCGTTAAAGCTCAGAACTTACAAGTTGCCAAACATTCCCTTACGATCTTTTGGTGAGTTCTGAACCCAATCTGTAACATTAGTATAATGTTTTACAAGTTTTTGGGCATAAATGTTGACTCCAAACACCCCCTAGTACCTCTGGATATTCACTGCCTAGTTTTGCTACAGAAGACAACTTTTGAACGATCGAACTGGGTTCAATCGATCGAACCACCTTCACTTTAATCGATATAGCATACTTCAATTGATCGAAATTTACTTACTTCAATCAATTGAGATGACTACAATCGATCGAACCAAATAGAACATGGATGTTTGCTTTTATGTTATAATTCATAATGCTTAGTTAAGTAATCAATGTTCCTGTTCCTATTATGCAATATTTTGGATTAAGGGATTATGGGGTACAATAACGGGTATGAGTATTCCAAGGAGTAATGTATTTGGGTGTGGAATATTAGTAGGTGTCATGCGATAGTAAGTGATGTGTTTAGTCGAGCAGATGATTCGCTCAGGTTGAACCTAATAAGTGAGTAAAAGGATTTGACCAGGATCAAGGGAGCTATGGTTAGAGCTATTGGTGTACAGTACTCGCAAGTGTTCTTAACGGTGAACAACAATAGTTCTTAAAAGCAATGAACAAGAGTAATGGTACGTCCATAGACTAGTCATTATATGAGAGCGATGTATAGTGTTCGTAAGAATTCTTAAAGCGGTAAACAAGTAAAAGTTCTTAAAAGCGGTGAATAAGAACACTAGGAAGTCATGATGATATAACCAGTTCATGGTTGTCAGTCGGGATTGGTACAGCCAGTCTTCGGGTTTGAAAACAAGAAGAATCGGGTAATGATGCGTCTGAATGAAAGAGCAAGATGTTATTAGTATCACTACTTTATATTGAGCATAATTGGTAATTACTTTATGCCTATGATATTGAGGGCATTTCTATTCACTCAACTAAAGTAAGCTGACAACGTTTATGCCTAGACATTCCCCGTCAAGACTACCATGTCCCTATGAATATAGGTAAAGGAGCCTACGATGATGGCTACTACCCAGAGTTGGATTATGCACAGGGTAGCTCAACTAATGATGATTATGCTAGGGAGATTATTACGCTGATGACTACCCTTACGCCAGCTAGAGATGAAGAACTTACATCTAGTTATATTTCTATTATTACAATTGAACCTTATTTGTAGTGGGTGTAAGGGCATATACTGTCTCTAGACCTACTTTGATCCTGAGGACCACTCTGATATTGTAATGGATCGAATTTTTATTATATTTTTAGTTTGTTTACTATTTTTGTTTATTGGACTAGTACTGTGTGGTGTGGATAGACATGACCAAAACGTTTGTGTGCTCTTGTGTGCAATAGCCAAGTGTAGGTAGACGTGCAAGTAGTAATCTGGATAAGATCTGGTCGATCCCACAGGGATGGTGGATAGCTACTAACTTAGACTAATCTCGAAAAAGAAAATAAAAAATTCAATGTTTCAAATGAAGTGTGAAACTCAAAAGTCCACAGATTACTAACTAATAAAATAATTAACTAACTAACTAAAGCAATATTAACTGGTTTTTAACTTTATAAAAAAAGAAGTGTTGGGATCACAGGAATCCACAGTAACCTAACCATCTACCATGCACTTTCATTAACGGTCAAAGGAGTACATCCCTTTTTGGTACCCTGTATTTTCATAAAAATAAAGAATCAATAGCCTTTCATGACCAAGACTATATCATCGCAGTTGATTTAAAATATGTGAAGATGGTTTAAAACAATAGTTAAGACTCGCACTATGAATGGTCTGAGCATTCAAAGTAGTTTGCAAAAGTTATTGAAGAAAATAGCCTTAAGGCTTAAAGTCAAGAAACAGAGCTTATTGGGACAGTTTGATATAACACCCACATTTGTGTTATTTCATTTGCATTACATTGTCATGCATGATAATGTGATGTGGCGTGTCTTATGACACATGGTTGAGTGAGTTTGGACTCACGAGTTGGTTTGGGTGTCTGTATTAGAGAACCCTTTAAAACTGTGGTGATTGAGAATTTATTGTTGTGAAGTCTCTCCGAGTATGAGACGGTCACTGTAGAGCATTTTAAATGTTTATCTGAAAATAAATGTTTACCTGTGTATTTCAATATCTGTATTATTTTCTGTTTTAGAATTTATTTCTGTTGTTAGATTTAGTATCCTGGTGAGGACGAATGAACCCGCTATTAATTTGGTAGGCTAATTAGCAACTTCGGAAACGTCATATAGAAATTCGCGTTTTAGCAACCAAACGAAACTTAGTCGATAACTTTTATAATTTTGAAGTTTCACTCGTAAAGCTACGAATAAGCTGTATAGAAAGTTTCAGAGACTGATTAGGAGTTTTGAAAACTCGTGGGGAGGTAAACGTAATTTCCAAAAGAGTTGCCTATATATAGATAGAGATGGATGAGATATTTTCTCATAACTTCTAACCTTATTTCGAAAGGAGGCCAAAAGGGGGCCAAAAGGGGGCTAGAGGGAGATTTAGGAGTTTAGAGCTTTGCGACGCCAAACGACGACATTCCGTCAGTCTGGTTTCTCCCAGATTTCATATTCGAGCTCCTCGAGGTAAGAGCTTCGTTTTGATACCTATTAGGGCCTGTTTGGCTAAGTTTTCCGAAAAGTTATTTTCTAGAATTTTTTTCATAAAAGTTGATAAATGGAATTTTGATCCATAGGAATTGTACTAGACGGACTTCTGCACGTTCTTTGTGTACTGGTTTTCTTCAGATTAAATTATAGGAGCGTTATTTGGAGGTGAGTGATTCAACTATGTCTTTGGAATGATTTCTTGACATGTATTCATGTTTTGTGTGAATAGCATGTATTAATTCTTAGAGATATATTACGTAGTTCATATTGGGCATTTATATTGATAAGTAGGCTCAATAGCACGGTGATATGTTTTGATTACCGCGAGCATGGTGATATGTATTTGAGCATGTTAAGTTGCTTATTTGGGTCAGAAGGAGCACGTGGTCACCGTGCCATTTTGTGGAGCCGATATAGGCATTAAGGTCGCACGATTGAAGAGAAGAATCGTGGGTCTTACCCCTTCACGTGGACTTATTGGCGAGGAGTCGCGAATTGGGAGTATGGACGGGCACGTGAGTTTCCGGCGACTAGTATGAAATGTAGAAATGTGAATGCGGACATGTTTATCATTCATGTACATATGTTGATTTATTCACTAAGCATTAACTTAAACAAATCGAAATATGTGTGGTTATTCAAATAACCATTTCAGGTGTAAATGCTGGCAAGGAATCGCAGATGTAAGCACGAGGGTTGGGAGTTCGCTTGGGAGGCAACTTAATTGTTAACTTTGTAGTTTTGGGTCAATAGGATGTTGTAATAAGACCTTTTTCTTGTTTTAACTTATGTTTAACTTCGTATGATAGAATGGATTTTAAACCATTGTAATAGTTAGTAACATGTTGTAATCCTGCTTTAGAAATGTTATTAATACAGTTAAGGTTACTTTGGATTGAGTGGTTGATCATTGGTGATAGTTAGAAAGCTTTTAAACTTGAAATTCTGCAGATTGGGCTGCTGCCAGGGGAGCAGTCGACTGGTCCTGTGTTCAGTCGACTGAACCCCTGTGTTTGCTAGCTACTGCTTCTATTTTAGCAAAAGCAGTCGACTGGACCCCGCCTCAGTCGACTGGACCCCTAGCATCAGTCGACTGGAATTGCTATTAAATTCCCTGCCTTCCTCCGTCGACTGAGCAGTCGACTAAGCAGTCGACTGAACCTCTGGGTTCAAATGTGTTTTGTTTTTCCGCTGCGTGGGTTCTTCAAATCTAATTTTGGGAACGTTCATGAATTGGTTTGGCCTCGGTGGCGTGCCACGGGCTCCGGTTCCGCTATTGTGGGACCGGGCTGTGACATTTGATAACATATTTCGAAAATAGAAAGTCTAGGAATACCAAAAAGGATCATCTCAAGACTCTGAATGTTCGATTGATTGACATGCCTTTGATTGATCGACCATCATTATCTCTCAAGCAATCGAAATGTCTTTGATCGCTTGACGGTCCCATGTTCGATCGATCGAAATATCTTCAATCGATTGAACACAGGATTTCTACAGTTTGCATAGTGAGGCTGAAGATCACTGTTTCATCATGATCTCCCAACTCTGGGACTACTCAGACATTGTTTTAAGTATGAAGGATTTGTTTTTAATGTAAGAAAACATTAAGGCTACGTTGGTTGTGTTTTAATCATGAAAATTATATAAACTATGGATTTATCACTACTAATATGCAAAACCTACTATTCAAACAGATTAAGGCTACTGTAAACTACAAGCAGAATGTAACCAAAACAAAAATAAAGAACTTGGACTGAAAGAGACTTATATTAACTTCAGAACTTCAAACCAAAGTAATATTCAAGCATTAAAACCTACAAGACAAGCAAAACTCTCTATCTCACCCTATAAAACCAAAGAACAAAGTGTGGGCGTTCTTTTTGAAAAGTTTATAACATCTATTAAACATAAACCTAAGCTAGGGTTATTCACACTATGTTTCTACTGCGTGCACGTAAAATTCTGATAAACTCATATTCGATCGATCGAACTATGTTTGATGGCTTGAACTTTTAATTTGTCGAGCTCTTGAGAAGGCTTCAATCGCTTGAGACATTGATCGCTTCAACCCTCTTCGATCACTAAAACTTCGTATTTCAACTTTGAAATGTTTCCTTTGCATATTGGATTTACCCTTTTCCTTTAAGTCATCCCTGCACACAGCAACATAGCAACTCTGCACAGAAAATGGTCTAACACAACAGAATTCATCATAGATTCATTTCATCATGTCCAGATATGTAATGTAATAAAACTGTAGGAAAAATGAGGAATTGTAAACTAAATCATTATATTTTCATACTATAGTACGGTTTTATTTTACAAATACCCCCGCTTGTCACAAACCCTAACTAGCCTATTGCTAGTCCCTAGCGATAAGGCAATTTAAAAACAAGCTAAACTAAACTAAAATCACTAAAAGAAAAGAAAGTACATTAAATTAAGCTAACCTAAATAGAAAGAGATTTCCTAACTCACTTTCGCAGGAATCGTAGTTGCATTTAGCTAATGTAACAAGGGTTAAACCCCTAGGTTCCCCCTAGTGGATGAGTGTTGTCTGGTGATGGTTTGCAGTGAATGTACCCACAAAATTATTATATTTAAGTTCAAAAAGGTAAAGAAAAACTTCTAACACTCTCTCCCAGTCAATTGCAGACTCTACTCTAGAAAGACATATTAATCTCAAGCAAACCATGAAAAAAATTCACATGCTCCTCATGCTGCCAAGATAGATATGACATGTGTATCGCATTCATGCATCCTTGTGTGTGTGTGGAGTTAATAGCTATGCATCAAACCTTGTTTAGAGTTATTTAAACTATTGTACCTCTAGAACTTATAGTTTCAACTCAATTCTCACATTGGTTCACACTCATAAAAGAATGTCTCAAAGAAACTTGCTTAAGAATGATTGCACATTACATGAAAGCTTTGATATGATTGAATTTTTGGATACTAAATGCTTTCAAACTTGACTCTATAAAAAACGGACGTTTAGAGTGTATAGTCTTACTAGTAGGATACTACTTAGTACAGGAGCAAAATACCGTGGATAACTCAATTCGCACATTCATGTTCAAACTAATTCGTTAAGAATCATTAAGACTTTGAATTTTTGGTTTATTTTTTATTTTATTTTTTAATTTATTTTATTTTCATTTTTATAGCAGCAGAAGAAGATGAAAGGAGAGAGAATGTGCATCTTAGCATGTGATGGAGCCTATCTTTTCATTTTTAATCTTTTCATGTCTCCAGCCAACTTCCACTCTTGCATATTCTCTTTTTTCTTCTTTTCGCTTTCTTCTTATTTTTTTTTAAGATATATTCCTCTTCCACATTCAACTGTTTCTTTGTATAATTCTTTTTATTAGGAAACTCCCACAACTATTCCCTTCCAATCACATACTTTGTCAGTTTTATCATATTGGATGCGTAATGGGGTCCATTGGGGGTTAAGGTATATGATTAGGAGTTCGTATTTCCATAATAGAATCGGCTATATCTAATCGGTATGGGGATGGAAACAAAACGATTTCTTCAATGTAGGTTAAGATATATATAGGTTAAGGAGTGGATATCGATGGCTTAAATCATTTTCTCAATTTCTTAGTTTTAGCACTTCGGTGTTTATCGAGTGTGGTTGGTAGATCATGAACGTTCTCCTCTAATAATCAGCCAAAATTGAAGAATTAGTTGAGACTATTTCAACGAATTTTATACGCATAATCAATAAAAACAATTCGAGTTTATGTGACAATTCTCCCAGAAATGAAGAATGGATCAAAAGCTCACTAAGGGTCATTAGTTTCCACTACTCATTCTTCGAACACAATAGTCGTATTAACTCTTTTTTATTTATTTTTTAGATTTCTACATAGCTATCAACAAGTGCATATGAATGTTGGATACATGAAGGGTCAACACCTGCACCCGTCCTAGTGATACTAGAAAAATGCATGACTGTAATTCATAAAAGGATGAGACTAAAGTGAATGCGTCATTGCATCATAAACAACTAACATAGAGAGAAAGTTCAAAGTTATTCTATCATTGAGTTTTTGAACATTTTTATTTTTTCAAAATTTTTCAAAATTGTACTGAATTGTATGGTATTGCAATGAAATTTTTCAAAGTGCCAAGCGTGAAATGTACCGGTGAAGCAATCCAATAACAGTAGGCATAACAACCTGTGAGAAGAACATAAAATCTCCAAATAACCATGATCAATAGATATAGAATTATAAAACATGGTCCATAAAAAGCATTAGAACCAATCACTGGAATAATAATATAATAACAAAATAGAACAGGGATCTGAGTCTTATAATATCCAAAACAGTAATGAGAGAGAGAAGAAAGAAGACAAAAGAAAAGAAATACAACAAAACTCTCACACCACTCAACTACTATATCCTAATCAATATCTATCGGATCATCAGTGGCAATATTCGAAATGTCGGTCGGAGCGTCAATAACAGTGGTCCCCTCTTCACCCTCAGCAACTACAGGAGTTGTCGCCAGGTCACTTATGGTCGGGTTAGAAGATATAGTAGATAAAGGAACAGTCACAACTGGAGGTGGTGGAGGTGGAGTCTTGAAGATAATAGGTGGTGCTGACAATGAAGATGGAGCAGATGGGTCAGAAGTTTGAGGCGGGGTAGAAGATGAAGGATCGGCTGGTGGTGCAGCAAGGGGTGGTGGATGGTGGAATAACTAGTCAACCCCCAACTGCACTAAAATCGCATCTAGCTGTGTCGTCAGATGATCAACTTTACCCTCAAGTCGTATCCGTGCCTTCCTTTCCGCTATGAGCAACGTGCGAATAGTCTGGAGAGACACGGATAATGACTTTCCCTGGGTCTGAGCCTGAGACTGCTATCTCAACTGAAATTGCTGCACTGCAACAATGGGATCATCATCCTCCTCAGTATCATGCTCCTCGGCCTCTGATGGCATCCCTGAAGCAGCTCCCTCAGTGTCTGTACCACCACCTTTTCTATTCTTCCAATCTTTTTCTTTTCCGTTCCCTTTTCTCTTGCTCTTTTGAGCGTCTGAGTGTCTAGCTACCGTGTCACAAAACTGGCTAAAAGCATTCTATAATTCATCTGCCGATAGTGGGAGCAGTACAGACTGGGTGACGACTCTATGAATGGCCTATGCGCCTTTCAGATGTTTCTTAGTAGAAATACAATGCGTGGGCTGCACCAAGTAGTCAATCTAAAGTCGTGGAAAACAAACCCTCTGCCCAGTCCCTATGGAGTATAGAACCCGTGCATAGCATGGCACTAGCTTCTCATGATAGGAAGTCAATAGGATATAGTTACAAAGCCCCAAATGAAGCATGTGGTAGTTATCAGTTTGGTGTCGATCTTCACTAAGAGTGATGCAAATCATGTCACGTCTTCAAGGGAACCAGTTCAAATTCCAATTGGACCAGTTACGAGGGCTTGGGCAAAGAAGTTCAAAGAGTCACTCAATGGGCTAATTCAAGAAGTTTGGTCTCAGGAAAATTCGTGGAGGCCTATGGAGCTTGGTCCACAAAGATGTCTCAATCTAATTCAAGTTCTAGAAGAATAAGATTGAAGTTAAATTTTAGTTTTCCTAAAATTAGAAATTTATTGTCATTTTTTTCGTAATTGCTAAATTGTAGGCTTGCATGCCAACTATGGAACTTTCCTTATTCCTTTAGTTTTGTTTTAATTTAATTTTGGGGGAATTTATTTTGGGGCATGCTATTTAAACAGTTTTAGGGTTTGTAATATGCAGTTTTGATCATTAATAATATTGTGAGAGTTTTCTCTTTGGTTCTTTGAAGAACTATTCGAACTTATCAGATTTACTCTGTGGCGTTCATACCTGGACTTATCAATCGAGTTTTCCATCCTTGATTGTGGCGTCTTCATCCTTTATACCAAGGTTCGCATCTGTTATAGGTGTTGGGTCGCGGTTTCCATTTGAATCTGACAGTAGAACGGTCCGAGGCATTAATCGTGTTACGGGTTTCGTCACATTGTTGGCGGGGTTCGTATCAGTTGGTATCGGAGCACAGTTCTAGTCTCAGGTTTATCATATCTTTTTGGTTTCTGTTCTTATTCATTTCTTCTGGTTCTGTTCTTATTCGTTTTTGTTTCTGTTTGTTTTCTTATTCGTTCTCGTTTCTGAACCGTATCAAAAAAAAAAAGTGTTCGGATTCTGATTTGAGAATTTTAGATCTGTGATTCGTGCGTTCTTGTTTCATTAGGGTTTCTGAAACTGATTCGTATTGTTCTTTTTTAGTACTTTTCGTAAAAAAAAAAAAGAAAAAAGAAAAAAAGAAAAAAAAAAAAGAAAAGAAAAAGAAGAGAAGAGCAGAAAAGAGATCGGTAAGCCGCGAAAAAAAAATAATAAAATAAAATAAAATAAAAAATTCGGCTTAAAATTTTATTTTTGTTTTATGATATTTGGGGTCTAAGGAGTCCGAATCTGACCTTACTCTATAGTGTGAAAAAACATTTCCGAAAATTCCATTTTTTTGTGCTTTTGGAAACCTAGCCTTCCGTGTTCGTTTTTAGTCGTGCTTTCAACTTCCAAATTTGATTGGTCTAGTTTGGGTGTGGATTGTTAATGAGAATTTCTGGTCATTGTTTGATCAGTTTCATAAGAACTGAGTGAGAATTACTACGAGTGGAAAAAGGCAGGAGTGGTGAGCACATAAGAGGGTAAAAGCCGACTTGATTTTTGAGTGTAAACATGAGTGAATCATATTCTTGAGTGAAACACGTGAGGGAGTGTAGTGAGGATCTGTTCTATTTCTAATCCGTTCTTGCAGGGTTATGGCTCAAGATCAGGGAAGAGTCACAAATGAAGAGGCTCAACAGCCGGTTGTTACGAATTTACAAATGCAAGCTTTAGTGGGGGAGATGAGGCGGATGATGAGGGCAGAATTGGAACCGATACATGAGAGATTGGATAGAGTTGAAGAGGGTATACCGCATAGGCAACCACAAAATGTTTGTCATGTACAAAGAAGAGTTGATGATGAGGAGTATCTTGTGGAAGACTTTGATGGAGAAAATGATCGGGAGTCAATAGATAATCAGAGGAGATATGGTGGTCGGGATAGAGAAGTTAGGTTTAGAGAAGCTAGGAACCGGGAAGATAATAATTTGGGTAGTATTAAGATGAAGATTCCTTCGTTTTAAGGAAAGACTGATCCGGAAGCATATCTTGAATGGGAGAAGAAGGTGGAATTGGTATTCGATTGCCACAATTACTCCGAGATTAAGAAAGTAAAACTTGCTGCCATTGAATTTTCCGATTATGCTATTATTTGGTGGGATCAATTAGTGCTGAATAGGAGGAGAAATAGGGAGCATCCAATAGAGACATGGGAGGATATGAAAACTATGATGAAGAAGCAATTCATTCCAAGCTACTACTATCGGGAGTTGTATAACAGGTTGCAAAGTTTGAGGCAAGGTAATAGGAGTGTAGAAGAATATTATAAGGAGATGAAAGTTGCGATGATTCGAGCGAATGTAGAGGAAGATCGAGAGGCTACAATGGCTAGATTCTTAGTTGGGTTGAATCGGGAAATTGCCAATGCAGTGGAATTGCAACACTATGTTGAATTGGAGGATATGGTACACATGGCTATTAAAATTAAGAATCAACTCAAGAGGAGGGGCGGCAGCACACGTCCAAGCCAAAATTCCAATACATCCGCTTGGAAACCAAATACTTGGAAAAGAGATGAGAAGCAGCCTTTGGTGAAGCCAAAAACTGAGCAAAAATAAGAATTAACTAGCCATGGAAATCAAGGTAAATCAGATTCTTCTATTTCTAGAAATCGTGACATTAAGTGTTTTAAATGCCAAGCCAGGGGACACATAGCTAGTCAATGTCCAAATAAGCGGGTTATGGTGATGAGACACAATGGTGAGATTGAAACAGAGGATGACGATTCTGACACCGGTGATATGCCACCATTGGAGGACATTCCTGGGGAGGAGTACGTTTCCCCAGATGCATTGACATTGGTGGCAAGGTGAGCATTGAGTGTGCAAGCCAGAGAAGTTGAGGAAGTGCAGCGAGAAAACATCTTCCGTACTAGGTGCTATGTTAAGGACAAGGTATGTAGTGTGATTATTGATGGTGGTAGTTGTACTAATGTTGCAAGTACAATAATGGTGGAGAAGTTAGGGCTGCCCACGCTGAAACACCCTAGGCCGTACAAGTTGCAATGGTTATATGATAGTGGTGAGTTGAGGTTGAACAAGCAAGTGTTAGGGCATTTTGAATTGGTAAGTACGAAGATGAAGTGATGTGTGATGTAGTACCGATGCATACTGGACACTTATTGTTAGGGAACCCATGGCAGTTTGATAGGAGTGTGAAGCATGATGGCTTTACGAACAAATATTCATTTGTACTTAATCAACGTTCAATCACTCTTGTACCTTTAACCCCGCAACAAGTTTATGAGGATCAAGTGAGGTTACAAAAGGAGAGTGTTCAAAAAGGATAGAAAGAGAAAAAGAAAGTGAGTGAAAATTCGAGTGAAGAAAAAAGAGAGGCCGAGAAAATTGAGAGAGAAAAAAAGCGAGAAAAATAAATATCTATGCAAAAGCAAGTGAAATCAAAAGAGCGATGTTTCTAAATCAGCCAATGATTGTACTATAGTACCTGGAGGCATTTTTGAACACTAATGAGATTGAGCCCATTTTGCCTAGTTCTGTTATTTCTCTTTTGCAGGAATTTGGCGACGTCATGCCCGGAAAGATTCCACACGGTTTGCCACCTACTCGAGGGATCGAACACCAAATTGACTTCGTACCTGGTGCTTCCATTCCAAACCGACCTGCCTATCGTGCTAATCCTGAGGAGATAAAGGAGTTGCAAAGGAAAGTAAGTGAATTGATCAAAAAGGGGTACGTGAGTGAAAGCATGAGCCCGTGTGCCGTTCCGGTGATTTTAGTTCCTAAGAAGGATGGGACGTGGAGGATGTGCGTTGATTGTCGAGCCATCAACAACATCATGGTAAAGTATCGACACCCTATCCCTCGTTTGGATGATATGTTAGATGAACTGCATGGTGCTTGTGTATTTTCTAAGATTGATCTAAAAAGTGGTTATCATCAGATAAGAATGAAAGAAGGAGATGAATGGAAAACTGCTTTCAAAACAAAACATGGTTTGTATGAGTGGTTAGTGATGCCATTTGGATTAACTAATGCACCAAGTACATTTATGCGATTAATGAACCATCTCTTGCGTACTTTTATAGGAAGATTTGTTGTTGTCTATTTTGATGATATACTCATTTATAGCAAAAACTTTGATGACCATGTTCTACACTTGAAATCAGTTTTGGAAGTCTTGAGAAAGGAAAAGTTATTTGCTAACTTTAAGAAGTGTACTTTTTGCACAGATAAGCTTGTGTTTCTTGGCTTTGTTGTTAGTGCCCAAGGAGTACAGGTTGATGAGGAAAAGGTTCGTGCAATTCGTGAGTGGCCAACGCCCACGAGTGTAGGCCAAGTTCGAAGTTTTCATGGGCTTGCTAGTTTTTACCAGAGGTTCGTGAAAGACTTTAGTAGCATAGCTGCCCCACTTACCGAAGTCATCAAGAAAAACATTAGATTCAAATGGGAGGAAGAACAAGATAAGGCGTTTCAATTACTTAAAGAAAAATTAACTCATGCTCCGTTACTTGTTATACCAGATTTTAATAAAACAATTGAAATTGAATGTGATGCTTCATGTATTGGCATAGGCGCAATTATCATGCAAGGAGGACGACCAATTGCATTCTTTAGTGAGAAATTGAGTGGGGCTGCCTTAAACTACCCTACCTATGACAAGGAAATGTATGCGTTAGTCCGAGCATTGGAGACGTGGCAACACTATCTTTGGCCTAAAGAGTTTGTGATTCACACCGATCACGAATCCTTGAAACATCTGAAGGGCCAACACAAGTTGAATAGGAGGCATGTGTAACAACCTGCATTTCCATTTAATTTAAAATTCATGTCCATATTTAATTTATGTGTATTTGCATTGGCATGTTTAAATTCAATTAGCATGGTCTGCTTTTACTTTAATTCCAGTCACTTGTTTGGAATATTAATTTCTTATCTAATTCACATTTAAAGTTTATTGGGGGCCAAACTGCAATTTTACAAAAGTTAGTAATACCTGTATGGATTTCAAAATCTGTATTTCAAAAACGGTGGAAAAGTTTACTCTTGATTCAAACTGTATTTTTATGAAACCAGAAAATCATTTCCTACGTTAAAATGAAATTCCGGTATTTTTGTGGTGACCACCGCGCCCCGAAAATACCAGTTAGTGTTCAAAACTGTCCGCGCTGTGTTAGACTTCCACATATTTTGGAAGTGACTGATTGGACAAATGCTTTATTTCTAATTATGGAAACTCATCATTGGGTAAGGTCTTGTTTGGATAAACTTGTTTTGTGTGTGCTAAGTTAAGGCCATAAGCTTGTTTTGACAAACACATATGAATTGACCCCTATACACCTACTTGGCTCTTGGATAGCAGATGAGTTAATACTCATCTGTGTATATATCATACGTATGTGTATATGCTGTTAATTTAGAGAGTTTAAGGTTTGGTTAACTCAATTAGAGCTTGCTAAGTGAAGTTCTTAATTTTGCTTGGTCTCCAAGTTCTTGTAGCTCTATATATATACACACAACTCACAGATTTTTACACTACACATTCTGCATCATAAAACACAGAGAGAAAAGAGAGGGCCTGAGAGTTTGATTTCTGGATTATTTAGAGAGAGAAAGCTCTCCACCATAGCCTACAAGCTTGTTTTGGATTTCTTATTTGTGCTTCTTTCTCAACCAAATCTGTTAATCTTCATCAAGTGAGTATTCTAAACTCACTAAGAATGTAATTTCATATTAATTGCTGTGTAATTGTGTAATGTGGTAAATCTCCATTGATGATTTTACGTATGAAGTTCATAGCATGAAAATCATGAATTTCTAAACTCAATCAAAATTCGTTTTTAGAGATGAATATGGTAGATTATACATCCTACATGTCAAGTTTGAAGTTATAGAGCCTAATTTGTTCATACCACAAAGTATATTGAAAATGAAGTTTGGACATGTTTTAGATTTTCCTAAAATTGGTGAGCTATGGATCAAATGGTGTGAAATGAATCATAGATTCTAAATCCTTGTTTAAAAACAAAGAGATTCATATATAACATGATAAACATACTTACAGATTTGAAATGGGTCAATTTTAGACCCTGTTTTCTGAAACAGAGCAGTTCCTGCGGAGAAGATGAAGCCTCAGCTTCATCTCGCGCCACGATCGCGTGCGCAAGAATCGCGCGAGCGGCCCGCGCGCGCGAGGTAGGCGTCTCCAGGCAGACGTAAGAGTTTTTTTTTATAAAAATGAAAAATTGGCTGGTCGCGCGAGCGAGGGTCGCGCGAGAACCCCTTCACGCGAGCGATCCGCGCGCGCAACCTTGGCTTTCTCAGGCAGACAGAAAAGTTATATTATAAAGGGAAAATGGGCATATCGCGCGAGCGGCCCGCGCGAGCGGCCCGCGCGCGCGAGTTTTGACAGTTTCTGTTTTTGTCTGTTTTATGTTTAAGGTCTGTTTGGTTCAACTTTTTAGTACTGTTAAGGCTCTGTTTGGGATATTTAGTTAATCAGAACTCTATTTGGTTATGATTGAATGATTAAAACATTGTAGTATGACTCATTAATCCCCGTACGCGTGTTGTTCCTTTAATTCAGCATTTTTGTTTTCGTTTAAGTGCATACCATTCATGTGGGTCAGTGGTACATGCATAGGGGTGTCAGTCTGTGTGGAAAAGAGTAATGGTAGTGTGGAAAGAGTATGAGTTTGTGTTTGTGATCGTGGTTATGGTTGTGGTTGAGTATGAGTTTATGGTTGAGGTCGTGGTTGAGGTCGTGGTTGTGGTTGTGGTTGAGATTGTGGAGAGGGTATCTTTGAAATGCGACGGTGGCAAATATGGACACTCCCTGACGCCCATGGAAGCGTTAAAGTGTGTGAAGCCGAACTCGGACATTCCCTGGCACCCATGGCAGTGCTAAAGTGTGGCCTACGGACACTCCCTGATAACTCGAGTCTGGATACTGTGTGAGGGGTTGCCCCGGTATTTGCATGGCGGTTAGGGTATTCAAAGTGTGAGGCATTGGACACTCCCTGGTACCCCGGACCAAAGTGTGAGGCAAACTGGACACTCCCTGGCGCCCCGTTGCTAAAGTGTGGCTATTTGAGTGTTTCAAAGATACCAGGAGTAGGATAGTGGGTTGTTGTGGCTGTCGAGAGAAAAGAGTCGGCAAGATGAGTGTGGTGCATTGTTCTCATACACGGTCCCATCTGTGTAAATTTACCCTCTTTAAATAATGTTGTGAATGTTTTCTAAATGAGCTCCTTACTTCAATTATAAACTTGTGGATTTAATTTGGAATTGGAAAAAGGTAAGTGGGTATGTTTTACATTTAAAGTCAAGTTTTTAATACTCACCAGCTTCTTGAAGCTGACGACGTTGATGCGTCCTGGACATTCGTGTTCAGGCTTTTCAGGTTATAACCAGGAGGAATCATACGACTATGCTAATTGAGAATGGCTGCTTCTGGAATAAAGAAACTGTTTATTTTATGCTTTAAGTTTATTTGTTTGAGTTTTAAACTGTTTGGTTTTAAGGATGATTGTAACCGACACTAAGTTATTATTTTATTTTCAAGGCGGTCTGTGCCTTAGTTGACCCCGGTTCATAAGATGTAATAAGTTAGAAAATTTTTGTAAGCCTTGATTGCTTTACTCCGATTATTGTGTTTTGTTGTTCGACGTTTGGGACGGAATCGATCCTTCAAACTGTCGCGACCTACGGGTCCATAAAGGAAATTAAACGCTTTCCTTATTTATGCTACGTCGGGGCGTGACAGGATTTAGTGGTATCAGAACCAGGTTATTATTTATCTCAAGATAGTTTAGCCAGGTTAGGGTTTACCAGTATAGACCCGATTCCACATTCCATTAAGTGTTACACACCCGATGATACGACAGGGAGGATAGACTCAGAACCCAAACGCCTAAGATTATTCTGTTCTGACTTTAAGTAGTACCTTTTTATCAGGTATGGATCCAGCTCCCCCACTTTATGTACCAGACAGATTTGGAGGACACTTCGTGATACCTGGGGCAGTGATCCCAGCCTTTCTCGACTTATATCAGGCGACCGTAGAGCAGTTGGCCGTGACGACGGTAGTATCTGAGGTTTGGCACCAGGTTCACGTGGTAGGCCTAGTTGACCTGACCCGTAACCGTTTTGAGCTTCGTTATTTCGTAGAGGCTCAGCGTTTGGTTTTGGTCGAGATTCTGAGGTTGGTCGATAGCGATGCTTTCTACCTTCCCCTCGAGATCCAGATCGTGCATGCCCATCTGGCTCAGTTGGAGATGCCTCCGCCGGTGGTTCCCATTGCTGAGGACGATGCAGAGGTTGTTCATGTGGTCCCAGTAGGTGGGGAGATTATAGAGGACGGCATAGGTCTAGATGATCTTGCCGCTGAGCTCGAGGCTGAGCTAGCACTAGAGCTAGCCCTACCTGAGGAGATGGTAGATGAGGCAGATGCTCCTGTACCTGCTTCATCGTCCACCTCTCACAGCTGTGACGGGGTTGGACCGTTCGTTGTTCAGCGATTTTGCCCTGTCGATTCGCTAGATCTCCTGATAGCTGCTTATGGAGATGATTGACGTTCTAGTTATGACTTGTACATGTTAACTACTTTTGACTGTTAGCTCTGTCTCTTTTTGCAACTGTAATTACATGCATTAGAGTATAGGGCAATGACCCCATTTTTGTAACATTAACTCTTGCATGCGTCCTGACCCATATAGATAGGGTAGGCATTGATCTGACCATACATGCTTTTTGTATCTACTTGACAGAAGTGATATATATAAAATATACCCCTTTTAAATGTTGTTGTCATTTAAATTGCTTCATAGCACTGTGCATGCATGTTTCTCATTCTACTACCACTATCATGCATAGAATGGCTGGAGGAGTCAGGAGGAACAGGAACCTGATCGAGGGAGCGCCCGAGGCTGCTGATCCTACAGGGATGTTTGAAGCATTTATCAGACGGTTAGAAAGAATCGGTAATACGAATGACAACCGAAGAGACCGTCAAACTGGAGACAAGTTGCTAGAGAGATTCCGTGCTCTAATGCCCGAACAGTTTGCGGGTACCGCGGAACCCTGGAAAGCGGAACAGTGGTTGAGACAGATGGACCGCATGTTCGAAGCTGTCCAGTGCAACGAGATGGACAAGAGAAGATTGGCTACGTTTCACTTGACCGATGCTGCCGCAGATTGGTGGGATTCGGTCATAGCTACTATCGGGAATGGAGCTGCTATGGGAATGACGTGGACTGCGTTCAAGGGGAGATTTTTGGAGAAGTATTTCCCGGCCACGGAGAGGCACAGAAGAGAGAAGGAATTCATGGATCTGACGCAAGGAACCAAGTCGGTGCAAGAGTACACCACACAGTTTGAAAGACTGTCTCGATTTGCTCCACACCTGGTTGATACCGAGGAGAAGAAGATCCGCAAGTATAATCAAGGGCTGACACCGCAGATTCGCCGCTTGACTCTCGGCCACCTAGATAAATCGTTTGAAGGACTTGTTGGTTTGGCTACCGATCTGGAAGAGGATGCTCGAGTGAGCCAAAAACAATTTGAATTCCGACCGCCTCAAAGAGGTAATTTTGGGAATAGACCACCAATGAACCGTACCCAAGGGCAGAAGAGGAATTTCGACGGAAGCAAGAAGACCCCAGGCTATTACCTATCCGACTCAACCTCGAGTAGGCGAAGGAAGTAGTAGTGGAAAGTGTTTCAACTGTGGCAACCCTGGACATTTGGCTCATGATTGCAAGGCACCAAGGCGTGCTACTCAGCAAGGGATAGTCTGTTTCAACTGTGGTAAACCAGGTCACATCAGCAGGTTCTGTACTGCTCCTAAGCAGGTGACTTATGGTCAACAGGGACAGACTCGCTTGAATGCTGTTATCCCTGATGCCGCTGGATATGATGGAACTGCGTATGAAGAAGGAAATTATGGAGAAGCTCAACCTGATCAGCAAGCCGTAGAAGGTACATTAACTCTGTTTAACTCCCATGTTAAAGTTTTATTTGATACGGGTGCTGCTCTTTCGTTCATATCTGTTAATACAATTCGGAGATTGGGTATTTTACCTCATCGCTTAGAGAAAGCTTTGAAGGCTACTTCGCCACTAGGAGCTGCAGTCAGATTAGGACACGTGTGCAAGGATTGTCCCTTACGGTTAGGAGACCGTGAAATCCCTGCAAGGTTAATTGTCCTATCAATGAAGGAGTTCGACATAATCCTAGGAATGGATTGGCTCTCTCAGAATCAAGTGAAGTTGGATTGTGCGAGGAAGAGAATTACATTCCCCGACAATGAGAATCAACCCTTTGATTTTCAATGTAACCCTACGGGAGATATGTTCCTCACGAGATGTTTAGCCAACATCGAAGTCGTCAGTACAGAGGTGACAGCTTCATCTATACCTGTAGTCAAGGACTTCGAGGAAGTATTTCAAGACGTTTCTGGTTTGCCACCCGAGAGAAGTATAGAGTTCTGCATTGAACTTATACCGGGTACCGTGCCAATCACATAGGTTCCCTACAGAATGGCCCCCACAGAACTATTGGAATCGAAGGAACAAGTTCAAGAGCTCGAGAACCTAGGTTTTGTACGTCCAAGTACATCGCCTTGGGGAGCACCGGTGTTATTTGTAAAGAAGAAGGACGGGACACTCAGATTGTGTATCGACTATAGAGAATTGAACCGCGTGACTATCAAGAACAAGTATCCCTTGCCTCGGATTGATGATTTGTTTGATCAGCTACAAGGAGCTACGACATTTTCCAAGATCGACCTAAGGTTGGGATATCATCAGTTGAGGGTACGAAAAGAAGACATACCTAAGACTGCTTTCAGAACCCGATATGGTCATTATGAATTTCTGGTAATGCCGTTTGGAATGACGAACGCTCCGGCAGTGTTTATGGATCTGATGAACAGAGTGTTCAAACCTTATTTAGATCAGTTTGTCATCGTATTTATAGATGATATTTTGATCTATTCTAAGTCAGGAGAAGAACACGAGAAACATCTACGGATTGCGATGCAGACGCTTAAGGACCATCAGTTGTATGCCAAGTTCAGTAAGTGTGAGTTCTGGTTGCAAGAAGTGAAATTTTTGGGACACAAGGTGTCATCTCAAGGAATTTCAGTGGATTCGTCCAAGACCGATGCTGTATCAAATTGGGTTAGACCGAGCAACCCTACAGAAGTTCGGAGCTTTCTTGGACTCGCAGGCTATTACAGGAGATTCGTTGAGGGATTCTCAAAGATAGCAACACCTTTGACTGGGTTGACGAAGAAGAATCTGAAGTTTGAATGGACAGAGAAGCATGAGCGAGCCTTTCTAGAGTTGAAAGAAAGACTCACTACCGCGCCAGTACTAGCAATACCCAAACCGGATGAGAAGTTCACTATCTTTAGTGACGCATCATATCAAGGATTAGGGTGTGTACTTATGCAAGAAGGCAGAGTTATCGCCTATGGATCCAAACAGCTGAAGCCGAATGAGTTGAACTATCCCATTCATGATTTGGAGTTGGCAGCAGTAGTCTTCGCACTCAAGATTTGGAGACACTATCTCTACGGTGAGAAGTTTGATTTGTTCTCCGATCACAAGAGCCTAAAGTATTTGTTCACACAGAAAGAGTTGAACATGAGGCAACGCAGGTGGATGGAGTTGATCAAAGATTACGACTTCACATTAGAATACCACCCGGGTAAAGCCAATGTGGTTGCTGATGCCTTGAGTCGACAGACTCGTGAGACGATTGCCTCCTTGATGGTTAGAGAGTGGCGAGCGTTGGAGACCTTGGCAGAGTTTGATGTACAGAGTGCTGAAGAAGGAGAAGGACAATTGTTCGGATGTCTTATCCTACAGCCTGTTCTTATCGACCGCATTATTGAAGCTCAGAAAGAAGATGAGAAGTTTCAGACGTGGTTCATGAAGATGTCAGAAAAAGACCCGACAGAATGGAAAGTGGGAGTCGATGGAGGATATCGGTGCAGGAATAGATTATGTGTGCCAGGTGATGGAGAGCTAAGGAAGGATATCCTGGAAGAAGCACATAAGTCGAGATATACAGTTCACCCGGGAGGAACGAAGATGTACAAAGATTTGAAGAGAAATTTCTGGTGGGAAGGTATGAAGAAGGATGTGGCAGAATTTGTATCCAAGTGTTTGACGTGTCAACAAGTCAAAGCCGAACATCAGAGACCGTCAGGATTGTTGCAACCGCTACCTATCCCTGGTTGGAAGTGGGAACACATTACGATGGATTTTGTAGTAGGATTACCTCGATCGCAGCAGAATCATGACGCTATTTGGGTAATCGTGGATCGATTGACGAAGTCAGCTCATTTCATGGCTTATAGTATGACATACCCGGTAGAGAAGATGAGCCGGATGTACATACAACAAGTTGTGCGACTTCACGGTGCACCTGTGTCGATTGTGTCAGACCGTGACGCGCGTTTTACCTCTGGATTTTGGGAAAGTCTGCAAGAAGCTATGGGAACTTCACTCAAGATGAGCACTACTTTTCACCCTCAAACAGATGGGCAAACTGAGCGCGTTAATCAGATCATGGAGGATATGCTCAGGGCTTGTGTGATTGATTTTGAAGAATCTTGGGAGACGCACTTGCCGTTGGTAGAATTTGCCTATAATAACAGTTATCACGCGAGTATCAGTATGGCTCCGTTCGAAGCATTGTACGGACGACCATGTCGTTCTCCATTGTGTTGGGCAGAAGTGGGGGATACAGAGTTATTGGGACCAGATTTGGTAAGAGAAACCAATGAGAAGATTACTTTGGTCAAGGAGAGGATGAGAACCGCTCAAAGCCGATATAAGAGTTATGCCGATCGACGCCGGAAGGATTTAGAGTTTAGTGTTGGGGATCACGTGCTTCTCAAGGTTTCACCAACCCGAGGAGTAGTACGTTTTGGTCTCAAGAGAGGGAAGTTAGCTCCGCGTTTTATTGGACCATTTGAGATTTTGGATCGAGTCGGAAAAGTAGCTTATCGACTGGCGCTACCACCGAAGATGTCTGGGGTTCACAACGTGTTTCACGTAAGTATGTTGAGGAAGTACATACGCGACCCCTCGCATGTGGTTAGTTATGACGATATTGAGATGAGTCATAACATTTCTTACAAGGAGAGACCTGTGAAGATTCTGGACCAAAGTATCAAGAAATTGAGGAATAAAGATATCCCGTTGGTGAAGGTTCAGTGGAATCACCATGACGAGAACGAGGCATCGTGGGAAGTTGAAGCTGATATGAGGATTAAGTACCCGGAGTTATTTCATGACTAGTTAGTCTTGATTTCGGGGACGAAATCCTGTTTAAGGGAGGAAGGATGTAACAACCTGCATTTCCATTTAATTTAAAATTCATGTCCATATTTAATTTATGTGTATTTGCATTGGCATATTTAAATTCAATTAGCATGGTCTGCTTTTACTTTAATTCCAGTCACTTGTTTGGAATATTAATTTCTTATCTAATTCACATTTAAAGTTTATTGGGGGCCAAACTGCAATTTTACAAAAGTTAGTAATACCTGTATGGATTTCAAAATCTGTAATTCAAAAACGGTGGAAAAGTTTACTCTTGATTCAAACTGTATTTTTATGAAACCAGAAAATCATTTCCTACGTTAAAATGAAATTTCGGTATTTTTGTGGTGACCACCGCGCCCCGAAAATACCAGTTAGTGTTCAAAACTGTCCGCGCTGCGTTAGACTTCCACAGATTTTGGAAGTGACTGATTGGACAAATGCTTTATTTCTAATTATGGAAACTCATCATTGGGTAAGGTCTTGTTTGGATAAACTTGTTTTGTGTGTGCTAAGTTAAGGCCATAAGCTTGTTTTGACAAACACATATGAATTGACCCCTATACACCTACTTGGCTCTTGGATAGCAGATGAGTTAATACTCATCTGTGTATATATCATACGTATGTGTATATGCTGTTAATTTAGAGAGTTTAAGGTTTGGTTAACTCAATTAGAGCTTGCTAAGTGAAGTTCTTAATTTTGCTTGGTCTCCAAGTTCTTGTAGCTCTATATATATACACACAACTCACAGATTTTTACACTACACATTCTGCATCATAAAACACAGAGAGAAAAGAGAGGGCCTGAGAGTTTGATTTCTGGATTATTTAGAGAGAGAAAGCTCTCCACCATAGCCTACAAGCTTGTTTTGGATTTCTTATTTGTGCTTCTTTCTCAACCAAATCTGTTAATCTTCATCAAGTGAGTATTCTAAACTCACTAAGAATGTAATTTCATATTAATTGCTGTGTAATTGTGTAATGTGGTAAATCTCCATTGATGATTTTACGTATGAAGTTCATAGCATGAAAATCATGAATTTCTAAACTCAATCAAAATTCGTTTTTAGAGATGAATATGGTAGATTATACATCCTACATGTCAAGTTTGAAGTTATAGAGCCTAATTTGTTCATACCACAAAGTATATTGAAAATGAAGTTTGGACATGTTTTAGATTTTCCTAAAATTGGTGAGCTATGGATCAAATGGTGTGAAATGAATCATAGATTCTAAATCCTTGTTTAAAAACAAAGAGATTCATATATAACATGATAAACATACTTACAGATTTGAAATGGGTCAATTTTAGACCCTGTTTTCTGAAACAGAGCAGTTCCTGCGGAGAAGATGAAGCCTCAGCTTCATCTCGCGCCACGATCGCGCGCGCAAGAATCGCGCGAGCGGCCCGCGCGAGCGATCTTTCGCGAGAGCGGCCCGCGCGCGCGAGGTAGGCGTCTCCAGGCAGACGTAAGAGTTTTTTTTTATAAAAATGAAAAATTGGCTGGTCGCGCGAGCGAGGGTCGCGCGAGAACCCCTTCGCACGAACGATCTGCGCGCGCGACCTTGGCTTTCTCAGGCAGACAGAAAAGTTATATTATAAAGGGAAAATGGGCATATCGCGCGAGCGGCCCGCGCGAGCGACCTTTCGCGCGAGCGGCCCGCGCGCGCGAGTTCTGACTGTTTCTGTTTTTGTCTGTTTTATGTTTAAGGTCTGTTTGGTTCAACTTTTTAGTACTGTTAAGGATCTGTTTGGGATATTTAGTTAATCAGAACTCTATTTGGTTATGATTGAATGATTAAAACATTGTAGTATGACTCATTAATCCCCGTACGCGTGTTGTTCCTTGAATTCAGCATTTTTGTTTTCGTTTAAGTGCATACCATTCATGTGGGTCAGTGGTACATGCATAGGGGTGTCAGTCTGTGTGGAAAAGAGTAATGGTAGTGTGGAAAGAGTATGAGTTTGTGTTTGTGATCGTGGTTGTGGTTGTGGTTGAGTATGAGTTTGTGGTTGAGGTCGTGGTTGTGGTTGTGGTTGAGATTGTGGAGAGGGTATCTTTGAAATGCGACGGTGGCAAATATGGACACTCCCTAACGCCCATGGAAGCGTTAAAGTGTGTGAAGCCGAACTCGGACATTCCCTGGCACCCATGGCAGTGCTAAAGTGTGGCCTACGGACACTCCCTGATAACTCAAGTCTGGATACTGTGTGAGGGGTTGCCCCGGTATTTGCATGGCGGTTAGGGTATTCAAAGTGTGAGGCATTGGACACTCCCTGGTACCCCGGACCAAAGTGTGAGGCAAACTGGACACTCCCTGGCGCCCCGTTGCTAAAGTGTGGCTATCTGAGTGTTTCAAAGATACCAGGAGTAGGATAGTGGGTTGTTGTGGCTGTCGAGAGAAAAGAGTCGGCAAGATGAGTGTGGTGCATTGTTCTCATACACGGTCCCATCTGTGTAAATTTATCCTCTTTAAATAATGTTGTGAATGTTTTCTAAATGAGCTCCTTACTTCAATTATAAACTTGTGGATTTAATTTGGAATTGGAAAAAGGTAAGTGGGTATGTTTTACATTTAAAGTCAAGTTTTTAATACTCACCAGCTTCTTGAAGCTGACGACGTTGATGCGTCCTGGACATTCGTGTTCAGGCTTTTCAGGTTATAACTAGGAGGAATCATACGACTATGCTAATTGAGAATGGCTGCTTCTGAAATAAAGAAACTGTTTATTTTATGCTTTAAGTTTATTTGTTTGAGTTTTAAACTGTTTGGTTTTAAGGATGACTGTAACCGACACTAAGTTATTATTTTATTTTCAAGGCGGTCTGTGCCTTAGTTGACCCCGGTTCATAAGATGTAATAAGATAGAAAATTTTTGTAAGCCTTGATTGCTTTACTCTGATTATTATGTTTTGTTGTTCGACGTTTGGGACGGAATCGATCCTTCAAACTGTCGCGACCTACGGGTCCATAAAGGAAATTAAACACTTTCCTTATTTATGCTACGTCGAGGCGTGACAGCATGCACGATGGGTGGAATTCATTGAGACATTTCCATATGTCATCTGTTATAAGCAAGGTAAGGAAAACATCGTTGCAGATGCTCTCTCTCGCAGGTATGCATTGATTTCTACTCTTGATGCAAAATTGCTTGGTTTTGAACACATTAAAGAATTGTATCCATTAGACCAAGATTTTCGTGAAGAGTATAGGAATTGTGAGAAAAAAGCATTAGGTAAATTCTTTAAGCATGAAGATTTCTTATTTCAGGGAAATAAGTTGTGTGTTCCTAATTGTTCATTACGCGATTTGTTAGTGAGGGAATCGCATGGTAGGGGTTTAATGGGACACTTTGGAGTTGCTAAGACACTAGCCATCCTACACGAGCATTTCTTTTGGCCACACATGAAAAGAGATGTTGAGAGAATTTGTGGAAGATGTGTAACTTGTAGGCAAGCGAAATCTCGAGTGCAACCTCATGGATTATACACACCACTCCCTATTCCTAGTGAGCCTTGGATTGATATCTCAATGGACTTTGTGTTAGGTTTTCCTAGGACTAAACGGGGTAGGGATTCAATTTTTGTGGTGGTAGATCGCTTTTCTAAAATGGCACATTTTATTCCATGTCACAAAACGGATGATGTATCACATGTTGCTGATTTGTTCTTTAGGGAGATTGTAAGATTACATGGTATGCCTAGAACAATTATTTCGGATAGAGATGCTAAGTTCTTGAGTTACTTTTGGAAGACCTTGTGGTGTAAGTTAGGGACTAAGTTATTATTTTTTACTACTTGTCACATCACACAAACTGATGGTCAAACTAAAGTAGTAAATAGGACTTTGTCAACTTTGTTAAGGGCTATTATTCAAAAGAACATTAAAACATGGGAAGATTGTTTACCACATGTTGAGTTTGCTTACAATCGATTGTTTACCACATGTTGAGTTTGCTTACAATCGATCTATTCATTCTGCTACTAAATTTTCACTGTTTGAAATTGTATATGGGTTTAATCCATTAACTCCGTCGGATTTATCTCCTTTACCTTTGAGTAAACGTGTTAATTTAGATGGCCAAAGGAAAGCTGACTTTGTTAAGCAGATTCATGAGAAAGCCAGACTCAACATTGAGCGACGAACAGAGCAATATGCAAAGCAAGCTAACAAGGGGCGTCACAAGATGGCTTTTGAACCCGGAGATTGGGTTTGGTTGCATATGCGAAAAGAGATATTTCCAGCTGAAAGGCGTTCCGAATTGCTGCCACGAGGAGATGGGCCTTTCCAAGTTCTCGAGCACATCAATGACAATGCTTACAAGCTAGATTTGCCAGGTGAGTACAATGTAAGTGCTTCTTTTAATGTTACAGATTTGAGTCCTTTTGATGTAGGTGATGATTTCAGGACAAATCCTTTTCAAGAGGAGGGGAATGATGCAAATCATGGCACGTCTTCAAGGGAACCAGTTCAAATTCCAATTGGACCAGTTACGAGGGCTCGGGCAAAGAAGTTCAAAGAGGCACTCAATGGGCTAATTCAAGAAGTTTGGTCTCAGGAAAATTCGTGGAGGCCTATGGAGCTTGGTCCACAAAGATGTCTCAATCTAATTCAAGTTCTAGAAGAATAAGATTGAAGTCAAATTTTAGTTTTCCTAAAATTAGAATTTTATTGTCATTTTTTTAGTAATTGCTGAATTGTAGGCTTGCCTGCCAACTATGGAACTTTCCTTATTCCTTTAGTTTCGTTTTATTTTAATTTTGGGCGAATTTATTTTGGGACATGCTATTTAAACAGTTTTAGGGTTTGTAATATGCAGTTTTGATCATTAATAATATTGTGAGAGTTTTCTCTTTGGTTCTTTGAAGAACTATTCGAACTTATCAGATTTACTCTGTGGCGTTGTAGACACCCCATTTTGTCGGCTATCAGATTTAGGAACCCCATAGCTTGGTGGTTCATAATGATCGAAAAACACTTAAAAGGACTCTTGGAAGTTAGTTCTGTCTCTCAGAATGCTCAGAATGACCAAAATACCCCTGAAAGCCCGAAAACTCCCAGATTTGGTCCCAAAGTTCTGGAAACTTGCTACGTCATAAGAAAAACGATAAAATGAGTTTTTAAGTAAAATCGAATAAAATCGTCAGCTCCCAGAGACCCCCGGAAGTCCCGGAAGTTCCCGGAAAGTCCTCGTTGACCGGTTTGACCAAGGTTTGACCAAGTTTGACCGAAATCATCCGAATTCACCGAAATCATTAGAAAAGTATTAAAATGAGTTTTAAAAGAGAATCGAGCGAAAACGTCAACTCTTGGGAGCTCCCAAAGGTTCCCAGAACTTCCCGGGAATCCCAGGTTTGACCAGTTTGACCAAGATTTGACTTTGGAATCGGGGCACCGAAACAATTTTCAAATATTTTTCATGGATACTAGAGGTCAATAGCTTTCCAACGGTATATCGCACAGAATTTTTGGATTTAAAACGAATTTATTATGAATTTCCAAAGGCGAAAAAGGCGATCAAATCGGCTTTTATCGCGAATACCGCAAACCTTTTCAAAGTGACCTATCTCTGAACTATTTTTTATGGAAATTAGACTCCATTACCTTTCCAATGGTATATCACAAACTCATTTTGGAGTTCGTATGCATTTTCTGTGAATTTCGGACGAAATATGGCCTTTTCGCGAATACCGGAACCTCTGGGGGCCTAAACGTAATTTTATGGGCTTCTGAGGAGCAGTGACGCCGCGGCACTCAACCCTCGCATAGTCCATTTTTGTAATTATTTTGGGTGTCCAATTTGATTAATTGAAAGCCAAAACGACGTAGTTTTATGTTCACAGATGTTTGGGACCAATGGGAACACTTCTAAAATCCCAAAACCACCCCAAATTGGCCTATATAAACCCCCTATTGCTCTTCATTTTGGGGGGGCCAAGTGCAAAAGCTTGAAAAGTTGTAGAGAAGAAGAGAGATAGAGATAGGTTTAGAAGAGAGAAAAGGAGCTTCCTCCTACTATTTTTGCTATAGAAAGTGAGTTTTAATCTTGTGTTCTTCCATTACCTCTCTTATACTTCACATCCCAAACACCCCCAATCACCATTCTTGAGCATTCTTGAGTTAGAAAGCTACTTCCATGTCCAAATGTCAAAATCTATGAGTGAAACACCAAGCTACAAGTCCAAAATCACATTGATTATCATCTATTGATTGTTATTTACTTACTTGTTCATATTATGTTCATCTCTTCTTACCTCATTTCTTTTTGATTTTCTTTATTTACTTACTAGTTCATCATCATCTAAATGATGACATGAAGTTTGGGGTGAGTGAATCCTTATGAATAGTAGCTCTTGACCTCAAAACATGTTTGATAGATGATGATCATAACTTCAATACCTCCAAGGTATTCTTGAAGTGTATTGAAGTTATGTTCTAATAAAAATAAATCTTTCCAACAATCTTGGAGGTTCTTGATGATGAGTTTGATGTTGAAATTTCAAGTGGCTATAATCTTCATTGAGTATTGAAAATATGCTTTCAAAACATCTGCTTCAAAACCCCTCTTAAAACCCCTCATTTTAATCTCAAGAAAGAAAACTCTAGTTTTTCCCAAAACTTTCAAAACAGTGAGTCAAAACAGTGAATAAGCTGAGTTCAAAGATTTGTCTAGAACTCAATACTCAACATATAGATGCAAGGCCACTTGGAAAGTCTTCCTAACTCATTGGAGAACACCCATGATTTTTGGCTTGACTTGGAAGTACTTGAAAATGGTCCATTTGGACCCAAACATTCCTTCCAAACATTCTGCCTCTGCTGTCACAGCAGCTTGACTAACTTCCAACTTCTTTTTCAGAAATATTTTCCAGCAGGGGTGGTCCCGACTTATTTTTCCCTTACACTTCACTGTCTTAGGGAACTTTCTGTATAAAATGGGCCTCTATATCACTCGTATTCATTTTCTAAGATGTTTCAACATTTCAGTCGACAGTACAGACTCTGATTCTGAGTGACCTCTGTTGTTCATATGATTTCTCTCCATCTGTGATAGTTATTAAAGATTGGCTTTTTGGGCTGTAGTCTAGACACAATAAGGAACATCTCCATAAAATATAATGCATTGAAAACATTCCTAGCCCCTCTTTTCCTTTTTTACAAGATCATGTTACTGTTCTGTCCACTATTCAGAACAAGCACATTTTAACTTTCATTCTTTGATTTGATGCTTATATGCCTTCCAAATTAGTTCATATCTTAGGAAGTAGTTCATACTACATTTGTACATATCCCATTATGATTTCATTCATTCATTCATTCATACACATTATAGACTTCTAAGTCATTCTAGGAATCCATGAGCACAAAGTACACTACAACCTTGGCACATTCTAGATACATACATTGCATCCATGCAAGATTTGGGGCCTTCATGGCTCCTAATCTAAGAAGATTATAAGGAATGAACTTGATCACACGTTCATGCTTCCCCCGATCTAATCATCCTTTCTCATCCATCCCGGGGATTGAGAGGTCTTCTTTTCTCAAAGATTAAAATGCATCATACTAGCTTGCTAAGCATATTTTGATTTCTTTGTTTATTTGTTTCAATAACAATTCATGTCCCCGTTTAGATTAGGAAGTCTTGATTATTTTATACATGATTAGACGATTTTTCCTAGATTTATTTGTGTGATCTTTCACTTTGCATTGTGTGATATTTGGCTTAGATCTTATGAATGATATCTTATCTTTAGATCTTCCATTTTCAAATTTTCTTATGTGATGTAATATACTATCATAGTATTATTTGTCGAACCAAACATAGTATAAGATGATTATTTGGATGCTAATTGAGGCCAGTCGAAAGACGGGGCGAGTTGAGGGTGTTTTAGTCGCGACAAAGGCTCCTTCCTCTCTCGTACCAAAACCCCGAGCCAAGTTCTTTGGTTATGAAGGACCGGTGCCCTTTATCCATTTGGGTGAGTCAAATTAGGTTTCTTGGTTCCTAAAAGACCAAGTGGCGACTCTGTATATGTTTTCAACAGACCAATTTTCTTGCTTTGATCCAAATCAAATTTCAAACAAGTTTCAAAACATAACGAAGCGGTGGAATCCCGGTATCCACAATCTGGCGACTCCACTAGGGATTTTATTTTCAAAACAAAATAATACAGAGGTTTGACTCATAAGAAGCATCCTTAAAATCATCTTTTTACTGTGTATGGTTCACCGCATTGCACTCTGCATTTTACCCTCTTGACTGTGTCTGGAACGCGGCGCTGACATTGTTCAGGTCTTGCTGTGCCAGGGCACAAGTCACCGTTGATACTGTACCTTCTAAGGTATATCAAAAAGAGTAAAAACCTCTGTACTGTCTCCCTGACGGTATATTGGAACTCTCGTCAACGGACCCTCTTTGACTAAACCCGGCCTTTGTATATAGATTCCTGTAGAACCTTTCATAGGGCTGTTGATTTATCTTTTCAGATAGGACAATGTGATATAACTGTTGTATGCCCTGACGGGATTACCTGCGCAGTGTAGACGCTTATGTGGCATGAGGCAGAACTTCTTTCTTATGATCCCCAAGGCAATCACTCACATGTGATCACATTGAGTTGACCTGCCTAGGCACCATGACAAGGATGTCTGCTCCATGTTCACAAAAATATACACCGCAAACCTTATTTGTTGGTCCTAGGACATAGGAGTATGAAAACTGGCTAGACAGTATGATCACCATCATAACCTGTTCCTCCCAGAAACTCTATCCAGATATCCCAGATATAACCATATTAACCAGTTTTTTTCAGAAACTCTGTCTAAATCTCCCTGATTTCCCAGATATACCAGTTTCTCCCAAAAACTCTAGAAACTCTATCCAAATTTCCTATAAATACCCAAAGTACCTGTTTTCCCAGAAGCTCTGCCCAAATCTCCCAGATTCTCCAAAAATCCCAGTACCTCTGCCCAAATAACCTAGAAATGCCCGGATATACTTATCCATATTTCTCAGAAATACCCAAAATACCAGTTTCTCCTAGAAGCTCAGTCCAAATCAACCAGAAACCCCTATTTCTCCTAGAAACTCAAATGACTTCGAGAAATTTCTCCGAATCTTCCAAAACCCTGTTTCTCCCAGAAACTCTGTCCAAAATTCCCGAAGTATCCCGAAAATCCCTGTTATTCCTTGGTGATCATACTGGAAAGTAAGGTTAGCACACTCTGTATGGCTAAGACCTTATTTGTTTAGCTGCTATCTATTAGAAATAGGAGCAACATATAGATTAGGGCTTACATCCGCATGCTTGTCTCATATGCATACACAATTCATGTCAGTCTACATGCACACACATCTTGTCAGTCTCACACATGTCAGTCTTTACACATCAAATGCATACGTATCATCACCCTCACCCATCTCAATCATTGTATAGAAGTCGTATACATACTGCAACCATCATCAGTTCACATCGATAAATTCTTTGAGACTCTGATCAGCTCTCCCCCACTAAGAGTCCATAAGAAGTACTTCGCGCCTCTGCTAATTTGGGCTTTTACTTCTGCGTGCAGAAAATCGTAGCCCCGAGTACGAACCCTTTTGTACCTCCTCGAATTCATTATCGTGATTGCGGGCTAGCCTAGGCTATCATAATGGCCTACCAATCTCTCGAAGGGAAAGTGAACAAACTACAAACCACTGTTGAACATCTAAGTTTAAGGATAAGCCGATTTGAGAAGATGGTGCAGAGCATCAATAAAGGGAAGTACGGGTTGTCCGATGCCGTCCGTCCAAGCCCATTTCCACATCTGAATCCCTACTTGTATCCAAGTCCACACCCTTGCCTGGGTAATCCTATTTCATATCCAAACACAAGAGCCACTCTGAGGACCCACTTGAACTCAAAGTTTAACAAAACCCGCAACCCAAGAACCTTCACCAACTTGGGTATGCCATTGTCCGTTATCCTTGATAACCTCATCAAAAAAGGGCACCTCCGACTCCTTCAGCCTCGTGCTGACATCCCTCTGCGTAGTTGTGACCTGTCCAAAATTTGTGCCTACCACCAAGGCCCAGGCCATGACACCGATAGCTGCATGCGCCTTCGCCATGATATCCAAAACCTCCTCGATCAAAAAATCATCGAGCCATCGCCCATCCAACCCTATGTCAACCAAAGTATCAGCTTCATCGAACCTAAAGCCCCTGGCTTACCTGTCCAAATGATCCCCTTTCCTGAGGCCAATGATTGTTGAAGCTACGCGGTGAATTGATAGTGTTTGGAGCTTCTGCTAAAAAAAAAAGGTAAGAATAAATGGGTCACAAAGACACTCCATTTGAGACCGGGTCGAGTCAAGTTGAGTCTGTTCTATGTTCCGAGTCCATTTCAATTCTAGTCTTGTAATCAAGTCCGTCTGTCATCGAGTTGTTAATAAGTCTGTAAACCTTCTCTATTGATGGAATGAAATCTCATTTTGCTTAATCTGATGTGCCTAGTCATAAATGCATGAATCACTAAATTGAAGTGTCACTTTTCAAATTACCATGGATATTACTCTGGTAATAATTTTTCTACGACAAAACAAAAAAGAATCCTGAAAGGTTTAAGTCAATTTTCACGCTGACACTGATGAAGAGCTGGAATTGAATAGTCTTACTTTAAGAATTTAAAGATGCTTTTGCCTTAATCTTGAAAAGACATACTTGAAACTGACTTGGGGCTCGCCCAACCCTTTTTTCACCATTTCGAAGCTTTAAGCCCAATCCAATTGGGAGCCACGCAATCTGTCCAATTGAAAGCAATGCAAACTTAGCCCTTGATGGTAGCCGAACATTTCAGTGAGTTTCATCTCCACTTTTCAAAAAAAAAAGACAAAAAAAAAAAACAAAAAAAAAAAAGAAAGAAAAAGAAAAGAAAAGAAAAAGAAAAGGAAAAGCTCGCTAGGTTGAAAACCCGAAAGGGCACCTAGGCAAAAGTCAGAGCTGAAAAAGGTGTTGATTTCCAAAATCTGACCCTAGCCAGTCGAAATGTTGGAGAAAATTTTGATGAAACAAATGAGAAAATAATACGCTTCAAGATACATCTTAAGAACGTGCCAAGATCACATTTCAAGAGGCACGGAATGACCACAAATAAATTCCGAGAGCTGACATGCACATTCTGGAATTCTGAGATTGCGATCGAAAGATCTCACAAGAATCGACTACATTAAAAAGAAAAATTGACTGGCTAGGCGAAAGTGAAAAGGATCAATCCTCAAAACAAAACAAAACAAAAAGAAAAAAGAAAAAGAAAAGAAAGGGAGATTGAAACTGAATCCTTTTATTCAAAGCTACCACAAGTGGCTCAAGATTGAACTTCTTTGATGATTGGTTTGAAAAACCCTCATACCTCAATCCCCTTATTTCAAGCCTTGCCTTGAACTACGCTCGACCTGATTCCTACTCAGGAATACGTAGGCAACCGCATCGGTTCGGTCGACACCATCATAATCAACCCCCCTTCTTTCAAGACTTTGACCCGAACTACGTTGGACCTGATCCCCGCTAGGGGGTATATAGACAGACTTTCAAAAAGAAAAGAAAGATGGCTCGCTAGGCCGAAAATCCAAAAGGACGCCTAGGCAAAATTAGAGTTAAATCCAAGGTGAGCAATAACAAAAGAGAGAAAAGAGCTTGCTAGGTCACCTCACTGGTGCCTAGGCAAAAGTTATGAGCATTTGAGAGATTAAAGTCATGGTCCATGCCTCAAGCCAGAAAATCACTTTCCACACTAGGGGCAAACATCGGCTACCCGCCTCGTTTGCCTGACTTTTACTATCTACCCTTCATACAAGGGGCAAACTTCGGTCACCTACCTCGTTTGCTCAAAACCTCCAATAAACCATCATCTAAACTAGGGGCAAACTTCGGTCACCCACCTCGTTTGCTTATGAATCCAACTTTGTACACCTCAAACTAGGGGCAAACTCCGTTTGCCTAACACAATCCCTTCACACCAAGGGCGAGTTTTCAAGTTACCAAGTTGTTTTGAAAATTTTGAAATAGAGCATCTTTTACTCTAAAAGCTAAGGCACTAATTCAAAGCACTTCCTGGGAGAAGCAGAAAATTGACTAGATCACTAGGGAGGAATTTTCAAAAATCAGATTTATCAGCAAAGTGCTACCATGTTAAGATGAGGGGTGAACACCAAAAAGAGAAATGGTACATCGTTTATGACAAAAGCACATCAAGTTTTGACAAGACGAGCTTGTGTCAAATGGGTCATCCTCGTGCGTCAATGTCTGTCAAGTTTTTGAGTCTGTTGTAGTCTCAAATGTGTAAGTCAACAATGACTAATAAAATTTTCAAATCAAGTTATAAAGAGCATACCAATACAAGCAGGAGTACCAAACACCATTATTGTACCGGTTAAGGCGTCAGCATGAGAAGCGTCCAAACTTAGGGCAAATGCGAATTTCATCCCTTTCCAAACCATCAAAAGTTGACCATCATCTCCTTGCAACATAAGTCCATGAGTGGCTGTTGATTACCTTCCCTCGTCCATGCAACATAAGTCCATGAGTGGCTGTTGATTTTCCTTCATCTCCAAGCAACACAAGTCCATGAGTGGGTGTTGATGGATCCCGGTTCTGGGCCAGCAAGATTTGATCAACTATGAGAGATTCGAATTTGAATCCTGGTTCCCGTTCAAGAGAAGTAGTTGAAGAGAGATCCCAGAAAGAGTCGCTTCATCCCCAACAGATTTAGTTTAATCCCCCAGCAGGCATATCGATTTGTACATTGCCAGTTCAATCTATGACAGTCACAGTAGTTCACTGTCGACTCGTCATATCAATTCGTACATCGTCAGTTCATCAAGGATCAAGTTCTTTGGCTAACTTCTCAATGCCAGTAGTGACTTTCCATGCAGAATCATCAAGGATTATGGTGTTATTAATGGAATCATCATGCCAACAATCTTCTTCTTCTCCCATCATTGCAACGAGATCATCAACTTTGAATTCAAGGCTTTTGACAGATTCCACCAATTCTCTGATCGGCTCAATGCTTTCTTCCTCGGTGATTGCTTCTATGGGCTTTTCTTCTTCATACCAGAGTGAATCATCAACGATGGTATTAGCATCCCACCATTTGATTGCAAGATTTCCGTTGGCTATCTCTTCTTCAAAAGCTAGTGCTTCTTCAACCCACTCTTCTTCTTCTTCCATATTTCTCAAAATATAAATTATAGCATTTTTTGGGATCTAAATATCCATGGCTGGCTGATCTAAGGACGCGATGTAGACCATCGGGTTAAAAATTTGAGACACTTCATCTACAAAGTTAACATTTGGCAGGTTCCCCTTATGATTAGGGAGACGATTCTTCTGAACATTTGGTTGAACGGGAGGAGGGGAAATGACCCCTTTCTCAATCAAGTCTTCAATCTCATGGCGAAGTCTCTAGCATCTATATGTGCTATGTCCACGGCCTTGATGAAAGTCACAATAGAATTCAGTTTTGAAACCCGACAAAAGTGGATTAGGTTCTGCCTTGGGCTCTAATTTATGCAAATGCCCCTTTTCTAGCATTCTCACAAGTGCGGTGCTTAGTGACATTGCCAAATTAGAAAATTCTCTTTTCTCTTTTGACTATTTTTTATTTTCAGTCCCTCTTCTATTAGCCATGCTTCGACACTCTTTCTGAAAGGGCTGAGGAAATAACATGTTGATGTCAGTAGATTCCTGATAGATTGGCCTTTCTGTCTTTCGGCACCGATTGCTCGAGCTATCTTTCTTGATCTTCCCATCTCTAATGGCATCTTCTATTAAAGTCCCCACATCAAATAGTTGTTCAAAGCTCACAATAGACTGAAACTCTAGCCTCTCCAGGTATTCGGGCTATAAATTTCTGATGATCATTCAAACTTGATCCTTTTCTATCGGCCTGCTAGTCATTTGAGCAGCTTTAGCCCTCCAACGAGTAAGAAAACCTGCGAAGGATTCCCTATACTCTTGTCTGGTGGTCTGTAGATCCCTTGCGATCACATCAAATGACTAGTTATATGAATACTGAGCCATGAAAGCTTTGGCTAATGCCTCCCAATCTCTGGTAATGGCTAGTTCTAGGGTTAAGTACCATGAAAGTGTTACCCCACTGAAAACCCTTGGAAACAACAGAGCGGAGAAGTCATACCCAATACCTATAGGCTGCAAGGTTCCCACATAAAGCCTTAGATGGCTCTTCGGAGTTCCGGTTCCATTAAATAATTCAATATGCGGCATCTTAAACTTTTCTAGGAGTTTGGCTTTCAGAGCGTCACACAGCCCCTCGTTGTCGAACAGATATTCATCCACCCATTCGCTTTTTCTATTCACACTTTCTAGCTTGTCGATCTTAGCCAGCTTGTCTTGAGTTTGCTGATCTAGCTAAACCTTTGATTGAACTGTCTCCCCAGAATTTTCTTCTTCATAATGCAGCGGAGGCGGTAGTGGTGGCGGATTAGTCAACTGCTCAATCATCCTCATCATAGTAGCAAGTTGTTCCCGATTCTTTTATTTACTTTGATCCAACATAGTCTACATTGCGGCCAATCTGGCTTCCATATTAGCTTCGTATGTCATATTCTCAAACCTAGTGGACCCGACTGTTCCTTCTTCAAATCCTGATCTGATTAAGTGGCTGTTCGGAGATCTGACCCAAGGGGGAGTACAACTTTTTGGTCCTATCTTCTCTTTTCTGGTTTATTAGGGATTTCAAATAATCAGGTATCTTTATTTGCAAAAGAATTTTCAAAAAATAATATTTTACAAAAAGTGGTTTGAAATTCATTTCCTTTTTTTCAAAAATATTTTTATAAGATTGAAGAAATCATGTTCCAAACTTCAGAGGAAAACAACAAATATTTTTTTTTCGAAAGTATATTAGAGGTGTCGCACTTGTGAATCGTTTGTGCAATACTCGTGTAGTGTATGCAATGCAGATGAAATGCAATCTAAACTAAATGCATTGCACCTTAACCTAGCTTAGACCTAGCATATCAGCATATAAACACATAAAATTCCTTGAGTATGCTAATTACCTTACTAATCCAATCATTATCCAAAGGAATTTTAGCTTTGAAATTCTTGATGGCCCATGTTTACAAAATTGAAATTTTCATTTAAATCTTGAAAGAGAGGGGGAGATTTGTAAATTTCAAAAATAATTTTGAACCATCATTGCTTGTGTTGTGAAATCATGATTCTTGAAAATCGAGGTAGGAAATTCTAAAATTCTAAAATCTGGAATTGAATCATCAAAGTGTGGAATCATGATTTCTTTTGAAAACCAAGGTAGGAATTTTGAATTTCCCTAAAATCTAAGGAGAATTTTGGAAGGATTTTGCGAAAGTGAATTTCAAAGCAAATTTTTGAAAGGGATTTTCTCAAAATTTTCAAAAGACTCAGGTTTTTATAGAAGTGCTTGTATTTTCCAAATTTAAAAAAGTTTGTCCTTAAATAATGATTGGATGTTTGGATAAAGACCATGCTACTCTAGAGGAATCTACAATACAAGGTTTGATGATGCCTTCACATACACGTCCTCATCATCCACATAATCCCTTATAGGCAAACGTAAATAATTCATCACATTGTCCTAATAAAAAGATGAAAATCAAGATCCTAATTATAGGGTTCTATAGAAACTACATGCAAAGGCCAGGTTTTAGTCTCATAAAGGGTCCATTAGCAAGCCAAGGGCTCTATATACCGCACGCGGTACAAGGCTAACGGTGACTACATGCTACCAAAGTGTCTTGAAAAATGGATGAAAGGAGGTCCTCCACCCACAAGGCAATAGTCTCAATCAGTCGCGGTGAAAGAATAATACAAGTGCAAATATGGGCAGAAACAACACGATTATTGAATTAATAACAAGGATATTCTTTGGCTCAAGTCAAACCCTCGAAGAACAAGAAACTACCAGTTTCATGTTCAAATCCCCAGCAGAGTCGCCAGATTGTGGACCAGTTCGCTCAGATGAGGTCCTGGCATATTTCCTCAATAGTGTCCCGGGATGGATCCCAAGGAGCACACTTCAGGGAAGACTAGGACTTCCTCATGCGATCCTAGAGACAAAGTGTCGCCAGTTAATTTTTATAGGGAATTAGGAAACCTAAGTTTGACTCGCCCAAAATTGAATAAGGTTACTCGCCCTTCATTACCAGAAACTAGGTTCGGGGGTCTTGGTATGAGAGGGGAAGTAGCCCAAGAAGGACTAAAGCACCCCCTCCTCGTCTTACTGAACAATAGCCCTTGATCCAAATATCCTTGTTCTTAATTCACAATTGGTGTTGTTTCCTCAAACATTCTAGATATATATACATGTCAAAAGGGAACATCTTATGAAAATCATTTCAAGAGATTAAGTCAAGTAGCAATCGGATGCACATGCAATACGAGAGATAAGTATACTCACAGTGGCCAGTCCCACCCGGGACAATTGCAAATAAAGGAAACATGCTATGATATGCAAAAGGGAACGAGAAGACTTACATTGGTTGACTCTAGCGGAGTCGCAAAAGGGAAAAAGGAAGGAAACGTGTAATGCAATCATGCAACAATCCTAAATAACATGTTTCTAACAAATACTCATATAAACGGAGACTATCCTATAGGAATTTTTGTCGTTGAAATAAAGTTGTAAACCTAGAAAAATTCTAAGAGAAGGGATGGAGAAGGTACATGATACATGGGCACTAAGCCACATGTAGACGAGGCAAGCTCACAAATCGAAGTTCGGATCCTCGGCATTCAATTCCTTGCACTTATACACTAAGGAATACCCAAGCATTGCAAAAACACAAGCAAACAAATAATATGCATGAAAAACAAATAGAAAATATCATCAATCAAATTTCCAAATTCAGCAACCTCTAATTAATCTTATAAAAAGTGGACTTAAACACGAGCTAGGTTAAAACCCTTTTTCATAAAGTTAGATACATGTCTTAGGGAACTTCTCCAAAAAGTAGAACCTCTTCACCATTTTTGAAGTTTCAGAAATAAGAGTTTTGGGAACAGTGGATCAGGATTGTCTACTGTTCTTGTAAAATCATAATTAATTCCACAAAAATGATGTGAAGCTCTATTTGGTGTCAAAAGAAAGCTATTTTACTATAGTATATAAAACAAATAATCCCATAGATATTTCATGACCTTATGGTTTCTGAAAAGGTATTTTAAATAGACTCTATTATTCTGGAAGTTTGATGTCATTTGACAAAAGAATGTAAAATACAATAGAAGCATAATAGAAATTCATGAATCGTTTTAACCAAGTAGATCTAAAATTTTGACCTCTCATCCATTTATCCTAGATTATTTCTAAACCAAGTTTTATTCATCAATTGTTGTTGAGTGATCAATGTATGACCATTTTGTATACATAATCATAATTGTAGCTAAACTTAGAAAATTCCAGAATAGTAGTATGAACTTCAAACGCTTAGAAAATGATCATAACTCGATCGTATGCTCATGATTTTACATCGGTATATAAATACATGAGTTAGAAATCATCCCCAGAAAGCGAAACATCGATAACTATTATAGATTTTGAGAAATTCAAGTACAAAGAGACTATGTTCAAATCTATCAACAGATTTCTCAACAATTTCTAAAAATAGTATATGGATCCTAGAAGTTCTCAAAACGGACCGGATGAAAGCTAATTCATCAAAGTTTATCCAAAAAATTGGAAATCCATCAAACTATGAGTTTTAATGGACCAAATCTTATGGACAAAACCAATCTATTTTGCTGAATTTTATCTAATTCATTTTAATGTGTGAGAAAAACATCTTAGGTGTTGATTGAAGCTTGTTAGAGAGTTCAAATTCATAGATCTACTTAACTATCATGATATCTAATCAATTTAACCCTCAAGTTCTATGAAGAACTTTAGATCATGGATCAAAAGGACTTACAAATATCCTATTGGAGATGAATTTTGATGGGAATTCAAGGTTATAGGAATAATCAAAAGATAGGTATGAACGTAGGAATCATCCGGATCACGATCACGATTCCAAAACCATCATAGAATTCTAAATAGATACATATATATAATCATGTATGCATGAATCTAAAACTAGAATAAAAAGTGAAAATCAAAATTGAAAATCAAATTGAAAATCAATCTCTAATTATGAATTATCAACAAAATCAAAGAGATTTGGATCTAGCTATGTGAGTGTGTGAAGAACAAGAGATAATTAAAGAAGATGATGTTGGGTTTGTGCCCTCAAACCATTACTTTATATAGGAGACATTGACATTTTAATATATGGATATCAGCTTTACATTTTGTTATGTATGTTTCTTTCATGAGATGATTGTTATCCTTAAGTATCATAGTAAGTAATGCGTGTATGTATGAGATACATACAAGTGAGATACGAATTGCTATTCTTTGTTACTTAGAACATGTCACAGTGGATGTTGAGACTAGGATATCTCATCAGGTTTACACTGTAGCATGATTAACTACCATTGGATGGAGTGATCAATCTCAATCACTAGAGTGTAACTCTTAGTTAATATGCTAGTGCTTATAGTGCATTGACGGACCTGAGCTTTCCTATTGACACTCAAGGTTGTCAATCAGTCGATAGGAACTCATAACTTGTGTAAGGTACGTGTTCTCAATCTTGAGACGATTATGAACACAGACTGTGGATATGACTGCTTTGACTTACCAATCAGTGAGGTCTATAGAAGATCAACACCTGGGTATCTTGGGTATGTCATATTCATAGGGTTGTGAACATATATTGTCAAGACAGAATCTACCCTCTATTTCAGAGTAAGCATTCCCTTGAGAATGTCACCAAGTCGATTACTGAGTACTGCAGTCTTGTTGATAAGAGTTATCAACATGTTTGGTAATCATGAGAGGTGAATGGGACTCAAGGAATTCAAGAAGTAATCATGATTCAGGTTGACAGTAACAGTTATCCGACTACCTGAATATGATTATGAATGCTGAAGGTAGAGGGACATTAGTACAACATACAAGTCTAGTTATCGCTTCAGATATGTTCTTTTGCGTTGGAGTTCAGTTATCGTTTTATAGTGGAGTAAACGTTAACTGACCAGTTTGTTAGTTTGCTGATCAAAGAGTTTGGTCACGGTAATTAACAAACTGGTCTGAGCCAACAATTAAGAGCCTAGGAGGTCCCACTCTTAGCTCCGCCAGGATACTTGGAAAGACACATGAGGAAGTTGTCAAGACAAGTTCGATCGATCGAAGGATGTTCAATCGATTGAAGTCTTGGAAGTCTCGATCGATCGAGAATGGTTCGATCAATCGAACGTTCGATCGATCGAAGGTCTTCGATCGCTCGAAGTCTAGGTCGGTTCTGGGAATCTATAAATAGGGCAGCTGCGTTCTGGAAAAGAAGTTCGTCATTTTTGAACGTCAGAAGCTGCAGAAACTGTTTTAGAGCACCAAACCCTCTCCTTCCTCTCCATTAGGGTTCCCACCAACCCTAGTCCTTCCTGCGAGCATCCATAGGAGTCATAAGAGTGAAGACCATCTAGTGGAGGTTGCTGGAAGTTAGAGATTTTAGAATTGGGTTCAAGACAGTAAGGTATAATTCTTGTCTCCTCTTGTGCGCATCTATAGAGTTGATGGGTAGTAGATCCGGGCATGCCAATTAAGTTTTGTAACTTGATTTTTCCGCTGCGCGTTTAAACTTAGAACTTAAACCGTTTTTTTTTTCAACAGATGAGTGTTCTAAAAAATAAAATGAAACTAAGCTAGATCCAAATCTTATAGATCTATGTATGTAAAATAGGAATTAGAGATGAATTATAGTGTTCACCTCTTGGAGGAATCTCAATTTTGCAATCAAAGTTGTATTGAAGATCTCCTTCTTCAAGTATTCTTCAAGTGTTCTTCAAGCACTCATCCATGGAAGTTGAGAGAGGAAATTGATGTTAAAATCATCTAATCTAATTATCTTGAGATTAGTTTAGGAAATTCTAATTCATAATTCCCTTCTTCTTTCTAGAAATTTCTCGTGAATTCTAAGTATATTCTTATCTCTTGCAAGTATATTCACTTGTATGTACTTAAAGCTTCTGCAAGATATTCCAAGATGATCTCATATGAGATGTATGAGATCTATATGTAGAGTTTTGAAGATTTAGCTCTTAAGTTACAGGCTTAGAACAGGATTTTCAAAGTGCAGAAAAGGGTTAAAATTGACATTTCGGTGCCTAAACACAATTTCCAGGCAATTTCCTTACAGTGGGAACCTTTTGGAAGGGTCTAGAACCAGAAAAATGCGATAGAGAACACAAAATGTAGGTGATGATTATGGTGGGACCCACCATTGCACTTTTCCAGACCGTCATTTACTTTTTAGGTCCCCTTGGTTACCCACAAGCCCTATTTTATGTTTTATGTGCACTGGTATTCCAGATATTTGTAAAAATATTTTTTGGTGTCCAAAATCGTCCATTTACATACCGTCGGAAAGCTGTCGGGTTGAATTTTAGTACAAAAATATTCTAAGAGATTTTGAAATGAGAATTGAAGTCCATTTGAAGCCCGGAAGTCCTCTGAAACTTTCGTCGTCTTTTTGAAATCAAACAACTTCTTTTCCAAAATTACTTTCAAATGTGCGTCGATTTCGAACTTTTCTTTAAAATTAAATCTCTGGATATCTAGAATACTGCGTTTAGAACACTTAATGTTCATATAACCCTGATTGATTATGAATCTTGAGAGACAATTTTGACAAAACCGGGATTTATGCATGGAAAAAACACTTTTCTGAGCTTGAATTCACTTTTCGAAGTTCGATCTTTCAATTGTGTGGAATTTAGTACCCTGCACGGGGTACTTTTCTTCATAGAATCCTCCAAGATGTTGTCTACCCTAAATCCTATTAGTGTGGTCAAGATTGGGTATCTACAATCACATACTAGTAACATATAGAAAAATAACACTACTGTATCATAACTAACTACCTTAACTAAGAGAAAAATACAAGAACCATTTCATTATCGTAAAAAAAAATTAAAAATTTTAAAATTTTTGACAATTTTAATTTACTGAGTCAAGTTGCTAAGCAGGTGTATGACACTAAAGCACAACAAAAAGATATGAGACATGCAATGACTCACTCCCCCCCAACTAAAACTAAACATTATCCTCAATGTTCTAAACTAAGCACGTGGACATGTAAAGTAAAGCGAGAGAAGGAATGATGTTACTAGCTTCTTGTTGAAGTTTAAGATCATCTAATGTCGGCCCAAATGTTTCTAAGTCCTCTCTCAATGAATTTTGAAAAATAAGTTTTTGCGAAGTACATGTACTAGAATCCTTACCATCCTCTTCCACAACATATTCTATTTGTCCAATATTAGGGTACACATGATTTTCAAGCTCAGAATGAGAGCATTGATTGATAGAGAGGATAGGTGATGGGCAACTTAGTGACACCACTTCTTCGGCCGAAAGAGGTGAGGGTTCATGAATATCAGATGAATCTAAATCGAATTTAGAATTTTCAATAACGTCCTCCCTAGGGTCACTATCAAAGGTAGGGGTAGAGTCAACAAGGGACTCATCCTTTCCTAATTGCGTGCAGTCAACGAAACACTTATCATCTTGTAAAACCTTATTCTCATCCTTGTAACTCTCCTCACTATATATGTCATCTGTTGAGGAACTCTAGACAAAGAGATTGTGCAAATTTTATCCAGGCAGTGAAGGAGTTAATGTCTGGGGTTGTATATTAAGGAGAAGATGGTTCTACAACTTCTTGCTCAATGATTTGGTTTTGGAGTTCTTGTTAGGTTATCACTTTGTCGAGTGAGTTGTTAACCTCATTCAGTATAAATCCATCATTGTCCTGTAATTCCATTCCATTGTTAGTGTCTTGAAATTTAGGTTGTAGTGTTGAAGGACTGGTATAGTCTTCTAAAAGATGGCTAGCATATGCTTGTTGATATCTAGTTTATAATTTATCAAGGGCACTATCTAGCCTTTTCATTTCACTAAGCAGCAATTTTAACATACCATTACCCTCAATTTGGTTTCTCCTCATTATTACTATATGAAGTTTCACCCCATTATTGTTGATGATAGTCCCCTTCCCATTATGCTTTTGAACAAGACTCCCAAGAAAGAAAGGCTTGGTGCATTTGGTAACTATGGGAACTACTACTATATCCAACATTATTATTTTAGTTATATCCCCATTGCGTTTGATAAAACTCTCCCTGTGGAGGTTCTTGATGCGTTTGACAATATGGGGGACCACCACTACAGTTTTCCCATTGTGGTGGTTGGTAGCACTCGGGTTGATAATGCGCATCATAAGTGGGTGCTTGCCAACTTGGGGGATAATTATATTGATTTTCAAGTGTGTACCTATTGGGGGTGTTTGTGTTTGTGTTTGTGTTGTATGGAGGGTAATATGGATACGACATGTATACCCAAAATTTTTAAACCGTAGAATTTTAATTTTTTTATTTTTTACTCGTGAGAGAAAAAGTCCAAAGTTTTTTTTTTTAAAAAAAAAGAAGAAAAGTTGGAAATGACTTAGTAAAATCCTAACCTAGTTGCCTTTTCCGGCAACGGCGCCAAAATTTTGACACGACTAAAAAGTTGTATGCTCTTGTGCAACACCCATGTGTAGGTGATCGTGCAAGTAATACTGGATAAGTCCAGTTCGATCCCATATGGAAGGAATAGAAAGAAAATATACTAAGTTACAACCTAATAAAAAAGAAACGAAAATAAGAATGTAGGAGTGGAAGTTCTAACGAATCCTACTTAATTAAATTAAACTAAAAAACAAACTAAAGCATAAAGAAAAGTCATTAATTTAATAGGTAAATAAAGGTGTTGGAAACACGTGAATCCACATTGATCTTAACAATCTATCATGCATACTCATTAATGTTCTATGGAGTACATTGCTTTTCAGTATTCTGTATTTTTTTAAAAATAAAGATTCAATAGCTCTTTCATGACCAGAACTATATCATCACAAGTGATTTAAAATACTTGGAAGATGATTTAAAACAATGGTTATTGTTTGCACTCGAAATGGTGTTAGCATTCAAAGTGGTTTTCAAAAGTCATTGAAGAAAATAGGCTTAAGGTTTTAAGTTCTAAAAACTGTTGTGACAAACTGAGATTATAGGGACAATTTGATGACAGATTTCTAAAACAGAATGTCATGGAATACTTAAAAGAATCATCTTAGGAATGAACATGTTCGATCGATCGAAGCGCTCTCGATCGATCGGAGAGCATCATCCTTTAATCGATCGAAATGCCTTCGATCGCTTGACTATGGTTCTAGTTCGATCGATCAAACGTATTTCGATTGATCCAGCCCAGGTTTTCTAAAGATTGTATGGAAGAGGTTGGGAATCAATGTTTCCTCACGTATTCCCAATGTCTAAACTAGAGAAACATGAATAAACTACTGCATAGATAGTAACCTAGAGCAATCATAACAACTATATTAATAAATAATCAAATTAAGAAAAGAAAAAGTGAAACCTGGAACTAATCTGAATATAACTTGAAATAAACTTGAAACAAACATGAATCTTAAATAATCTTCAATAAAACAATGGAAAAGATGAAGAAGAACATGGATCTAACCTAATCTACTCCAAATCTAACCCTAAAACTACCTTAAAACTATAGTTTTTTGCGTTCTGGAGAGTCCCCCCTTCGTCTGGTATCAAAACGACTTATTTATAGGGCTCCTGCAGAGTTTATAAAGCTTTTAGGGGAAAATAAAGTTCAATGGATCAAGCTTAGTTCGATCGATCGAACCCTCAATCGATTGAACTATCTTCAAGATCTTGAACTTCTCTGATTTTGACAACTCTGCGCACCGATGGGAGAATGGCCATAACTTTTCACTCGAACGTCGGATTAACCTTCCGTTTATGGCCATGCGACCGTAACTCAAAGATCTACATTTAATATTTCTGGGAAAACCTTGAAATCTGAAGTCTTCATCGTCAAAAATGGCATTTTATCAGCTGTTTCTATTGTTCTCTTCACCAGAATCACTTTTCTTTAGCTTCACTTCATTGAATGACATCCTAATACCTATAAAACAATGTAAAAACATATGTTTTAGCATTAACACAAAAAATAACATTGTTATTAGAATGCACCTAAATGTAGGGACTGTAGACACCCAATTTTGTCGACTATCAGATTTAGGAACCCATAGCTTGGTGGTTCACAATGATCGAAAAAGACTCAAAAGGACTCCTGGAAGTTAGTTCTATTTCTCAAAATGCTCAGAATAACCAAAATGCCCCTAAAAGCACGAAAACTCCCAGATTTGGACCAAAAGTTCTAGAAACATGCTATGTCATAAGAAAAGTAAGAAAATGAGTTTTTAAGTAAAATCAAATGAAATCGTCAGCTCCCAGAGACACCCGGAAGTCCCAGAAGTTTCCGGAAAGTCCCCGTTAACCGGTTTGACCGAAAGTTCAAATCAGAAGGTGAAAAAGGCAATACTAGAGGTCAATAGCTTTCTAACGGTATATCGCACATGATTCCTGGATTTAAAACAAATTTATTACGAATTTTCGAAGGTGAAAAAGGCGATCAAATCAGCTTTTACCATGAATACCGTAAACTTGTCAAAGTGACCTAACTCCAAAATATTTTACATGGAAAGTAGACTTTGATACCTTTCCAACGGTATATCACAATCTCAGTTTTGAGTTCGTACGCATTTTCTGTGAATTTCGGACAAAATAGGGCCTTTTTCGGGAATACTGGAACCTCTGGGGGCCTAAATAAAATTTTCTGGGCATCTGAGGAGCAGTGTCGCGGCGGCACTCAACCCTTGCAGAATCCATTTTTGTTATTTGGGGGTCCGATTTGATTAATTAAAAATCAAAATGATGTAGTTTTATGTTCACAGATGTTTGGGAATAATGGGAGCACTTTTAAATCCCAAAACCTCCCCAAATTAGCCTATGTAAACTCCCCATTGCTCTTCATTTGGGGGGGGGGGGGGGGGGGGGGGGGGGGGGGGGCAAGTGCAAAACTTGAGAAAGTTTTAGAAAGTTGTAGAGATAGAGAAAGGTTTAGAAGAGAGAAAGGGAGCTTCTCTCACTAATTTTCTATAGAAAGTGAGTTCTAAGCTCAAGTTCTTCCATCATCCTTCTATATACATCAACAATACACCCAACCACTATTTGTCTAAGCATTCATGAGTTAGGGAGTTACTTCCATGTCCAAATGTCAATATCTATGAGTCAAACACCAAGATACAAGTCCAAAATCACATTATTATCATCTATTGATTGTTACTTACTTGCATGTTCATATTATGTTATTCTATTCTTAATCTCATTTCTTTTTTTATTTTTTTCTTTATTTACTTACTTGCTCTTCATCATATAAATGATGACATGAAGTTTGAGGTGAGTGAATCCTTATGGATAGTAGCTCTTGACCTCAAAAACATGTTTAATAGATGATGATTATAACTTTAATACCTCCAAGGTATCCTCGAAGTTATATTCAAAATAAAAATGAATCTCTCCAATAATATTGGGGGTTCTTGATGATGAGTTTAATGTTGATATTACAAGAGGTCATAATCTCTATTTGATGTTGATAATATACTTTCAAAATCTCTATTTCAAAACCCCTCTTTAACACCCCCCCCCCCCATTTTGATCTGAAGAAAGAAAAACTCTAGTTTTTCCCAAAATCTTTAAAACAGTGAGTCAAAATAGTGAGTGATCCGAGTTTAAAGATTTCCCTAGAACTCAATACTCAATGTATGGATGCAAGACCACTTGGAAAGTCTTCCTAACTCATTAGAGAACATCCATGATTTTTGGTTTGACTTGGAAATACTTGGACGGTTTCCATTTGGCCCAAACATTCACTCCAGATATTCTACTTTTACTGCCAGAGCAGCTTGGTTGACTTTCAACTTGGTTTATAGAAAACTATTCCAAAATGAGTGACCCCAACTTATTTTTCCTTTGAACTTCAATGTCTTAGGGATCTGTCTGTATATTATGGGCCTCTAGATCTTTTGTTTTCATTTTACAAGATTTTCTAACATTTCAGTCGACAGTACAGACTCTGTTTCTGAATAATCTCTATTGTTTATATTATTTCTCTCAATCTGTTGTAGATATTAAAGATTGGGGTTTCGGGTTATGTTCTAGACTCAATAAGGAAGATATCCATAAAAAGTCATGCCTTGAAAATATTCCTAACCCCTCTTTTCAATTTCCAATAGATCATGTTACTATTCTGTCCATTATTCACAGCAAACACACTTTTACTTCCATCCTTTGATTTGGTGCTTACATGTATTCCAAATTAGCTCATCTCTTAGGAAGTTGTTCATACTAAATTTGTACTTATCCCATGATGATCTCCTTCATTCATTCATACACATTCTAGACTTCTAAGTCATTCTAGGAATCCATGAACACAAAACATTGGCACATTCTAGGATCATACATTGCATTCATGCAAGATTTGGGTTTTGTAACTCCTAATCTAAAAAGATTATAAGGAATGATCATGATCACACGTTCATGTTTTCCCTCGATCTAGTCTTCCTTTCTCATCTGTCCTGGGGATTGAGAGGTCTTCTTTTCTCAAAGATTAACATGCATCATACTAGCTTGCTCAATCTGTCTGTTGAAAGCAGTGCAGACTTAGTCCTTGATGGTAGCCAAACACTTTCAATGAGTTTTTTCTCCCCTTTCAAAAAAAAAAATTAATAAAAAGAGAAACAAAAAAAGAGAAAAAGAAAGAAAAGAAAACCCGAAAGGGCACCTAGGCAAACGTTAGAGCTGAAAAGGGTATTGATTTCCAAGATCTGACCTTAGCCAGTGAAGATGATGGAGAAAATGAAAGGAAGAAAATTTTGGTGATACAGAGAATTGTACACTTCTAGGTACATCATGAGAACATGCCTAGATCACATTTCAAAAGGCTCGGAATGACCACAAATAAATTTCAAGAACCGATATGCACATTAAGGAATTCTGAAATTGTGATCAAAAGATCTCATAAGAATCAACTACATGAAAAGTAAAATTGACTGGACAGGCGAAAGTGAAAAAGATCAATCCTCAGAAAGAAAAGAAAAGAAAATAAAAGAAAAGAAAGGGAGATTGAAACTGAATCCTTTTATTCAAGGCTACCACAAGTGATCTAAGTTTAAACTTCTTTGACGATTGGTTTGAAAAACCCTCAACCAATTTCTTTCCAGGCCTTGCCTTGAACTACGCTATACCTGATTCCCACTCGAGGATACGTAGGCAACTTCATCGGTTCAGTCGACACCATCATAATCAAACCAATTTCCTTCAAGCCTTGCCTTGAACTACGCTCAACCTGATTCCCACTCGTGGATACGTAGGCAGCTGCATCAATTCGGTCGTCCCACCTACCTAGCAATAACTGAACCTTCCTCAAGCCTTACCTTGAACTACGCTCAACCTAATTCCCACTTGGGGATATGTAGGCAACTGCATCGGTTTGGTCGACACCATCATAATCAACCCCTTTTTCTTTTAGGACTTTGGCCCGAACTACGTTGGACTTGATCCCTGCTCGGGGGTACGTAGGCGGACTTTTAAAAAGAAAAGAAGGATGGCTCGCTAGGTCAAAAATCCGAACGACGCTTAGGCAAAAGTTAGAGTTAAATCCAAAGTGAGCAATAACAAAAGAGAGAAAAGTGCTCTCTAGGTCATCTCACTGGTGCCTAGGCAAAAGTTATGAGCATCTGCGAGATTAAAGTTGAGGTCCTTGCCTCAAGCCCAAAATCACCTTCCACACTAGGGGCAAACTTCGGCTACCCACCTCGTATGCCTAAATTTTACTATCAACTCTTCATACAAGGGGCAAACTTCGGTCACCTACCTCGTTTGCCCAAAGCCTCCAATAAACCATTGTCCAAACTAGGGGCAAACATCAGTCACCCACCTCATTTGCCTATGAATTCCACTTCCTATACCTCAAACTAGGGGCAAACTCCGTTTGCCTAACACGATCCCTTCATACCAAGGGCCTGTTTTCAAGTCACCAACTTGTTTTGAAATTTTTTGAAATAGAGTATCTTTTATTCTAAAAGCTAAGGCACTAATTCCAAGCACTTCTTAGTAGAGAATTGATTAGATCAATAGGGAAGAATTTTCAAGAACAAGATTTATCAGCAAAGTGCTATCATATTAAGACGAGGAATGAACATAAAAGATGAGCAGTACACCATTTATAACAGAGACACATTTAATTATGCTAATTTGGGCATTTCGTATCGTTACTTTTGTCGAGTTAACCCTTCTTTGGTTGAGTCAGTAACAATATATATGAAACTGTATCAGAGTTCAAGGTTCATACAAACCAATTCAATTTTCCTTGTCATCGTTGTTGTTGTCAAGTCCATTTGTCCTGATGGTCTCAAATGTGTGGGTTTCAAGTGATTACCAATTATTAAACCTGTGGATACAAGCAGAAATTCAAAACACCATTACTGCACTTGTCAAGTCTACAACATGATATGAGTCCTAAGACCCTCGAGCATTGGTGATACCCCCAATCATAGTCACTTGTCTTCATAAATTAGTTCATAAGATACACTGGTTATCATCTACCAGCTCCTCAGCAACCAAGCCAAAATTGTGTCACGAATGTTCTTCATCCCCAACTGAATTACTCTCTTAACAATGCAGCCATTCTTTCCCCAGCCGAATCTTCTCATTCCCAACAGAGCTAGTTCATCTCTAGAAGAGTGTCCTGAATAAATATGGTGTATCTCAGTCAAGACTACATCCTTTCCTCAAAAGAAAGAGTTGTTCATCCCCAGCAAATTCAATTTAATCCCCGAAAAGCATATCAATTTGTCAGTCCTTCTGATCACGGTTAGTCCAACCGTTGATTCATTCCATGACAGTCATAGTAATTCACTGTAAACTCGTCATCTCAATTCATACATCATCAGTTCAATCCATGACAGTCACAGTAGTTCACTGTCAACTTGTCATCCCGATTAGTACATCGCCAGTCCTTCTGATCACAGTTAGTCCAACTGTTGATTGAATCCATGAGTCACAGTAGTTCACTGTCGACTCATCATCTCGATTCGTACATCATCAGTTCAATCCATGACAGTCATAGTAGTTCACTGTCGACTTGTCATCCCGATTAGTACATCGTCAGTCCTTCTGATCACGGTTAGTCCAACTGTTGATCCAATCCATGACAGTCATAGTAGTTCACTGTTGACTCGTCATCTTGATTCATACATCGTCAATTCTTCTGATCACAATTAGTCCAACCGTTGATCCAATCCATGAAAGTCATAGTAGTTCATTATTGATTCGTCATCTTGATTTGTACATCGTCAGTCCAATCCATGAAAGTCATAGTAGTTCATTGTCTACTCGTCATCTCGATTCGTGCATCGTCAGTTCATTAATCATTATTAGTTCACCATAACTCTTATTCAAAATATGTCGTGTTCATCGCCCCCTTTAGATTGAGGCAAATCAGTTGTCATCAGCCTTCTAGATTGAGGCAAATGCTATGGTGTTAGCCCTCTAATTTGAGGCAAATCCTTCATTGCCAGCCCTCTAGATTGAGCCAAATCTATTGACATCAATCCTCTAGACTAAGGCAAATCCTTCGTTGTCAGCCCTCTAAATTGAGGCATATCTTTTATTGTAGACCCTTTGGATTAAGGTAGGACTTCCGCGTCCACCAGTTATCTCGGACTACCCTGTTTACTCTTTCATATCTGGGACTACCAAATTTGTCATTCATCTTAGGGATTCCACGTCCATCATTAGTGCTTCCACGTCCGTCAATCATTGACAAGCGGGGGTATTTATAAAATACAACCGTTCTAAAAGAAGAAAATGTACTAAATTATTTCACAATTCCTTCATTTATCTATAATCTGAATTACAATGCTAGTTTGTACACAATTTGACTAAACTATGATAAGTTAGTTTTGGCTGTAGTTTGTGCAGATTACTGTTGTATGAAGAATTGGATGAGAAAGATAAAATGGAGTGCTGAATTTTAATGAAGACAAGTAAAGGATGAAAAGTGAACCCCGATCGATTGAAGACCATTCGATCGATCGAAGGTTCGATCGATCGATAGAAGCTCAAGCGCTCGAAGATCCCAGAAGTTCAATCGATCGAAAGATGTTCGATCGATCGAACATGACTTTTATCAGATTATACGCGCACGCAGTGGAATGGATTTTGAACCCTAATCATTAGGTTTTTAGTATAAATATTTGTATTGTATACATCCATAATGACGCCCACATTAGTTTTCATCAGTTTTTAGAGAGAGAAGAGAGTTTTTTTCTTTGATGTTTTTGTAGGTTTTCCATTGATTCTTGGTAGTGTAGCTTGGATTCTCTTGGTTTAATCAAAGTTTTGCATTCCAGGTTGCTTCTTTATTACTTATTTACATTCTGCACGTAGTTTATAGTAGCATAATCTGTTAAATTCATAGTTTTGTATGTTAGACAAGTTCAGACCATTAGTTTTCTTAGTTTTCATGATTAAGACACAAACAAACAAGCCTTTGATGAACTTTTACGTTAAAAACATATCTGTGATACTCTAGACTATGTCTGGGTAGTCCCTAGGTTGGGAGATCACGAGAAAACCGTGATCTCAAGCCTCTGCCGTGCAGCAGAATAATTCCTATGTTCGATCGATCGAAGTAGTTCGATCGATCGGACCAGAGACATTGTCGAGCGATCGAAGAAAGTTCGATCGTTCGAGGGATAAAGAAGTTCGATCGATTGAAAGCGCGTCGATCAATCGAACCTTCTAATTCTTGAGGACATTCTATGCAGTATACCTAGACTTTCTACTTTACTGATTTGTTATCAAATTGTCCCCAAACGCTCAGTTTGTCAAAACAGTCTGTAAACTTAAAGCCTTGAGGCATTTTTCTTCAATATATTTTGCAAACCACCCTCAATGCTAACACCATTGGAGGTGCGAGTCTAAACTATTGTTTTAAACCGCTTTCATGTATTTCAAACTTAATTGTGATGATATAGTCCCGGTTATGAAAGGACTATGGATTCTCTATCCTAAGAGAAATACGGAATACTGTAGAGAATGTGCTCTATTGAGCTTCATGTAATTGCATGGTAGATGGCTAGGTCGCGGTGGATTCGTGTAATCCCAACATTCTCTTTTATTGAGAGAAATGTTTTAAATCATCGCTTTAATTAATTAGTTAGTAATTATTCTAATCTAGTTTAATTGCTTTATCATTAGTAGTGGATAAACTGTGTAACTTTGTGTTCTGCATTCCTTTAAAATTTTGATTTTTTTTCCTTTCTTGTTTGACATTAATCTAGGTAATTTGTTTAACACTTTCCCTTTGGGATCGACCTGGACTTGTAGTACTATATTACTTGAACGATTACCTACACTTGGGTACATCACACAAGCGCACACAGAAAATTCTCCTGTCATGTTTTTGGCGCCATTGTCGGGGAAGGCGACAAGCTAACGCTTAGATTCCACCCCATGCAGGCGAATTTCAATTTCGCAATGGAATGATTCAACTCCTTCCTACCTTTCATGGAATGGAGAGCGAAAAGGCGTATCTACATGTCAAGGACTTTGAGGATATTTGTAAAACTTTCTCACAGAATTATCCTGTAGACGTGACATGTTGTGGATATCGCAGGTTTTCAAAATTTTACCCACTTTTAAAACAAATATTTTCAAATTCAAAGAGTCGCCACTTAATTTTTAAAAGGAAAAAAATTAAGAAACCATTTTAAAAGCAAACTGATCTTTTGCGAAACCAAAGATAAACTGGGTCCGGGGATTATGGAATGAAAGGGGAAGGAGCCCGGTGGACTAAAACACCCCCTTTCATCCTATCTCACGATAGGCCTCTACTCAACATCCTTTTTAATCAAATTAATAATCTAAGCATGCCCTCAATTAATACATATATGTAGGTATACATAACACAAGCATGTTGAAAGGGTGCAAAATTGCTAACGGTAAAATATCATTCATAAGTCACATAATTCAACTAGCAAACATCATGATATGCAATAGAGAACTAGAAAACATACCCGGGATCCGGCCGCGAATATCAAACGTGCAATGCATGCAAAAATAAACCTAAGAAAGGTCTCTAATACATATATACACATAAGGCAAAACCTAAGTTAAGGTGTCGCACATGGGGTCGAAAAATCAATTAAAATCAATAAAATAGATTAAACTAGAGAAGGGTTGAGAAATTGTACCTCAAAGCGCTACAAAACAAAGGTTAGTACACATGCCTTAGACAAGATATAATATCATAAATAAGTAAATCCTAAGTCATGTTCAATTAGATACATCTTAGGCAAGAGATAAGTCCTACTTATGGATATTAACATGTATGAATGAATGCATGAATATGAACAAATAGGGGACATGAATTTCTTCACCAATTTGGATCACTAAGCCTCTGGATTTAATCTAAATTATCGTTATTCAAAACATGGTTTGGGTCTCAAGACATTAGGAGACCATTTGAGTTAAAATAAATAAGATTAGATGAAAACAGTAGCGGTTTTTTTGTGATTTACAGAGAGCAGACCAGACGTTCAAAAATAGAAATAAAATACTTTTGATGGTTGGATCTTACTGATTTTTGGATATGTTATGCCTCTGTGAGTCTAGTTTCTAACCCAAAAAGAAAATCGAGGTTTCAACGGTTAGATCTCCGGAAATACTGAAAATACTAGACCTCACTCAGGATTCTGCAACTCTCTGTCCAGAGATCTTGTATGATTTTCTAAAAATAGTAAAAAAATGAGAAACACTTAGATCTTTTTAGGGTACCTTCCTAACACATTAAGGTACTTATAACAAATTATTTGAGATCCCGAAAACTTTATTAGGGTTCTGATTTATTAATTTCAAAACAGACTTATTATTCTGAAAGTATTCTAGAACTCTGGACAGATTGTAATTATCTCACAAAAAACCATGATCAAACCCTTCTAATCACAAGATCTTGCTAAAACAAAAATCACAATGGTAAAACAATGAGTTATGAACATTTTCCCGTTGGTTTCATTCGATTCCAACGGTCGGATTTCAAACTAAAAATCCTTGATCAAAAACAGTTTATGAACCTACTGTTTCATTTTGCTAGTTCAAGTTTATTGATTGGCCTCAACTATTAGAACATGAAGTTGGGGCTCAAACCAAACTACTTCTTCTACCATTTGATGGTCATTGAAGACTATGAGGCATATTGCACTTATGGATCTTGATGAAGTATTGAAATGAACTTCACAAAATCCTCAAATAAAGAACTCAAACCTATGGACCCAAGTTTGAATTCAACTTATCACTCCTACCATTGGATGGTCATTGGAGTTAGAAACATACATGCTCATAGGTAGGTTTTAGATGAAGTATGAAAGACTTCTCAAAACCTAAGGGAAAGATTAGTCTAAGCCATGGGAGTAGACTTGAACTAACACATTTTCTCCTACCATTTGATGGTCATTGGAGACTAAATGAAGTTAAAAAATCTACTAAAACCTCATTGGAATATAGTAAGGATTCCATAAGATTTCTTAATGAAGAGGTTCAAGTCATGGATTAAGACTTGAATCTCAACAATTATGTGTAGATTATGACTATGATTTCATTTTAATCTCCATATGGATCATAAGATCATAGGAAACTAAGGAATCAAAACTAAAAGAGGCTCACTAGGATATGTAAAATCTCATGAGCCTTACAAGAAATGGTAGAAATAAGAAATCAAAGTTTGTTTAGAGAAACTAAGAACACAAACTCTTGGCAAAATTGAATTTATTTTAAACCCAAGGCATCAATTAGATCCAAATCAATGAAATATTATGAGATTCAATCACAAGTTCTAAGTGGTGTGTGATGAAATGAGGTAAGAAGAGAGGTTTTGAAAATGTGTAAAGTTCCTAGAACTATGAACTTGTGATTGAATGGCCTAATTCTATCAAGTGATTGAGAGGTTACCTCTAAAACCTCAAGGAATTCTTCAACTTCTTTGTAAAGCTCTTCCAAGATCTTCAAGTTCTTCTTAAAATTCTTCAAGTTCTTCAAGAAAACTTCTCTTTTCTTCTCAATTCTCTCTATATGATTCTTGTATTTCTCTCTAATTTCAAGTATATGTGTGTGTGTGTTGATTCAAGTATTCAAGTATATCCAAAAATGAATATGAAAGTTTGTTTATATAGACCATTAATTCAAGGATAAATGGGTAAATTCGGGGTGGAGACCCATGTGCAAAGATTTCTTCTAGAACATGTGAGAAAAGTAGTCTGTTACAGCCAGCGGCAAACGACGGCATCCGGCGGCACTCGCTGAATGCCAGGTGGCACTCGTTGAGTGCCGGGCGGCATTCGCTGAATGCCAGGAGGCACTCAGTGAGTGCCGCCGGGTTTTCCGGGTGCCGGGGCTAACTGAATTTTGCCCTACTTTTAATTTTCAAAAGATATGTTGGTGTAAACCAAAATTTTTTATTCCATGTATATATATATTTGCATTAAGATCCCCCATGTGCATGGTATCAACCATGTGCATGGTATATATCTAAATATACTACTCTCTTTTTGTATTTTCTTCTTTTCCAAGATTTTTTTATTTTATCCTCTTAAAAACTGGTTCCCAGACTGGGTTTCTCACACGTTCTTCATTGTTCGGGTTTCTCCCGAATACCCGAACTCTCTCTCCTCTTTCTCCTTTTTATATTTTCTGTTTTTAATTTTGAAATTTGTCTTTGAAGAATCAATTGAAGATTTTGAATTTCCTGGAAAATCTTCGAATGTAACCGGCCATTGTCATCATCGGTCTTTTGAGAGGTAACCAATCCCTAGATTTGACGTTTGGTCAAAATTGGGGTGTCTACAGTTTGCCCCTCTTTGACAAAGCTTGTGAAGCAACGCGTATCACAAGTGAATGTCAAAGCCTGTGTGAAAGACAAGCCTTTGACCAAACAGTCGAATCTAGGTATAAACAAAAAGTGCGTTGCAAAAATCGGGTGTGCAAATAGCCAAATGCTGGTCGTGCTCAAAGATGAGCTGCCTACGTATCCCATCGGGAATCAGACCAAGACGTAGTTCGAGCAAGGGACAACAAAACACAAACGCAGGTAGTCACACAGATGAATGCACCTATCCTATCGTGATGCACGTGCTCAAGCAAATTTATATCTTATGCTTCCAAACGTGATGTTCCTGAGTCACGTTACTCTTCCTATTATCAGAAATGCACCCTATACATTGAATTATCCTATTATGACACCGTCTTACTCTAGGAATATTATGACTATTGTACACTTCATATGCATATGAGAATCGTCTGATTGACTGAGATGCGCTCTGCGCCTTATACCCCATAGCCGAATCAGGAAATGTGCTGAAAGACTGAGATGCGCTTCGCGCCTTATACTCTGGTGTTTTCCAAGAAATGAAATGTTTTGCAGAAAAGTCAGAATCGCTCCAGGTTCAATGACCCCAATGATCGCAGAAAAGTCAGAATCGCTCCAGATTCAATGACCCCAGATAGCAGAAAAGTCAGAATCGCTCCAGATTCAATGACCCCAAAGATCGCAGAAAAGTCAGAATCGCTCCAGATTCAATGACACCAATGATCGCAGAAAAGTCAGAATCGCTCCAGATTCAATGACCCCAGATAGCAGAAAAGTCAGAATCGCTCCAGATTCAATGACCCCAGATAGCAGAAAAGTCAGAATCGTTCCAGATTCAATGACACCAATGATCGCAGAAAAGTCAGAATCGCTCCAGATTCAATGACCCCAGATAGCAGAAAAGTCAGAATCGCTCCAGATTCAATGACCCCAGATAGTAGAAAAGTCAGAATCGCTCCAGATTCAATGACCCCGAATAGCAGAAAAGTCAGAATCGCTCCAGATTCAATGACCCCAAAAAGCAGAAAAGTCAGAATCGCTCCAGATTCAATGACCCCAGATAGCAGAAAAGTCAGAATCGCTCCAGATTCAATAACCCAAAGATCGCAGAAAAGTCAGAATCGCTCCAGATTCAATGACACCAATGATCGCAGAAAAGTCAGAATCGCTCCAGATTCAATGACCCCAGATAGCAGAAAAGTCAGAATCGCTCCAGATTCAATGACCCCAAAGATCGCAGAAAAGTCAGAATCGCTCCAGATTCAATGACCCCAGATAGCAGAAAAGTCAGAATCGCTCCAGATTCAATGACCCCAAAGATCGCAGAAAAGTCAGAATCGCTCCAGATTCAATGACCCCAGATAGCAGAAAAGTCAGAATCGCTCCAGATTCAATGACCCCAAAGATCGCAGAAAAGTCAGAATCGCTCCAGATTCAATGACCCCAATGATCGCAGAAAAGTCAGAATCGCTCCAGATTCAATGACCCCAGATAGCAGAAAAGTCAGAATCGCTCCAGATTCAATGACCCCAAATTCGCTTGGTATTGCAAGGGTAATTTTTATTTTTCTCCTCCTTTTTTTAAAACAGTCACGCGAACTTAAACAATTCATTTTCTATCGGGAGTCACGCAGACTCGAAAAATTCATTTCTATTTTTCAAAGATTGGGAGTCGCGCGGACTCGACAGTTCATTTCTACTTTTCAAAGATTGGGAGTCGCGCGGACTCGGAAATTCATTTCTACTTTTCAAAGATTGGGAGTCGCGCGGACTCGAAAATTCATTTCTACTTTTCAAAGATTGGGAGTCGCGCGGACTCGAAAATTTCATTTTCTAAAAATTCATTTTTTTTTTTTTTTTTTTTTTTTTTTCAAGACCTGGAGTCGCGCAGACTCGACAACTTGTTTTCGGCATTTCTAAATTTGGTTTTATCCCTTCCTTTTTTGTTTTGATCGGTAACCCCAGGCTGCAGTAGATGACTTATGCCAAGATCGAAGATTTGATCGGTGACTTCAAAGGCTGCGATAGACGACTTATACCAAGATCGAGGATTTGATCGGTAACTCATAGGATGCGATAGACGACTTATACCAAGACCGAGAATTTGATCGGTGACTCATAGGATGCGATAGACGACTTATACCAAGACCGAGAATTTGATTGGTGACTCATAGGATGCGATAGACGACTTATACCAAGACCGAGGATTTGATCGGTGACTCATAGGATGCGATAGACGACTTATACCAAGACCGAGGATTTGATCGGTAACTCAAAGGATGCGATAGACGACTTATACCAAGACCGAGAATTTGATCGGTGACTCATAGGATGCGATAGACGACTTATACCAAGACCGAGAATTTGATTGGTAACTCATAGGATGCGATAGACGACTTATACCAAGACCGAGGATTTGATCGGTGACTCATAGGATGCGATAGACGACTTATACCAAGACCGAGGATTTGATCGGTAACTCAAAGGATGCGATAGACGACTTATACCAAGACCGAGGATTTGATTGGTAACGGTACAGCCTCAAAAGATTTGCTTTGGGGCTATTCTAGCTCAAGATACGTTTCATGTGCTTCTTATTCTAGATTCATCATTTTCTTTTCTTGACAGATTGTTTGCTATGGACAGCAGTTTCAGGTGATTCGGGCAAGAAGAGGAAGAAGCATGAGCCATTTCTCCACAACAATCCCACTTTTCTGCTCACGGATTCCCCTTTTAACTATGGACCAGTTCAAAAGGCTTTCTGTTACATCTGATGATCTGCTTGTACGGCTTGGAGCCTGATCTGCTGAGGGTATTCACTTGATTTTGTTCTCTCTGAAGATGTTACTCGCCCTTTCCTTGGCGGGGCAGAATCTGACTCCCTGACCTCCCTGCTATTACCCTTCTTTTGGAATCTTCAATTCTTGTTGATCCCTCTGCGAAATATATCTTTTGGATTTCAAGAAGGTAGACTCAAACTGGGTTGAGATACACACATTTTCAGATTTGTGACCAATTCTGCTTTCTTTTCTTTGCGCTTCTTTGATCGACTTTTAGAAAAGGTTGTAATCCCATAATATTCTTTCATTGTATCTTCCTTTACGATTGACTTTTTGATAATGAAGAATTCTTCTTTTCATGTTTCTTTCCATCTTAAATCAATTTTAGATTTATGCATGAAAACTTCAATCAATTTTTTTTACTTCAAGAATTCTTAGGATGCCTAAGCTTAGTCCTTGAAAACCAGAAAACACAGAGATATTTTATTTGGCAAACGACAGTTTGCCCCTAGTTTGATAGGGGTTTGGAAATGCTGGGCAAACGAAGTTTGCCCCTGGTTTGGGGGAGGTGACGCGGCCTCTGGGCAAGTGAATGTGATTTCATGAATTGGTTGGGTTTCTTCTTTGGACCGAGGGCCTTGGGAGACCCGCCTACTTATCCCCGAATGGGCATCAGGTCCTATAGTAGTTCGGTTGAGGCCTGAAAGAAGTGCAATGATTGACTGTGTGTGTAGTCGTGACCGAACCTTGCAGGCTGCCTACGTATCCCCAAATGGGAATCAGGTCAAAACGTAGTTCATCTATTCTGGAGGTCTTGAAAGAAAAAGGCTTCAAGAATTGGTGGACTTTTCGAGCCATGTTTTCATTTAGGTTCAATGGGTGCCCTTTCTGGGCAGATTTTCCGAAACATATTCCTTATGGCAGCTTTCGAACAAGATGATGAACTACTTCTCCTTCTTATGCATTTTTTTTTTCCTTTCCTCTTTTTTTTTTTCTTTTCTTTTCTTCTTTCCCCTTTTTTTTGTTTTGTGGCGGTTGATTCTTTTCACCTTATCACTAGCCAGTCAATCTTTACAACTCTCATCATGTTTTACTCATACTCTATCATACTCACATAGTAATATCAGCCCTCCAAATTACTCTTTATCTTTCTCAAAGATATTTCTGCATTGTCTACTTATCACTTATCCATTGAGTCTCTCACAAAAAATTTAATTGATACTTCCAAATCTTTCTTTTCATTTCCAATTTCTTTTCTTAGGATAATTCATGTACTTTGAAGTACTCAAGAATTTATTCATTCTCTACTTTTTTTTTTTTTTTTTTATTTTTTTTCACTATCTCTTATTCTCTTCATGATTTTGACTGGCTAGGATTTGGATTTTGAAATCAACACGCATCTTATTTTGCTCTAACTTTTGCCTAGGCGCCCTTTCGGGTTTTCATCCTAGCGAGCTCTCTTTTTTTTTTTTTTTTAAGAAGAAGAAGTTCATTTAAGATATCTAGCTACCATTAAGGAACAAGTTCATGGCTTTTGGACTATGAGCTCACCTTTTAGGTTTGGTATAAAGGGGTGATGTGGGATAATTTATGAATTCATTCTGGCACATCATCATAGGACCATGCAAGGCATCCTTGTATTCTTTTAGCAACGAGATCAATTTTATGCTTTTATCTTTATTGAGTGAAATATGGAAAGAATCACTTTGAGAATCTTCTTCATTTTCTAAGTCAAATGCCAAGGTTTCCTCAATGATTTTGCATGCAGGTTCATTTGCTCCTCTTTCTTTTTTTTTTTTTTTTTTTTTTTTTTTTTTTACAGTTATTATAACCATTAAGCGCAATCAAGTAAGCAGAATCAGTCACTTTCATTGATAACAGAAAATTAAAAGATTTGGCTCATACTGGCCATTACAGACTTCCGGGGTAGGGGAATCCTATCACTAGACTCAAGGATCTCTTGGCAAATTCTCTGATTCTATCTCTCCTTCTTTTCCTGACTTTTCTTCCTTTCCCTTATTTTCCTTGATCTCTTCCTCCAACACTTCTCCCATCTGTTCTTTCCCAATCTTCATTTCCATGATCTTCTTTGGACCGCTCTCCTCGGTCTTACTGCCTTCTTCATGAAAGAGATTCCTCATGGCCAGGCCATCCAGTGCACGAATCCAATCTTGGACAGACATGGGTTCTATGGGCGCTTGTAGGTACGGTTCTTCATAGAAAGAGATCTCAAACCCTTGCTCCAAGTATTTATCTTCGCAGTTCACCCATGGCTCCGGAAAGCCGCAGTAGGGGAAATCTCCTCCTCCCTTGATGGAATGTGCATGCAACACCTGCCTTCCTTCTTCAAGATCCTTCCCTTTCCCTTTTTCTGAACCGTTTTCCTCAGCATGATTGACCACTTCCTCAGCATTTCCCTCTTCTTCTCCTTCAGACCACAGACCTTCCATGTCGCTGTACACCTCCTCCTCCCAGACGGAGTTATCAGTAGGATTGTTTGGATCCCACCAATTGATTCGGATGATTTCATTGTCCATATATTCCTCAAATGCTTGTTCTTCTTCTCCTCCTATCAGCCAATCCTCATCCTCTACTACTATAAGGCATATCCTCTGATCTTTTGGGAATTCATAAGCTTTCGTAGCCTGTCCTACTGGTATAATTAATACAGACGGATCGAAGACTTCCTCCCCAACATCTAAGAGATTGATGTTTCGTGGTGGTGGTACAGCATGATGATTGGGGAGCGGGTTTCGGGTCACATGCGGCCGATTGGTAGGCGGAGCGGAAATGGTCTTATTATCAATCAAATCTTGTACTTCATGCCTTAACCTCATACATCGGTCAGTCGTATGGCCATGAGCTTGGTGAAACTCACAATAGAGGCTTGTATTGAAACCCGGCGGAAGTGGATCAGGCATTGGTTTTGGATCTAGAGGCTTGAGATATCCTTTTTCCATCAATCGCTTGAGAGTAGTGGTCAATGAGATCCCTAAATCCGTGAAGCGACGAAGCTGCCCTTCCAACTTTGGTCTCGACGCACCCCCTTTTCTCGCAAAATTCTGCCCTTCTTCCGGCTGGCTTAGAACATTAACATCAGTTGCTACCTGATTTCCAGCATTCCCCCCATAGAATGGTCTTCTAGAGCGGTTCCCCTGAGGTTCCTCCTTCTTAATTCTTCCATCCTTGATTGCGTCCTCGATCCTGGTTCCAATTTCAAATAATTCTGCAAAGGTATGAATGCACTGGTACATGAGTTTTTCCTGATAGATGCTCTGGAGGTTTTTGATTACAATCCGGATCTGTTCCTTCTCTGATGGCCGTTGGGTCATTTTTGCAGCCTTCCCCCTCCATCGCGTCAAGAATTCAGCAAATGACTCTCTATTCTCTTGTGTAGTCGTTTCTAGATCCCTCACAGTTATATCAAGCTCTTGATTGTATTCATACTGGGTGACAAAAGCCTTCACCACTTCTTGCCATATGCGACTCTTGCTTGGCTCTAATGTGAAATACCAGGATAAAGCTGCCCCAGTCAAAGTTTGTTGAAACAGCATGGCCATCATGGCAGGATTTAGACCACTTGGCTGGAAAGCCCCGATGCACATCCTCACGTGATTTCTAGGGTTACCGGAACCATCAAACTTATCTATCTCTGGCATTTTGAAACCAACTGGCAGTTTCTCTTGAGCTCCATCAAACAAACCCTCTAACTCTAGCAGGTAGCTATCAACTCCATTGGACTTGCGAACAACTTTCTCCAGCTTTTCCACCTTCTCCTTCATCTCGATACGCTCTTTCTCAGCTTTCTCAATTTTCTCTCTCTCTGCCCTGGGTACATCAGCTCTAGGTGGTTCTGGATCCTCAAACCATTCATCTTCCTGAAGCGGAGGCGGGTCAGCTATCGGTGGATCATTTACTGTCCTTTGACGGGTCAATGTTTCCAACATGACCATCATTTGGTCCATCCTCTCCTTCAACTGTGCTATCTCTGCAGCATGTTGATCCTGGTCCATTTCTCCTTCTGTCTCTGGCTCTCTTCGGACTAACCTTGCACTCGAATCCCTGACCCAAACTGTCCTGGCGTTCAATGCTATCTTGCCTACAACCATTTTTATTTTTTTTTTTAATCAATTTTCAAACAACTTTATTTTTTTTAAAAAAAAGCTTGGTAAAAAAAAAATCTTTATGAATGGCTCATATGTCACACAGATGTGATGCATGTGTGTGTGTGTGCCTATTCTATATGCTAATAGAAAAGAAAATCCTATTTCTAACATATAAGCATATAAGCACATAAAATCCTCATCCATGTCAAGTGCGCTGATTTCTCCTTTCATTGTGATCCTCATTACCCATTTTAAGTATTAAAACTTTGAAATTTATTTGGAAAGTATTTCTTATGTGAAAGCTTTCTTGAGAGTTTCTTGAAAAGAGGGATGTAAAACATTCTTTAACCAATTTGTTGGTTTGAAACTTTGCTTTGAAATTCATTTGAAAAGCATTTATCAAAACGATTCCCAAGATTTTTTTTTGGATTTCCTCTTTGAAAGTGGGGACATGAAAGTTTTTTCTTAATAAGAGATGATTGGGTTTTATTTGATTTAAAGAAAATGAACCTTGGATCTTTTTTCTTTGAGAGGGTGATTTTTCAAAACATGTCTTTTTGGATTCAAAAATTTTCATAAACAATGAACTTTGGATTCTTGGGTAGGAGTATCACACGATTAGATAATCATCGCACTTTTCATGAATTCGGATGCATACAAGGTCAATGATGCTTAGCTAAACATGATACAAGAGGTGTAATCTTATAATCAAGATTCGGCATGTTCCCAAATGTCGTGGGACATGAGAAGGAATTGCTAAAAGGTGATTAAAGGGTTACACATCTTTTATCAAGCAAGTATCGTCATCATCTCAAGTAATCCCTTCCGGGCATACAAATCTCCCTAGCACATAACCTTAACCAAGAATTGAATTCCTAATTTTGCAAGGTTCTATGGAAACTACTATGCAAAGGCCGGGTTTTGGTCAAATAAGGGACCCTTGACACACACCCGATAGGATGCTTCATATACCAAAACATGGTACGAGATCAAGGGTGATCACACGGCCCCATGATGGCTTGACCGACCGGGTTGCCCCGAGCCTCCAAGGTCATAGTTCCGTGCAATCGACTGGCGAGACATGCAAGTGCAATGCAACAGGCATACAAAAATTAATTAATTTGATTAAAAGGATGCTTTCAAGTCTAATCCTTGAGTGAACCCAAAATCAGAAATTCTGGTCTGCGAAACCAGAGATTCTGGGTTTGATCCCCAGCAGAGTCGCCAGATTGTGGATATCGCAGGTTTTCAAAATTTTACCCACTTTTAAAACAAATATTTTCAAATTCAAAGAGTCGCCACTTAATTTTTAAAAGGAAAAAAATTAAGAAACCATTTTAAAAGCAAACTGATCTTTTGCGAAACCAAAGATAAACTGGGTCCGGGGATTATGGAATGAAAGGGGAAGGAGCCCGGCGGACTAAAACACCCCCTTTCATCCTATCTCACGATAGGCCTCTACTCAACATCCTTTTTAATCAAATTAATAATCTAAGCATGCCCTCAATTAATACATATATGTAGGTATACATAACACAAGCATGTTGAAAGGGTGCAAAATTGCTAACGGTAAAATATCATTCATAAGTCACATAATTCAACTAGCAAACATCATGATATGCAATAGAGAACTAGAAAACATACCCGGGATCCGGCCGAGAATATCAAACGTGCAATGCATGCAAAAATAAACCTAAGAAAGGTCTCTAATACATATATACACATAAGGCAAAACCTAAGCTAAGGTGTCGCACATGGGGTCGAAAAATCAATTAAAATCAATAAAATAGATTAAACTAGAGAAGGGTTGAGAAATTGTACCTCAAAGCGCTACAAAACAAAGGTTAGTACACATGCCTTAGACAAGATATAATATCATAAATAAGTAAATCCTAAGTCATGTTCAATTAGATACATCTTAGGCAAGAGATAAGTCCTACTTATGGATATTAACATGTATGAATGAATGCATGAATATGAACAAATAGGGGACATGAATTTCTTCACCAATTTGGATCACTAAGCCTCTGGATTTAATCTAAATTATCGTTATTCAAAACATGGTTTGGGTCTCAAGACATTAGGAGACCATTTGAGTTAAAATAAATAAGATTAGATGAAAACAGTAGCAGTTTTTTTGTGATTTACAGAGAGCAGACCAGACGTTCAAAAATAGAAATAAAATACTTTTGATGGTTGGATCTTACTGATTTTGGATATGTTATGCCTCTGTGAGTCTAGTTTCTAACCCAAAAAGAAAATCGAGGTTTCAACGGTTAGATCTCCGGAAATACTGAAAATACTAGACCTCACTCAGGATTCTGCAACTCTCTGTCCAGAGATCTTGTATGATTTTCTAAAAATAGTAAAAAAATGAGAAACACTTAGATCTTTTTAGGGTACCTTCCTAACACATTAAGGTACTTATAACAAATTATTTGAGATCCCGAAAACTTTATTAGGGTTCTGATTTATTAATTTCAAAACAGACTTATTATTCTGAAAGTATTCTAGAACTCTGGACAGATTGTAATTATCTCACAAAAAACCATGATCAAACCCTTCTAATCACAAGATCTTACTAAAACAAAAATCACAATGGTAAAACAATGAGTTATGAACATTTTCCCGTTGGTTTCATTCGATTCCAACGGTCGGATTTCAAACTAAAAATCCTTGATCAAAAACAGTTTATGAACCCACTGTTTCATTTTGCTAGTTCAAGTTTATTGATTGGCCTCAACTATTAGAACATGAAGTTGGGGCTCAAACCAAACTACTTCTTCTACCATTTGATGGTCATTGAAGACTATGAGGCATATTGCACTTATGGATCTTGATGAAGTATTGAAATGAACTTCACAAAATCCTCAAATAAAGAACTCAAACCTATGGACCCAAGTTTGAATTCAACTTATCACTCCTACCATTGGATGGTCATTGGAGTTAGAAACATACATGCTCATAGGTAGGTTTTAGATGAAGTATGAAAGACTTCTCAAAACCTAAGGGAAAGATTAGTCTAAGCCATGGGAGTAGACTTGAACTAACACATTTTCTCCTACCATTTGATGGTCATTGGAGACTAAATGAAGTTAAAAAATCTACTAAAACCTCATTGGAATATAGTAAGGATTCCATAAGATTTCTTAATGAAGAGGTTCAAGTCATGGATTAAGACTTGAATCTCAACAATTATGTGTAGATTATGACTATGATTTCATTTTAATCTCCATATGGATCATAAGATCATAGGAAACTAAGGAATCAAAACTAAAAGAGGCTCACTAGGATATGTAAAATCTCATGAGCCTTACAAGAAATGGTAGAAATAAGAAATCAAAGTTTGTTTAGAGAAACTAAGAACACAAACTCTTGGCAAAATTGAATTTATTTTAAACCCAAGGCATCAATTAGATCCAAATCAATGAAATATTATGAGATTCAATCACAAGTTCTAAGTGGTGTGTGATGAAATGAGGTAAGAAGAGAGGTTTTGAAAATGTGTAAAGTTCCTAGAACTATGAACTTGTGATTGAATGGCCTAATTCTATCAAGTGATTGAGAGGTTACCTCTAAAACCTCAAGGAATTCTTCAACTTCTTTGTAAAGCTCTTCCAAGATCTTCAAGTTCTTCTTAAAATTCTTCAAGTTCTTCAAGAAAACTTCTCTTTTCTTCTCAATTCTCTCTATATGATTCTTGAATTTCTCTCTAATTTCAAGTATATGTGTGTGTGTGTTGATTCAAGTATTCAAGTATATCCAAAAATGAATATGAAAGTTTGTTTATATAGACCATTAATTCAAGGATAAATGGGTAAATTCGGGGTGGAGACCCATGTGCAAAGATTTCTTCTAGAACATGTGAGAAAAGCAGTCTGTTACAGCCAGCGGCAAACGACGGCATCCGGCGGCACTCGCTGAATGCCAGGTGGCACTCGTTGAGTGCCGGGCGGCATTCGCTGAATGCCAGGAGGCACTCAGTGAGTGCCGCCGGGTTTTCCGGGTGCCGGGGCTAACTGAATTTTGCCCTACTTTTAATTTTCAAAAGATATGTTGGTGTAAACCAAAATTTTTTATTCCATGTATATATATATTTGCATTAAGATCCCCCATGTGCATGGTATCAACCATGTGCATGGTATATATCTAAATATACTACTCTCTTTTTGTATTTTCTTCTTTTCCAAGATTTTTTTATTTTATCCTCTTAAAAACTGGTTCCCAGACTGGGTTTCTCACACGTTCTTCATTGTTCGGGTTTCTCCCGAATACCCGAACTCTCTCTCCTCTTTCTCCTTTTTATATTTTCTGTTTTTAATTTTGAAATTTGTCTTTGAAGAATCAATTGAAGATTTTGAATTTCCTGGAAAATCTTCGAATGTAACCGGCCATTGTCATCATCGGTCTTTTGAGAGGTAACCAATCCCTAGATTTGACGTTTGGTCAAAATTGGGGTGTCTACACATGTCTAATGCTATTTCCTTTCACCCTGAAGGATAAAGTAAAAGCGTGCTTACTCACCTTGAAGCCAAACTCCATCTACACTTGGCATGCGATGAACACTGCTTTCCTAAAGAAGTTCTTTCCACCTCGCATGACCACTGAGCTTAAACGACAAATAAATTCTTACAAACAAAAGAGCAATGAAACTTTTACCCAAACTTGGGAGCGTTTCAAGGATTTACTACTCTCAGGCCCACATCACGGGTACGAGAAATGGCAAACCATCAACTACTTTTATGAAGGGCTAAATGGTGAAACAGGAAAATTGGTCGAGACCATGAGTTCAGGACCATTTCTTCGCAAAAACACGGAAGAAGCTGAAGCTTATTTCGAGTGGTTAGCTGAACACGCCCATGAGTGGTCGAATTCAGACGATGTCCCACGCTCAAAGATATCCTGTGTGGAGGAGAAAAGTCTATACCAACTAAAAAGTAAGGACCATCTGATGAACAAGTATGAAGAACTAGTGAAGAAGGAGAATTGGGAATTAAAGGAGAAAGTTCTAGGCAGTTTTTGCCTAAAGAACCATGCAGCACATGCAACATGATGGGACACACTAATCAATACTGTCCGAATGTGCCGTATTTTCAAGAACAACCCCCCATGGAAATGAATGCCATGCAAGGGTATAGGGGGCCGGGGAATTCCTACAACAATTATAATTCACAAAATAATAACAATCGATGGAATCACCCCGGGTTTGATTGGAAAAACAATACTGGGACCCAAAACCAAATCAACAACAATAGCCCTATAATAACAATAATCAACACCAAGGGCAATACAACAGGCAGTCCCAGCCATTCCATCAAAATAGAGCAAATAGCTACAACCAAGCTCAACCCTCTAACAATCAACAGCCAAATGTTTACATGCCACCTCACAAAAAGGTGCAAGAGGAAGATCCACTCGCTAATGCAAATTTAACACAACAGTTAATTCAAATGATGAGTAAAATGTCCGCGACATTAGAGAGAATGGATGCACGACAAGAGGGTTCGAGTGGTACGTTTCCTGCTCAACAACTTCCAAACCCTAAGGGATTCAACAATGGTTCCAATAACCCCGAACATGCCAAAGCCGTGACAACTTTGAGAAGCGGCAAAGTCATAGGGAAAAACACGCCTCTCTCTACCCCTGAAGAGTATGAAGAGGATGAAGTGGTGGATAAAATTAAACCATCTACTCAAAAGGAAGAGTTGTCTACTAATAACAAAGCATTAGAATCAAATGAGGACACTCCTAAAGAAGTAGAAGAAGTTGAGAGAAGGCCTGGAAAGGAGCCTATCAAGGACGAATTACCCAAATGTCCTTTCCCTGTGCCTTATCCTCAAAGGCTCAAGAAACCCCAAAACGAGGTAAAGAATCAGGAGTTTTTGGAGTTGTTCAAACAAGTGAAAATTAATCTCCCGCTCCTCGATGCAATCAAACAAGTGCCAGCTTACGCTAAGTATCTAAAAGATTTATGCACGGTCAAGAGGAGGCAAAGTGTGAAGAAACACGCTTATGTCGCTTGCCAAGCAAGTGTAATCATTCAAAATGAATTGCCTCCGAAGCTCAAAGACCCTGGCACCCCAACTGTCTCGTGTAGAATTGGGAATCAAAGGATAGACAACGCACTCCTTGATCTAGGAGCTAGCGTAAACTTGCTGCCATATTCAGTATATAAACAACTAGGGTTGGGTGAACTCAAACCTACCCGAGTTGCATTGCAATTAGCAGATAGGTCAGTCAAATATCCTAGAGTAATATTGGAGGACGTTCTGGTGCAGATAGACACATTTGTCTTTCCGGTTGATTTTGTGATTCTGGACACTGAACTTGTGTCTAATCCATGTTCACAAATCCCGGTAATTTTTGGACGGCCATTCCTCAACACCATCGATGCCACAATCAAAATAAGGAGTGGTATCATGATCATCGTATTTGGGAACATGACTTTAAATGTCAAGATTTTTTCAAATCCCCAACCTGAAGAATACGAGGACGAAGAAGAAGTTAACTTCATCAAAACGATCATCGAATACGAGGCTGATCTGGTTTACTATAAAGATCCTTTGGAGGTGGTAATGTCACAATTCGACGCTACTTATCAACCTAACGATTCTACCCCATTGGACGCTGCTCTAAATCATGACTGCCTCATGATGGAAACTAAAGAGGAGGATAGAGATGAATGCATGTGGGTCACACCATATGAACCCTTACCTCCGAAAATGAAGTTAACTATGCCTTCGAACTTTCAGTTTCCCGATCTAGAATTAAAGGAGCCACTACAAGGAAAAAGGCCTTTTATGTCACTTAAAAAGTGACATAAATAGGTATTTATGTCACTTTTTTTCCCAGTAAAAAGTGACATAAATGGAGGCGACATAAATGTTTTAAAAGTGACATAAATGTTTTCGAAAAAGTGACATAAATGTTTCATAAAACCAACACATTTGTTAATAAAAAGTGACATAAATACTTAAAAGTGACATAAATACCATTTTATTTATGTCACTTTTAACCTAAAGTGACATAAAAGTAGAAAAGTGACATAAATACCAAACAAAATTATTACATCAAAGTATTAAAAGTGACATAAATACTTAAAAGTGACATAACTACCATTTTATTTATGTCACTTTTAACATAAAGTGACATAAAAGTAGAAAAGTGACATAAATACCAAACAAAATTATAACATCAAAGTCTAAAAAGTGACATAAATACCATTTTATTTATGTCACTTTTAACCTAAAGTGACATAAAAGTAGAAAAGTGACATAAATACCAAACAAACTTATTACATAAAAGCCTTAAAAGTGACATAAAAACAATAAAAGTGACATAAATACCACCCTGTAAATATCATGCACCCTGTACATATATACAATACCATGCACCCTGTACAAAATTAAATCCAACTCAATATATAATCTATTTCAACTACTAAATTTCAACGATTCATCTCAATATCAACCAATTAATTGGTTTGAACAAAAAGTATACAATCGATCCGAGTCAAGTGCAAAACTAATAACATATACATATTACATATTCATCAAAAAGTACAAACAAAACAATGAAAGCAACAAAAAAGAATTAGCCCAACAAAAAAAGTGGTTTGTTTGTCAAAACCCTCCATCAAAATGTGAAACTTTGTACCTACAAAAAAGAAAAAGTTTTCATTAATTAGTTGTATATAAAATAATAAAAGAGTAAAACTATGTTTGGGGGTTTTGAGAGACCACAATGTGTTCGGGGACTCGGAATGATGAAAGAGTCATTTTTTCGCATTTTTTGTGAACCGTAAATCCGTTATGCATTTCGTTAGTTCCCACAATTTTATTTAGGCATGTTTTACTTGCGAGTAAGGTTTCGTGGCATTTGGTTAAGCGGTTTACCGATTCACTACTCGAAACCTCAATAACTAAGCTTTTTCAAGCCTAAGTGACTAAAGAGTCATTTTTTGCATTTTTTGTGAACCGTGAATGCGTTTTGCATTCCGTTAGTTCCTGCAAGTTTATTTAGGTATGTTTGAGGTACGAGTAAGATTTCATGGCATTTGGTTAAGCGGTTTACCGATTCACTACTCGAAACCTCAATAACTAAGCTTTTTCAAGCCTAAGTGACTAAAGAGTCATTTTTTCGCATTTTTTGTGAACCGTGAATGCGTTATGCATTCCGTTAGTTCCCGCAAGTTTATTTAGGTATGTTTGAGGTGCTAGTAATATTTCGTGGCATTTGGTTACGCGGTTTACCGATTCACTACTCGAAACCTCAATAACTAAGCTTTTTCAAGCCTAAGTGACTAAAGAGTCATTTTTTCGCATTTTTTGTGAACCGTGAATGCTTTATCCATTCCGTTAGTTCCCGCAAGTTTATTTAGGTATGTTTGAGGTACGAGTAAGATTTCATGGAGTTTGGTTAAGCGGTTTACCGATTCACTACTTGAAACCTTAATAACTAATCTTTTTCAAGCCTAAGTGACTAAAAGTCATTTTTTCGTATTTTTTGTGAACCGTGAATCCTTTACGCATTCCGTTAGTTCTTGCAAGTTTATTTAGGTATGTTTGAGGTGCGAGTAAGATTTCGTGGCATTTGGTTAAGCGGTTTACCGATTCACTACTCGAAACCTCAATAACTAAGCTTTTTAGTCACTAAGTGACTAAAAGTCATTTTTTCGCATTTTTTGTGAACCGTGAATGCGTTATGTATTCTGTTAGTTCCCACAAGTTTATTTAGGTATGTTCGAGGTACGAGTAAGGTTTCGTGGCGTTTGGTTAAACGGTTTACCAATTCACTGCTCGAAACCTCAATAACTAAGCATTTTCAAGCCTAACTTAGGGAACCATTTAATGTGGCAACATCCAATCAATTTGCCCTCTGCTCAAGTAAAGAAAAAATGAATAAAGAATGCATTATAGTCTGTGAAAAACTGATAATTTTTGTTTTTTTTTGTTTTTTTGTTTTTTTTTGTTGTTTTGGATAGGTAAGTGTGTTGCATTAAAAGACACGGAAGGGGGATATGAATCCATTCGATCTTATGAAGCTGTCACTACATTTACCACACTTGATATTCTTCATAAATTAATACCTGTGAAGCTTGTACAACAGTTAAGACTGCCACACCAGAGAAGAGGAAGAAATCTGAGATCAAAAATGATAGAGCACCAATATGCTGAGTCAAAATTCCTGCGTTGCAAAAGAAGATGGAGCCATTGGATCAGTCAAAATTCCTGCATTGCAATATTTATGTAATTGGACGTTTAAAACAAAAGTGACTTAAAAAATGGTTAGAAAAGTAACTGAGAAAGAAAGGCACTTACTTATGAGAGTGACTGAACCAGTTAACAGCTAGCAAAGCAGGATTATTTATCTCAATCTTCAATAGCGGTTCCTAGTGATAGATATGAAGTAAGCACTTTAAAACTTTTATGGCTGTCACGCGTCAGTGGGGATATGGATGTATGTGCGTGTGAAAAAACACTTTTTAGCAATTTAATAGAAATAGTAAGCTTGAAAAAGAAATTGCACAGGAAGGAAATAGTCCCAGAGATTTTAACAGAAAAGTTGAATTGATGCAGTTAAATATGAATCACAACATTGATAGGGGAGGAATGAGGTCGAATGGCTAGAGGAACAACTTACATCATCTTTCATATTTTGTGGATCATGAACATTCATTTTGATAAAACCTGGATCTTTGCTACAAATCAGAATAAAGGGCAAAGTTCAATATAGTGCTTGCACCAGCAAACATTCTAATGAATTTGATATGAAATCTAAGAATACTAATACTGCAAGTAAAAGAGGCTTCTTCTATCAACCATGTCACACTCAGATTCATCTAAATGGAAATTTAGAAATATCTCTGGACAAATATTCTTTGGAAAGGTTCATTCACTCATAGAGTAATTGAGTAAAATAGCACCAACGAATTAGTACCAATCAAAATTAATAGCAGCAGAACAGTCAACAAAAAATCATCCTACCAACAAAACAAAACTGGTCTTCTGCAAAAAATGCAGTCAATGGAAGTATCGCATTCAAAAATTATAGAGCTGGAGGTCAGAGGTTCAGATTATGGTGAATACGATAACAAATGACAATAGAACTGACCTAGGAAGCACGGTCACTCCTAAAAAGATCACAGGTCCAACACTGTGTCAGACAAGACTCACGCTGGACACTCCTTGACATGTGTCGGACACACCAAGATCCATTGTTCTATCATTTTTCGATAATACTTTTTGTTCAGACACACATAGGACACATGATGTACAATTCTAGATACTTTGATATTTAAGTGTAACTTTGTTGAAGTTTAGAAAAAACCAAATAGTAAGAAGAAAGTGGTTAGGGCCTCTTAATGATGGGAATTATTTCTTTTGACATTATATGACTATTTAGAAATTTAGAGAAAGATAACTTAGAGTTATGAAATCTAAATAGAGGAAGGTAAACTAGAAATCTTAGTTTGTTACTGAACATCTTATAATTTTCTTACATGTGATCGCAAATATGTAAATACATGTTCAGCTTTTTGTCATGTTCTGCCCCAACTAAGATCAATTTACCATATATGTTCAGCAAGTTCATTAGTACATAAAAAAACATACCTATCCAACATTACAAAAAAGAAAAGAAAAGCTACAGTCACATTCTGCAGAGTAAGTGGTCTTTATACTTGAAAAGTTTCATCAATGCTGCTGCTGCATTCAGCAGCTCGAATCATTGAAATGGAATGCAGCACACTAAGACATCATAGATCTTAACGTAGAGAGTACAATTCATACCTGAATTTTTTAGCTATCCGGATCATTTACAGATTGTTCCACTAAACGCTTCAATGTACTCGTGCTGAATGCAATCTCTCCAGCAAGCATCTTTAACTTGCTCAGCAAGAAGGTCGATTTTATCTGAAATCCCACTCTATAGTCCAACACAACAATCACGGATAGAGGTATGAGATGCAACAGTTAAAGTATGCCCCTTAATACAAATATTTGAAGGATTGTTTTGTAGTTTAAAAACTAATGATGGCAATGCCATATTTTGGAGGAAATAGTAAGAAGTAGTTAATACAGTTTCAAAATACATTACGAATAGCAATTACGAAACTGTATATGGGTGAAAAGCTATTCAATGAATCAACACACTTTATCAAAAGAGGTCCACCTAGATGAATTTACATCCATATAAAGTGAAACATGTAACAATAAATAACGCCAGGAAGAAGAAAATAAAAGTTGCTAGTCTGGATTCTTTAACAGTGCTTATACTGCGATTCCACATTGGAAAACATGGTAGAGATGAATTCATTTCAACCACACATGCATGCATACATAAGCATGTAATACAAGGGCATAAGTAGAATAGAGTACAGCTTGAACAAGTCTGGTTCAAACGGATTGCATATAAAACAATGACGAAAAACTAATACCCACTGATTTGGAATCAATGTAACCTTTGTCAATTGTTATATGCTAAAACAATCTCATCAAACTCGACAAGAACTTGACTAGCTCCATATGACACACACTGCTCAAAACGGAAAAGATAGGGGGAAGAGAAGACAGGAGATGCAAAAACATACTGTTGGCAGTTTTGAGCCATAGGAAGAAACACTGATAAGTTCACCCGCTTAAGTTGGTTCAGTAATTGTACTTCCAATTGTTGATAGTTTGTCATTCCACTTGCTGGAAGATCTTTTGTGATTAAATTCATAAGAATTATCAGATGGTACCGCCAAAACTGAGGACAAGTAGTCTCTCTCATTCTCACCCTATAAAAGTAAAGAACCATCATGCAAAACATTCAACTTCTGACAGAACACAAGAAAGACCACCATCAAATTCATGTTTTCGGGATTAATACACAATCGACAACAAATTAGATTACAAAATTTGTAATTTCCTATTTGTACATAGAGACAAACAGATGGAGAGAAAAGGACAATTCTCAAAAGGAACCATCACTGCTATCCAACCAGGGAAGATCTCAATCCGATTAGCAAGCCGGCCAACTTGTTGATTGATAACAGCAATAAATAAAATAAGTGTCTATCCATTAGTATATGCATGTAAAGGCAAAAATGTAGACCACCCCAGATGTAACCCTCATACGGAAAAAAAGTTTCAACATTAACACATGGCGTGGGTTTATGGACTATACTCCCTTAAAGCTAGTCCTGTGACCTGACAAGATTGCAGTAACTTTCAGTTGTGAAATTGATGTACACGTTAATGAAAAAATAAAAAGAGGATGTAAGAATAGTCACAAAACATAAAAGGTCTGCTGATGGGTAAACTGAAGAGAAATCTAGGGTTAGTGTCACAAAAAAGCCATCATAACTTGGAAATTTGTTCAATCATCAAGAGTTTGTTTATGGTTGGCCTAATATTATTCAAATATTACAAATGCAAAACTTTAGAGATAGTGAAAATTCATATGTGCCAAATTTTCCTCTTTGCTAGTTCTCTCCACACCCCTAGGGGGAAAAAATCCTAGTTCTGCCCCTACCTATGCTTTAAGTAAAAGTCATAGTATGTGATTAAATTTAAATGCTCAACCCAAAACAAATTACAACACTCATAATCTGCACTAATCAAGTCTGCTTTTGCATAATCAAACTGGCGAGACCACTTACACCATCTTCTCCAACAGAATGACTATGTTGATGACTGGGGACATCACCCAAACATCCAGGAATTGTGTTCTTCGTAGAAACAAATATGAGCTTAGTTAGCCTCTGGATTCTACTCATTAGGGCAACCTTCGCTTCCTCCTCTTCCTCTAACCTTGACTGCATTTTCACTTGACCTTCTTCCAACTATTAAATAAACAACAAACGGAGACAGTTTCAGAGTCACACTAAGCAAGTTGCACTTCATACCCAAAACATAAGATGGGAAGAAAACCTTTTGTCTCAAAGTCAAGACCTCCTCGTGACTGACACCAACAATCATCCCCTTCGTTAACTGATCAAGTTCTTTCTTGAGGACTGATATTTCTTTTTGATACTTTTTAATCAACGATTTTTCATCAATTATCTAGAACAAATGTACATTAAGAATTAGCACAACAATGAACTTTCGTTTCCATTAACCCGTCTTTTTCTTGAAATATCCAAAAGTATAGTAACATTTTAACACACCTTATTGCGGGATGCATAGATTTCAACACGCTTTGCCCTGCTTGCAAATTTTAGCGTATTACGAGTCTCCTCCATGTTATTGGATGCAGGAGTAACGGTGCATATAAGCTGGTGGAGGAAAGAAAGAAGAGGAAGCAAAGAAGTAAGAGGCATGTCAGTTCTGATCGCACCATTTTTCCTCTTCGTGTGTCACGCATTGTAATTCAAGAGAAGTGTGACTCGGGAAGTGTGCAAATAATGATTGAAAAGAAAGTTGGTAATGAGGAACTTAGAGGACAAATTTGACACTGCGAAATATATCTAAGGGCTGTCTTATGGACTTCTAGTTGTGTCCTCCGAAGTCTTTAAGAAAAGAAAAATAAATACAATCATAACTCTAATTGCTTCTCAAACTCACCGAAACATGCCCATGACCACTGAGTGAAGATTGCAAGAGGCGTGTAAGCTTTGAATCTCTATATGGAACATGAGATGCCTTCCCTTCACTTAGTTTTCCAATTACCTTCATATTGCAAGAAAAAAAATTTTGATTAAAAAGGAAACACATGTATATTGAAGAGTAATGGGATCAACTGACAGGTATAATAATTGATTGAGTACACTAACATCATAACTTCCTTTTATAATGTTTCTTATTTTCCTTTTCCTGTGTTACTTGGTAATTTTTGAACCTAAGGGGCTTGCGACAAAGTTAAAGGCCTTGTTAGCCCCCATAATTGAAAAATAGCACTCTGTCCCCTTTTCATACATGTTTCCATAAACTCACATCAAATACCAGCTCTTCTCAACATCAGACACCTACTCAACCCCATACTAATCCTTTAAGACCTGAGCCAATATCCATAGACCAAATTTCCCAAATTGTGTACCTTGCCAGCGTAGTGAACTCACTATAAACGTGAGATCCTTAAGTAAAAAAATAGCCAAAGTAATTGCCATTGAGCATTTTGGCTTCTTTTTTTTTTTCTTTTTCCTTTTTTCAGGGAGGGTGGGGGAGAATGAAGAGAACACCAATTACAAGAGATATTATTAACAGAGTATGAAAAGTAACAAGACATTCAGTCCATAAATGGTAGCAATAATGGCCATTAGGTACTTATAGTTCCAAGAGTTAGAAGACTTTTGTTTATGTATGATCCTTCCTTCCTCCGTAATCCAGTTGTTTCAGTTTTTGAGCTTTCGGATCCAGCTAGATCAATCAAATTCTAAAGTACATGGTCAAAGGGGAAAAAGAAGAAAATATGACACTACAAAACAAAGATGAATATTCCATATTTTGAGAATGTCAAATGATTTTAGCATACAAGTTGAGAGAAGATCACTCCATCATATTCGTCACCATGTGCACTACTTTCAATCATCTGCAAAATTATTGACAGGTTTGAGTCGCAGACATGAGAAATGGAGCACAAAAAATGGTGCCTAGAATGACTAAAGAGATTAATTACTGCAAGAAAGTAATAAATGAATAACCATATAGGCAAAGAGCAATAAAGATCTAATATCACCGACTATAATTATGAATGGGGGTGTAGAATAATTAAAAAATAAAACCAAACATCCTTGTATGCTTTATCGTCCATATCCGGTTACTCGAAGTCCTTAAAAGTGTCTATCTCATCCTCCTTCATATTCTCTAGATATTGAAGACTAAGTTTTATCAGCCCCTTTGTTTTGAGTCATTATGTGAAAATAGAATCCTCGGGCAATTCTCATCATATATACTTTGCACGGAACAACTTGAGCCTCCACCGCATAAATTTCAAATTTTACAAACTTCTTTCTAGCCTTGAGGTCAAAGAGGTTCATGGTAATGCAAAAACTGTAACATTGCAACGATCTAAAGTAATACAGAATTTATAAGCTCCATTATTTACAACTGCATCTTCTAAATCAAGTACTTTCCATGCGCTCCCATTTTTTACTTTTATTTCTAGCTTCCACTTTCACTAATTTTCTCTTGAAGGATGTTTCAAATGTATCTCATTTTCTCAACATAGTACACTATATTAAACAAAGATCTTTCAAAATGGACAAATCCTCTTCCACAGAAGACTATTTTCTCTTAAAAACATAAGACAATACCTGCATTGTTAGCAGGCATGTTTAGATAAACAATTTTCTACTTGCGACGTAATGAATTGTGCCATTAAATTATTAATACGGACTGAACCATAACAATTTCAAATAAACATAAGAGCAATTCAGTGGTTCAATTAATGATTGTGGACTATGTATCATCACATAAATGCAACTACAACCTATTTCAATTGAATTGTTTCCCTGAATGAGTCATAAACCTAAACTTGTTTGACATCAATTATTTACATAACAAAAAATAGTCAATAAGAAGCAAAACTGTAAATACTCGTTGGAAATTAGGACCAAGATATCATGCTTACCATTTACACCTTCCATTGCAGCCTTGACTACTGCTTGAGTAGCTACATCATATACTTCCTGAGAAATTGTAGATGCTCCAAAAACTCTATCTGTATAATTCAATAAAAATTAAACGAGATTACAATGTCAGAATTTAGCTACTACGAACTACGTTGTCAACCCTCGTGAAATGATCTCGAATTCAAAATTACTTTAAAATGTATACTCCGCCTGAACTTCGGACAGAGTTCACAATGAGCATAATGAGAATTAACACAAAATTTAAAAATCAAATTAGAATTATCAAATATGTATACAGAAGGCTTAAGAATTGTACCAAATGCATAAGCAGTAGCAGGATTGTACTCGTTTCGTACAATTTTATCGCCATCTGCATACCACGATATCTCATCCCCCTTCTGAAATTCCCGTTCACTACAACCACAAATTCAAGAAATTCTAATTTCAAACCAAATTGTCCCAAAACACAACCCTAATACTCCAAATTCAACCCCCTCCTAACATAAACCACCATGGATCTAAACAAATTCACACAGATCTAAGCATTACCTCAGAGGCCAAAACCGAATGGTCACCGAAATACTATTGCCTGATATAAGCTACTGAATTTGCAATATTAATCTTTCACCACTATTTGTATTCAATTTCAACATCTCAAATTTATAGATAAGGAAAAATAGATAAATAGAAATGAAATGAAGGTTCTTTATGCATGTTGGAGAGAGAGAGAGAGAGAGAGAGAGAGAGAGAGAGAGAGAGAGAGAGAGCAGTGTGAAAAACTCAGATTTAGATCTGTTCGGCCGAACACATCTGTTGTGTGTTGCGAGAACACATCTGTTGTGTGTGTGTAAGAGAGAGCAGAGTGAAAGAAATTAAGAGTAGAGAGAGATTACAGCCGACGATGATGTCGGAACAGCCGACGACGGCCAGAGAAGAGGAGGTGATGCTGGCGGGGAGGCTACGGCGGCGGCGGCAGCGGCGATGATGCCGGTGGTGATGGCCGGCGGGAGACTGAGAGGAGATGAGAGGAAGATGCGTCCTCCTATACATCTGTACCGGCGGGAGATGAGTGACCAGAGATGAGAGGAAGATTTGCGAAGAGTTAAAAAAAAATAGGGAATATAAAAAAGGTTCTGCACTTTTTAAAAAAAAGTGGCATAAATAAGTAGGGTCTTCATAAGTAATGTGTATTATTTATGTCACTTTTTATAAAAACTGACATTAAAAAATTTGTTTTATTTACAAAATTGCCACCGCATTTTTATTTATGTCACTTTTTAAAAAGTGACATAAAAGTACTATTATTTATGTCACTTTTTAAAAAAGTGACATAAATACGTTATTATTTATGTCACTTTTTTAAACAAATGACATAAATAATCAAGTATTTATGTCACTTTTTTAAAATCCGACATAAATACTAAAAAAGTGACATAAAAAGACCCAGCAAGAAATAATTATGTCACTCAAAATAAAAGTGACGTAAATACAAGTTTTAAAGTGACATAAAAGGCCTTTTTCCTTGTAGTGAGCTTCCAAAAGATCTCAAATACGCTTTTTTAGGGACTGAAAAGACTTATCCTGTGATAATCTCATCTACGTTGAACTATGAACAAGAGGATAAGTTAATTCAAATGCTCAAACAGCACAAGGGAGCATTAGGGTGGACTATTGCCGACCTAAAAGGCATCAGCCCATCTATTTGCACCTATAAGATATATCTGGAGAAAGACGCTAAAACTTTGCGACAAATGCAAAGGCATCTGAAACCTAATATGCAAGAAGTCATGAAAAAGGAAGTCCTAAAACTTCTTGACATTGGGATTATATATCCTATTTTTGACAGTTCTTGGGTTAGTCCAATCCAGGTGGTGCCCAAAAAGGCTGGTATAACAGTTATCCCAAACAAAGATGGCGAGTTAGTACCAACACGCGTCCCCACTGGATGGCAGATGTGTATTGATTATCGAAAGTTAAATACTATGACCCGAAAAGACCACTTTCCATTACCATTCATGGATCAAATGCTAGAAAGAGTGGCGGGTCATAAATTTTATTGCTTCTTGGATGGATATAGTGGCTATAACCAAATCGAAATAGCTCCTGAAGATCAGGAGAAGACGACTTTCACTTGTCCATTCGGTACATTCGCCTACCGTCGTATGTCTTTTGGTTTATGCAATGCACCTGCCACTTTTTAGCGGTGCATGTTAAGCATATTCAGTGATATGGTTGAACAGACACTCGAGGTCTTTATGGACGACTTCTCAGTGTTTGGTCATAGTTTTGATAACTGCCTAGAAAACCTTGAAAATGTGTTAGCCTGATGCGAGGACAAACACTTAGTACTAAACTGGGAAAAGTGTCACTTCATGGTGACCAAGGCAATTGTCCTCGGCCACATTATTTCTGATAAGGGTACCCAAGTCGATAAAGCAAAAATTGATATAATTTCAAATCTACTTGTCCCTCGTACAGTCCGAGACATCCGATCTTTTCTGGGACATGCTAGATTCTATCGTCGCTTTATCAAAATTTTTAGTGCAATCTCCCGACCACTGTGTCAACTGTTGGCTAAAGACATGCCATTGGAATGGTCGGAAGACTGTCAAACATCTTTTGACGCACTAAAAGAACACCTTACCTCCGCACCGATAATATAGGCACCGGACTGGAGTTTGCCGTTTGAGTTAATGTGCGATGCTAGCGACTATGCCATTGGCGCAGTTCTAGGACAGAGGAAGGACAAGAAGCCTTATGTAATCTACTATGCCAGTCGAACACTTACCGAAACTCAAATGAATTATACTACCGAGAAAGAGCTACTGGCAATAGTCTTCGCTCTGGACAAAATTCAGGTCTTATCTGATAGGGTCCCCAATCGTCTGTTTTACAGACCACTCGGCCCTCAAGTACCTATTATCTAAGAAAGATGCAAAATAAAGGCTTATCTGCTAGATACTCCTACTCCAGGAATTTGATATCACAATCAAGGATAAAAAGGGAGTAGAGAATGCGGTCGCCGACCGTTTGTCTCGGTTGACATTTACTGACAACACTAAGCCCGTACCAATAAAAGATGAATTCCCAGACGAGCAACTGATGGCTGTCTCTAGTTTGCCTTGGTACGCAGATATAATAAATTACCTTGTTACAGGAGAGACCCCAAGTCATTGGTCAAATCAGGAAAAAAAAAGGTTCCTTTCGTTCGCACGTCATTTATTTTTTGATGACCCTTACTTATTTAAGTATTGTTCTGATCTGGTCATCAAGCGTTGCGTTCTGAATGAGGACATAACTGTAATTTAGGCCTCCTGTCATTCTGAAGCCTGCAGTGGCCATTTTGCCTCCCAAAAAACTGCACACAAAGTATTGCACAGCGGCTTCTATTGGCCCACTGTGTTCAAAGATACCTATGCTTTTTGTAAATCGTGTCAACGATGCAAAAGCTTGGTACAATTTTGAAAAGGAATTCGATGCCCTTAACTCCCATAATCACAATTGAAATATTTGATTGTTGGGGCATAGACTTTATGGGTCCGTTTCCTAAATCTAATAACTGTGAATATATACTCCTGGCTGTGGAATTGATATCAAAATGGGTAGAAGCGATACCTAGAAGACGCAATGACCACAAAACGGTAATATCCTTTCTTAAGGAAAACATCTTATCACGTTTCGGAACCCCAAAAGCTTTAATAAGTGACCAAGGCAAACACTTTTGTAATAGGCCTTTGGAATCACTACTCAAGAAATACGGGGTGAATCACAAGATCGCTCTAGCCTACCACCCACAAACGAACGGGCATGTAGAGTTAGCTAACCGTGAAATCAAGAATATATTAGAAATGACGGTTAGTTTCAACAGAAAAGACTAGGCTTATAAACTGACTGATGCTCTTTGGGCATACCGTACGACCTACAAGACAAATCTGGGAATGTCCCCATATAGGCTAGTGTATGGCAAGGCATGTCACCTTCCCGTCGAAATCGAGCACAAAGCATATTGGGCGACACACTCACTAAACTTTGACATTAAAGAGCGAGGTCATCTCCGGAAACTCCAGTTAGCGGAACTGGAAGAAATCCTTCCGAGATGCATATGACAATGCTAAGCTTCTGAAGGAAAGGTTGAAGGCTCGCCATGATAGAATGATTTTTTGAAAAACTTTCGAGCCAGGGCATAAAGTTTTATTATACGATTCACGCCTTCATCTCTTCCCAGGAAAACTCCGATCTCGGTGGACAGGACCCTTCATAGTCAAATCTGTCTTTCTACATGGGGTCGTTCAGTTATTTAATGCTAAGAACGACGGAAGTTTCAAGGTCAATGGCTAAAGCTTAAAACCATTCTTAGAAGATTTCCAGCCCGAGGTCGAGCACATCCAATTGGATGAGCCCGACTATGCCTCAACCTAAAACGCTCGAGTGCGTTTTCACGTTGTTGTTGTACTCTTTCTTTTACTGCATTTCATTTTTATTTTGTTCTTTTCTGTCTTTTTGAATGTGACTTCGATTCTTAATCTGCTATTCTTTGCTTTCTCTTCCTTGCAGGATATTAAAATTGAGGGACGATGACGTTCATTCCATAGGGTCATGGGCTATTACGGAATATCCTAACCCCCCTTGGACGGCTGACGAAATAGCATTCTGCTTATCTCCATACCTAGGGCCAAGAGCCGAAGACGTCATTGACTTAACCCACAGATACATCCCATACGATCCTGGCCTCCTCCAGATCAACCCATTTGAGCACATGGATCTCCCTAAAGAGGAGGGAGAACCAGAAGGATATGCTGTTTGGGAAGTCGATGACGCTCTGATGGAACAATGGGAAAATGACTCAATGTGGGAACCATGGGAAGAAGAGGACTTACAGGATGTGGTGGCAGAACGCCATAATGCTGTATTCACATATGTTGATGACTTCCTTGTCATCCAAGTGGTTCCCTACATTTATGTGCACTTGAGTTATTTATTGTTCCGGCTTCAATGCCCGCTACCTGCTAGTGCACCTGGGAATATTAGGCCCCCAGGTACTCCGCCGTAAGAGGAAAGTCCGATGCAAAATCACACGCCGTTATCGTTTTCTCCATCCGGATCACCTTCTACACGTACAATCAATTCTTTGGTTAGTTCAGACTTGCATAATGATGCCCTGGACGCCTTCCGGCTATTCTAGAAAAAGGAATCAGCAAATTTGGACCCCACATTCGTAGCTTTGGCAGAGACAGATATTGTGGAAGAAGAAATCTTCATGCTTGAAGAATAGTGCTACACTTCAATTGTATTCTGTCATTTTCATCTTTCTTTCATCAATTGAAGTGTATTCCTAGACAATGTTTTTTGATAGTTTCAGTTTCTTTTAATTTTTTCTGTTTTAATAAGGTTATAAATACCATGCGGGGGCAATAATGTTGCAAGTGGATGCTATTATAAAAATTTATTTATATAAAATATTTGCAATTCTCTATGTTGATGATGACTTTTTGGCTTACATGTCCTGGCAATGAACTGTCTTTATCACTTTCATGTTTGTCCGAACAAATGTGGGATAGTTGGGGGTGTGTAATTCTTTAATTCATTAGTATTGACAAATTTTTAGGTTCGATCGATCGAACAAATCTTGATCGATCGAACATACAAGAACCTCGAGCACTTTAACATGTCTCGATCGATCGAACATTCGATCGATCTAAGATCGATCGAGACCTGTATTTAAACGAAGCGTCATCGATACACTTTCTCAGTTTCTCACTCTCTCTCCCTTAAGTTCGAGCGATCAGAGACAGAGGTGAAGCTCGAGGTTTTTGGAACCCCCCAGACACCACCACATCACCTGAAGCGAACCAGACCCCCTCAGTTCATCATCTTCAACCTCCTCCTCCCCATTGTTGCACGTTTCTCGAGGTGAGGTCTCGGTTTCAACCCCCGTGTCTTTCTTTTCTTTCGAATTGTATTGGGGGTGCCCCCATTGGTTTTTAAACCATTTGTTATTCATGTTTTCTTTCTATTTTGTGTGTGAGGACCCTCTCTGTTCCCGGTTGTTGTCGCTATGAAATCGTTGTGCTTGATCGATCGAACAATCTGCGATCGATCGAACCCAGTGATTCGTCGATTGATCGAAAAATCTGCGATCGATCGAACCCAGTGATTCTTCGATCGATCGAACCAATTGCGATCGATCGTGCCTTAACAATGGCAATTTTCAATTTCTATCTTCCTATTTTTATTTGTTTTATTTCTTTTCAATTTCAGGTGGCCCGCTATGAATCCCACGACGGGCTATTTTAAGGAGAAATCCTTCGACCTCGCCGTAGCAGATCCCGTACCTGACCATGGGTTCTGCCATATAGTTGACCAGTCCAATCACACGAGATTCTTTAGTCATCGTAAGGTGATGATTGAGAGACCTTTTGAGACGACCTGGCTGTCTGCTCCTTGGTTCTTAGCCAGAATCAAGGCTATGCCACAATGGTACGAGATGTTGACCCAGCCCAAACTAGTTAATGTTTCGTGGGTACGAGAGGTCTGTGCAACGATGATTAAGGACCCGGCCGCACCCTACACTTACATATCTTACTTCCGTGGTCGGGAGATCATCATTAGTCCTGCCACTTTATCTGCTACCATAGGCGTCCCTGAGGAGCTGGAGTGTGACTGTCCTCACCGTGTGGGTACTTCCGAGATCCCTTACGCCACGATTGTCAGAGAGATCACAGGTGGTGTCGTTCAGTTCTGGAACGGCTCCTCTTATATAGAGGATCAGTTCCTGACTGATAGGTACCACATGCTCCATCTTGTCCTCTGCAACTGTATTTTTCTAACTTCCTATCATGAGAAGCTGGCACTTGGTACGTGCGAGCACTATTTTGTGTGGGGACAGGGAGACGAGTCTGCCTCTCGCGATTGTATATTGAGTTCTTGGTGCAGCCCACACGCTATATCTCGGCCAAGAAGCACCTGAAAGGAGCGTGGGGCATCCATCGCATTGTGACCCAGAGTGGCTTATTCCCTATTGCTACCGATGTCTATCAGTCTCCCAAGAGCCACTTTGGTGAGACCGCCGCTCCTCGCTCTGACACCCAGAAGAGAAAAAAGAAAGGAAAGGGCAAGGCTCAAGTTGGAGTAATGAGGAGGCGAGGAGGGACAGATACTGAGGACGTAGCCTCTGGGACGCCCACTGAGACTGACGAGCATGATTGAGAGGAGGAGGGTGATCCTGTGGAGGAGGTTGCCCATTTTCAGTTAAGACAGATGTCTCAGGCTCGTGCCCAATGAGAGTCTTCTTCTGCTCATCTCCCGACTATTCATGAGTTACTAATGGAGGAGAGAGAGGCCCGGATTAGACTTGAAGGTAAGGTAGACCAGATGATGACTCTGTTGGAGGCAATCTTGATCCATATCGGAGTTGACCAGGCGGTTCACGCAGCTTCTGCACCACCCCACAGTGATCCACCTACAACTGCTCCCGCCACATCCACCGTCCCACCTACCACTTCTACTATTGCACCACCCACCACTGGACCATCATCTTCAGGCCCATTTTCTCAGTTTGATCCTGTAGCCTCATCATCATCGGTGGCACCGCCTGCTGCTGAGACACCGCTTCCACCACCTCCAATCGTGGCTGACACATCACTATCTATTCCTGCTGCCACGATCGCGAGTGACCCGGCGATGACTACGACTGTTGCTGAGGGTGGAGTTGCGGATGCTCCAGATTTACTAATCGAGATATTATCTGATGTTCCCGATGATGTGTAGTCTGTTGGTTCAATTTTATGGATTTTTGGATATTGTTGGTTGGTTTGATGGATATTTTGGACGCTGTTCGGATATTTTGTTTTTTTTGTTGGTTGTGGTTGGTTACGTTGGATTTTACTTTTTATGCAGTATATTCTCACTGTTCTGTTCTTTCACTTTATTATCTTGCCAGTGCTGTGTTCTGTTTTATGTATGGATCCCATGCTTTATAGTTCATTCCTGTTTGATCTTTGCTGTTTAGAGTGTGTATGCTTTCTGTATAGGTTGTTACACTTGCAGTTCTTACAATGCTATATCAGGTAATATCTCTCTATCTATTTTTGAAAATCAACTGCTGAGGACATTGCGATTTTTAGTTGGGGGTGGGATGTAGATAGATAATCACCTTTGCATAATCTTACTTAGCAATCTGGATCACTCTATTACACAAGTGATACAAGCTCCATTAAAAGTTTGAAAACAAATAAATTAAATTAAATTACAAAAAGTTCAAAATTTCAAAAAAAAAAAAAAAATTTCAAACAATTAAGTAATGTTTGAATTAAATTGGTAGAATAATTTTGAATATTCACTTCTATTTACTTGTTGTCGAGCAATGACACAACCATTTTATTTTCATCCTTTTATGAATTAAGTTCACGTGTTTTTTTTGCTCTCTAGGATGAATGCATATGCTGACCATTCTTGTATCCAAATCATTTGCACATATTAATAGCTATGCAGAAAACTTAAAATAAGAGTTAATACGACTTTCGTACTCTAAAGAATGAAGTGGTGGAAACTAGTTACCCTTAGTGAGCTTTTGAATCCAATCTTCAATTCTGAGGGAATTATCACATTAAAATTCGAATTGTTTTTGTTGAATAAACGTATTAAACTCGTTGGATAGTCTCTAATTTTTCATTTTGGCTTCTTAGTAGAGGAGAACGTTCAGGATTTACCAACCAAACTCAAAGAACATTGACGTGTAAAAATTAAGAAGTTGAGAAAATGATTTAAGCCATCGTATTTGCTCCTTGCCTTCTCCATTTGCCTATATCGACATTTCCGAATATGCATTGTTCTTAACCCCACACCTAGTAAATAATGCCAAATTCATTATGAAATTTTAAATTCCTAATCGTATACTTTGACCTCAATATACCCCATTGCACACCCAAAGGGGTTAAAGTGTTGAAGTATGAGGAGGAAGTAGTAGTGGGAAGGGCTGCAGGTTAACAAAAAAAAAAAAAGAGAAAAAAGAAGAAAGAAAAAAAAAAGAAAAAATGATGATATATATTTATATGTATGGAGAGGATGGTTGGAATAAAGTGAAAAAGAAATTACTAAACACAACCACATGCTGAAAATGTGCAATTTCGTACCCCTCTAATTTCTACCTACTGAATAAAAACCATCAAGTCAAAGCCTTAATGATTTTCAACAACTTAGTTTAACCACGAATGTGTAATTTGAGTTATCCACGGTATTTCGCTCCTCTAGTAAGTAGTATTCCGTTCGTGAGACTATACACTCTAAATGTTCGTCTTTCATAGAGTCGAGTATGAAAGCATTAGTATCCGAAAAAATCACTCCGTTCAAAGCTTTTATACTATGTGCGATCATTATTAACCAAGTCTCTGTGAGATATTCATTTTTGAGTGTAGTAACCATGTCAGACTTGAGTTGAAAATACAAGTTCTGAGAGTGTGATAGTTTAACCAACTCTAAATAAAGTTCGATGTATAGCTGTTAATTTTACACACACACGGATACATGGATGTGACGCATATGTTATTTTTATCTTGGTGATATAAGGAACATGTGTATTTCTTACATGGTTTGAATGAGAATGATATGTTTTGTAGAGCTAAATTAATAGTTGAATAGAAGAGAGTGTTTAAAAGTTATTCTATATCCTTTGAGCTTAAAATTAGAGAATTTTGTAGGTACATTCACTACAAACCCTCGCGAGACAACACTCGTCCACTAGGGGGAACCTAGGGGTTTAACGGCTTGTTGCATTTGCTAAATACCTTCATTTATCTGCAAAAGTGATTTAGGTAGTTTCTTTCTTGTTATTTTAATTTAGTTAATCTGGGTCTAGTCTATTTTAGTCATTGTAGTATTAGTTTATCTTGTTTTTATTTTCGCTCTATTGTTGGGGACTAGCAAATCGCTAGTTGGGGGTTGTGACAAGCGGGGGTATTTGTAAAATACAACCGCTCTAAAAGAAGAAAATGTACTAAATTATTTCACAATTCCTTCATTTATCTGCAGTCTGAATTACAATGCAAGTATGTACACAATTTCACTAAACTATGATAAGTTGTTAGTTTTAGCTGTAGTTTGTGCAGATTACTGTTGCTGTGTGAAGAATTGGATGAGAAAGATAAAAAGGAGTGCTGAATTTTAATGAAGACAAGTAAAGGATAAAAAGTGAACCCCGATCGATTGAAAACTATTCGATCGATCGATCGATAGAAGCTCAAGCGCTGGAAGATCCCAGAAGTTCAATCGATCGAAAGATGTTCGATCGATCGAACATGACTTTTATCAGATTATACGCGCACACAGCGGAATGGATTTTGAACCCTAAGCATTAGGTATTTAGTATAAATATTTGTATTGTATACGTTCATAAGGACGCCCACATTAGTTTTCATCAGTTTTTAGAGAGAGAAGAGAGTTTTTTTCTTTGATATTTTTGTAGGTTTTCCATTGATTTTTGGTAGTATAGCTTGGATTCTCGTGGTTTAATCAAAGTTTTCCATTCCAGGTTACTACTTAATTGTTTATTTATATTTTGCATGTAGTTTATAGTAGCATAATCTATTAAATTCATAGTTTTGTATGTTAGACAAGTTCACACCATTAGTTTTCTTAGTTTTCATGATTATGACACAAACAAACAAGACTTTGATGAACTTTTACCTTAAAAACACATCTGTGTTACTCCGGACTATGTCTGAACAGTCCCCAGGTTCGGAGATCACAAGGAAACCGTGATCTTAAGCCTCTGCCATGCAGCAGAATAATTCCTATGTTTGATCGATCGAAGTAGTTCGATCGATCGGACCAGAGAAATTGTCGAGCGATCAAAGAAAGTTTGATCGATCGAGGGATAAAGAAGTTTGATCGATCGAAAGCACGTCGATCGATCGAACCTTCTGATTCTTGAGGACATTCTATGCAGTATTCCTAGACTTCCTACTTTACTGATTTGTTATCAAATTGTCCCCAAACGCTCAGTTTGTCAAAACAGTCTGTAAACTTAAAGCCTTGAGGCATTTTTCTTTAATATATTTTGCAAACCACCCTCAATGCTAACACCATTGGAGGTGCGAGTCTAAACTATTGTTTAAAACCGCTTTCATGTATTTCAAACTTAATTGTGATGATATAGTCCCGGTTATGAAAGGACTATGGATTCTCTATCCTAAGAGATATACGGAATACTGTAGATAATGTGCTCCGTTGAGCTTCAATTTAATTACATGGTAGATGGCTAGGTCGCGGTGGATTCGTGTAATCCCAACATTCTCTTTTATTGAGAGAAACGTTTTAAATCATCGCTTTAAATAATTAGTTAGTAATTAGTTTAATCTAGTTTAATTGATTTATCTTTAGTAGTTGATAAACTGTGGAACTTTGTGTTCTACATTCCTTTAAAATTTTGATTTTTTTCCTTTCTTGTTTGAGATTAGTCTAGGTAATTAGTTTAACACTTTCCCTGTGGGATCGACCTAGACTTCTAGTACTATCTTACTTGCACGATTACCTATACTTGGGTACAACACACAAGCGCACACAGAAAATTCTCGTGTCAATCATCTTGGAGGCCTGAATAGGCTTTTTGGGCTGACCATTGCAAGATTTGATCAACCGTGAGAGATCGAAGTTGAATCCTGGTTCTCAGTCAAGAATTAAAATAGTTAAGAGAGATTCTCAGAGAATCCCATACCATACCCAATTGAACCTAAACCAAATTTCCAGATTGGTCATCATAAAAATTGGCCAATGATTGAAAAACACCGCCCGCAGTCAAAAGACGCCGACTCCTAGGGCAAGCTTTGCCTATTCACAATCAAAGGCTCCGTGTCCATTGGTTATCGTGAGCTTTCTCATCCCTTTGTCCAAAGTCATGAGCTTTTTCACTTATCGTGAGCTCTCTCACTTATCATGAGCTTCCTCAATCCCTCATTCAAAATCATGAGTTTTCTCGCTTATCGTGAGCTTCCTAACTCCTTTGTTCGAAATCGTGAGCTTTCTCACTTATTGTGTGCTTTCTCACCCCTTCGTCAAAAATTGTGAGCTATCTCACTTATCGTGAACTTTCTCACCCCTTCATCCAAAATCGTGAGCTTTTTCACTTATCATGAGCTTTCTCACTTGTCGTGAGCTTTCTCACCCCTTTGTCCAAAATCGTAAGCTTTCTCACATATCGTGAGCTTTCACACTTATAATGAGCTTCCTTACTCTTTCATTCAAAATTGTGAGCTTTCTCACTTATCGTGAGCTTCCTCACTCCTTTGTCTGAAATCGTGAGCTTTCTCACTTATCATAAGCTTTCTCACCCCTTTGTCCAAAATCGTGAGCTTTCTCACTTATCGTGAGCTTTCTCACTCCTTTGTCCAAAATCGTGAGCTTTCTTACTTATCGTGAGCTTTCTCACTTATCATGAGCTTCCTCACTCCTTTGTTCGAAAATCGTGAGCTTTCTCACTTATCGTGAGTTTTGTTACCCCTTTGTCCAAAATCCTGAGCTTTCTCACTTATCGTGAGCTTTCTCACTTATCATGAGCTTCCTCACTCCATCATTCAAAATCATGAGCTTTCTCACTTATCGTGAGCTTTCCCACTTATCGTGAGCTTCCTCACTTCTTCGTCCAAATTCATGAGCTTTCTCACTTATCGTGAGCTTCCTCACTCCTTCATACAAAAATGGTGAGCTTTCTCACTTATTGTGAGCTTCCTCACTACTTTGTCCAAACTCGTGAGCTTTTCCACTTATCATGAGCTTTTTCACTTATCGTGAGCTTCGTCACTCCTCTGTCCAAAATTGTGAACCCCCTCACCTACCCATCGGTTATCTTGAGCTTCCTCAAATAAAGATCATGAGCTTCCTCAGCAAACAAAAATTGTGGGCTTCTCCCTTATCATGAGTTTCCTCACTCCCTTGTCAAAAAAATTATGAGCCCCCTCACCTACCCATCAGCTATTGTGAGCTTTCTCGCTTGTCGGTTATCGCGAAACCCTTCTCTGGTTGGCTATCTTGAACTTCCTCATCCATCGCTTGGTATCCAAGACTTCTATCGATTATCTTTAATTGTCGTCCTCTGGGACCCCACGTTCGATTACAAGTTTACGAAGCACACTTCCTATAATTTAAGAAGTTTTACTGAGACCCAGAGTCTTCAACACCTTGATCTCCTTATTAGGATCAACCAATGCATTAGATTCAACACTAGCACAACATAAGTCAACTCAGGGTGGCACACACCCCACAATACCAGCTCATGGTAGGATCAGAACACTAAACATGATAGGACTCAAGACATAATTCATGTCACACCCATGCATTGCATATCACTCTTATAGCACAGCATCCGCCTGATTGTTATGTATGTGCATGTGTAAATTATTCCTTTGTGCCCCGAACTATGCCCTGGTCTGATTCCCCTTGGGATACGTAGACAGCACACGTAGAGCGCGACCACTACTAGCCTCAGCATCATTGCATCTTTTGCAATGCTTTTTATCCTAAATCTATAGCCTCCAAAAGACCTGTCTCTTCAAAGCTTTGGCACTCTCTTGCGACATGCGTTTCCTCGTAAGCTCATGCCAAAGAGGGACAAACTGTAGACACCCCATTTTTTCGGCTATAATATTTAGGAGACCAATAGCTTGGTGGTTCACAATGATCGAAAAAGACTCAAAAGGACTCTTAGAAGTTAGTTCTATTTTGTCAAAATGCTCAGAATGACCAAAATGCCCCTAAAAGCCCGAAAACTCCCAGATTTGGACCAAAAGTTTTGGAAACATACTACGTCATAAGAAAAATAAGAAAATGAGTTTTTAAGTAAAATAAGATGAAATCGTCAGCTCCCAAAGACCCCTGGAAGTCCTGAAAGTTTCTGGAAAGTCCCCGTTGACCGGTTTGACCTAGGTTTGTCTACTTTGACTAGGGTTTGATCGAAAGTTCAAATCAAAAGGTGAAAATGGCAATACTAGAGGTCAATAGCTTTCCAATGGCATATTGCACATAATTACTGGATTAAAAATGAATTTATTATTAATTTTCGAAGGTAAAAAAGGCGATCAACTCAGCTTTTATCGCGAATACTGTAAAAATTTTCAAAGTGACCTGAGTCTAAAATATTTTATATAGAAAGTAGACTCCAATACCTTTCCAACGGTATATCACAAGCTAAGTTTTGAGTTTGTACGCATTTTCTGTGAATTTCGGACAAAATAGTGCCTTTTCGCGAATACCGGAACCTCTGGGGGCCTAAATACAATTTTTTGGGTATCTGAGGAGCAGTGCCATGCCGGCACTGGGCCATTGCCGCGACGGCACATGGCCAGTGCCACGGCGGCACTCAACCCTTGCAGAATCCATTTTTGTAATTTATTTGGGGGTCCAGTTTGATTAGTTAAAAACCAAAACGATGTAGTTTTATGTTCACAGATGTTTAGGACCAATGGGAGCACTTTCTACATCCCAAAACCTCCCCCAATTAGCCTATATAAATCCCCCATTGCTCTTCATTTGGGGGGGGGGGCAAGTACAAAACTTGAAAAAGTTTTAGAAAGTTGTAGAGATAGAGATAGGTTTAGAAGAGAGAAAGGGAGCTTCTCCCACTAATTTTCTATAGAAAGTGAGTTCTAAACTCAAGTTCTTCCATCATCTTTCTATATACTTCATCATCAATACACCCAACCACCATTTCTCTAAGCATTCATGACTTAGGGAGCTACTTTCTCGTCCGAATGTCAATATCTATGAGTGAAACACCAAGCTACAAGTGCAAAATCACATTGATTATCATCTATTGATTGTTATTTACTTGCTTGTTCATATTATGTTCATCTCTTCTTAATCTCATTTCTTTTTTTATTTTTTTCTTCATTTACTTACTTGCTCTTCATAATCTAAATGATGACATGAAGTTTGAGGTGAGTGAATCCTTATGGATAGTAGCTCTTGACCTCAAAAACATGTTTAATAGATGATGATTATAACTTTAATACCTCCAAGGTATTCTCGAAGTTATATTCAAAATAAAAATGAATCTCTCCAATAATATTGGGGGTTCTTGATGATGAGTTTGATATTGATATTCCAAGAGGTCATAGTCTCTATTTGATGTTGAGAATATACTTTCAAAACCTCTATTTCAAACCTCTTTAACCTCCCTTATTTTAATCTCAAGAAAGAAAAACTCTAGTTTTTCCCAAAATCTTCAAAACAGTGAGTCAAAAAAGTGAGTTATCCAAGTTCAAAGATTTCTATAGAACTCAATACTCAATGTATGGATGCAAGACAAGTTGGAAAGTCTTCCTAACTTATTAGATAACATCCATGATTTTTTGTTTGACTTGGAAATACTTGGAAGGGTTCCATTTTGGCCCAAACATTCAATCCAGATATTCTGCCTTTACTGTCACAGCAGCTTGGTTGACTTTCAACTTGGTTTACAGAAAACTTTTCCGAAAAGAGTGACCTCAACTTATATTTCCTTTAAACTTCAATGTCTTATGGAACTTTCTGTATAATATGGACCTCTAGATCGTTTGTTTTCATTTTACAAGATTTTCTAACATTTCAGTCAAGAGTACGGACTCTGTTTCTGAATAATCTCTATTTTTTATATGATTTCTCTCAATCTGTGACAGCTATTAAAGATTGGATTTTTGAGTTATGTTCTATGCACAATAAGGAAGATCTACATAAACAATCATGCATTCAAAACATTCCTAACCCCTCTTTTCAATTTCTAAAAGATCATGTTACTGTTCTGTCCATTATTCACAGCAAACACACTTTTACTTCCATCCTTTGATTTGGTGCTTACATGCATTCCAAATTAGCTCATGTCTTAGGAAGTAGTTCATACTACATTTGTACATATCCCATGATGATTTCCTTCATTTATTCATACACATTCTAGACTTCTAAGTCATTCTAGGAATCCATGAACACAAAACACACTACAACCTTGGCACATTCTAGGATCATACATTGCATTCATGCAAGATTTGGGGTTTTTGTAACTTCTAATCTAAAAAGATTATAAGGAATGATCATGATCACACATTCATGTTTCCCCTCGATCTAATCTTCCTTTCTCATCCGTCCTGGGGATTAAGAGGTCTTCTATTCTCAAAGATTAACATGCATCATACTAGCATGCTAAGCATATTTTGATTTCTTTGATTATTTGTTTCAAGAACAATTCATGTCCCCTTTAGATTAGGGAAAATTAATTACTTAATATGTGATTAGATGATTTTTCCTAGGTTTGTTTGTGTGGTCTTTCACTTTTGCATTGTGTGATATTTGGCTTAGATCTTTTGAATGATATCTTTTACAAATCATAACTGATATATGGGGATATAGATGAACTATTTGCAGGACTTTTATACTCTTGAATTGAAAATCTTATTTTTTACTATACTTAGCCGTTTTGGCCATTCTGGGCCAGCGGTTGACTTTTGTGGACTAAGTTGTTTAATTTGTATTAATCATATTTTTATTAGCTATGATACTTTATATGAGAATAGGAATCCGTTGCTCTGATTTCTATTTGTAGTTATCAAGATATAAATAGATCTGCTGCCATATTAAAGAAAAATAGAAACCGCTCTGATACCTTCTATAAAGAAAGACTTAAGCTATATCGCTCTGATACATTTATAGGAAAATATGTAAAAGAGAGAACAAACAATGCGCCCGCTCTGATACCTTTACATAACAAGAAAATGAATAAGTTACACATATACATAGTCGAGTTGGGATGTTTGAAAGGGATTGTCTGCTCAACATATATGTTGTGAGAAGTGAGTAAAGGGAAAATGTCTTGGGACAAGTAACCTTAATTATCCCAGGCCGCTTTGATATGGTGAGTTAATTAAGAAGGATTGAGCCCAGGTCGCTTGAGATATGGTAGGCCAGTCAGAGTCTTGTGATAGCCTTAATTATTCCAGGCTGTTGTAGATACGGTAGATTAATTAAGAAGGTTGAGCCCAGACTGCTTTTGATACGGTAGGCCAGTCTTGTGGTAGCTTTAATTATTCTAGGGCACTTCAGATATGGTAGATTAATTAAAGTATTCCACTGGTCATTATTATAACCTTGAATGTGTAGGTACGTCCATGTCGCCCTAAATAGAACAGACATATCGATAGACCTTCTAAATTAATGGCATTGCACTAGATGGTTCTAGGCAAACCGAATGATTCAAGAGATTGTAATCGAGATAAAAGAGTCAGTGAGATGAGATGGTTTCATTGTTCATGCACGGTCTTAAATATTCGTAACTCAAACTATTACAAATTGATATTATGCGATGACTGGAATAATGGATTACCATACTCTAAGGCAATGAACATTTATAATAACTGTTAATGTACTTTTATATACATTCCTTGTGTGTTCGTTATATTCACTCGGCTTTCATTAGCTGATAATTTTATTTTGTCCTGGACATCCAAAATGTTCAGGAAATGGTTATGCATGACAATGTGATTATGTCAGCTAGAAGAGCTTGCAGCATTACTATTATAATTTAATGAAGTTGTAATAAGGATATGGATAGTGTTTTTAATTTGAATAAGGCAGGTTGTGCTTTAAGGATATTTTATTAAAGGATAATGTAATTTTAGTCGAGGTTGTAATATGTTTAATATTATCTTCCCTGTTGCTTTGTATACTCTGTTTTCTGGTACATGTTAAGTTAAGTACAGGATAAGCGAACCATCAACTGTCATGACCTACGGGTCCAAAATGAAAATGAAAAATTTTCCTTATTTTGCTATACTGGGGCGTGACAGAAATCAACTTAGTTATGTTATCCAAAAAAAAAAGCATTACTCACTTCCATCAAAGGGAAGTTGAGCATCAAAGTGTTTAGGCGGAAAGCAGGATAACCACTGGGATTCCCAATATAGTTAGCAATATCCTCGTCGCTCAAGGCCATGACCAAGTCATCATGGTCCAAGGTCTCAACACTTCTCATGGTCGCTAGAGGAACCATGGGTATATAAAAGGCAGTAGTGGCAAAGGACTGTCTGGTCACTCTCTCGCCCAAAAACCACTCTTGACACCCATCCCCCTCCATCATAATCTACATCCTAGTAAAGCCAGAGGCAGTCTGAAGCTCTTCAGTAGCCTTTAGGAAAGTAGGACACCATGGATTCCATATCACATGGACCTCTCACAAATTAGTATGAATGTAGCCCACAAAATCATGAGCCCCGACCTTTTGGCTTGTTGCTTCCTTCCTCAACTTTAAGCCTTGAGGGATGATTGCGTTCTCGTCTGCTTTAGTACTAGACGCCCTCATGCGAAGACACTCATGTGACCATATCTACAAGGGAGAACACCAAGAGAACAAATTCAATGATAAAAAGGGTTCATAAAAAGTTTTTTTTTGGAGGGCTAGAGAAAGAGAAAAGTAAAATGTTTGCCTCCCAAGCCCTCCAGAAGCCACCAATAGAAGGAAATTGATCTCAAGAAATATTGTTCATATAGCGATACAATGTGACCAACCCTGACCCTTCCCAATTGTACTGATTGATCCTATTAATGTCTTCAAAGGATGCTAGAAAAGCCAGATTAATTCTATCTCCTTTGTTACTCATCATAGAGCAACCTAGCACGTACATGATGAAAACCCATATGATTTGATCATCAGTAAAATCCTAGCCCTTAAAGGTATCAAGGAGCCACTTGGCTAGAACAATAGGGTCCCCTGGGTAAGCATTGAGAAGGTCAATGATCAGCTCATGTTGGCTCCCAACGTCGTCTTTCTTCTTTCTCTCTTTCTCTCTCTCTCTCTCTCATGTTATATTTAGAATTTTGCTGCTATTTGATTGTTTAGGGTTTTGGGCCTTTTGGCACTAAAAAACTAATGTTTTAATTCATCATTTACACATTGATTTGTCTATTGTTGGTTACAACAATACTAGGGGCACTAACAAAGCTCACTTAAACTCACACCCACTCTCTCTCTCTATCCCTCTCTCTCTCTCCTAGTGGTACTATACAGTCCACTGAGGGCCCACAATGCCACTAGGAGAGATATAGAGTGTGGGTGTAAGTGTTAGTGAAATTTGTTAGTGCCCTAAATATTACTCTTGCTGGTTAATTGAACTCGATTATAATATTATATGTTGTCAGTGTTGTTTGTTTGTATGTATGTAACTGGGTATCTATGCAATTTGTATCTTAGATGTTTGTGCAATTATAATAGTATCTTTGATGGCTAAAAACTCAACTTATAATTACTTTAGATTTTACATATTTTTTGTCCATTCACTAACTTAAAAGAGTAATATTTAGGGCACTAACAAATTTCACTAACACTTACACCCACACTCTATATCTCTCCTAGTGGCATTGTGGGCCCGCAGTGGACCCCATAGTACCACTAGGAGAGAGAGAGAGAGAGTGGGTGTGAGTTTAAGTGAGCTTTGTTAGTGCGCCTAGTATTGTTGTAACCAACAATAGACAAATCAATGTGTAAATGATGAATTAATACATTAGTTTTTCAGTGCCAAAAGGCCCAAAACCCTAAACAATCAAATAGCAGCAAAATTCTAAATATAACATGAGAGAGAGAGAGAGAAAGAACAATAGGGTCCCCTGGGTAAGCATTTCCAAACCTACTTCTGAGTTTTAATAGATTGAAACTCTTTAGATCGATCGAACTTTTAATTAATCAAAACAAGTTCGATCAATCGAACTTAATAGAGTTCAATTGATCGAAACAAGTTCAATCGATCGAACTGTCAACCAATTGAAACTATTCTAATTGATTGGTTCAGCATCCTCATATGTCTTTCCAAGCATTCTCACAGAGCTAAGAGTGGGACCTCTTAGGTTCTTTATTGTTGGATTAGATCAGTTGTTAATTAGTATGATCAAATTCTTTGATTAGCTAATCAACCAACTGATCAATTAACGTTGACTCCACTATATAACGATTACTACACTCCAACGTAAAAGAACAAATACGAAGTGATAACCAGACTTGTATGGTGTACTAATGTCCCTCTACCATCAGCATCCAAAATCATATTCAGGTAGTAGTATTAACTGTTACTGTCAGCCTAAATAATGATTACAACTTCCATTCCTTAAGTATCATTCACTTTTCATGATTACCAAACATGTTGATAACTACTTATCAACAAGACTGCAGTTCTCAGTAATCACCTTAGTGACATTCTCAAGGGATTGTGTACTCTTTATCATAGGGTAGATTCTATCTTTATAGTATATGTATACAACCCTATGAATATGACTTACCCAAGATGCCTAGGTGTTGATCTTGCAAGACTTCACTGATTGGTAAGTCAAAGCAGTCACATCCATATTTTGTGTCCATAATCGTCTGAAGATTAAGAACACATACCTTATACAAGTTATGAGTTTATATCGACTGTTGATAGTTTCATATGTCAATAGGAATCTTATGGTTCGTCAATGCACTATAAGCACTGGCATATTTACCAAGAGTCATACTCTAGTGATTGAGATTCATCACTCCATCTAATGATAGTTAATCATGCTATAGTGTTTACCTGATTAGATATCCAGTCTCATCGTCCATTGTAATAAGTTCTCAGTATCAAAGAAAAGTAATTCGTATCTTACTTATGTGTATCTCATACACACACAAATTACCTACTCTGATATTTATGGATTACAAATAATCATCTCATGAAACATACACAATGAAATATATAATTTATATTCATATGGAAAATGCTAAATGTCACATACATAAAGACCGGGTTTGAGGGCACAATCCCAATAAACTCCCACTTGCACTCATAACCCATTACATCAAAGACCTAAACTATCTAGATGACGATCCAAGACTTTCTGTGGCTAAGCCTTTATAAACGGATCCACAAGATTGTCATAGGTGGCAATCTTGGTGATAGTCACATCTCCATACTGGACTATATCTCGTGTGAGATGATACTTCCTCTCTATATGATTTCCCTTTTCGCGGTTCCTTGGCTCCTTGGACTATGCCACTGTCCTACTATTATTGCTATATAGTATAATAGGTGATAATGACACTAGTACCACCCCAAGTTTCATGAGTAACTTCTTGAGCAAAAGAGCTTCCTTTGTAGCTTCACAAGCAGCCACATACTTGGCTTCTGTAGTTGAGTCTGGAATGCATTTCTACTTAATGCTCCTCCAATTAACAGAACCACCTCTGAGGGTAATGAGATGTTTGGATATCAACTTCCGGAAATATTTATCTGACATAAAGTTTAAGTCAGTGTACCCTTCTGGAATCAACTCATCACTGCCATACATAAGCATGGAATCTTTAGTCCTTTTCAAGTACTTAAGAATGTGCTTGACGGATGTCCAGTGCTCTGGACATGGATTCGTTTGATAATTGCTGAACATGCCAATGGCAAAGCAGACAACTAGTCTAGTGCATAACATCACATACATGAGAATTTCCACTACCAAGGTATAGGGAACTCCTGCCATGTGATTACTCTCCTCTTGTGTCTTAGGACACTTGTCCTTGGCGAAATCTATACCATGCATGAAAGGTAGCAAACCTTTCTTCGAATTATCCATGAAAATTCTAGTTATTACCTTTTCGATATAACCAACTTGAGATAACCCATTATCTTTCACTTATGAAATCGAAAGAGCTTTATCCCAAGGATATAGCTCGCCTCTCCTAGATCCTTTATATCAAAAGCACTAGCTAGCCAAACCTTGATTGATGACAATGCCCCTACATTATTCCCAATGAATATAATTTCATCAACATAAAGCACAAGAAAATCTATGACTTTACCTTTACATTTCTTGTATACCCAAGGTTTACCTAGATTTTGTATGAAACCAAACGACTTAACCGCTTGATCAAATTGAATGTTCTAGCTCCTAGATGCTTGCTTAAGCCCATAAATGGATTTTTGTAGCTTGCATACCAAGTTGACGTCCATCTGCCAGATCTCATAATCTAGGAATGCGGCAATGGATATGAGTATTCTGATGGACTTAAGCATGTCTACCAGTGAGAAGGTCTCCTCATAGTCAATGCCCTCTTTATGAGTATAACCTTTCACTACAAGCCTCGCCGTAAATGTCTCAACATTTCCATCAGATCCTCTTTTCCTCCTGTAGAACCACTTACAACCAAAAGGTTTTATATTGACAGGAAGTTCTATAAGATCCCAGACCTAATTAGAGTTCATAGATTCCAATTCAGCCTTCATATCTATACCCAATGAGCTTAATCAACATTAGCCATTGCCTCTTCATATGTGGCAAGATCAAATTCAAATTCTATGGAGACAGCTTCAAAAACTTATCCTAAGAACATGTATCTGTCAGGTTAGCTGACCATCCTCCAACGATGATGAGGTACCGGTGCCAGAATGGGTGAAGATGTGGTATTTTCTAGCCTTACATCATTTTTAACTGTTGGAGGAATAGTGGGCTCTCCACCATTTCTCTCAAGTTTATACTTCCTTTAGGTTTATGGTCCATGATAAATAGCATTCATACTAACAAACACTTTCTATTCTCTTGGATCATAGAAACACCAACCATAAGTACCCTTTGGATACCTACGAAGTAACATACGTCCGATCGTGATTTCAATTTGCTTATCTTTCCTTTTAGCACATGTGCTAGACATCTCCATATCCAGAGAGTTGCAAAGAGGATTGCATCCAATTCACATCTCCCGTGGTGTCTTAGGAATAAATTTTCTTGGAATAAGATTTAGTATGTACGCAGCGGTTTCCAAAGCATAACCCAAAAGAAATAATGGCAACTCTGAATAACTCATCATTGACCTAGTCATGTCTAAAGGAGTTCGGTTCCTTTTCTCTGCTACATCATTCTGTTGAGCATACTAGGTGCAGTAAACTATGACAAAATCCCATTCCATACGAAGTGATCAATAAACTCTTTAGAGAGGTACTCGCTACCTCGATTAGATTGAATGGCAATAGAATTGATGCATTAATCACACATATCCATTAAGCCCTAAACTCTTTGAACTTTTCAAAGGCGTCATACTTATACTGTATTAAGTACACATATCCATACCTAGAGTGGTCATCAGTAAATGTAATGAAATACTCATAACCACCCCTAGCTCTAATATTTATTGGCCCACACACATCAGTATAAATTAATTCTAACAATGCATTGGTCCTAGTGCCCTTTGCAGGAAAAGACCTTTTGGTCATTTTACCCTCTAAACATAATTCACGAACTTCCATTGATTCAGGAGCTAAATTGCCTAAGACCCCTTGTTTGACTAGTTTACCAATCCTGTTTAGATTAGTGGAAGGTTCCTTTCTTTTATATGGTAAAGTTTCCATTGAGTTATTATGTTCTATAGTAGAATCGTTAGAAATAATTGTTGTAATTACATGCAAACCATTTGACTTAATACCATAGCACACAAAGGAACCATTTCTTTTGATCACAACTTCAGTTCTAAAAGAGTGAATAATTTTTATTTGAAAGTTCTAAAACCGAAAGTGAATTACGTCTCATTAAAGAGATGTAAAGTACATTGGATAAAATCAAAACTTTATTTCTGGGAATTCTAAAACTACTACTCCTATGAAGAAACAGTTGTACTAGAGCCTAGAGAAGGCATGATCTCCCCATCACTACACCTCCTGATTGATCTGAATCCCTATAATGAATTACAGATATGGTTAGTCGCTTCAGAATCAATGAACAAAGTGTTTAAAGTATCAGTTATAAAGCTTACTTCAATCACATGTGCTTCGATCATACCTTAAACTCTTGTGGCTAAGAATTCTAAATAATTCATCTTCCAGTGGCCTTTACCACTACATTGGAAACACTTTCCTTTACCTTGTCCACCTCCCTTCCCCTTGTCTTTGACCTTTCCCTTAGATTTTGCAATCTTCAGGACTGGTTCAACACTTGGAGCACCTGTGCCAGCCTTCTTCTTTCCTTTCTTTCTTTTCGTTCCTTTCAGCGTTGATCGGGAAGAGGAAACGCTTTCCTTAACATTCAAAATGTTGCCCCCAGGTTTGATCACCCCTTCCACTGACTGAAGAGAGCTCATCAGTTCGCTTATTGAAAATTTTATTTGATTCATATTGTAGTTATGTTTGAATTGAGCGAACAATGCTGATAGCGAGTTGAGGATCATATCAACTTGGGTCTGTGCGTCAATGTTGGCACCTAGAGTCTCCAGTTCATTTAAATAACCAATCATTTTTAAATTGTGCTCTCTTACTGGAGTTCTTTCCAATATTTTTGCACTCATGATCTTTTTCATGGCAATCTTTCTAGTAGATCTGCCATGCTCCCCAAATATTTCTTTTAAGGGAATTCATGATGGCACTAGAGGAATCGTTCAATTGGAACTAGTGTTGCAAGACACCAGCTATAGAGGCCAATATGTAACAACGAGCCATCCTATTTGACTTCTTCCACTTCGCGAACTCGCATCTAGCATTTGCCTAAGCATTTACCATAGGTTCTGTAGGGCTTGGGGTAGTGAGGACAGGTGTGTGATCCTCCACAGTTAAAACAATGTCCAGATTATGTTTCCATTCAGTGTATTTGTTTCCAGTTAGTTTATTCTATGTGAGTATGGTGGCAAGTGGACTAAATGTAGATCCAAACATTATGAATTCCAAAAAAGAATAACAGACATTTTAATATGGATATCAAAATTAGACATCATAAAATAAAAGAATCCTTAAAACTCTTATTTCATAACAAAGTCGCCAGAATATCGGAAAAAAAAAAAGCCTCCGTGTGGTGGTCATTATTCGATCTTTCGATTAATATTGACTTATCTGCTATGCAACTCTTGCAAAATGGGTCATGACTCCTGAACCAATTTGATCTCTAAGTTTTTGAATAATGCCCAGTGTGGGATCCCTTATCCATGGCTTAGCTAGTGTGCACCATTAACTAGGATCCAATCATAACCGCCTTAAGCAGTGCTTTCGTGCGGTGGTAACCCTCTAACATATCTGATTGTTCCTATCTGTAGGAAGTTCACATCTAGTAACCAATGAGTATTGTATCCTCTATATGGAATGATCACCCATAGCTGGGTGACATAGAATACTCCATTCATCTTACAGTGAACCATTAATGAAAAATCGTTGGATTTATTAATAAGTCCCTCTCCCACTAGATTTAATAGTTAAGGATTTTTCATTTAGAAAATATTTCTTCACATTGCCCATAAACATCGAATGTTTACTAATGTTGTGAAAAGATTTTTGATTTTTATTTTATAAAACTCATTTTTGCACACATGTAGTAACAATATTTAAAACGTCAATCACAAACAAGCATATAAAACGAAAAACTAAAATGAAATAAAAGCATTCACAAATGCCTCTATTCCCCATGGCCCTGTCTTCATAGACCCATCTCTCGATTTGGTCACCTCTGGCTCCACCTTCATGGACATCGGCTTGCTCCTCTATCTTCATGGATTTCCTAAACTATTACAAAACCTATGCTTCTTTTGAAGCTTACAATTTTTCTAGAAAAAAGGAAATACCAATAAATAAATAAATAGGATAGGGAAACGGGTACGACTCTCCTATTCGCAGGACTGGAGTCGCAGCACCCTTTACACATGCCTATAAAACCAAACCAAAATAAAATACAACACCAATCTCAAAATACAAAAAAATTTGAAAAACATTGGTGCCATAGGAGATAGCAAACTAATCCTTGCAGCAAAAGGGTTAGTTGCACAAATATCCATGCATACACAATACAATATATGTTCATTGGAACGCCTAATTGAATTGTATATCTCATAAGACGCATTATGAGAAGATTTAGAGCTTAAAACAACATCTCTAGTTCTCTATCACCTTCGATCGATCAAAGAAGGTTCGATTGATCAAATTTCCAATCGATTGAACTATGTTTAATCGATCAAACTAGAAAGTTCACATATGGATTTAAAAATTTCATAATAGTATAAAAAATTAAAATAAATCATTTTTAAAAATTTTAAAACTGTGAAAGACATTTGGACAGAGAAACACGTTCGATCAATTGAACTGGGATCAATGGATCAAACAAAATAGCTTTCGATTGATCGAAACTAGTTCTTTCGATCGTTTGAACTCAACATTGTTTTGATCGATCGAAACACTTTCAATTGATTGAACACAGACAGTTTCAATCGATTGAAACACTTTTAATCAATCGAAACTGCCATGCATCTAATGCAGTCATAGATTTGTTTTCTACTGCGAAACTGCTATAGAAACAGATCTCTAACGATACAATTTCAAATGCCAGTCCTAAAACTATCATCTAAATCAAAACTAGTGTTCCAAAACACATCTATAGATATAAATAAGCGTGGCTCTAATACCAATTGTAGGATTTAGGTTTTGAAAAACTTTAAATCTTATGAGCAGCAAAAAAAATGTTTAAAAACTTTATTGGTAGCTCGGATCTACTACTTATCAATTCCATAGATGCGTAGGGAGAAAGATAGTATTCCATTCATTTGCGTCTTGAACCTAATTCTGATTTCTTTCTCTTCCAACAGCTTCCACTAGATGGTCTTCACCCTTATGACTCCTATGAATATTCCTAGAGAGACTATGTAGCACCCAAAAATTTCTAGAAATTCCACGTAGGAATATAAGGTTAGTGACAGGTGACGTCACCATGGTACGGCTACAGAAGGTCCATTAGGATGACCATGATTAGGAGTCCTTATTAGGATCCTTAGTAATCGTCTTGACGACGACTACATTGATTCAAATCTAGTGCCTATTAGAATAGACGTAACCCCGACGCGCATAGTTTCTAAGTTAGAAACTATAGACGTACTTGAACTTAGGCTTGCTCACAGCCCCGTTATTAGCTACATCTACACCGGCCTTCATTCTTCACTGCTGTATACACAAACTGAGACACTGGCACTTGCCTTAAGTACATAACCCGAGAATTGGACCCACGCCATTCCTTAATGGTCATGTGGACCCCACTTGTGTCTACCCTTAGAAACACACAAACACACATACATTGGTATACATTGTGTGCACCCAACACATTGGATACAACCCCCATTCACCCCCTCTATAAATATAGACCTCACCCTTTCATTTGACACCCTCACACCCACAAATATGTCTCTACAGAATCTATATAGAGAGAGAGACTGAGTGTGAGGTTGAGAGACCAACCAAACACCTCTCACTTCACCCTACACCCTCGGCTTGTGCACACCCCCACATTGTGTACACAAGCACATACCCCCTCTCTACACCCTCTTTACATCACCCTCTCCATACACTGGACACTCACAGAAACTTGGAGCAGTAAAGAAAGAAAGAAAGAAGAGAAGTTGGTCGGAGGAGTTTATGGGAACCGAAGCTCCCTGAGGTAACCCAGCCCTCCCCTCTGCATTTCTGCACATCTGCATGTCACATACACACTCAGGATCACACATGCATGTACCTAAACAGAACCCTAAGCTCTGAACATGCTCCGATTTGGCCATTAAAGCTCAAGTTTGAGTTTGAATCTTTAAAGTATGATCAAAGCCCCTTTTTATCATACCAAATAGACCCTAGTGAACCCAGAAGGACCCCCATTGAACAGTTTTTTATTTGGGAGTCGTTTGCTAGGCCATGCAAGCCACTATTCTCGGATTTGGCCGAAAGAATAATCCATTGGTAGGAGGTCAAAACGAATGAAACCAGTGATCATCTTCTAGTATGTGGTAAAGGGGCCATTTCCGGTCAGTTTGGCATTGGATTCATGGATCTTCATTGAGAGGTGAGAGAGAAACGAGCTCTCAAAGTTTTCCGGCGAGCCCCGATTCTCCGGCGGCCCTGTCTCGCCGGAGAAGATGAAGAAACCCATTTGAGGTTTCGGGTTATAAGACCCGGGCTCGGGTCGGGTCTGGTTAGGGTTAGGATGAGTGTGTTAGTGGGTTAGGGTGGTGGATCGGGTTGGGTTTAAATAACCCGTGGGTCTTTTAAGTAGCACAACGTCGTTTTGACGTCGGGCTGGCTTCGAGTCAGGTTTCGGGTTTTGGGTTGGATCGTGTTGTGTCTGTGAATGGGTTATGGTATGGTCCGGTTTGGGTCAGAGTTTGGGTTATCGGGTTGGGTTAGTTTGTTAGTGTAAATGGATTCAGTTCGGGTTCGTGTTGGGTATTTGGTTAGGGTCTGTTCGTGAGGGTAGTCGGTTACGGGTTTGGTCCGGGTTTAGTTAGGATTTGGATTATTGGGTAGGATTAGTTTGTGAGTATGATTGGGTTTCGGGTATGTGTTAGGATCAACCCGAATAGGTTTTGGTTTGGGTTTCTTTGTTTGTATGAATGGGTAGTCCGTTTAGGATTCGGTTGGGTCAGGTCTGACCCATCGGGTCAAGCGTTTGGGTTTTCTTGTGAGTATATACGGGTAACCCCTAAGGGCTCGGGTCGGTTCGGGTTGACCCGTCGGGTCTGAGAATATTAATATTATTATTATTATTATTAGTATTATTAGTTTTAATTAGTATAAAAGGTTTTTAATTGTTTTAGTAATTATAAATAGCTTATAACTAATACCATTAAGGTTTTAAATTATAGAATATTATTTTTTATATTCTATATATCATTATTATCTTATATATATATATTATATATTTATTATTTATATGGCTAATATAAATAATAAATATCAGTTTTAAATAGTTAATAAATACCTATATGTATTTATAAATTCTAGAAAATTAGGGTAATGATCCTAGGACTATTTTATTACCTAATGTAAGTTATAAAGCTATAATATTATAGTCCAATATTTTTAATAATTAATAAGGAGCTATTTTATGAGTATATTAATTATTAAAAATACCTAACAAGCTCCAAAAATTATGAGATCAATACTGGTAGTGTATTTTAATATCTAGTATTTAATAAAAAAATTTCCAAGTACAGATTTCTTTGTATAATTATAGTTATGTATTTAAATTCCATTTCGGGTATTTTCTAGTATATATTATCTTCAATAATTCATAATAAATAATCTTGGACTCCGAAAATTACGCGGTCAGTTCCTAGAGTCTTAGAATAATGTTTAGAACATTCCCTTAAAGTTTGGTGACATTTCAACTTGGTCAAAAATACAGCCTGTCTTTTAGGGCTCGCATTAGTATAGTAAGCCCTACCTTGTACCTCGTAAAATGCGATGGATTCCGATTTGAGTCTAGTCAATGGCGTTAGACTTTGAATGACACGTAGATCACTACCTTGAGGTTTATGACTTCATTTGATAAAATTACCATTTTGCCCCTGTAGTTGTACTCATACATTATTACTGTTTATTCCGTTTATTGTTGTAGAACTTGACGGTTATCTGCTTTCCGAGGATCGGTGACTCGAGGTGAGTTTCCTAACCTCACTCTAATCCTAATAAGATTAATCTAAGAGGCTTAAAAGCTACTTGTATGATATTTTGTATAAGTGATATGCTGATTTATGATGTCACATGTATTTCCAATAATTGTAAGACTATGCAAAGCATGTTATGGTGGTGCTATCGTTTTACGATGTTGTTGATTGGAATAGATAACGCATGCTATGTTAATAATAAAGAGAGTGAAAGTGGTTTTGCATATGGGTATCGGTAGTGGACTCACTTGTATTTCATGACATGTGTTAGCATGCATTGTATGAGAAAGAGAGGTGTTTGATGAAAATGTGAATGAGATGAGATATGTGAATGTGAAAGAGATGTGATTTCTAGATCCGATGGATCAACGGCTGACGAGCCAGGTAGACATGAACTGTTAGATGAAAATGTGAATGAGCTAGTGCACTAATATACTTCTCAGCCGTGTAGACGACCGGTGAGAGTATACACATGGTTGAAGACGTCCCATGTGCCAGTTTCATTGTTTACAGATAGTTTGCGCCGTGAAGACGTCCGGTGGCCTATCAAGGGATGAGTATGAATTGGCTGTGATAGCATGTTGTCATCCTTGATATACCGCGTGTTGTCAAGTGGATGAGAAAGAGAAAGTGAATGATGAGATTGAATTGATGAGCAAAAACGGTTTGGTTCAAATGATTTGGTTTTGGAATGTTTTGGTTTTAAAATGAAATGGTTTTGAAAAAAAATATATATATTTTTAAAAGTAAGAGTTAGGAGTGAGTCGCATTGGTCATGCATTTGCACGCACGAGGATATAATAAGGAGAATGTATTCTATGATGTTATGTTTATCTGTTTACCTGTCTTGTTGAGACCTCTGCTATGCCCGTGGTGAGAGTGCGTCTTTTGATAAGAGTTTAACCATACCTTAAAGTACTAAACTATGACGTGAGTTGAGAGATGTTCTGTAATTATTGATTATTGTGCGGTTGAGACTCTCACTCAGCCTTGTTCCAAGGCTGACGGCAGGTTTGGAGATAGGTAGAAGAGTTTAGGATGCAGTACCGTAGAGCCAAGGAGAATAAAGCCTTGCCCAAGATCCAATAGACATTTTCTCAAGTTTTAAGATTATGTAAATTGTTTAGTGTGGCCTCTTGTATTAAGATTGAAGTTATTATAACCCTTGTTTAGTTTCCGTTGTTGTATTCATACTCTGATAAGTTTAGATCATGCCTATGCTCCAGCATTTCCCTTATGATTGCATGGTGCAGAGTTAGAAGGACAGGATGGTTAAGAAACTAGTCACGTGTCTACGGACCCATAAAGGAAAATTTTTATTTTCCCTATTTTCGGCTTACTTCGGGGCGTGACAGACTAGGGTTGGTGGGAAACCAAATAGTTAGAATAAGAAGGCTAAGGAAACCCTAACACAGTATCTGTAGCTTTGAGTGAATAAAAACAACGATCATCATATTCTGCACGCAGCTGCCGAATTTTTAGATTTCCAAATCAACTTTTGTTTTTCAATCAATTGAAACTCTTTCGATCGATCGAACTTTCAATCAATCAAAACAAGTTCGATCGATCGAACTTAACAGAGTTCAATCGATCGGAACAAGTTTGATCAATCGAACAGTCAATAAATTGAAACTATTTCAATTTATTGGTTCATTATCCTCATATGTCTTTCCCAGCATTCTCGCAGAGGTATGATTAGGACCTCCTAGGTTCTTTATTGTTGGCTCAGATCCATTTGTTAATTACTATGATAAACTCTTTGATTAGCTAGTCAACCAACAAATTAGTTTATGTTGACTCCACTATATAACGATAAATGTACTACAACCCAAAAGAACAAATATAAAGCAATAACTACACTGGAATGGTGTACTAATGTCCCTCTACCATCAGCATTCCTAATCATATTCAGGTAGTCGGATTAACTGTTACAATTACCCTGAATAATGATTACAAATTCCATTCCTTAAGTATCATTCACCTCTCATGATCACCAAACATGTTGATAACCACTTATCGACAAGACTGCAGTTCTCAATAATCAACTTGGTGACATTCTCAAGGGAATGCTTACTCTTTATCAGAGGATAGATTCTATCTTGACCATATATTTTTACAACCCTATGAATATGAATTACCCATGGTACCCAAGTGTTGATCTTGCAAGACTTTACTGATTGGTAAGTCAAAGCAGTCACATCCATAGTCTTGTCCGTAATCCTCTCAAGATAAGAACACGTACCTTATACATGTTATGAGTTCCTATAGACTATTGACAATTTTATATGTCAATAGGAATCTCATGGTCCGTCAATGAACTATAAACACTAACATACTAACCAAGAGTCATACTCTAGTGATTGAGATTCATCACTCCATCTAATGGTAGCTAATCATGCTATAGTGTTTACTTTATGAGATATCTAGTCTCATCATCTACTGTGACAAAGTCTAAATTTCAAAGAATAACAATTCGTATCTCACTTGGGTGTATACACACATGAATTACATGCTATGATACTTATGGATTACAAATAATCATCTCACGAAACATACAGAATGAAATGTATAATTGATATCCATATATAAAACGCCAAATATCAAATACATAAAGACCGGGTTGAGGGCACAATCCCAACAGAAGGTATTCATGGTGTCTAACCACCTCTCTACCAGGGCATAGGTATGAGGCAAGTCATTAGAACTTTTTGCTAGAACTTGCACGAATAGCCCAAAACTAGCATTGTTAATCTTCTCTTTAACAGGATAAGGGAGATCCTTGTACCACTCATACCCATGAGCCAGACTCCTATGGCACTCGAGGGAATCCTTATACACCTAAAAAAAGATTAAATAAATTAAGAGGGATGAATAGGTAAGGAAAGAAAAATAATGAAATTAAGAAAATCCAAAAAAAAAAAGCATATAATTGTGAAGTACGAATTTTTTTGAGTCTGTGTGACTCCGTGATTGTAGAATGTGAATTTTTTACCACGGTCATAAAATGTAGAGTTTTGAGTCCGTACGACTCCCAATCTTGAAATATAAAGGGGGTTATTATGAATTTGTTTGAGTGGAAGCAACTCTGTTTGAAAAATAAAATTTCGGTTGTGATCTTTTTCAAGACAAAGCAACTCCGTTTGAAAAATAAAATTTTGGTTATGATCTTGTTCGAGTCGAAGCAATTCCTTTTGAAAATATATTTTTTGGTTAAGATCTTGTTTAAGTCGAAGCGACTCCTTTTGAAAAAATTTTGTTGTGATATTGTTCAAGTCGAATCTACTCCATTTGAATTTGTTTGTCTCAATATGACTCCCATGATTAAGAAAATAAAAAAAATCAACTTGATTAACCCAATGTGATCCCTATTTTTGAAAAAGAGGGAAGGAAAATAGTAAATTTTTGGCATGATCTCGGCACAAAAGTCAACGAAACCAAGGCAGCAAGAACAAGCAACGCATGAACTTAAGTCTAATATAAGAACCTAGCATCTAAAGCTTCACTAAAAAAAATTTAACATGAGGGAATTCATGATAACAATATCTTAAGGGGAATCAAACTCGCAAATTACACGAAATAAAGTCGTACTCATACATGCATTAAGCATCATACATTGTATTTATCATCAAGAGGAATAAAAGTTTGAAGATGGAGTTTGGATTTTTAACTCTTTGCGAAAGGCACGTGTCGAGATGTGTCGTTTGAGGCCCACAAGGAGGAACCCAGAATTATGGTGTAGATAAGGCTTATACTTCTTTCTTGCAGGACCCTGGGAGCTTGAACCACTAGCAATGAGAATAGATCTACAAGAAAATATAAGAGAGATCAAGTTTTAAGAAACACAAAGGACACATGCAAAAAGAAAAGAAAGACCTAAACTAGATTTTTTATCATGAATCGAACAAAAGATGGAATCTTGATGTTGTGTTTGAGCAAACTAACCTTTGATTGATGAGGTTTGAGTTAGGAATCAAGAGAAAAGAAAATATTAGAGAAGAAATCCTATGGAGAGGAGAAGAAAGAATGAGAAGAAAAGTTTAGAAGAGTTTGATTAAAAACAAACTGCTAAACAAGTCGGCACGTGATGAAAAGGCAGAGGTAGTCACGGACTACCGCACCGGCACTCACCGAGTGGCGCCAAAAATGGTTTAGAGTGTCGCTGCATTAACAGTTGGCCTTCCCCCTAAAATTTTTCATATTCGCATGGGGACCATTGAATTTTGCTTAGATGTCCCTCAAAGTTTTCCCATATTTCAAATAAACCCATGGGATTTGAAAACTAAGTCTTAAAGTCCTTTCCATAAATAGAAATTGACTCCCAATTTTGAAAATTTGAATAGAATTGAGTCCAACGACTCCGATTATGGAAATTTGAATTATATTGAGTCTGATCAACTCTGATTTTGGAAATTTAAATTAAATTGAGTCCAATAGACTCCAAATTTTGGAAAGTGGGTTTGCTTGAATCCTATCGACTCTGAATTTTGGAAATTTGAATTGAATTAAGTCTGATTGCCTCCCAATTTTGGAAAACTTGAATTCTTTGAGCCTAAATAGCTCTAGATTTTTTAAAATGAATTGATTTGAGTTTGATGTACTCTAGGTTTTAGAAATTTGAGTTCTTTGAGTCTGATTGACTCCTGATTTTGGAAAACTTGAATTTTTTGAGCCTAAACGACTCTGGATTTTTGAAAATGAATTGATGAGTCTGATTGACTCCAGGTTTTAGAAATTTGAGTTCTTTGAGGCTGATTGACTCCCGATTTTAGAAAACTTGAATTCATTGAGTTTAAACAGCTCTAGATTTTTTAAAATGAATAGATTCAAGTCTGATTGACTCCAGGTTTTAGAAATTTGAGTTCTTTAAGTTTGATTAGATCCTAATTTTTGTGAAATTAAAATTCTTTAGAGACGAACCAACTCCCAATCTTGAAATTAAATTTTTTTGGGTCAAATTGACTCTCGATCTTGAAAAATTGATTTAAGTTTCATTAACCCTCAATTTTAGAAATTGAATTGAACTATGATTCACTCTCAATTTTGGAAAATTTGAATTCTTTTGAAGCATAATCGACTCTTGAGCATTGACTAGGTTTTTAGCACGATTATTAAAGTAAAATAAAATCCATTTATTTACATCTGTTTTGGGGTATAGAAATGATAACTAATATGTATAAAAGTATTCGTTCGATAAAGAGCAAGATTCGGTGGCCATATTGAGTAATACCCGGCCAGGGGGTACAGCCATTCGGGTTAAACCAATGACCGGGTCTACAGGTCGGGAATGCAGCCTAGGCTCGGTTCTTGGTAGGAGAACTCCGGGGCCAGCCCAGAGGTGCAATCTGGACTAATCCAGACAGTTTCCTATGTAAGTTAGAAGACTAATGAAAAGTGAAGATTGTTTCCTAATCCAATTAGGAAACTTGCATACTTTGTGGTAATCACACCTAATCAGATTGTATTGCCTTATCAATATAGTTTCTATGTATGAGGGGGACTTTTGTAGCTATAAAAGAGGCCTTTCACCTCTACATAGGGGAGATCAATTATTTTCTGCACAATACTCAACCATAGCATTGTGTAAATTGCCCGACCGACCTCTAGTAGCTCCAGTTTATTGTTAGTTCACCAAAGATCTCCGACTACTTTTTAACATAGTGAAAGTGCTCAGACACACCACATGGACGTAGGTCTCTTAATTAATAGGGCCAAACCACATACAAATTTCTCATGTCTTCTTTTTCTTACGATACATCAAATTTTGGCATCATCAGTTTGGCGCCATGGCTCCTCGTAAGACTAAGAAAGGCTGCTCAACCGAGATCCACCAGCCCTGGAGTTGATGGATCCCATGACACCCAAACAAATCACTGCGGCTCTCGCCCAACTTTAAAGGTCAACGTCAACCCAGTAGTACACCAAAGCCCTACTGGCGTACCAGAATAAACCTTCGCATGACGTGGTATAGCTCTGGAGCATTGAGCGTGGTCAGGCACCAATGCAGACCTAACAGCGTGCCAGAGCAAGGCCAAAGTGTGCATAAGTTGTGGAACAACTTGGGAACGATGAGCATAGTCAAGATCAAATACAAACCCGATAACGTTCCCGGGCGAACCAGAGCTATGCGAAGGATGCCCGAAACATCATCAATAATAGGTGTTCTGCCAAGGTGGAAAGGTAAGAGCCCATAACCCAAGAATCATCCCAGGGTTGCCTGACCAGGAGCTAAAGCAACCTTAGGCACAAGATCAACCGGAGTCAAAGTCGAGTCTTATCATTAACGATAGCACACTTTGAGGAAGAAGCCTCTTCCTTTGACCCGACCTACCATACAGATACTTGTCAGGATGATGTGGAAGTCCGCATCAATGACTTGGAGAAACAGATCAAGAAGTTAGGCTGAAAACTAAGTCACAATTATACAAATATAGAGACTGAGTCACCATTCACCAGCCGAATTACGGGATTTACCATTCCACACAAATTCAAACAACCTCATCTCGACTCTTATGATAGCTCAGGAAGTTCGGTCGACCATGTCCAAACCTATAAAGCTCAGATGGCACTAGCTACCAATGCCGGTGACCTACACTGCTTGGCCTTTCCTAGAACTCTAAAAGGACAAGGTACGTAGTGGTTCCATTCCCTTATGCCCTGATCGGTTGATGATTTTAAGGAACACAACAATCCATTCATCAGGCAGTTTATGAGTACGCTTGGTCGATCGTAGCTAAGCACCCAGCTACTTACTGTGAAGCAGCGAAAGGGAGAATCCTTAAAGGATTGTGTTGGTCTTTTTAATGAGCAAAAGCTTCAGATTCATGACATAAATGAGATGGTCACAATCACAGCCTTTTGCTCAGGGGTTCAGAAAGTTTGCCACGTCATTCCACCGACAACCAATAACCTTGGTTGGACTCTTGGTGAGGGTCGGGAAGTACATCGACACCGAAGAGTTCTTGAAGTTTAAATGTTCAATCCTTATGGAAGGTGAGTACCTAAGAGCCAAGCGGAAATGTGAAGGCTCCGAGAAAAGCTTAGGAAAAAAGGACAAGCAAAGGGGTGGTCGGGATCAGACCCCGATCGCTACCATGAATCTTTTTTGACCCATCCAACAAGTTATGGTAGTCGTCGAGGCTCAGAAACTACTCAAGAAACCAACCAAGTTGAAGAGCTTGCACGAGAAAAGAAATCGGGACAAGTACTGCCGCTACCACCAAGACCACGACCATGACACCGAGGACTGCTTTAAACTCAAAATTACTCTAGAAAAACTAATTGAGTAGGGTCATCTAGTCAAGTTTACCACCAAAGATAGACAACAGTAGCAGGATGCCTAGGCCCCTAAGCAACAACAACTCCTCGGCCATATCAACATGGTCTCCGGAGGTACAATGGGCAGAGGATACTTGTAGTCGGCAAGGAAGAAGCATGCCCGGGCATCCCGAGCAGATGTCGCGTAAGTCTAACTAGTTAACTACCCTCTGACTGACACCCTAACCTTCTCATCCGGTGATATCCAAGTTCTACACTACCCCTATTATGATCCACTGGTGGTAATGCTCTCTATAGCCAATTACATGGTCAAGAGGGTACTCATGGACACAGGAAGCTCCTCTGACATACTATTAGCTTTAGCATTTGATCAATTTGGAATCTCAAGAGACTAGCTTCGACTAGTGGCCACGTCACTGGTGGGATTCAACGGATCCGGCACACAATTGCTCGGGATGATTGAGCTATCGATTATAATGTCTCCGTGGTTGCAAACTTTATTATTGTAGAGGCCCCATCCACTTACAATGTTATTCTTGGGAGGCCAACACTTAAAATGCCCAGAGTGGACGTGTTAACTTACAACCTAATCATCAAGTTCTTGATTCTGTAAGGACTAGGGAGCTTGAAAGGAGATCAAGCCACCGCCCAGAGCTGTTATGTCAGTTCCTTGTGAAAGGATGCAATTTTTAAAGTATTGAACTTTGAAAAGATGGGCCCAAAGGACAGCAGGGATGAAGTCAGTCCAATCGAAGAACTCAGCCAAGTAATACTGGACCCCAAATTTCCCAACCGATCCGTTAGTATTGATACTCTTCTAGAACCAGACCTCGGAGAAAAGCTAGTCTAGTTCCTGAGATAGAATCAAGACGTATTTGCATGGAGCCACGAAGCCATACCTCAAATTGATCCTCGGGTCATGTTCCACTGACTCAATGTTGATCTAAACTTTTGCATGGCTAAGTAGAAAAGGAGGGGAATGGCCCCTAAAATATAAGAAGCAGTGCGTGAGGAGGTCGGGAAACTCCTCAAAGTAAAATCAGCCTATGAAGTGCAGTACCCTAACTAGCTGGCTAATGCTGTGGTAGTCAAGAAGAGTAATGGAAAGTGGAGGCTCTACGTGTATTTTTCCGACCAAACCAAGGCCTGTCCCAAAGACTGCTATCCACTACCCAGGATTGATTTCCTAGTAGATACAATGGCATGTCACTCATTCTATTCCTTCATGGATGCCTAATTAGGGTATAACCAAATCTGTATGTATCCTATCTGATGATGCCAAAAATTGGTAAGAAGGATCTAAAGAGAGAAAAAGACACAAACAAGTTATATGTGGTTCAGCCCCATTAACAAGGTGACCTACATCCACGGTTGCGTCTGTGCGCGTTCGTTAGCAGACCACCGGCGGGCCAGGTAGGCCAACAAAGTGGGGCGGCACTACCAGTAATACCAGCCGGGTATATGCGTACAATGGTGAATTTTATGTTCTATGCTTGTTAGCTAGAGAGTTCTTTGGATCCCTGTAGACAGGGTAGGTAGGCTCTTTTATAGGTGCAAGAGTACACCCATATATGGTAAACTAGTCAGATTAGGAAGCCTAATCTGATTATAATTGATTTGCATGATTTGGGGAGAGTTTCCTAAGCGGTTTAGGAAACTGCCACATTCCCTCTTGTAGTCTTGCAGCTAGTTTAGAAAACTGCTGGTTAGGCCAGGTCCACAGGAAGTCGCGACCTTTCGTGCCCAGCCCATTGCTACAAACTGGGCAGTCCTGACGAACACGTCGGGATCGCTGAGCTATTGGCACTGTTACCATAGTAACCAACACCTCCCGGTGATGTGGTAGACTGACTCCATGACTGGATAATCTTGGACATATCAGCTGCCCCCCATTTTCAGAACTGACTGGATGCTTCATCGTGTGAGGATCGAAAATTAGTATCACCTTGGAAACCGTTCGGATACCCTCTGGGAATGTAGCCCTGGAGGAGACCCACCTTCTAGATCACTTGGTGGAATTACCAACCGGTACAGAGAGGAGCCCGGGCGTTGGTGTTACCATGTGTCAGAGAGGAGTTGGCCTGGTCAGGATCCATCGAAGTTGGTTCGAAGGTAACCAAATGGCTGCGTGGTAACCAGACCATCACGTCACGCGCTTTTTGAGGTGACCCTTCACGAGCCTATGGCGACAGTTATTGGACAGTTTTTGGCGGGCAATCTCTTGAGCCGTTGGATCTGATTGATCTGGACTGCCCATTTTTCCTATATAAGGAACACTTGTTCATTTCTTCAATTCCTGCTGCCAAGTGATAGAGATTACCGAGCGGTTTGAGAGTGCACAAGATCCCGAGCAAGATTCCTGATCCCTTTTCTGTCCTAAACTTTGTAAGTCTCTCCGTTCTGTCTTCAGTTGTTCACTCTCTTCTTCTTTTCAGAGCAAACTTGGAGGGAGCCACTTAGGTTAGAGCGGGCGTGGGATTTTTTCTTTCTTAGGTTCTATTATTTCTTCCAATCAGGAGGTACTTTAGTGCAGTTGGACCGATTGGGTGTCCTCGGGAGAGTCTTGAGAGAGTGTTACTTTTCATCCAGAGTATTATACGACCTGCCTTTCAGGTCATTAGATATGCTCCCTTGTATCTCAGGCTTAGAGTCCTTGACCCGTTTTTAGGTCATCGTCAACCTCCTAGGTCCACCGTAGACTTAGATAATGTGCCACTCTGACTTCGACTCGTCATATTGATTGAATGACGAGCAGTCATGATCGGGAACCCTGAGCATAAGCATAGGACCTCGTTCCTTGGACCCCTCTGACCAGTACAGTGAGGAAGGATCCCTGCCCAGGCATCTCATGAGGAAACGCAACGAGGCTCTCTTGTGGCCTCGGCGTCTCCGGGGTCGGGCAACGAAGGGTCTATACCAAATAGTCCCGACGTTGTTTTCACCTGCGAGTTGATCATCAGCACCTGGCCCGTCCCTGATTTGGGTCAGATCAGGCTAAGATACAATATTCCCGACCCTTTCTCTCTATCGGTCCACAATGGCAGGGTTCACTTCCACGAATTGGGAAGACAAGGAGGCTGCTGCGACCTCAACGTCCGGTATTATTATAAGCACACCATCACTTCTCCCTCCCGCCGCCAAGCCATCTGGGGTCTCGTTCCCCAGCATAGAAGAGACAGCTCGCGCGGGTCCCTCCTTGAGGCCGGCGGTCGAGACAGCGGACGACGTTCGCGGAAGGGTCCGGCCTGGGCTGCTGCAGAGTCAGGTAGATAAATGCACTCTGCTGTGTCCCGAGGCCATAATCGGTTGGCTCTACAGCATCAGCCACATGGTAAGTCATTCTGTAACATGAGCATTATCCATTCTTCCATATGTATACTGACATTGTTTTGATCGTGCTGGTTGGCTCCATTACAGTAGGGGCTGAAGCTACCCTTCCTGGTGATGCCGAGAGGTTGGCCGCTACGAAGGCCGCCTTGTCGGTGGAGAAGGCTGCCCGGGAGTCCAAAGAGTTTGCTCTCTCCGTGGAGGAGGAAAAGTCCCGGGCCGTGGCCCTTGAACTGGGGGAGACCCGCGACTCTCTCTCAACTGAGCGGGCTGCTCAGAAGGTTGCAGAGATGAATGCTGCAGCCGCGGAAGCTGGGAAGATCACTGCCGAGAAAGACCTAGCGACCATGACGGCTACACTTTCTGAGCTTGCCGCCACTCGGGACGCTGAAGGCAAGGACGCTGAGGATGAGTTCGAGGGAGGATTCCTTACTGGCTACGCTAATTTGGCTAAGCGGGCTGCTGCAGACTACCCTGACTAGGACCTGTTTGGCTATTCGTGGGCAGAGTCCAGTTACTGGAAGGAGGGCCAAGCTGACGCCGAGGTCGTTGCTAAAGCTGCACCGATCGGGGACCCTATTGTGGAAGAGTAGGCAGTTGGGGAGGAAGAGTTGGTCCTCGTGGACAACCCATGACCTCTGGGTGTGTTTTTGTTTTTTTTTTTTTAGGGAAGGCTACTATAATTGCCCCCCAGGAAGTGTACATACTTTTATAATTAATGAAAAGGCCCTCGAGGCCAATTTTCTTTCCATTAACTACTTACTATTGTCTACACTTTGCCTGTTTGTGATTGCTAGTATCCGCCCGGTTTTTAGCCGACCTAAGCCCCTGCCTTAGCAAATGGTTTAGGACCGTAACCAATAGAACACCTAGTCTTCTCGACCTATTTTAAAGGTAATTGCCCAGTGTACCATAGAAACTTGTCCTGTTTAGCATCCGGGATGTCCCGGTGTATTATAGGAGTATCCTGTTTTACAGTCCGGGATGTCCCGGTGTATGATAGGAGTATTTTGTTTTACTGTCTGGGGTATTTATCTCTGATCACTATAAGTACTTAGGAATGTCGGGATTCCAAGTTCTTTTAGTGACCGGTGTGATTTCCTGGTCTGGCCTAATATTCCCCTGCCCCCCAAGCATTTTGCTAAGGCGGGACTACCGGAGTGAGTGGCCATAGGAAACCGACCTGGGACATAGGAGGTTGTAGGGTCCTTTGAAGATTTCCATCGTCATCCACCTAGGGGATTGCCCCCATCATCGATTCAAACTAAGCAAAGCATTGTGTAATTTCCTGTTTGGGTCTGGTATCCCCTTACCCCCCGAGCGTCCTACGAAAGCGGGGGTGTGGTGAGGAGTTACCGTAGGAAACCGACCTGGAACATGGGCAGTTGTAGGGTCGTTTGAAGCTTGCCATCATCAGTCACCTAGGGGTTCGCCCCCATCGTCGGTTGGACCAAAGCGAAGCCGGTGCCTCGGGGGTGACCCCGAGGTCTTTTATGCCTGGGTTCGGAGCCCGAGGTCTTTTTTGCCTTGGTTGTTAGCCAAGGTTTTTCATGTCTCGGGGTTTGGTCCGAGGACTTTTCTGCGTTGCACGGGATACTGACACGAGTAAATTTGCAAAGTGAACTATTTAATTTTAGTTAAAAACAAAAATTTATAGCGGTTGCTCGATTAGAGCTACAATGCTAAATTTTTCCCTACCAATGCTAAATTGCCCGTGGCCAAGTGTTACTGATAGTACTTGCAGAGGTGTTATACATTCCAAGGATGAGAGAGATCGTGCCCGTCCAGGCTCTGCAGCCAGTAAGTTCCTGGTCGGTTGACCCGGGTTACTTTATACGGGCCTTCCTAGAGATTTCCCATGGCTTGGGATTCGGGTGGACTGGTTCACTGCCTTAAGGACGAGGTCTCCCACTTGAAAACTGCAATGCTTTACCTTTCTGTTATAGTATCGCGAGACCCGTTGCTTGTAGTCTGCCACCTTTAGATAGGTTTGGTCTCTTTTTTCCTCCACCAGATCTAGTTCTGATCTAAGAGCATCTTCATTGTCTGGCGCACTGAAATTTGCCACCCGATACATAGGCAACCCGATCTCTGTGGGGACCACCGCCTCGAATCCGTAGGTTAAAGAGAATGGCGTCTCACCTGTTGCTACTTGGGGTGTAGTGCGGTTGGCCCACAAGAGGGTTGGCAGTTCTTCAGCCCACAGCCCTTTGGCGCTTTCAAGCCTTGTTTTGATTGATTGTAAGATTTTTTGGTTTGTCACCTTGGCTTGACCATTGGCTTGAGGGTTCTCGGGGGAGGAATAATGATTGAGTATCCCGTAGCTCGAGCAGAGCAGCCTGAAGGTAGGGGTGTTGAATTGTCTGTCGTTATCACTAACCAGGACCCGGGGGATCCCGAACCTACTGAGGATATTTGTTTCCACAAAGCTTTCCATTTTCCATTCAGTTATTGTTGCCAAGGGCTCGGCCTCTGCCCATTTGGTGAAATAATCAACAGCGATGACGGGGAACTTGACCTGTCCTTTTCCCATCGGCAAGGGACTGACAATGTCGATACCCCACTGGGCGAATGGCCAGGGGCTATGGATCAGTGTCTAGAGCTCTCCCGGTCAGTTGATCATAGAGGAGTATCTTTGACACTAATCGTACCTTCTGATGTACTCTTGAGAATCCCGGGCCATGGTTGGCCAATAGTAACCTTGCAATAAGGCCAACCTGGAGAGTGCCCGGCCTCCGATGTGATTCCCGCACACTCCTTCGTGGATTTCAAATAATACTGCTTGGACCTGCGCGGGGTGGACACAGCGGAGGTACGGGATAGAGAATCCCATCTTGTAGAGGATGCCATCAACGAGATGGTATTGGGCCGCCCGGTACTTGACCCGATGTGCCTCTTCTTTCTCCTCTAGTAGCACACCTGTTGTCAAGAATGCCACGATCGGGTCCATCTAGCTGGGTCCCAAGGTGACCTGATCTACTTCCATACCTTCTGAGTTCATCACACTTGGCTCGGGTAGATATTCTATCCTTATCCCGGGCAAGTCTGACTCAAAAGATGAGGCAAGGCGGGCTAACCAGTCGGCCTTGGTGTTTTCCTCTCTGGGTATCTGCGTGCATGGAAAATCCCCAGAGCTTCTTGGAAACTGCTCGGACAAGGGCCAACTAGGCTACCATGTTGTCTTCCCTCGCTTCGTACTCTTGGCTGACCTGATTGACCACGAGCTGGGAATCGCTGTTTCCCTGGACTTGTTGTGCACTCATAGAAGTGGCCAATTGCAATCCGACCAATAAGGCTTCGTATTCAGCCTTTTTTGTTGGAGGCACGGAACCCAAACCTTAGCGCGTACTCAAGCTGGATGCCATCGGGGGTAGTTAGGATGATTCCTGCCCCACAGCCTTGCTGATTCGATGAACCATCCACGTATAGTACCCAGGTAGGGATGTCAGCTTGTAACCCGGGTGGTAGGGTTGGTGGCTCAAACTCTTCAACCGGGTCTTCTAGATACGTAAACTCAACCAGAAAGTCTGCTACAGCTTGTTCCTTGATGGCTGTCCGGGGTGGGTAGACCACTTCAAATTCTTCTAACTCCAAGGCCCACTTGACGAGCCTCTCGGACATGTCGGGCTGGCATAGGATCCTGCAGAGAAGTTGGTCTGTGAGAACCACAAGGAGCCTTCAAGCCGAGGTGATGAGGATGAATGCTAGTTTTTTGATACGGGAGTATCTTCTCTCTGCCCCTTGGAGCACCCTGCTGGTATAGTACACTAGGAACTATATCCCGTGCTTTTCTTGAATGAGTGCCGAGCTAACCGCCGAGGGTGACACTGCCAAGTATAAGAACAATTCTTCCCCCGGCACGGGTGTTGAGAGTAGAAGAGGGGACGCCAAGTACTTCTTGAGTTCCTGGAATGCCTCTTCGCACTCTTTTGACCACTGAAACGCCTTGCGGAGGATTTTAAAGAATGGCAGGCACCGGTCGGTAGCTCGGGAGACAAATCTGTTCAATGCGGCCACCCGTCCGGCTAAGCTCTGAACCTCATTCATCGATTTGGGCGATCGCATGTTCTTGATGGCTTGGATCTTTTCGGGGTTTGCCTCAATCCCCCCCTCTGCTGACTAGATGGCCCAAACATTTCCCGGAGGAGATACCGATGGTGTATTTGGCCGGGTTCAACCTCATCTTGAATTTTGTCAAAATGCTGAAGGCCCCAGCCAGATGGTCAAGGTGGTCAGACTCGTCCTGGCTCTTGACCAGTAGATCGTCCACGTACACTTCCATAGACTTCCCGATCAGGTCCTTGAACATGTAGTTGACCAGGCGTTGGTAGGTTGCCCCTGCATTCTTGTGGCCGAATGACATAACCTTGTAACAATACGTACCCTGGTCAGTGATGAATGCAGCCTTCTCTTCGTCCCCGGGGTACATGCTGATCTGGTTGTACCCTGAGTAGGCATCCATGAACGAGAGGAGTGAGTGACCGGCCGTGGAATCCACGAGCAGGTCTATCTTGGGCAGCGGATGCAATCCTTGGGGCAGGCCTTGTTGAGGTCGGTGAAGTCCACACACATCTTCCACTTCCCGTTGCTTTTCTTGACCAGAAAGACATTAGCTAACCAGTCGGGATAGTTGACCTCTCGGATGGACCTTGCCTTCAGGGGCTTTTCTACCTCTTCGAATATCGCTGTCTGCCTCTCAAGGGCCATGCCCCTTCTCTTCTGCTTCACCGACCGGCAATCTGGGCTGACATTAAGACGATGGGACATTATCCGGGGGTCAATCCTGGGCATATCCTCATGACTCCAAGCGAAAACGCCTTGATTTTGTCGTAGGAACAGAGTCAGTTTTTCCTTCAGGCCGGGTTCCAGTAGGGTACCGATGCTGACCGCACGGTTTGGGTGCTCAGGAATCAACATCACTCTTTCCAATTCTTCCACCGGACCTATCGCATTACTCTGATCCCGGGGGTCATAGCCCCCTGGCGCAACGAGTTAACATAGCAACTCTGGGCGGTAGTCTCATCTCCATGCAAGTTTACGAGTCCCTGAGGAGTTGGGAACTTTACCATTAAGCTGTAAATGGAGACGACCTCCATGGCCTTGTTGAGGGTCGGCCTCCCAAGAATGACATTGTAGGCCGACGGGGCTTCCACGATCACAAAATTTGTCAGCACGAAAGCCTGCTGAGGGTAGGTCCCCATGAGAACTGGGAGCTCGATTGTTCCGACCGATTTAGTGCTGGAGGCATTGAATCCTACCAGGGGGTAGCAACCGGCTGGAGTCGATCCCTAGATATCTTGAGCTGATCAAATGCCGATGTGAACATGATGTCAGATGAGCTGCCCGTGTCCACCAGCACCCTCTTGACCATGTAGTTGGCTATAGAAAGCGTCAAAACTATGGGGCCATCATGGGGGCAGTGGACGCCCTGTAAATCGTCGGAGGTGAATGTCAGAACATCAGTTGGCGGGGAGCCGGTGGATTGGACCTGCCAGACATACGCCCGGGATGCCCGAGCATACCTCTTCCGTGCCGACTGTGAGTCCCCTTTGCCTGACGTTCCTCCAGAAATCACATTAATTTGACCGAGAGCTCGGGATCCTTGTGCAGGTCGTCCATCTGTTGTGACGTACTCTGCAAGATAACCTTGCTCGATCAATTTTTCAATTTCTATGTTTAACTTGAAGCAGTCGTCTGTGTTGTGTCCGTGGTCTCTGTGGAAGCAGTAAAAATTATCCCGATTCCTCATCCTGGGCGAGGCTTTGAGCTTTGCTGGCTACTGAAGCAACCTTTGCGCCTCGGCGGTTGCCATGACTTCTTATATAAGCCGGGAAAGGGGTGTAAAAGCAATCAGGGGCTGACCCCGGACATCATTCTGATCCTGCTTCGGCTTTTTTCCCAGGCCCTTCTCAAATCCTTCACACTTGTGCTTAGCCTTCGAGGATTCGTCTCCCGCCTGGCCGGCGCGCTTCGCTTTTAGGAACTCCTCGGTGTCTATGTACTTACCAACCCTCTTTGAGAGCTCCACCAGGTTTGCCGATCGGTCACGATGAAATGACATGGCAACTTTGGTGTGTTGAACTCCCGAATAGAAAGCCATAATTATAGTCGTTTCATTGAGATTACGGATCTGAAGCCTTTGCTGGTTGAAACGGTCCACATACTCCCTTAGGGACTCCCCCTTATGCTGCTTGACGGTCAGCAGCTGAGTGTCCGGTTGTGACCGATCGAGCATCCCGTTAAATTGGCTGATGAACAGCTTGCTGAGGGGTTTGAAGTCATCGACCGTCCGATGCTTTAGAGCATGGAACCACTGTACTGCTGGCCCTTTGAGGGTACTGGGAAAGGCCAGGCACAGTATCTCATCCACCGTGGTGATTAGTGCCATCTGAGCCTTGTAGGTACGAACGTGGTCTACCGGGCTCCCTGTTCCATTGTAGGAGCTGAGGCGAGCGGGTTTGAATTTCTGTGGGATAGGGAACTGCATCACCCGAGCGGTGTACGGTGATTCCGTTTCCACGTTAGTGAGGTCGTGGCCAGTCTTGCGACTTAACCTCTCAATCTGCTATTGAAGTTCCTCGAACTGGGCCTTAATGTCATCCAGCCCGATTTCCTCATCTATATCCGAGCGGTAGGTCGGATTGCATGACGAGGCCTCTTCCTCAAAGTGCGTCGACCTTGCAAATAGAGCCCGGCTCCGAGTCCGAGCAATCGTGTACCTAAGGTTCCCCTGGCTCCGGGTCAGACGGTCTTGGATGATTCCAGGGCATTCCGTCCTGGCTCCTCCCCTCTGGTCGCGCGCCGCCGGTTTATGATAGTTCTGGCATTCTCCACACGGCGGGGATTAGGCCGAGCTTGCCTCCGCGAGTGCCTAGTTGCCTGGCTGCGCTAGTCGTTACCTAGGTGTTCCCAGTCCGGTAGGGACACCGGGGCGGAACGGGCTTGCCTTCGTACTCGAGTGGCTCCTGAACAGGTGCGCTTTTCTCGGGCTAATCTTCTGATGCAGGACGCTTTTCCTGCTAGGCCAAAAGTACCTCAATTTGATCCTGTGTTCACCGCTGGCCCTCCAAGAGTTGCGCCAGCGCTGCCATTACCTGTTCTGTGGTCATAGAGGTAGCCGGTCGCCCGGGCTGTGAATCCTCCTGACCGGGCTGGGTAATGGCCTTCTTACTCCTTCTAGGCGGCATGTTGATCAGTCAGTATTAGTTTTTGAGAGCAAACAGTCGTTTCCCACAGACGGCGCCAAACTGATGATGACGAAAATTGGTAAGAAGGATCTAAAGAGAAAAAAAGACACAAGCAAGTTATATGTGAGTCGGGAAGTGGACCTCTCGGATGGACCTTGCCTTCAGGAGCTTTTCTACCTCCTCGAATATCGTTGTCTGCCTCTCAAGGGCCATGCCCCTTCTCTTCTGCTTCACCGACCAGCAATCTGGGCTGACATTAAGACGATGGGACATTATCTGGGGGTCAATCCTGGGCATATCCTCATGACTCCAAGCGAAAATGCCTTGATTTTGTCGTAGGAACAGAGTCAGTTTTTCCTTCAGGCCGGGATCCAGTAGGGTACCGATGCTGACCGCACGGTTTGGGTGCTCAGGATTCAACATCACTCTTTCCAATTCTTCCACCGGACCTAGGCATATTGACCGGCCTTCCGTTGTGTATACCTGGTTTGGTTGATACCCCAACCAAACTGGCACCGGAGTGGATGTTGGTAGTATGTCCGGGCACAATGGGATATATGTGTGGGCTGTACCATGGAGGGTGGCCAAGTGGTGAAGCTTGTGAATGCAAAGATAAATTTAAGGCTAATAAGTAATGAATATGGATTATTTCATATGACTGATAAGCGTGGAATAATGAATGCGACGTTTGAGTTAGAATGTGGACAGGTTGTATATGGAATTGTTTGCTTGGTTTGTGATCATTCAATTTATAGGATGGTGGGCCCACTAATATTTTACAGGTTTGGCTCACCATAAGTAGATGGGTAAGTATGAAATTTGTATTAGCTTTGGATTTTGGGCAAGAAACTACTTGCCACCACATAAATGGAAACTACTATTTTGTCCAAGTATGTGTGTGGAACTACCTGTCTTGGCCCAATAGTGTTGTAATGTTGTTTGTAGTCTACGGGTTCAGGTTGGAGCCCTCAGATTTTATTATTTTTGTTTAACTCATACCAGTCATGCGACTCTCCCGAGTGTGTTATTCATTCGGGTGCGTTTCTGTTTCAAACGTAGTTGGATGACATATGCAGGATATTGCTTTTGATAATGTGACCGTTGTGCTTGGCTGTGGAGTCTTTGAGCATTGGAACGTTGTAGTTGCTCTGACCATCGGATGTATAGAATATTTTTTTTTTTATTTTCTTCTCGCCGAACTTTGTAAGAAATTTTATTTAATGAACTTTGTATTCCTTTTGTAAATTAAAATGGTATTGTATTTGTAATGGAATATTATTTCTTTTATAATGAAACAGAGGATTCAGAATATAAGCTTAATAATACATAGTTTTTAACACAGGATCACATGTCCTTATTTAATGAGTATTAAATTTCATTTTCAAATAAATTATCTGTTAGCCTGTGTGAGAATGTCACTCTCGGTGTTTTGGAAATTGAATTTTAGTCCAGATATATGCTCTGGATTAAATATTTGGTTGTCCTAAAATCGGGGTGTGACAGTTTGGTATCAAAGCATATGGTTAGCTTAGCGAGTCTAGGTGATCCTCGGATTGTGGACTAGATGTTGGTCAGAGCTATAGGTTGCGGAATTATTTGGGTTTCGAGTTATGTGTACTTATGTATTATCCATGTGTTGCCTACATGTTATTCAATTATTTTCAATCGATTAATTGCATAACTTTCCGAGTCTATCGTTATATGTTAATTTGTTGAAATCATTTACTATTTTACGAGTCGCATAGTAGTGTATGTATATTTTGTGACATGTTGGAGAAGTAGCGGGGAGTTGGAGTTTTGAATAAGCAGTGGAATTCTGGCGTGATATCGAATTATCTTCTTCAAGCTATTATTATTGGACAATTATCTAATTAACATCAAGCTGAATTATTATTCTATCGGACGATCGAGATTTGTATTATTATTTGCAAGACTTCTATTCTTTATATTATCCTTATCTGGCCATTTTTGGTGGACATTATTATTATTGGCACTCTGGATTTCTTATTAAGAAGCTGTTATTATCAATTGGTATTCTACTACTGCATCTCTCTCGTATATCTCCGTGTGGAAATTCTATACTTTTTCGAGAGCATATATTGAGCCGGCAGTATTCTTATGGCTACAACATCTTATGGATCTAGACGGGTATTCTTATTCTCAGTGCAAGCTTATGGATGATTTTGAAGCTATTGGTTTGAGTGGTAAGTATTAGGTATTCCAATGAGAAGTGGTACGGGACATGGTAAGAGGTGAACAAGAGCATGTAGTTGCATTTAAGCATATTGCAATTCTATGCAAAAAAACATGTTTTTGGTAATACCTATGTGCTTAAATGAAATTGTGTGCTTACTCGTATCGGTGTTTATTTCTTTTTGTGTTCATCTTCCTCTAAATTTCGGGACGAGATTTCTTTTGAGAGTTGTACAATGTAACACCCATTATTTAAAAAAAAAAACAATTACATTTATTATAAAAGACGCGATTTTTTGTAATTATGTAGGTATGTCTATATTTTATATGTACTCGCTCCCAAATTTCGGGACCAAATTTCTCTAAGGAGGATAGAGTGGAATAACCCTAAAATTACTAAGTGTGTAACTAATTATTTTAATCATTATTTTCAGTTAGCAATATTATATGAGTGTGCCTATGTAAGACAAGTGTTTAAAAATTTTAAGTTTGGAGAACCCATGAATTAAATTGCTAGTATGCATATTTAATTTGTTAGTAATACCAGTAATATTTCCCCGATTGTTTTTGTATTAAAATTTCTAATGTTTCATTATTATTATGACATGACATTTTGAGTTTTATTTAAATTGTATGATAGATTATTTGTATGACTGAGTTACAATTTTTGTAGAATAACGAGTTTAGTGTCGGGTAGTGTTTCGGGGCCCACAAGTATGTTAATTAGTGAATTTAACATGAAAATTAAGTACACGGTGACACGAGAATTTTTTGTGTGCGCTTGTGTGCTATACCCAAGTGTTGGTAATCGTGCAAGTAGTAATCTGGTTATGTCCAGGTCGATCCCACAGGGAAGGTGTTAAACTAATTACCTTGATTAATCTCAAACAAGAAAATAAAAATCAATATTTTAACGGAGTGTAGAACACAAAGTTCCACAGTTTATCAACTACTAAAGATATAGCAATAAAACTAGATTAAACTAATTACTAACTAATTAATTAAAGCGATGATTTATAACGTGTTTTTCTTAATAAAAGGGAATGTTGGGATTACATGAATCCACCGCGACGTAGCCATCTACCATGCAGTTACGTTGAAGCTCAATGGAGTACATTTTCTACAGTATTCCGTATTTCTCTTAGGATAAAGAATCCATAGTCCTTTCATGGCCGGGACTATATCATCACAATTAAGTTTGAAATACATAAAAGCGGTTTAAAACAATAGTTAAGACTCGAACCTACAATGGTGTTAGCATTGAGGGTGGTTTGCAAAGTATATTGAAGAAAAATACCTCAAGGCTTCAAGTTCACAGACTGTTTTGACAAACTGAGCATTTAGGGACAGTTTGATAACAAATCAGTAAAGCAGAAAGTCTAGGAATACTGCATAGAATGTCCTCAAGAATCAGAAGGTTCGATCGATCGACGCGCTTTCGATCGATCGAACATCTTCATCTCTCGATCGATCGATCGAACTGGCTTCGATAGTTCGACAATGTCTCTGGTCCGATCGATCGATAAAACACAGGAATTATTCTGCTGCATGGCAGAGGCTTGAGATCACAGTTTCATCGTGATCTCCCAACCTGAGGACTACTCAGACATGGTCTGGAGTGTCACAATGTCATTTTTAATATAAATATCCATTAAAGTCTTGCTTGTTTGTGTTTTAATCATGAACACTAAGAAAACTAATAGTGTGAACTTATCTAGCATGCAAACTATGAATCTAACAGATTATACTACTATAAACTACGTGCAGAATGTAAATAAACAATAAAGAAGTAACCTGGAATGAAAAACTTTGATTAAACTAGGAGTAATCAAGCTACAAAACCACGAATCAATGGAAAACCTACAAAAACATGAAGAAAACTCTCTTCTCTCTCTAAAATCTGATGAAAACTAATGTGGTAATCCTTATGGATGTATACAATACGAATGTTTATACTAAAAACCTAATGTTTAGGGTTCAAAGTCCATTCTGCTGCGTGCGCGTATAATCTGATAAAAGCATGTTCGATCGATCGAACATCTTTCGATCGATTGAACTTTTGGGATCTTCGAGCGCTTGAGCTTCTCTCGATCGATCGAACCTTCGATCGATAGAATGTTATTCAATCGATCGAAGTCCACTTTTCATCTTTTAGTTGTCTTCATTACAATTCAACACTTCCTTTTATCTTTCGCATCCAATTCTTCACACAGCAACAATAACCTGCACAAATAACCACTAAAACAACACCACTTATCATAGTTTAATGAAATTGTGCACAAACTGGCGTTGTAATTCAAACTGCAGATAAATAAAGGAATTGTGAAATAATTTAGTACATTTTCTTCTTTTAGCGCGGTTGTATTTTACAAATACCACCGCTTGTCACAACCCCCAACTATCGATTTGCTAGTCTCTAGCAATAGAGCGAAAATAAAAACAAGCTAAACTAATACTACAATGACTAAAATAGACTAGACCCAGAATAACTAAACTAAAATAACAAGAAAGAAACTACTTAACTCACTTTCGCAGGAATCACGGTTGCATTTTGTAATACCTGTAATTTTCTTTTCTTTAATAATAATAGTTTTCAAAATTTTTGGCATTTGACAGTCTAACTTTATATTATTATTTTAATATTGAGATGATTTTGACGTATCATAAGATTATTGACTAGACTATAGTGACCATACCGACTCGACCTTAATTAGAATTAACTTAGTCCCGTACCTGGACCCGGACATTAGAAATAATACCCGTCTGCACGTAAACTGAGATCGACACGCATAACGAGGAACTTATGCATGCAAACCGAGAAAGTAGCATGCAACCCAAGGTGGGCCCCACATGGACGGCCACATGGAAGCTACATGCAACCCCATTGACACATGTCACCACCCCATGTGACACTTGTCCACTTGTAGGACACTTGTTCTAACATGCATACATGCATGTGACACCTAGCATAAGTCTTAAATTATATAAGCTTCCATGCATATGCATTTTTAGTTATTTTAGTACATTACAATCTGCATTTAGAGAGGAAGTTAGGAGACTTGCATGTCCATGAGAAAAATAGAAGAGAAGAAAGAGGATTGGAAGAGGAGGAAGAAGAAGATTCCATCACTTGAAGCTTGTATCCAAGCTTCCTAAGCTCTAATCCAAAGCCCAAGCTCAATTTCAAGTTTATGTGAGTATTCTAACTCACTTTAGAACCTATATAGTATGTAGTAATGTTTAGGAAGAGTTTGATGTTGTACTTTGAGGTTTTATGCAACATGCAAGTCAAATTTTCAAATCTGGGAAGCTGAAACTTCCAGCAGAATGTTGTTTAGTAAAACGAACGTTTTGAGAAGTTCAAAAATGGGAATGAGGCTAGGGTTTTTTGAGGATAAAGCTAACTCATTTATCTACAAATAACTCTTCTATAGATCAGTCTGAAAATCACTTCTTCATAGGTGAAATGTACATGCAACGAAGTACTTTAAATCTGAGAAACAGAAACCTCCATCAGAATGTAGTTTAGTAAAATGAGTGTTTCAAGCAGCTCCGAAATCTGAATTAAGCTAGGTTTTTTTGTGGATAAATCTAACTAATTTATCTACAAATAACTCTTTTATAGCCTAGTCTAAAAATGACTCCTTGATAGGTGAAATGCAAATGCAATGAAGTACTATAAATCTGGGACAGAGCAGTCCGAAAATATAGAAATGTCTAAGTAAAATAAATATTTTGAGCAGCTAAAAAATGTAATTAAAGCTAGATTTTTTTTGTACATCAAGCTAATCCAATTATCTACAATGTTCTAGTTTTGAGTTGGATCTACAAATCAATTTATCATGCCCAAATAAATCATATCAATTCAGTCGATATAGTAAAATTAAATTATAGCAGATTGTATAACTACTTGTATGATGTGTTTATTGATGATGCTTGCTTTCCGGTACCTATGTGGTTATGGATATCTTGTGCTATGCTAGTGCTATCGCGTATGTGAGTATGTTTAGGGTTTCATCTATATGGTTATTGATATCAAATCCATGTTATAGATCCACGAGCTACACGCTAGGTTTCCGTTGTTATGAATATAGTGTGATGACCATAGAGAGTTCATACCCAAGCTATAAGTATGTTGTACGACACGATTATTGCGCTGATAGTGATTGGATAGGTTTCAAATATAAGTATATTATGACATAAAATAGGATGACGGATGTATAAACGTAACTTCGAAAGTATATTTGGAAGTCCTTTAATGAACTAAATTCCGAAATGAGTGACGAATGCGCGGTCGGGAAAACATAAGGGTCAATTGTGCTATGTTAGAAGCAGATTATGGTAAGGATAATTGTCGGATAGGCAATCTGGGCAGTGGAGATTAGGATAGTAAGAAAAAGGGATGTGTTATTGAGTTGTGACGCGGTGATTCTTTGAGTAAAGACTCCTTTCGGTTCTTCGTGACGAAATGGATGTTCTTATACTCCGTAACGCTTTCGGTTCTTCGTGACGAAGCGGTGATTCTTTGAGTAAAGACTCCTTTCGGTTCTTCGTGACGAAATGGATGTTCTTGTACTCCGTAACGCTTTCGGTTCTTTGTGACGAAGCGGTGATTCTTTAAGTAAAGACTCCTTTCGGTTCTTCGTGACGAAATGGATGTTCTTGTACTCCGTAACGCTTTCGGTTCTTTGTGACGAAGCGGTGATTCTTTGAGTAAAGACTCCTTTCGGTTCTTCGTGATGAAAAGGATGTTCTTGTACTCCGTAACGCTTTTGGTTCTTCGTGACGAAGCGGTGATTCTTTGAGTAAAGACTCCTTTCGGTTCTTTGTGACGAAATGTTTGTTCTTGTACTCCGTAACACTTTCGGTTCTTCGTGACGAAGCGGTGATTCTTTAAGTAAAGACTCCTTTCGGTTCTTCGTGATGAAATGGATGTTCTTGTACTCTGTAACGCTTTCGGTTCTTCGTGACGAAGCGGTGATTCTTTGAGTAAAGACTCCTTTCGATTCTTCGTGACGAAATGGATGTTCTTGTACTCCATAACGCTTTCAGTTCTTCGTGACGAAGCGGTGATTCCTTGAGTGAAGACTCCTTTCGGTTCTTTATGACGAAATGGATGTTCTTGCACTTCTTAACACTTCGGTTCTTCGTGACGTAGTGGTTGATGAAAGATGTTTTGGTTGATGAAAGATGCATTGGTTGATGAAAGATGTTTTGGTCGATGAAAGATGCATTGGTTGATGAAAGATGTTTTAGTTGATGAAAGATAGTTTGGTTAGAAAGAGACACTTTGGGTTTGTAAATGATGTCGGATGTTAGAAATGAATGGTAGTGGCATTAAGAATGTCTAGACAGGTCTCTTGAATTGTTTGTATTCCTATCGAATACGTAGTCGGGTACGCTACTAGTTATAATTCGACGATGAGAACGTAAAGATCCTAAAGATATGTTGAAAGGTAGTAAATGTATTCCTATTGTGTTTTACTATATACGTTCCACTTGATTTAGCTTACTCACTCAGCTTTCATAAGCTGACGATGTTCATGTCGCTGGACATTCCCATGTCCAGCTTATCCAGGTAACGAGTATATGGGTTATGATGCTACGCAAGCGGAGAACGTGGATGAAGAGTACACCGAAGATGGCTATGGTTATGCTAGTTAGAGAGAAGACTAGCAGTTATCCCCTGTGATTGTTTTTTTATTATAACCAGAAGACTTAGCATATATTTTGTTATAGCTTTTGTAAGGCCCTAGAGCCATAAGACTCTGATGTATCTACCCTGATGTAATAGTTAACTAGTACTGTGGCCTTTCTTTGTAATATATCAATGTGAGCAGGTGATGATTTTATCCTTTTATTATATCGTTTAAATATTATTATTTGGTCATGGACAATTCGGTACTGCAACCAGTCACGTGCCTCAGGGTCCAAGATGAAAATTTTAAATTTTTCCATATTTTGGCTACGCCGGGGCGTGACAGGGATTTTGGTATCAGAGCTTTAGGTTAAGACGTGTACACCGATTGTCCTACACACTTAAGTTATAAACTGTTAGACCTTTTACCATCCATAAATACATAAACCTTATGGTAGCTTTGTGATTAGCATGGCTCCTTATTACATCCTGGATGGATATGGAGGATGGGGTTGATGAGGAGATTGACCCAGCAGTGGGTATTGACCTAGCAGAGGATGTTGACCCAACAGAGGGTGCTGGCGAGGGAAGCAATGATAGTCATGGAAGCTGGAGAGCCAGAGGTTGAGGAATACTCTAAGCATGCAGATAGAGAGCCTTTGGATAAGGATGAAGATGAGATGGTTGATAAGTTTGACCCGTCCTTGGACTGGGTTCCACCTATGGAGATTCCAATCTTGGATGATGTTCTACCATATAAGTCAGATATGAAGGACTTTTGGGATAGGACTCCCAGGATCTAGATCTTTACTTGTATTAGGACTAGTAGCCCATCTTTTTGTGTATATAGTATGTACCCAGGCATATAACACAAACTAGTGGTAGCGTGTACGCCTTTCTATGTAAATATTTGAAGTTATCTATAAAGATTTGTTTCCTCTACTTGATGAAATGTATTGATGTGATATGTACTCATATTAGAATTGTTAGCTATACCTTATATTGTTTAGATATCTCGTAACCATAGTTAGGACTGGAGGGTAACCAGTAGTTATTCAGTTAGGTTCATAACACACAAACAGATGACAAGTCAACCACCTCAGCTTAGGAATGCACCAAGGGGAAGACCTCCGACCCGTTTCCAAGGAAATAAACACCCGTGGAATAGTGGTAAGAAACTAGGACATACCTTTCCCCGGAATAAGCATGCAAAACTAACTGCACCACAAGTACCAACCACTACTATTGGGAACAACAAGGATGGATGTTTCAATTGTGGGATCCCCGGACTACACAGCCCCCAGAACCAACAACCGAGCTAATGTTATATGCTACAACTGACGCAAAAGAGGATGCATGAGCATGGATTGCAATGCACCAAGAGAAAACTATCATGGGCCTACTACTCAAGGTCAAACTAGCAAAGGTCGACTAATTCCTATCATACCCGAGGCGGCTAGCTATGATGAAAAGGAACAGCAGAACTTGGAAGGTACACTCTCATTATATGCTAGTCGAGTTAAAGTACTTTTTGATACGGGTGCTATGAATTCGTTTATTGCCTTTGAGATTGTACGACGATTGGGTTTAGTACCCCAAGCACTTGAGGTAGCCCTGAACGCGGTATCACCTTTGGGAGTGACCGTGAAGCTAGGAAAGGTGTGCAAGGACTGTACTTTGACATTGGAGGATAGGAGCTTATATGCAGACTTAATTGTTCTATCAATGAAGGAATTCGACGTAATCTTAGGATTTGACTGGCTTACTAAGTATCATACAAAGTTAGATTGTGCTAGTAGGTCGATCACATTTTCAGTACCTGGAAGTGCACCCTTTAGTTTTCAATGCAACCCTACTAGTGATGCCTTTCTTACAAGTCGTATAGCCGCTATGGAAACTACAGGCTCAGATTTGACGATCGCTCGGATTCCGATAGTCCGAGACTATGAGGATGTCTTTCAGGACGTTTCTGGATTACCACCAAAGCGCGAGATCGACTTTTGTATTGAGTTGATACCCGAAACGACACCGATATCCAAGGCTCCTTATCGTATGGCCCCAACGGAAATGCTGGAGTTGAAGAAGCAAGTACAAGAGTTAGAAGATCTTGGATTTATTAGACCAAGCACGTCACCTAGGGGAGCCCCGGTTCTATTTGTTAGGAAGAAGGATGGAAATCTTCGACTCTGTATCGACTACAGAGAGTTGAATAAGGTTACTATTAAGAACAAGTACCCGCTTCCCAGGATAGACGATTTGTTCGATCAACTACAAGGAGCGACGACCATTTCGAAGATTGACTTGCGATCTGGGTACCATCAGTTACTTGTCAGGCCGGAAGATATACCGAAAACAGCTTTCAGAACAAGGTATGGGCACTACGAGTTCTTAGTTATGCCTTTTGGATTAACTAATGCCCCGGCAGTATTCATGGATTTGATGAATCGGGTGTTCAAACCCTTCTTGGATCAATTCATCATCGTGTTTATTGATGACATCCTTATTTATTCGAAGAGTGATGAAGAACACGAGAAGCATGTGAAGATTGCACTTCAGACACTTAGAGAAAATTGTCTCTATGCTAATTTCAGTAAGTGTGAGTTTTGGCTGAAAGAAGTCAAATTATTGGGACATGTAGTCTCACAGAACGGAATTTCAGTGGACTCAACCAAGACGGACGCAGTTTCTAGTTGGAATAGACCAACCAACGCATCGGAAGTACGAAGTTTCCTTGGATTGGCTGGATACTATAGGAGATTCGTGGAAGGTTTCTCAAGGATCGCGTCTCCTTTAATTGGACTAACAAAGAAGGATATAAAGTTTGATTGGAAGGACAAGCACGAACACGCCTTTCAGGAATTAAAGGAGAGGTTGACCTCAATGCCAGTGCTAGCTATACCCAAGAGTGGTGAACAGTACACTATCTACAGTGACGCTTCATATCAAGGACTAGGATTTGTACTTTTGCAGAATGGTCAGGTGATCGCTTATGGATCTAGGTAATTAAAGCTACATGAATTAAACTACCCTACACACGATCTGGAATTGGCTGCAATTGTCTTTGCACTTAAGATTTGGTGGCACTACCTCTACGGAGAGAAGTTTGACCTGTTCTCAGACCATAAAAGCTTAAAATACATGTTCTCTCAAAAGGAATTAAACATGAGACAACGACGTTGGATGGAGCTACTTAAGGACTATGACTTTAATTTGCAATACCACCCTGGTAAGGCAAATGTAGTCGCAGATGCTCTAAGCAGAAAACCCCAAAGGTTAATCGCCTCACTTTTAATCAGGGAATGGAAAGCCTTAGAAGCTTTAACGGAATTTGACTTTCAGACTACAAGACCAGGTATTGGACGACCTTTTGGATGTCTTATGGTGCAGCCAACCCTCATTCATCGAATACTCGAAGCTCAAAAGAAGGATGAAGGATTGAGAAAATGGTTTGAGAAGGCGAAAGCAAAGAATCCGACTAAGTGGAATATTAGAACAGACAAAGGATTCAGATGTAAGGAAAGGTTATGTGTAACCGACACGGATGGTTTGAGGAAAGACATTCTGGATGAAGTACATAAGTCGAGAATGACCATACACCTCGGCGGAACCAAGATGTACAAAGACTTAAAAAGGAACTTTTGGTGGAAAGGCATGAAGAGAGAGGTCGTAGAATATGTAGCCAAGTGCCCTACTTGTCAACAAGTCAAGGTGAAACACCAATGACGTCTAGGATTACTACAACCGCTACCAATCCCAGAATGGAAATGGGAGCATATCACCATGGATTTTGTTGTGGGATTGCCGAGATCTCAACAGAACCATGATGCTATTTGGGTATTTGTTGATCGGCGGACCAAATAAGCCCATTTTACTACCTACAACATGACCTATTGTATTGAGAAGATGAGTCGAGTATACCAGCAACAGGTTGTGCGATTACATAGAGTACCGGTGTCAATCGTATCAGAATGTAATTCGAGATTCACTATTAGAATTTTGGGAGAGTCTTCCGAAAGCAATGGGAACGTCTCTGATGCTAAGTTCTGCATTTCATCCACAGACTGACGGATAAAAGGAAAGGATGAAAGCAGCGCAAAGCAGATACAAGAAGCTACGCGGACAAATGACGTCGAAATCTAGAATTTAGAGTTGGAGATCATGTGCAATCGAAAGTTTCTCCAGCTCGAGGCATTGTAAGGTTTGGACAATAGAGGGAAAAGCTATCACCGCTCTACATCGGACTATTTGAAATTGTAGAGCACATAAGGAAAGTCGTCTATAGATTGGCGTTACCACCGAAGATGTCGGGAGTTCATAATATTTTCCATGTAAGTATGTTGAGGAAGTGTCTTCGTAACCTGGCACACGAGATTGATTTCAAAGATATTACAGTAAACAACAATGCTACACTCGTCAGAGGACCTGTAAGAGTTATGGATAACGGAATGGAGAAGCTAAGGAACAAAGACATTCCGGTAAAGGTTCAGTGGAAGCATCATGATGAAGGAGAAGCTTCTTGGGAGCCGAAATCGGAGATGCGAGAGAAGTTTCCATCTCTGTATAGTACTAGCTCATTCTGATTTCGAGGACGAAATCCTGTAATAGGTGGTAGAAGATGTAATACCTGTAATTTTCTTTTCTTTAATAATAATAGTTTTCAAAATTTTTGGCATTTGACTGTCTAACTTTATATTATTATTTTAATATTGAGATGATTTTGACGTATCATAAGATTACTGACTAGACTGTAGTGACCATACCGACTCGACCTTAATTAGAATTAACTTAGTCCCGTACCTGGACCCGGACATTAGAAATAATACCCGTCTGCACGTAAACCGAGATTGACACGCATAACGAGGAACTTATGCACGCAAACCGAGAAAGTAGCACGCAACCCAAGTGATTTTCAAATCTGGGAAGCTGAAACTTCCAGCAGAATGTTGTTTAGTAAAACGAACATTTTGAGCAGTTCAAAAATGGGAATGAGGCTAGGGTTTTTTGAGGATAAAGCTAACGCATTTATCTACAAATAACTCTTCTATAGCTCAGTCTGAAAATCACTTCTTCATTGGTGAAATGTACATGTAACAAAGTACTTTAAATCTGAGAAACAGAAACCTCCAGCAGAATGTAGTTTAGTAAAATGAGTGTTTCAAGCAGCTCCAAAATCTCACTTAAGCTAGATTTTTTTGTGGATACAGCTAACTCATTTATCTACAAATAACTCTTGTATAGCCTGGTCTAAAAATGACTCCTTGATAGGTCAAATGCACATGCAATGCAGTACTATAAATCTGGGACAGAGCAGTCCGAAAATATAGAAATGTCTAAGTAAAATAAATATTTTGAGCAGCTAAAAAATGTAATTAAAGCTAGATTTTTTTGTACATGAAGCTAATCCAATTATCTAAAATGTTCTAGTTTTGAGTTGGATCTACAAATCAATTTATCATGCCCAAATAAATCATATCAATTCAGTCGATATAGTAAAATTAAATTCTGGCAGATTGTATAACTACTTGTATGATGTGTTTATTGATGATGCTTGCTTTCCGGTACCTGTGTGGTTATGGATATCTTGTGCTATACTAGTGCTATCGCGTATATGAGTATGTTAAGGGTTTCATCTATATGGTTATTGATATCAAATCCATGTTATAGATCCACGAGCTACACGCTAGGTTTCCGTTGTTATGAATATAGTGTGATGACCATAGAGAGTTCATACCCAAGCTACAAGTATGTTGTACGGCACGATTATTGCGCTGATAGTGATTGGATAGGTTTCAAATATAAGTATATTATGACATAAAATAGGATGACGGATGTATAAACGTAACTTCGAAAGTATATTTGGAAGTCCTTTAATGAACTAAATTCCGAAATGAGTGACGAATGCGCGGTCGGGAAAACGTAAGGGTCAATTGTGCTATGTTAGAAGCAGATTATGGTAAGGATAATTGTCGGATAGGTAATCTGGGCAGTGGAGATCAGGATAGTAAGAAAAAGGGATGTGTTATTGAGTTGTGACGCGGTGATTCTTTGAGTAAAGACTCATTTCAGTTCTTCGTGACGAAATGGATGTTCTTGTACTCCGTAACGCTTTCGGTTCTTCGTGACGAAGCGGTGATTCTTTGAGTAAAGACTCCTTTCGGTTCTTCGTGACGAAATGGATGTTCTTGTACTCCGTAACGCTTTCGGTTCTTCGTGACGAAGCGGTGATTCTTTAAGTAAAGACTCCTTTCGGTTCTTCGTGACGAAATGGATGTTCTTGTACTCCGTAACGCTTTCGGTTCTTCGTGACGAAGCGGTGATTCTTTGAGTAAAGACTCCTTTCGGTTCTTCGTGATGAAATGAATGTTCTTGTACTCCGTAACGCTTTCGGTTCTTCGTGACAAAGCGGTGATTCTTTAAGTAAAGACTCCTTTCGATTCTTCGTGACGAAATGGATGTTCTTGTACTCCGTAACGCTTTCGGTTCTTCGTGACGAAGCGGTGATTCTTTGAGTAAAGACTCCTTTCGGTTCTTCGTGATGAAATGAATGTTCTTGTACTCCGTAACGCTTTCGGTTCTTCGTGACAAAGTGGTGATTCTTTGAGTAAAAACTCCTTTCGGTTCTTCGTGACAAAATGGTTGTTCTTGTACTCCGTAACGCTTTTGGTTTTTCGTGACGAAGCGGTGATTCTTTAAGTAAAGACTCCTTTCGGTTCTTTGTGACGAAATGGATGTTCTTGTACTCCGTAACGCTTTCGGTTCTTCGTGACGAAGTGGTGATTCTTTGAGTAAAGACTCCTTTCGGTTCTTCGTGACGAAATGGATATTCTTGTACTCCATAACGCTTTCTGTTCTTCGTGACGAAGTGGTGATTCCTTGAGTGAAGACTCCTTTCGGTTCTTCGTGACGAAATGGATGTTCTTGCACTCCTTAACACTTCGGTTCTTCGTGACGAAGTGGTTGATGAAAGATGTTTTGGTTAATGAAAGATGCATTGGTTGATGAAAGATGTTTTGGTTGATGAAAGATGCATTGGTTGATGAAAGATGTTTTAGTTGATGAAAGATAGTTTGGTTAGAAAGAGACACTTTGGGTTTGTAAATGATGTCGGATGTTAGAAATGAATGGTAGTGGCATTAAGAATGTCTAGACAGGTCTCTTGAATAGTTTGTATTCCTATCAAATACGTAGTCGGGCACGCTACTAGTTATAATTCGACGGTGAGAACGTAAAGATCCTAAAAGATATGTTGAAAGGTAGTAAATGTATTCCTATTGTGTTTTACTATATACGTTCCATTTGATTTAGCTTACTCACTCAGCTTTCATAAGCTGACGATGTTCATGTCGCTGAACATTCCCATGTCCAGCTTATCCAGGTAACGAGTACACGGGTTATGATGCTACGCAAGCGGAGAACGTGGAGGAAGAGTACACCGAAGATGGCTATGGTTATGCTAGTTAGAGAGAAGACTAGCAGTTATCCCCTGTGAATGTTTTTTTATTATAACCAGAAGACTTAGCATATATTTTGTTATAGCTTTTGTAAGGCCCTAGAGCCATAAGACTCTGATGTATCTACCTTGATGTAATAGTTAACTAGTACTGTGGCCTTTCTTTTTAGTATATCAATGTGAGCAGGTGATGGTTTTATCCTTTTATTATATCGTTTAAATATTATTATTTGGTCATGGATAATTCGGTACTGCAACCAGTCACGTGCCTCAGGGTCCAAGATGAAAATTTTAAATTTTTTCATATTTTGGCTACGCCGGGGCGTGACACGTTTAGCGAATGTAACAAGCCGTTAAACCCCTAGGTTCCCCCTAGTGGACGACTGTTGTCTCGTAAGGGTTTGCAGTGAAAGTACCCACAAAGTTCTTCCAATTCTAAGCTCAAAAAGATGTAGAATTGTTTTTAAGCACTCCCTTCTATTCAACTATTAATTTAGCTCTACAAAATATATCATCCTCATTCAAACCATGAAAGAAATACACATACTCCTCATGTCACCAAGATAAAAATAATATATGCATCACATTCATGTATCCGTGTGTGTGAAATTAACAGCTATACATTGAACTTTATTTAGAGTTGTTTAGACTATCATACTCTCAGAACTTGTAGTTTCAACTCAAGTCTCACATAGTTATTACACTCAAAAATGAAAATCTCACAGAAACTTGGTTAATAATGATCGCACAGGATATGGAAGCTTTGATAGGTGTGATTTTTCGGATACTAATGTTTCCAAAGTTATTACAGAAACATGTTAGAGTGTATAGTCTCACGAAAGGAATACTCCAGAGGAGCAAAATACCGTGGATAACTCAAATTACACGTTCGTGTTTCAACTAAGTTGTTAAAAATCATTAAGACTTTGACTTGACGGTTTTTTATTTAGTAGGGTTGAAATGAAAGGGGTAAGAAATTGCACATCCTCATGTGATTGTGTTTAGTAATTTCTTCTTCACTTCACTCCAACCATCCTCTCCATACATATATATACATCAAATTTTTTATTTTTTTTTTGTTTTTGTTTTTTTTTTTAACCTGGACTTTCTCCTTCCTTTTCTTTTCTTTTATGCAGCCCTTCCCACTACTACTCCCTCCTCATACTTCAACAATTTAATCACTTTCGGTGTACAATGGGGTATATTGAGATCAAAGTATAAAATTCGGGATTTAGAATTTCATAATAGATTTGGAAGTATTTACTAGGTGTGGTGTTAAGAACAACACATATTCTTAGAGTGTTGATACAGGTAAATGGAAAGGTAAGGAGCAAATAACGATGGCTTAAATCATTTTCTCAACTTCTGAATTTTTAACACTTAAATGTTCATTGAGTTTACTCGGTAAATCCTAAACGTTCTCCTCTACTAAGAAGCCAAAATGAAGAATCAGAGACTATTCAACGAATTTAATACGCTTATTCAATAAGAACAATTCGAATTTGATGTGATAATTCCCTCAAGATTGAAGATTGGATTCAAAAGCTCACTAAGGGTACTAGTTTTCACTACTTTATTCCTTAAAGTACGAACGTCGTATTAACTCTTATTTTAAGTTTACTGCATAGCTGTTAACACGTGCAAATGATTTGGATACAAGAATGGTCAACATATGCATTCATCCTAGAGAAACTAGAAAAATGCGTGAACTTAATTCATAAAAGGACGAGAATAAAATGGTTGTGTCATTGCTCGACAATAGGTAAATAGAAGTGAATATTCAAAATTATTCTACCAATTTAATTCAAACCTTACTTAATCGTTTGAAATTTTTCAAATTTTGTTGAATTTAAATTTGTAATTTAATTTAATTTACAAACTTCTAATGGAGATTGTATGACATATGCAATAGATAGAGTGGTCCACATTGCCAAGTAAAAATATGCACAGGTGATTATCTATCTACATCCCACCCCCAACTGAAAATTGCAATGTCCTCAGCAGGTAAATTTCAAAAATAGATAGAGAGATATCACCTGATATATCATCATAAGAATCGCAAGTGTAACAACCTGTATAGAAAGCATACAAACTCCAAGCAGCAAAGATCAAAAAGATATGAAATATAGAGCATGGGATCCATACTTAAATTAGAACTAATCACTGGAAATATAATGAAGTGAAAGAATAGAACAGTGATAATATACGCCATACAAACTAAAATGCAAAACATCCAAACCAGCCAACAATAAACAAAATAACCCAACAGTATCCAAAAAATAACCAACAAACCAACCAACAACATCCAAATCCAACCACAATGTCCAAAATATCCAATCAACCAAATAACCTAAAACAACCAACAACATCCAAATCCAACCACAATGTCCAAAATATCCAAACAACCAAATAACCAAAAACAACCAAGAACATTGATCTAGCAGAAACAAGACATCGTCGGCAACGTCTGATAATATCTCAATAAACACATCGGGAGCATCCCCACCGCCACCCTCAGTAATAGTCGTAGCCGTCGCCGGGTCACTCGCGATCTTGGCAGCTGCAGTAGATAATGATGTGTCGGCCACGACAGGAGGAGGTGAAAGTGGTATCTCCGTAGATATTGGTGTCGCCGATGTGGATAGATCATTAGGTGGTACAGAAGAAGGAGGATCAGTAATAGATGGTGATGCCGATGTAAATGGCACAGAAAGATCAATCGGAGGAGATGAGGATGAAGGACCAGTAGGGGGTGGTGCAACAGCTACGTGAACTGACTGATCGACGCCAATCTGGATCAAGATTGCCTCCAGTAGAGTCGTCATCTGGTTAACCTTGCCCTCGAGTCTAATCCGGGCCTCTCTCTCTCCTCTAATAGTAACTCCTGAATAGTCGGGAGAGGCGCAGAAGAAGACTCTCCCTGGGCGGGAACCTGAGACCTCTGTCTCAACTCAAAACGGGCAACCTCCTCCACAGGATCACCCTCCTCCTCCGAATCATGCTCCTCGACCTCAATGGGCATCCCAGAAGCTACGTCCTCGGTATCTGTCCCTCCCCGCCTCCTCTTCGCTCCAACTTTAGCTTTTCCTTTTCCTTTTCCTTTTCTCTTTCTCTTCTGAGCATCCTAGCGGCGAGCGGCTGTCTCCCCAAATTGGCTCTTGGAAGACAGCGGGACATCGGTAGGAAGAGGGATCAGGCCGCTCTGGGTCACAAGGCGATGGATGCCCCACGCTCCTTTCAGGTGCTTCTTGGCTGAGATATAGCGTGTAGGCTGCACCATGAACTCTATATATAATCACGGGATGCATACCCGTCTCCCTGTCCCCACACAAAATAGTGCTCGCACATACCAATCCGCCAGCTTCTCGTGACAGGAGGTCAAAAAAATACAGTTACAGAGTACGAGATGGAGCATGTGGTATCTATCAGTTAAGAACTGATCCTCTATATTAGACGAACCGTTCCAAAACTGAACGGCGCCGCTGGTGATCTCTCAGACAATTGTGGCGTGAGGGATCTCGGGAGTACCCACGTAGTGAGGGCAATCACTCTCCAGCTCCTCAGGGACTCCTAAGGTATTAGATAGGGTGGCAAGACTGATGATGATCTCCCGGCTGCGGAAGAAAGATTGGTAAGTATATGGTGCAGCCGGGTCATTGATCATTGTTGCACAAACCTCTCGTACCCACGAAACGTTGACCTGTTTGGGCTAGGTCAACATTTCGTACCATCGCGGCATGTCCTTGATTCTGGCTAAGAACCAAGGAGAAGAAAGCCAGGTCGTCTCTAGGGGTCTCTCAATCATCACCTTACGGTGACTAAAAAATTGCGTGTACGTCGACTGGTCGAATATATTCCGGAACCCATGATCGGGTACCTGATCCGGTATAGCAAGCTCGAATGACTTCACCCGAAAGTATCCTGTTCTGGGATTCATAGTGGGTGACCTAAAATTGAAAAGGAGAAAGAAATGAAAACGGGAAAGCCAAACTAAAAGTAAAAACTGCCACTGAAATGGTTCGATCGATCGCAGTTTGTTTGATTGATCGAAAAGTTTAACGTTCGATCGATCGATCTGTATTCGATCGATTGAAGAATGGTTAGGTTCGATCGCTCGAACCATGTTCGATCGATCGAACACAGCGAACATGCAGCGACAGCAAACGGCAACGGGAAGGGCCAATATACGCAAAATGATAAGAAAAAGAACAAGAAATGGTTCAAAAAACCAATAGGGGCACCCCCACAACGATAAAAATGAAAGGAATGAGAGGGGGAATCCATGGATTCTTACCTCAGTGAAAACGCGGCAGAGGATGATGAGTAGATGAGGATGGAGATGCTGAGGCGTCCAAATGTTGTGTGTGAATGGTGGGAGGAACGAAATCGCCCCGAGTTCCTCTGTCTCCAATCACTCGAGAGTGGTTGAGGGAGAGAGAAAATTGATGAAGTGTATAGACGACGCTTCATTTAAATGCAGGTCTCGATCGATCGAGAACTTTCGATAGATCGAACGTTCGATCGATCGAAGCCTACTGAAGTGCTCGAGGTTCTGGTATGTTCGATCGATCGAGATTTGTTCGATCGATCGAACTTGAAAATTCTACAACATGAATGCATTGAGAAATTATACACCCCCAACTAACCAACATTGTTCTGGGCATACAGAATAGTGATAAAACAGTTCATTGACAGAACATGTAAGCCAAAACATCATCCTCATAGTAGAAAATTGCAAATTTATATAAATAAATCTTTATAATTGCATCCACTTGCAACATTATTGCCCCCAACATGGTATTTAAAACCTTATTGAAACAGAAAAATTAAAAGAAACTGAAACTACTAAAAACAGTGTCTAGGAATACACTTCAATTGATGAAAGAAAGATGAAATGACAGAATACAATTGAAGTGAAGCACTATTCTTCAAGCATGAAGATTTCTTCTTCCACAACTTCTTTCTCCGCCAGAACTTCAAATGTGGAGTCTAAACTTGGTGATTCCCTTTCCTAGAACAGTCGAAAAGCAGCTAGGACATCATCGAGCAAGTCGAAACTCCCTAAAGAATTGATTTCACAGGCAATAGGTGATCTGGATGGAGGCAAGGATAATGGAGTGTAATTTTGCATCAGACTTTCCTCTTGCGGCAGAGTACCCGGGGACCATATGTATGGTCCAAATCCATGAAACAGTTGATGTGGAAGGTACAGTGGTGGAAATGTTGGATTTATAGTGATATTTCTGACAAAGGAAAACACAAGGAAAAACAAGAAATAAATAAACTAGAACAAGGGAAAGAACTAACAGAAAGAAATAAGCAAAGCAACATGAAAAGAAAAAGAAAGGAATGTGACCAAGAATTAACCTCACTATTGGTATGATAGACCCATGTGAACTAGCAGGTAGAGGGCAGTGAAGCCAGAACAACACATAGTGCATGTTCACATAAATATAAGGAACCGATTCGATGACAAGGAAGTCATCAACATACGTGAATATAGCATTATGGCATTCTGGCACCACATCATGCAAATCTTCTTCTTCCCACGGTTCCCACATGGAGTCATTTTCCCATTGTGCCAACAGTGCATCATCCACTTTCCCAACAAAGTACCCTTCAGGTTCTCCTTCCTCTCTAGAGAGGTCCATATGCTCGAAAGGGTTAATTTGGAGGAGAGCAGGATTGTAAGGGATGTACCCATAGGTCAGGTCCACTACATCATCCTCCCCTGGTCCTTGATAGGGAGAAAAGTAGAATGCTATCTCGTCGGCAGTCCAAGGGGGGTTAGGATATTTGAATCAGCCCATGACCCTATAGAATGAACGTCATCGTCCCTCATTTTTAATATCCTATAAGGGAGAGAAAGCAAGGAATAACAGATTAAGAATCAAAGTCACATTCAAAAAGACAGAAAAGAACAAAACAAAAACGAAATACAGTAAAAGAAAGAGTACAACAACAAAGTGAAAATGCACTCAAGCATTTTAGGTTGAGGCATAGTTGGGCTCATCCAGTTGGATGTGCTCGACCTCGGGTTGGAAATCCTCTAAGAACGGTTTTAACCTTTGGCCATTGACCTTGAAACTTCCGTTGTTCTTAGGATTAAATAACTCAACGGCCCCATGTGGGAAGACAGATTTGACTGTATTGGGTCCTGTCCACCGAGATCGGAGTTTTCCTGGGAAGAGATGAAGGCGTGAATCGTATAGTAAAACTTTCTATCCTAGCTCAAAAGATTTTCGAAAAATTGTTCTATCATGGCGAGCCTTCAACCTTTCCTTATGAAGTTTAGCATTGTCATATGCATCTCATTGGATTTCTTCCAGTTCCGCCAACTGGAGTTTCCGGAGATGACCTCCCTCTTTAATGTCGAAGTTGAATGAGCGTGTCGCCCAATATGCCTTACCATACACTAGCCTATATGGGGACATTCCCAGATTTGTCTTGTAGGTAGTACGGTACTCCCAAAGAGCATCAGTTAGTTTATAAGCCCAGTCTTTTCTGTTGAAACTAACCGTCTTTTCTAAAATATGCTTGATTTCATGGTTAGCCAACTCTGCCTGCCCGTTCGTTTGTGGGTGGTAGGCTAGAGTGATCTTGTGATTCACCCCGTATTTCCTGAGTAGTGATTCCGTAGGCCTATTGCAAAAGTGTTTGCCTTGGTCATTTATTAGTGCTTTTGGGGTCCCGAAACACAATAAGATGTTTTCCTTAAGAAAGGACATTACCGTTTTGTGGTCATTGCGTCTCGTAGGTATCACTTCTACCCATTTTGATATATATTCCATAGCTAGGAGTATATATTCACAGTCATTAGATTTAGGAAACGGGCCCATAAAGTCTACACCCCAACAATCAAATATTTCAATTGTAATGATGGGAGTTAAGGGCATCGAATTCCTTTTCGAAATTGTACCAAGCTTTTGACATTGTTGTCACAATTTACAAAAAGCATAGGCATCTTTGAACACGGTGGGCCAATAGAAGCCGTTGTGTAATACTTTGTGTGCGGTCTTTTGGGAGGCAAAATGGCCACCGCAGGCTTCAGAATGACAGGAGGCCAATATTACAGTTATGTCCTCATTCGAGACGCAACGCCTGATGACCTGATCAGCACAATACTTAAATAAGTAAGGGTCATCGAAAAAGAAATGGCGTGCGAACGAAAGGAACCTTTTCTTATCCTGATTTGACCAATGACTTGGGGTCTCTCCTGTAACAAGGTAATTTATTATATCCGCGTACTAAGGCAAACTGGAGACAGCTATCAGTTGCTCGTCTGGGAATTCATCTTTTATTGGTACGGGCTTAGTGTTGTCAGTAAATGTCAACCGAGATAAATGATCGGTGACCACATTCTCTACTCCATTTTTATCCTTTATAGTGATATCAAATTCCTAGAGTAGGAGTATCCAGCGGATAAGCCTTTGTTTTGCATCTTTCTTAGATAACAGGTACTTGAGGGCCGAGTGGTCTATAAAACAGACGATTGGGGACCCTATCAGATAAGACCTGAATTTGTCCAGAGCGAAGACTATTATCAGTACCTCTTTCTCAGTAGTCATATAATTCATTTGAGCTTCGTTAAGTATTCAACTAGCATAGTATATTACATAAGGCTTGTTATCCTTCCTCTGTCCTAGAACTGCGCCAATGGCATAGTCGCTAGCATCGCACATTAACTCAAACGGAAAACTCTAGTCGGGTGCCTGTATTATCGGTGCGGAGGTAAGGTGTTCTTTTAGTGCATCAAAAGATGTTTGACAATTTTCCGACCATTCGAATGGCACGTCTTTAACCAACAGTTGACACAGTGGTCGGGAGATTACACTAAAATTTTTGATAAAGCGACGATAGAATCCCGTATGTCCCAGAAAAGATCGGATGTCTCAGACTGTACGAGGGATAGGTAGATTTGAAATTATATCGATTTTTGCTTTATCGACTTGGATACCTGTATCAGAAATAATGTGGCCGAGTACAACTCCCTTGGTCACCATGAAGTGACACTTTTCCCAATTTAGTACTAAGTGTTTGTCCTCGCATCTCGCTAACACATTCCCAAGGTTTTCTAGGCAGTTATCAAAACTGTGGCCAAACACTGAGAAGTCATCCATAAAAACCTCGAGTGTCCGTTCGACCATGTCACTGAATATGCTTAACATGCACCGCTGAAAGGTGGTAGGTGCATTGCATAAACCGAAGGGCATACGACGGTAGGCGAATCTACCGAACGGACAAGTGAAAGTCATCTTCTCCTGATCTTCAGGAGCAATTTTGATTTGATTATACCCACTACATCTGTCCGAGAAGCAATAAAATTTATGATCCGCCACTCTTTCGAGCATTTGAACCATGAATGGCAATGGAAAGTGGTCTTTCCGGGTCACAGTGGGGACGCATGTTGATACTAACTCGCCGTCTTTGTTTGGGATAACTGTTATACCAGCCTTTTTGGGCACCACCTGGGTTGGACTAACCCAAGTGCTGTCAGAGATAGGATATATAATCCCAATGTCAAGAAGTTTTATGACTTCCTTTTTCACGACTTCTTGCATATTAGGGTTCAGACACCTTTGCATTTGTCGCGAAGGTTTAGCGTCTTCCTCCAGATATATCTTATGGGTGCAAATAGATGGGTTTATGCCTTTTAGGTCGGCAATAGTCCATCCCAATGCTCCCTTATGCAGTTTGAGTATTTGAATTAACTTATACTCTTGTCCAGAATTCAACATGGCTGAGATTATAACAGGATAAGTCTTTTCAGTCCCTAAAAAAGCGTATTTGAGCTCTTTTGGAAGCTCCTTTAATTCTAAATCAGGAAACTAAAAGTTTGAAGGCATAGTCAACTTCGTTTTTGGAGGTAAGGGTTCATATTGTGTGACCCACATGCATTCAGCTCTATCTTCCTCTTTAGTTTCCATCATGAGGCAGTCATGATATAGAGCAGCATCCAATGGGGTAGAATCGTTAGGTTCATAAGTAGCGTCGAATTATGACACTACCACCTCCAAAGGATCTTTATAGTCAACAAGATCAGCCTCGTCTTCGATGATCGTTTTGATGAAGTTAACTTCTTCTTCATCCTCGTATTCTTCAGGTCGGGGATTTGAAAAAATCTTGACATTTAAAGTCATGTTCCCAAATACGATGGTCATGATACCACTCCTTATTTTGGTTGTGGCATCAATGGTGTTGAGGAATGGACGTCCAAAAATCACCAGGATTTGTGAACATGGATTAGGCACAGGTTCAGTGTCAAAATCACAAAATCGACCGGGAAGACAAATGTGTCTATCTGCACCAGGACGTCTTCTAGTATTCCTCTTGGGTATTTAACTAACCTGTCTGCCTGTTGCTACGCAACTCGGGTAGGTTTGAGTTCTTCCAACCCTAGTTGTTTATAGACTGAGTATGGCAACAGGTTTACGCTTGCTCCTATGTCAAGGAGTGCATTGTCTATCCTTTGATTCCTAATCCGACACGAGACAGTTGGGGTGCCAGGGTCTTTAAGCTTTGGAGGCAATTAGTTTTGAATGATTGCACTTGCTTGGCAAGCAACATAAGCATGTTTCTTTACACTTTGCTTCTTTTAACCGTGCATAAGTCTTTTAGATACTAAGCTTAGGCTGGCACTTGTTTGATTGCATCAAGGAGTGGGAGATTGATTTTGACTTGTTTGAACAACTCCAAGAACTCCTGATTCTTTGCCTCGTTTTGGGGTTTCTTGAGCCTTTGAGGATAGGGCGCAGGGAAAGGGTATTTGGGTAATTCGTCCTTGATAGGCTCCTTTCCAGGCCTTCTCTCAACTTCTTCTACTTCTTTAGGAGTGTCCTCATTTGATTCTAATGCTTTGTTATTAGTAGACAACTCTCCCTTTTGAGTAGATGGTTTACTTTTATCCACCACTTCATCCTCTTCATACTCTTTAAGGGTAGAGAGAGGCGTGTTTTTACCTATTACCTTGCCGCTTCTCAAAGTTGTCATGACTTTGGCATGTTCGTGGTTATTGGGACCATTGTTGAATCCCTTAGGGTTTGGAAGTGGTTGAGCAGGAAGTGTACCACTCGAACCCTCTTGTCGTGCATCCATTCTCTCTAATGTCGTGGACATTTTACTCATCATTTAAATTAACTGTTGTGTTGAATTAGCGTTAGAGAGTGGATCTTCCTCTTGCACCTTTTTGTGAGGTGGCACGTAAACATTTGCTTGTTGATTGTTAGAGGGTTGAGCTTGGTTGTAATTATTTGCTCTATTTTGATGGAATGGCTGGGACTGCCTGTTGTATTGTCATTGATTATTGTTATTGTAGGACTGTTGTTGTTGATATTGGTTTTGGGTCCTAGCATTGTTTTTCCAATCAAACCCAGGGTGATTCCATCGATTGTTATTATTTTGTGAATTATAATTGTTGTAGGAATTCCCCGGCCCCCTATACCCTTGCATGGCATTCATTTCCATGGGGGGTTGTTCTTGGAAATACGGCACATTAGAACAGTATTGATTAGTGTCCCAGCATGTTGCATGTACGTACCGCATGGTTCTTCAGGCAAAAACTGCTTAGAACTCTCTCCTTTCATTCCCAACTCTTCCACTTTCTTCACTAGTTCTTCATACTTGTTCATCAGATGATCCTCACTTTTTAATTGGTATAAACTTTTCTCTTCCACAAAGGATATCTGTGAGCATGGGACATCGTCTGAATTTGACCACTCATGGGCGTGTTCAGCTAACCACTCAAAATGAGTTTCGGCCTCTTCCGTGTTTTTGCGAAGATATGGCCCTGAACTCATGGTCTCGACCAATTTTTTTGTTTCACCATTTAACCCTTCATAAAAGTAGCTGATGGTTCGCCATTTCTCATACCCATGATGCGGGCATGATAGAAGCAAATCCTTGAAATGCTCCTAAGTTTGGGTGAAAGTTTCATTGCTCTTTTGTTTGTAAGAGTTTATTTGCCGTTTAAGCTCAGTGGTCATGTGGGGTGGAAAGAATTTCTTCAGAAAAGCTGTGTTCATCGTATGCCAGGTGTAGATTGAATTTGGCTTTAAGGTGAGTAACCATGCTTTTTCTTTATCCTTCAGGGTGAAAGGAAATAGCATTAGACGTGTCCCATCTACAGGACAATTCTGTGAGAAAGTTTTACAAACATCCTTAAAGTCCTTGACATGTAGATACGCCTTCTCACTCTCCATTCCATGAAAGGTAGGAAGGAGTTGAATCATTCCATTGCGAAATTGAAATTTGCCTGCATTGGGTGGAATGAGAATACAAGAAGGTGTAGGAGCGTGTTCAGGTGTCATGAGATTGCACAAAGGACGAAGTGAATCATTGATTGGTACAACCACATTATCAACGTTTTCACTTTGATTATCAGCCATTGAATCAATAGGTGTAACTACGGGGTTAATAGAACTAAATGAATTAGATGAATAGAATGGGTTTCCGTAAATTCCTTCGATGGAATTATCAGACATCAAGGGAAAGACCCTAGGTAGTTTTTAATCTACAGGATAAAAGAAAAAGAAAAACAGAAAGAGATAAGGATAGATTGAGGTAAACAAAGCGTTAGCTTGCCGCCTTCCCCGGCAACTGTGCCAAAAACTTGACACGAGAATTTCTGTGTGCGCTTGTGTGCTATACCCAAGTGTAGGTAATCATGCAAGTAGTAATCTGGTTAAGTCCAGGTCGATCCCACAGCGAAGGTGTTAAACTAATTACCTAGATTAATCTCAAACAAGATAATAAAAATCAATATTTTAACGGAGTGTAGAACACAAAGTTTCACAATTTATAAACTACTAAAGATAAAGCAATAAAACTAGATTAAACTAATTAATAACTAATTAATTAAAGCGATGATTTACAACGTGTTTTTCTGAATAAAAGGGAATGTTGGGATTACATGAATCCATCGCGACCTACCATCTACCATGCAGTTACGTTGAAGCTCAATGGAGTACATTTTCTATAGTATTCCGTATTTCTCTTAGGATAAAGAATCCATAATCCTTTCATGACCGGTACAATATCATCACAATTAAGTTTGAAATACATAAAAGCGGTTTAAAGCAATAGTTAAGACTCGCACCTACAATGGTGTTAGCATTGAGGGTGGTTTGCAAAGTATATTGAAGAAAAATGCCTCAAGGCTTCAAGTTCACAGACTGTTTTGACAAACTGAGCATTTGGGGACAGTTTGATAACAAATCAGTAAAGCAGAAAGTCTAGGAATACTGCATAGCATGTCCTCAAGAATCAGAAGGTTCGATCGATCGACGCGCTTTCGATCGATCGAACATCTTCATCTCTCGATCGATCGAACTGGCTTCGAACCCTCGACAATGTCTCTGGTCCGATCGATCGAACAAACTTTGATCGATTGAACACAGGAATTATTCTGCTGCATGACAGAGGCTTGAGATCACGGTTTCATCGTAATTTCCCAAGCTGGGGATTACTCAGACATGGTCTGGAGTGTCACAGTGTCTTTTTTAATATAAATATCCATTAAAGTCTTGCTTGTTTGTGTTTTAATCATGAATACTAAGAAAACTAATAGTGTGAACTTATCTATCATGCAAAACTATGAATCTAACAGATTATACTACTATAAACTACGTTCAGAATGTAAATAAACAATAAAGAAGTAACCTGGAATGAAAAACTTTGATTAAACTAGGAGTAATCAAGCTACAAAACCACGAATCAATGGAAAACCTATAAAAACATCAAGAAAACTCTCTTCTCTCTCTAAAACCTGATGAAAACTAATGTGGGCGTCCTTATGGACGTATACAATACGAATATTTATACTAAAAACCTAATGCTTAGGGTTCAAAGTCCATTCTGCTGCTTGCGCGTATAATCAGATATAAGCCATGTTCGATCGATCGAACATCTTTCGATCGATTAAACTTCTGGGATCTTCGAGCGCTTGAGCTTCTCTCGATCGATCGAAGGTTCGATCGATCAAATGTTATTCAATCGATCGAAGTCCACTTTCCATCTTTTAGTTGTCTTCATTACAATTCAGCACTTCCTTTTATCTTTTGCATCCAATTCTTCACACAGCAACAATAACCTGCAAGAATAACCACTAAAACAACACCACTTATAATAGTTTAATCAAATTGTGCACAAACTGGCGTTGTAATTCAAATTGCAGATAAATAAAGGAATTGTGAAATAATTTAATACATTTTCTTCTTTTAGCGTGGTTGTATTTTACAAATACCCCCGCTTGTCACCCGGGAAATGAGTACCATTTGGGTTAGCTATTTTAGTAGTTTGGATTGCATTCTGGGCTCATATAGGTCTCTTTTGTGAGCCCACAAGAAGAAAAACGGGATTCTTGTGTAGGCAAGTGTTAGTAGTTTTATAAACCTAGTTAGGAGAGTATGATATTCATATATCATTAACCCTAGCCACCCAAAGAGAAAACAGACGAGTGCGTGTGTGTGTGTGTGTGTGTGTGAGAGAGAGAGAGAGAGAGAGAGAGAGAGAAGAAGAAGAAGAAGAAGAAGAAGAAGAAGAAGGAAGGAAGGAAGGAAGGAGAAGGGTCTCGGGTTCGTGGGCACGTGTGGAATCGCAGGGCGTTCGTGGTTGTCGATTTTTGATCAACTAGGTGAGTTAAAATTTATATTTGGGTATATATATACACATATGGATATAAATGTGCAAGAGAATCCAATTATTTCTGGTTAATGTTGTGGTTGGTGTTAAATTGTGTGTTGATCCCATTTGTTATTATTGAATGATATAAATATTTATTTATCTTCATGTAATTTTATGAATGTGATCTCGGTGTATTTGGATAGATTATGTGGACAGTTACTTTGATGAATACACAGAGGGGAATAATGTTGATAATGAATAAATAATAGAAAATTCGCTTTATTTTTATTTTTAACAGTGGAAGAAACTTTGAAAAAACATTGTACAATCTTGGCTTAAAATTATGGAATTCTGTCCGCATTGGCCTGTCGAAAACACGATTCTGCACAACTTTCATCTAATAGAGTTTTTTCTGATTCTGCACCGTTTGGGCAGAAATTTACAATTTCAGTAGCAGTGAAAAATGTTTAAGTAAATACTTAACGATATGAGAATGTGAATTTTTATTATGTGTTTCTTGCAGGCTAATATTGAATGTTGGGTTGAGGTTATTGTACCTGAAATAACTGACCTTATTGTGTGGTCATTTTGACAAAAAGAAGTAAATTAGATACGCTGAATAGTATATTGGGGATCTTGTAATTTGATTGAAAATTATTGAGGGAAGATTGTTATGGGTTAATTGATAAAACCCTTTTATTGTAAGAAATTGGAATGCATCTAAAAGTTAGAGACGTTATTAGACTATGATGAGACGGAACTATGTGATAAACGTGAAATTCACAATTATTGGAATAATACAAACGATAAGTGATAATCGCAACATAATTCCTTAGTGTTCACTACTCCATGTTGTGTGATATGTGTTTTTGGTAGCTCGACTTGCTGAGTGATCAAGTTGGCCTAAGCCTTATGCTCGGCTTATATTGTATAGACGTCTAGGCATATTGATCGGCCTTCCGTTGTGTATACCTGGTTTGGTTGATACCCAAACCAAACTGGCACCGGAGTAGATGTTGGTAGTATGTCCGGGCACACATGGGATATATGTGTGGGCTGTACCATGGAGGGTGTCCAAGTGGTGAAGCTTGGCAATGCAAAGATAAATTTAAGGCTAATAACTAATGAATATGGATTATTTCATAAGACTGATAAGCGTGGAATAATGAATGCGACGTTTGAGTTAGAATGTGGATGGGTTGTATATGGAATTGTTTGTTTGGTTTGTGATCATTCAATTTACAGGATGGTGGGCCCACTAATATTTTACAGGTTTGACTCACCATAAGTAGATGGGTAAGTATGAAATTTGTATTAGCTTTGGATTTTGGGGAAGAAACTACTTGCCACCACATAAATGGAAACTACTATTTTGTCCAAATATGTGTGTGGAACTACCTGTCTTGGCCCAATAGTGTTGTAATGTGGTTTGTAGTCTGTGGGTTCAGGTTGGAGCCCTCAGATTTTACTATTTTTGTTTAACTCATACCAGTCATGTGACTCTCCCGAGTGTGTTATGCATTAGGGTACGTTTCTGTTTGAAACGTAGTTGGATGACATATGCAGGATATTGCTTTTGATGATGTGACCGTTGTGCTTGGCTGTGGAGTCTTTGGGCATTGGAACGTTGTAGTTGCTCTGACCTTCGGATGTATAGAATTTTTTTTTTATTTTCTTCTCGCTGAAGTTTGTAAGAAATTTTATTTAATGAACTTTGTATTCCTTTTGTAAATTAAAATGGTATTATATTTGTAATGGAATATTATTTCTTTTACAATGAAATAGAGGATTGGGAATATAAGCTTAATAATATATAGTTTTTATATTAACACAGGATCACATGTCCTTATTTAATGAGTATTAAATTCCATTTTCAAATAAATTATCTGTTAGCCTGCGAGAGGATGTCACTCTCGGTGGTTGTCCAAAAATCGGGGTGTGACATGCAAGAGTCCACCCATACATGGTAAGCTAGTCAGATTAGTAAGCCTAATCTGATTACAATTGATTTGCATGATTTGGGGAGAGTTTCCTAAGCGGTTTAGGAAACTGCCACATTCCCTCTTGCAGTCTTGCAACTGGTTTAGGAAACTGCTGCTTAGGCCAGGTCCACGGGATGCCGTGGCCTTTCGTGCCCGACCCGTTGGCATGAACCGGGCGGTCCTGTCGAACACCTCGGGATCGCTGGGCTATTGGCACCATTACCGATGTAACAAGCACCTCCTGATGATGTGGCAGACTGACTCCATGACTGGATAATCTTGGACATATCACCATCAATTAAGAAAAGACTTCCTTTATCACTGACCAAGGAATATACTGCTACAAAGTGATGCCCTTCGGACTCAAGAATGAAAGAGCGACCTACAATCAATTGGTCAATCATATGTTCAGGGATTTGATCAGAAAAACTATGGAAGTATACGCTGATGACCTCCTGGTAAAGAGCTGGGATGATCTCGACCATCTCGAGCACTTGGCTTGGGCATTCAGCATCCTAAGAAGATTCTTGATGAAATTGAATCCAGCACAGTGCACATTTGGGGTCTCATTTGGGAAATTCTTGGGACACTTAGTCAGTAGACATGGAATCGAGACTAACCCAGAGAAAATTTAGGCCATTATCGACTACGGTCAACAAAATTAGCCAAGGAAGTTCAAAATTTAGCATGACGGGTGGTAGCATTGGATAAATTTGTGTCCCAAGCATCCGATCGGTGTTTGTCGTTCGTCAAGGTCCTGCGCAAGGTCTTTGAGTGGTCGGAAGAGTGCGAGGAGGCATTTTAGGAACACAAAAAGTACCTGGCCTTACCCCCTCTACTCTCAATGCCCATTCTAGGGGAAGAATTGTTTTTATACCTGGTAGTATCACCCTCGACACTTAGCTCGACACTGGCTAGAGAAGAACATAGGATCCAATATCCAGCGTATTAGACTAGCCGAGCAATTCAAGGTGCAGAAAGAAGATTTTCATGCACAAAAAAGTTGGCCTTTGCCCTTATCACTTCAACCTTGTGACCCTACCCATATTTCCAAGCTCGCACCATAGTCGTCCTCACGGATCAACCCCCGTACAGGATCTTGTACCAGCCTGAAATGTCTAGGAGACTCATAAAGTGAGCATTAAAATTAGAAGAGTTTGGAGTTCTCTACAGACCTCCAATAGTGACCAAAGGACAGGCCATTACTGACTTTCTTGTCGAATTCACCTACCCAAAAGAATCGATTGAAGAATATACCCTGGCTGATCTACCGCCTAGCCTGCAGCCTAAAATCCTGACCTAGATACTCTATGTTGATAGGTCCTCTAATTTACAGGGCAGTGAGGCAGGAATCATCCTCAACCTGCCCAAGGGCATTCAACTCGAGTACGCCCTTCGGTACAGATTCCAAGCCTTAAACAACGAGGCAGAGTCTGAAGCCCTATTAGTCGGACTAGAATTGGCTATCTCAATGGGCGCCCGACAGATTAAGGTGCATATTGACTCTCAATTGATAGTAAATAAAGTTTTGTAATAGTACGAGGCTAGAGAGGACAGTATGGTGACCTACCTGGCCCTGGTCAAAAGAATTACCAGTGAGCTCAAAGGGTTATCTATCACACAAATCCTGAGGAAAAAGAATGCATAAGCTGATTGGTTAGCTCACCTAGTATCATTGTCATAATAAGACCTTTAGGGAATTAGGATAGGTTATCTATCCAAACCCAGTGTGTCCATTCCAGGATGCATGGAGATAGGCCCGGTCGATGTAGATCCTAGTTGGATAGAGCTAATTGTAGACACCCCGATTTTGACCAAACGTGGAGTTAAGGGGAGTACTACCTCTAAGATCCGATGATGACAAGTGTCCAACTAATCTAGGACTTCCAAAGATGATTCAAGCTCTTCGAAAGATTCTCCAACCTAAACAAAAAAAAACCAAAAAAAAAATGATGATGAAAAGAAAAAAAAAAAAAAAAAGGCAGAACGACACTTGGGCAAATTTGCGGCAGTCACGGATGCCGCTGCGGTAGTCTATGGACTGCCGGACGACATTCTGTGAATGCCGCGAATTTCAGCGAGTGCCGCGAAAAATGAATTTTTCTAAAAGGAATGGTAGTCCCTGGAGTTGTCCGCGACATTCATTGAATGTCGCATCGGCATTCAGTAAGTGTCGCTTCCATCCAAAGGGAGTGCCGCCTTTTTGTGATAGTCTGTCCAAAAGTAGGTCGATTTATACCATCAAATGGCGGCGAAAATTAGGGTTTTGGCTGCAAATTTCTCAAAATAACCCCCTAATGATTGCCTATATATAGAAGATGTATATTCCATTATTATGGATGGAATATTAGAATGTTAGGATCCCAATATTGATTTTCTTTCAAAATTTTCTAAATAGAGAAAGAGTAGTAGAGTTGGAAGAAGAGTTTGATCATCACTTGGAAGGTCTCAAAGAAACCAATAAGTTGAGGATACTTAGAGGTAAAACTCTAAACTAATTAGTTTATTAGTAGCTCAATCACAATATTTAGATACCTAAGACCTTTTACACATTTTCAAAACCTCTCCTCCCACCTCATTTCATCACACCATATATATTGTGATTCAGCTTTCATCTCGTTAGTTTAGGTCAAAGTGGCTTAGTGTTTTAAGCTTAAATAAATCTTGAAATAATACCTTGGTCCCTTTTCTTTGATTATGTTTATTTCTTAGGTTCATGACGCTTTCAATGCCTTATTTGAACCTTCGTGTTTAGAATCCCTCAATATTCTTATGAACTTATGATTCATAAAGGGATTGAGGTTTATCTTAGTATGTTGAGTCAATGAGTCCAAACTTCATCCATAGTTTGAGCTTATTATTTCAAGGTTTTGTGAAGTTCCTTATACTTCATTAAAACCCATAAGTTAAAGTTTCATTAACCTCCAATGACCAACAAATGGTAGGAGAAGTAGCTTAGTTTAAGTCCATCTCTATGGCTTAGGCTAATCATTTTCTTAGGTTTTGTGAAGCTCTTCACACTTCATTAAAATCTACATGTGTGTATCTTTAGCCTCCAATGACCATCAAGTGGTAGGAGTAACAATATGAATTCAAGCTTTCGTCCATAAGTTTGGAGTTCATTGTTTTGGGGATTTTGTGAAAGTCATTTCATATTTCATCAAAATCCACAAACATGTATGTCTTTAGTCTCCAATGACCATCAAATGATAGGAAAAGTAATTTGGATTAAGCCCAACTTCATGGTTTAGTAGTTGGAATTAACCAACTAAATTGAACTTGAACAAACCGTGTAGTTAATTCAGTGACCAACATTGATCAATGATTTTTAGTTCAAGATCAGACCGTTTGAATTGAATGAAACCAACGGGAAAGTGTTTAAAACTCAAAGTTCTACCACTGTAATTTTTGTTTTAAGGAAGCTTCATGTTTAGGGTAGTTTGGTTAATGGTTTTGTGGAATAACTATAATCTGTCCAGAATTTCAGAACAGTAATACTCTTTTGAAATAAGCAGATTAGAAACTTAATCAAGTGTTCTTGGCTCAAACTAAAATTTAACTCTTTGATCTTTATGTTCCCACTGAAGAGCCCCTCGGGACCTCCTCGGGGGAGCTTGCACGAGTAAGAAACCGATGTATTTCCACGGGTCGCCATAGTTTTATGTGTTAGGAAGTTACCCTAAAAAGACCAAAGAATTTCTGAATTGTTTACTATTTTTAGAAAATCATGCAAAAACTCTGGACAGAGATTTGAAAGTCCCTGAGTGATGTCTAGTGTTTGTCCGATTCCCGGAGATCCAACCATTCAAACCTTGATTTTCTTTTTGGGTTAGAAACTAGACTCACAGAGACATCTTATGTCCAAAAATCATCAAGATCAAACTATGGGAAGTATGCGTTTTTTTCTTTAAAATTCTGATCTACACTCAGCAATTTCCAGAATTCATTCATGATTTTGATGTATCTTGCAAACAATGGTACAATGATCTTTCCATGACCTAAGGCTTAAAATATGAGTTAATAGTGATTATTCAAGCTTAAAACCAGAGACTAAATGATCCAAATCAATGAAATGTTCATAGCTTTATTGCATTCATAGTCATATGTTCATTCATTTATGTAGATTGATACTTGTAAATAGAATTCACCTTGTGTTAGAGTTAGTTACTTAGGAGTTCAATATTGTATTTTGTTTAAAGTATGTCAACTAACCCTTTATTTTGTAGCGCTGATGAGGTGTGACATTTCAACTTTCCCTTTAGTGTAACTTTTCTTTGATTTTATGACCTCATGCGTGACACATTCGAATTAGGTTTTCCCTTATGTGTATATGTGATTAGAGACCTTTTCTTAGGATCTTTCTATTCGCATGCATTGCACATTTAATATTTGCGACATGGATCCCGGGTAAGTTCTATAGTTCCATATTTGCATATCACATTACTTGCTACTTGAATTATGTGATTTTTGAATGATGTTTTATCAATTGCAATCTTACACCCTTTAGGCATGCTTTTGCAATGTACATTTATACATATGTATTAGTTGAGGGCACATTTAAATTAATAATTCGATTAAAATGATGTTAAGTAGAGGCCTATCGCGAGATAGGATGAGAAGGGGTGTTTTAGTCCGATGGATTCCTTCCCTTCTCATTCCATAATCCCCGGACCTAGTTTAATCTTTAGTTTCACAAAAAGATCAGTTGCTTTAAAATAGGTTTCTTAATTTTCCCTTTAAAAAAATTAAGTGGCGACTCATATGTTTTGAATTTGAAATTTAAAAGAAATTTTAAAAGAAAAGCTGTGGGTAAGGAGAAAGTTACGATATCCACAATCTGGCGACTCTGCTGGGGATCGAACCCAGAATCTCTGGTTTCGCAGACCAGAAATTTCTGATCTTGGGTTCACTCGAGAATTAGACTTGAAAGCATCCTTTTAATAGAATTAATTAATTTTTGTGTGCCTGTTGCATTACACTTGCATGTTTAGCCAGTCGATTACACAGAACTATGACCTTGGAGGCTCGGGGCAACCCGGTCGGTCAAGTAATCATGGGACCGCATGATCACCCTTGATCTCGTACCATGTGTTGGTATATGAAGCATCCTATCGAGTGTGTGTCAAGGGTCCTTTATTTGACCCAAAACCTAGCTCTTGCATAGTAGCTTCCATAGAACCTTTCAAATCTTATGAAATCAATTCTTGATTAGGATTTATGTGCTAGGAAGCTTTGTATACCCGGAAGGAATTACTTGAGATGATGACGATACTTACTTGATGAAAGATGTATAATCTTTTAATCACCTTTTAAAAATTCTCTTCATATCCTATGACATTCAAGAACATGTTGAATCTTGATTATAAGATTAACATCTCTTATATCATGTTAGCTAAGCATCATTGACCTTGTATGCATCAAAATTCAAGAAAAGTATGGTGACAACCCGATCTTGTGATCCTTCTACCCAAAAGTTTTAAAATTCACCTTTGAGAGCAAATGAGATTTCGATAAACCACCATCTTTTATCCCAAATTATTTTTCAATCGAACAAATCTCCAAACTAATCTCTATTAAGGTATATTTTTGCATGATCATCTTCTAAATATTGGGAATTGTTTTTAGAAGAAGTGCTCTTCAAATGAAATTCAAAATTTCAACCCAATCACCTTTATTGAGAAATTTTTTTCATCCTTTTTTTTAAATAAAAGATTCGAAATCCTTAAGAATCGTTTTTGAAAGATCTCGACATTTAAAGAAATGCTTTTCAAATGAATTTCAAAATTTGTTTTGAATTTCCAACCTTTGAGAGGGTAGTGAAGATCACAATGAAAGGAGAAGTTGGCGCACTTGACATGGGTGAGGATCTTATGTGCTTATGTGTTTATGTGTTAGAATTAGGATTTTCTTTTCTTTGGCATATAGAGTAGGCATACACACATGCATTGCATCCGTGTGACATATAAAAGAAATTATTTTTACCAAATGTCTTTTAAAAAAAAAATATATGTGTGTGACAAAAGGAAGTAGATAAAAGTTTTTAAAAGAAAATTTTAAACTTGTTGTAGGGGCGAAAATAGCATCAAGTTCATATCAAGCCTGGTTTAGGGATCCCATAACGAGGCTGGTAGGAAGGAAAGACGCTGAAATGGCAGAAGAAAGGAACCACGAAGAAGTAGCCGGGTTGAGAACATTGGTAGAACAACAAGCAAAGCAAATGAGGTAGCAAGCCGAAAATATGAACCATATGATGGGAATGATAGAAGCACTAAATCGCCGACCACCGCCTGTAATTCCACTGGTTATGGACCCACCTCTAGGGGGGGAAGGAGATTGGTTTGATGATCAAGTGGCATAGTGGACTGATGCGCTGCAGGCCAACAGGGAAAGGGAGAAAGCTGAGAAAGAGAGGCTACTGATCAAGAAGATCGAGAAGCTGGAAAGGGTGATGCGTAAGACTCAAGGGGTCGACACTTATCTAATGGAGTTGGAAGGACTGTACGATGGAGTCCATGAGACATTGTCATCCGGCTTTAAGATGCCAGTTTTTGATATGTTTGACAGAACAGGAAACCCTCGCAGTCATGTAAGGATGTATATCGGAGCTTTCCAACCAAGCAGACTAAGCACCACCGTGATGGCCGTCTTGCTCCAACAAACCTTAACTGGAGCTTCCTTATCTTAGCACCTCACTCTCGAACCAAGCAAGGCCCGAGTTTGGGAAGAAGTGATTAAAGCATTCATGGCACAATATGAGTACAATCAGGACCTGGACGTTACCATCAGAGTTCTGGAGAGGGAAGGTGGCTAAAATGGTACAGAAGCCATCCGAGAAAGACCAGATCCGAATGTTGATGAAGAACCTTCAACCTGTCTATCAAGAAAAGATAAGAATCCAGTCGATCAACACTTTTTACTGAGGTATTTGATGTAGGGACTTAGATCGAAGATGCAATCCAAGACGGAGTAATAAAAAATGAAGAACAACCAAATAGGTACAGAAGGCCGAACTTCAGATCCAATGGAGGACAGTCGGGAGGACATTCTGGTCCTACCAATGTCAACGCACTGAATGGGCTGGAGAGGAAATTTGACATAACACCTAGGAGAGGGAGGGACAAAGCACTCAGAAAATTCTCAGATCTGGGAGTATCATTGTCAAACGCTCTCGATAGGCTGTTAGCAAAAGGGCATCTCCGTCAGTTGGAACCTCGACCTCTACCAAGTCCGCTTCTGCCAAGCTTTCAAGGGGATCTCTTTTGCAAATTTGACCAATAGAACGTCCACTCAATGGATCGGTGCATGAGGTTAAGGAACAAAATCCAAGATCAAATTGATAATAAGGTGGTAATAGAACCGCCCGTCAGAGCTCTAAATGTCATAAGAAATCCGCTACCAAATCACCATGCTGTACCACCACCGCAAGGCCTCTATTTCTTGGGGATAGAAGAAACCATCTTCGATCCGTCTAGGCTAATCACTAGGGCTGGGACACTAAGGAGGCCTTATCAGCTGATGGAGAATTCGATAATCTGTACCTTAGAGGATATTCCGAAGGGATGTGAAGAGGAAAAAACAGAATAAATGGATTGGTGGATTCAGGAAACAGGCAATATAAATCATATAGAGGATGATTTATGGTACAAGAATGATGAAGAGGTGGGAATCAAAAATGAGAATTCGGGAAGGGTTTCGGAGGCCGACAATCTATAGATAAGAGAAGAAGCCAGTCATCTGACCTAATCAGGCAGACACTTTAAGCCGCATGAACTGGAGGAAGACCACCCGGGAAGGGATCTAGACAAGGGAAAAGGAAAAATAGATGAAGAAGCAGAGGAAGATAGGGTCTTGAAACAATTGAAGAAAACTCAGGCTAACATCACTGTTTAAGGCTTACTGATCGCTTCAAAACGTCACAGGCAGGCAGTCTTGGATGCTTTGAACCAATTCGACGTTTCCATCGATGCAACACCAGAAGACCTCATGGGAATGATCAGTAGGATTCCGAATCTGGATATTACCTTCTCATTAGACGACCTACCTCCGGGAGAGCTCGCTCACAATAAGCCATTATATGTCACTATTAAATGCCTGGCGAATACTATACTTACCTGTCTTGTTGATAATGGATTCTCTCTAAGCGTGTGTCTATTCCGAATAGCCAAGCACATGGGTTTGGATGAAACAACGTTTTTGCCATCCGAGCAAAAGGTAAGGGCATACGACAACACTCAGAGAACGATCATCGGAATAATTCTCCTCCATTTAGCTGTCAGGCCTGTGGAAAAGGAAGTCAAATTTCAAGTCATCGACATACCTGCTTCTTTTAGTTTACTGCTCGGAAGGTCGTGGCTAGACAGTTTGGGCACCAAATCATCTACGATTCATTAGAAAGTCAAGTGTGTTTGGAAGAGCAAGGCTAATGATATTCTCGGGGATAGTTGGGTTCGTCCATCTAAAGCTTCATCAAGCGCGCCGATTTGGGAGCTACAGTTCCAAGAAGAAGAGACAGGTATAAGAGGGTTCAAATTCATTAATATGTTGGAAGGTGAGTAGCCAAGAGAATTCCTACCACTTTACTTCGATAAGTATGCAAGCCCGTTGGTCGCGAGGATTATGAAGAAGATGGGTTTCTTTCCAGACATGGGATTGGGTAAGAATCATCAAGGTCTGTCGAAAATTCTGAGTATCACTACTCAGACTCACACACATGGTCTGGGGTATCAACCGTCAAAGAAGGAATTGAGAGAGAAGAAGAAAGCGACTGATGCACCATTGGACCCTTACCTGAAAACACTCAATGGATACTTTGTGAAGGAAGGAGAAAATTTCCCCTTTTGCGGTTTCCCAGAACCATGGGTGGATCAGAAAGATATGTGTTTGAAGCCAGGGTTTGAGATCTTCTTCCCCCATGAGTTCTCTGCGTATGAAGATCCATACTTACAGATGTCTGTTAAGTCGGTTACTGCCAAAGATTGATTGGTGCACTAGATGGCTCCGTCATGAAAGATCTGTTGGACGAAAGGAGCACAGAAGTTATGGAAATAGGTTATGAAAAGGCCAAAGAAGAATACGTTGAGGGTCTGGTTGAGGTGGCAGTTGAAAGTGAGGAGAATTGGGAAGATCAAGAGAAGACTGACAAAGGAGGACCTGGGAAAGAAGAGATGGAGGAAATTACCAAGATAGGGGATCTGGAAGGATGCTTCATCACTGATCTAGGAGGAGAAAACAAGAAAGAGTGGGGTTTTGAGTCTAGTGATAGATATCCCCCACACCCAGAGTCTGTAATGGGCCAAATGAGGCGTCTTTCAGTTTCGATGTCTGTTGTAATCACTCCAAAGAAAATCAATGAAAGCATGACTTATTCTGCCTACTTGAATGAGCTTAATGAATGTGATGATCATGAAATACCCATTGAATTGCAAAAATTAATTGAAAAAGAAAAAGAATCTGCATGTAAAATCATCGAGGACACTCTAACAATTAATCTAGGAAATGAAAATAATCCTCAAAATGTCTTTATCGGCTCTACACTTAGCAAAGAAGAAAGCAAAGAACTAATCAAACTATTAATTGAATTCAAAGATGTTTTTGCATGGTCTTATAATGATATGCCAGGCATTGATCCAGAAATAGTCCAACACCACATCCCCGTCTTCCCCAATTCCAAGCCTGTAAAACAAAAATTGAGGCGAATGAGGCCTGAATGGGCACTCAAAGTCAAAGAGGAAGCTGAAAAGCAGTTAAGAGCCGGATTCTTAATGATCACTGAGTATCCAGAATAGATCGCCACTATAGTGCATGTCCTGAAAAAGGATGGTCGTGTTAGGGTCTGTGTCGACTTCCGGGATCTAAACAAAGGCAGCCCTAAAGACGATTTCCCTTTACCGCATATCGACGTCCTCGTTAATAACACAGCCGGGCATGAACTTTTGTCCTTCATGGATGGGTTCTCAGGATACAACCAGATTCTAATGGCACCCGAGGACAGGGAGAAAACCACTTTCATCACACCATGGGGGACTTATTGCTATAGGGTGATACCCTTACCCAGGAGGCCTTTATTGTTGTACCTTTCTGTGTCTTAGGATTCAATGGGGTGTATGTTGGCCCAAGGGGAAGAGGGGCATGTGGAAAATGTCATTTATTATTTGAGCAAGAGGATGACTGGATATGAACTGAAATACTCACCCTTCGAAAAAAAATGTTGGGACCTAGTCTGGTGCACCCGTCATCTTAGGCACTACATGTTAGCCTTTCCTATTGTCCTAATCTCTAGAATGGACCCACTCAAATACCTGTTTAAAAAGCCTGTCTTGACTAGTAGAATTTCCTGTTGGACTATGATGCTGGCCAAATTCAATATCAGATATGTCACTTCTAAATCTATTAAAGGAAGAGCTGTTGCAGAGTACCTAGCCGACCTTGCCATAGAATCTGAGGAGAAAGGGGAGTTCAAGTTCCCCGATGAAGGGGTAATTGAGTTGAGAAAGGAGCAGTGGAAGATGCATTTCGATGGAGCCGCCAACCAATTAGGCTACGGGGTCAGAATCCTTCTAATAGAACCCAATGGAACCCCCACCCCACTGGCCGTCAAACTCTGGTATGACTCGGCTAATAACACCGTGGAGTACGAAGCATGCATAATTGCGATGGAAGCAGCCTTAGCCCTAAATGTTGGAAGGATCGACGTTTTCGGAGACTCTAACCTAATCATATCCCAAGTGCGAGGTGATTGGGGGGTGAAGCATGAGAAGTTGAGGCCTTACCATGACTACCTAGAAAGCCTAAAAGTACAATTGCAAAAGATATCATTCTACTACCTTCCCCATGAAGAGAACCAGTTGGCCGATTCCCTAGCAACCTTGGGCTCAATGATACAAATCCCTTCGGGAGTCACCATGAAACCGTTGTCCATAGAAATCAGAAATCAACCTTCATTCGAGATGATCGCAATGATAGAGGGGGGAAATGAGTTATCTTGGTACATGGATGTTAGGAATTTCATTAAGAAATGAGAATACCCCGAGGGAGCTTCAGAGAAGGATAGAAAGGCGATCTGAAGGTTCTTTACCCAATTTGTGATCTATGCAGATAAGTTGTGGAAGAAAGTGTATACCGGATGCAATCTAGAGTGTTTATATGGAAGGGAGTCTAGGAGAATGATGGAAGAAATACACAAGGGAGTCTGCTGGCCCCACATGAATTGACATATGTTGGCCAAGAAGATAATCCGACAGGGGTATTACTGGACCACTTTGAATAAAGACTGCTGTGAGTACATCAGAAGATGCTATAAATGTCAGATCCATGTAAGTCTAATGCATACTCCTCCTTCCCAGCTCTATAGCATGACCACGTCGTGGCCTTTCTCTATTTGGGGCATTGATATCATCGGCGAGATAATTCCCAAGGCATCCAACGGACATCGATACATAATTGTGGCAATTGATTATTTCACCAAATGGGTAGAGGCAGCGTCGTACGCCACTTTGAAGGCCAAGGATGTAGTGAGCTTCATAGAAAAGAATATAATTTACAGATATGGAGTCCCAAATGAGTTCATCTTAGACCATGGTAGCCACTTCCAAGGAGAAGTTATCCCACTCCTAGGAAAATACAAAATCACCCGCCATCAATCTTCCACTTATAGGCCTCAAACGAACAGAGCGGTGGAGCAGGAAATAAGAATTGTAAAGCAATCTTAGGGAATACGATCGGTACATACAAAGATTGGCATGAGAAGTTACTATTTGCATTATGGGGACACCGCACCTCTGTAAGAACTTCCACGGGAGCTACGCCGTACTCATTGGTTCACGGGATGGAAGCTGTTCTTCAGATTGAAGTAAAAATACCTTCTTTGAGAATTTTGGCAGAGTGTGAAGTGAATGAGTTGGAATGGATGCGAGGAAGGTACGAGGAACTAATGTTGCTTGTTGAGAAAAGGTTGGCTGCGATAAACCATACTCGGGGGTACCAAAAGAGGATAGCTCGTGCTTTCAACAAAAAGGTCCGCCCAAGCAAGCTTGATGAGGGTGACCTGGTCCTCAGAGAACTGAAAGTGCCCCATTTATAACCCTAGAGGAAAATTCAAACCCAACTGGGTCGGGCCGTACATCATTAAGACTCTCCTTTCTGGAGGAGCGGCCTATCTCATGGACCTAGACGGGGTTGAACTCAAACAACCGATCAACCTCGATCGCCTCAAGAAATACTTTGCTTGAAACCGCTTCTTTTAAAACTTCTTACCTAGATAAACTACGCTTGACCTGATTCCCGCTAGGGGATACGTAGGCAACCTACTCGGTTTGTCATTAATCATTATCTGAAAGGCACTTTCCGTCAAGGCTTAAAAAGCTGAACTACTGCGGACCTGATGCCCGTTCGGGGATAAGTAGGCGGGCTCCCCAAGAGGCTTTGATCCTCCAAAACCCAAAAAATAAAAAAATGAAAAAAAAAAGAGAAGAAGAACCCTGAAGAACCCTGTACTAAACTAGGGGAAAACTAGCATTTGCCCCGAACCACTTCGAAGCCCCAAAACTAGGGGCAAACTTTGTTTGCTATTCGAAGAACTCAGATATTTACCTTGAACCCATCTCTGGATCTCTTGACTATCATAATGAGTATCGTAAAAAAAGGTAAACATGAATTCACGACATAAAATGAGTAAAGCTTCAAGCAAGATACAACGCAAGATAAAGAGCCAAGCAAAGACATTAAAAAGGAAAAATTTTCATAAAGGGTTAATCGGAAGAGTGAACACTTTGATTGAACATGTTGAAACTATTCCTAAAAGCGTGAAAGCACTTTTTGAAAAGGGAAATAAGAAAATCACATTCAAAAGCATAAAAAGATGGGCAGGACTTGTCTAAAATTTTGCAAAATAAAGCTCTGTCCTGTTGTTTTATTTTCGTCCACGTATATCTACAAAGTCCGTCCCTGAACCAGGGTTTGGATTTGAAGAAGGTACTCAGTAGTAGGCACAATTGAAGCAGGGACCCTCTAGAAAGGAGCTGACACTCTGTCATGCCAAGCTTCAATGAAAGCCTTCACAGTGGAAGGGCCCATGATAGAACCTCTAGTCAAATCAACAGCAAGAGCCTCAGTAGTATCCTGCAAGAGTCAAAACTAATAGACCACCCGACCAGGAATGTAGAAAGTAGTGGCATGCAAACCAGGCAATCAGATACCAGGCTTCGCGGGAAGCCGCACTACAACAGTCCGATAAGACCAATCTGGGCAAAACTAGCGAATATCACCAGGAGAGGGGTTTTTGAGCCAATTAAGCCATGCGTCATCCGAGCGGAACAAATGGTGAACCTCAATGTGAACGTAGGGAAGCGACCCACAAAGGTGTGAAGGATGCACAAAGAGATCCAAGCACTCCATGAGCCAAAGTTGCAGGACGAAGGGGACTCCCACATATAACATGGCCCCGGTGGCATGAACACGATCCAAACCTATTAAGGTTTTGCCGAGAACTAGCATGACGGCACTCTTCATCTCTCGCAGACCATAGGCAATGGGTATGAGAATGTCAGAAGATGACTGGAAGTGGAAGTAAGAAAGCATAGCAATCGATAATGCACAACGCTGGATAATCTGATATCCGCCGTCATGAGGATCCCCCATGGGGGTATACATGGAAGAAAGTCGCTCAAAGTCAATCTGCTTGTCACATATGAAAAAGCCCGCAGCACTACGAGATATGTGGAGTAGGATGGCCAAGTCGCGAACATAACCCGCTTGTACTAGGGGAACTATCAGATCTGCAAAGGGGTCGGTGTGGAGAATAGCACTGAATTACTCAAATAAAGGGCAGACCTCATGGGAACCAAAGCGAAAGACATGAAAGGAGGGATCCCAGAAATGAATCGCTGGTCGAAGTAAGCCGTCATTCAAAAACATTCGGCAGAAGGAGAAGAGATCGTTTAGTCCGAAACACTCAAAATTTAGCTTGTCAATGCCCGAGAGAGCATCCATCCATGGGAAGAGGATTTGAGAACTAATGGGGGCCATTTTGGGAAGAAGTGAAGAGGAAAAAATGGTATTTTACGGAGTATTGGGGGAAGAAAGTGGTATAAATTGTAGAATAAAGCTGCTTACCTACCTGCTGCAGTCAATAAAGCAGATCGGCACTCTGTGAAGTGCCGCGCGGCAGTCCATGAATGCCGTTGCGGCATTCACTGAGTGCCGCAGAGGCCTAACAGAGCGCCGTTCTGAGTTTTATTTTTTTGCTTGGGTCTGTTTGTAACATTTTTAGCCCACCTGCAAACAAAAAAACTAAATAAAGAACAATTAAACGTGCGGATCATGCAGCATGTGCAAGCAAAACTAGGCCATGGTCGCATACGTTCATTCATTCGTTCATTCATTTCAAAATCAGTAAAGGAGATAGAAGCATTCAAAGTTAAAATAAAAGGGGGGACCAAGTTATGGTCCCACATACGGCAAGAAAAGGGCCAAGCTATTGTCACACATAAGGTGAGCAGCAATGAAAAGTAAAAAAAATAAAATAATAAAGGTAATGCAAGTGCCTATCCTACCATCTATCCTGAAGCCATCATCAAGAATAAGTATGTACATATGTATATAATCATCTAAATAAAAGTATGAGTCCTCTCCAGAAGCACTCAAAGCACAAAAAAGAAAAGTGATCAGCCCCGGCTCCGGCCTCGAGTTTGGTGAGTGATGCGTCTGAGAGGCTCCTCCTCTGACTCTATGTCGCTCCCGCCATGACTGCATCCTCCTCTGCCTCTGCCTCTGTCGCTACTAGTGCCCACACCACTGCCTCCACCACTTCCAGTATCGCAACCTCCAGGGGGATCGCTGAGAGGGATGCCAAACTGCTGAAGCCGCTGCTGGAGCACTCCCACCTGCCGGGACAGAGCCCCAATCTGTTTGTCCTGAACGGAGGGAACAAATTAAATTAGCAGGTTGTAATAGAATTGATTGGAAAGCTAAAAGCAAAATAAAGGAGCATTTGTTTTACTAGAGTTCTCGTGTGAACCTCAGCAGCTGCCCGCGCCCCGTCAGCCTAAGTCAATGGAAGAAAGGTTAGAATATCCGAATAAAACTATAGTTTTAAAACAAAAGGCAAAATTTAGAAATTACCCTCTACTCTCTGCCATAAATCCACTCTCTCACGCTGTGAGCATAGAGCAAGCCCTCCTCCGCATAGTCCTGTGGGACATGATCATACTGGAGCGGAATGGTAGGAGCACCTGCCTGATACCTGGGGACCATAGTAGTGGTCTGCTCACCGTAAGAGACCGTCCTAAGGCTCTAATCCCAAGGCGGTAAAGTTGGAGCCCGAGTTACAGCAGGAACGGGCTATAAAGAAGAATGAATCCAATAATGAGATAAACACGCATGTTTGAAAAATTAAGATAAAGTTTGAAGAGACTGAAATAAACTCACTCGGGTCACCTCTATCAAAGAAAAGTTCCCCATCAGCTTTGCAGCACGGAAAGCTGCGTATCCCACTGGAGGCTCCACAAAACCCTGAAGAGATAAATCGGCTAGGGCAACCATGAGCGCGGAGCCCTGGAGGGTATCCGTAGCTCTCATAGACTCCGGCGAGGGATATAGCACGAAAAAAGACTCGGACACCAATGACTGTCTAGTCACTCTCTCTCCTAGGTACCACACCTGAGCCTCTAGTTGGTCCAGCAAGATCCTCTGTGGGTCATACCCAACCGACTCCCATATCCCCTAGGAGGCCTCGGGAAGCATGTCAAGCCAGGGCTGCCATTGGATGTGCTGCTCTAGTAGATTCGTCAAGAAGTTCCTAAACGAGATGAAATCATGAGCCCCGATCTTCTGCCCGACCCGATCCTTCGCCCACTTTAACCCCTAGGGCATGATGAGGGCGTCCGTCGGCCATGTGTCGGGCGACATCATATGCAAGTACTCATGGAACCAAATCTGCAAGAATGAGAGAAGAGCATAAGTTTTGAGAAGCATGAATAAAGAAATTTGAAATAAGAATGCAAAACTTAATTCAGGGTTGGTAATTAATAAAAGAGAAGAAGTATACCTCCCAAGCCCTCCAGAAGCCGCTAGTAGAGGCTGGGCGATCCCGGGATATCTCTCCCATGTGCTGATACAGGATGGCTAATCTTGCACCGGCCTAATCGTACTGGTATATCTAGTCCATGCACTCCAAGGACCCCAGCAGCATCACGGAGATCCAGTCTCCCTTGGTGCTCAACAAAGAGCACCCCAGCATATACATGATGAAGCCCCGAGCCATCTGCTCGTCTGTAAAACCCTCCCGGCCTCTGAAAGAGTCCATGAACCACTTGGCCCTAACCAAGGGCTCCTTTGGGACCACTCCTAGCAGCTCCTGCACCTGATCCCACTCGGTGACGGTGTCTAGATATCGTAGGAGTTCTGCGCTGAATGGGATCCCCGTAATCATGCTGAAGTCGAGGGGAGTCATTGTCATCTTCCAAAAAGCAAAGTGGAAGGTGTTGGTGGTATTCTACCACCGCTATGCCAAAGGTTAGACGAAGTCTCCAAAATTGGCAGCCCTAACGAATCCCTGCACTGCCTTGCTCAACTCCCCGTACCAAGCAAACTCATGAGCCAATCTGTCGTGCCCCTTCAGCACGTCCTTCGGCAGTTGCAAAAGTTCAAAGATTCAAGATTAGTAAATGAACCAAGAAAGAAAAAGTGGAAAAGAATAATAATAATGAAAGACAATGGTAAAAATGAATAATAGAAAGAGTGAGAAAGGGAGAATCTGGAAAAATCATGAGAATTCCACAAGTATGGCACTCGTATAAGGATTGGAGGTCGTTTATAGAATAATAAGAAGGGAAACGAGTGATGAGGGCATTCAAATACTAGAGAGATTCCAAAAAGAAAAGAAAAGGGAAAGAAAAGAGTATTCACATTCTTAAAAAATAATAATAAAAAGTGAAGGGTCAAACGGGATTTAGGTTCAAAATTATTCGAATCAAATTCGAATGAAAAAGGGGGGGGGGGGGGGGGGGGGGAGCTTGGAACGATCAGAAAAGTTCATAAGCATAGTGGTTGTATTCATGTGAAAAACTTCAATTAAAATGGTTTGCGTTCATGAGTTTTGAAAAGATATATAAAAATAATAAAAAAAAAGGGGGGGTCAAGGGACGATCTGACTAAATAAATGGGTAAGCACAGAGGGGATTGAAACGCCCGAAAACTCTACAAGCCTAATAAGGCACAAAAAAAATATATTGATTGTGCATAGCATTCATGAAGTTCAAAAAGGGAGAGAAGAAAAGAATTGAAAGATAGAAAATAAAAAAAGACGTTTACCTCGCGCTTGAACGCGTGGGCAGATAGATGCTCATTTGCGTCCCGAAGCAGGAATGTAGCGTTGTGGACCGTCGCGAATGGAGGAGGAGGTCCTGGCGCTCTCCCTCGATAGTGTCCCGGGACGGATCCCAAGGAGCACACTTCAGGGAAAACTAGGACTTCCTCACGCGATCCTAGAGACAAAGAGTCGCCACCTAATTTTTATCGGGAATTAGGAAACCCAAGTTTGACTCGCCCAAAATTGAATAAGGTTACTCGCCCTTCATTACCAGAAACAAGGTTCGGGGGTTTTGGTACGAGAGGGGAAGGAGCCCAAGCAGGACTAAAGCACCCCCTCCTCGCCCTACCGAATGGTAGGCCTTGATTCAAATATCCTTGTTATTAATTCATAATAGATGTTGTTTCCTCAAACATACTAGATAGATATATACATGGCAAAAAGAAACATCTAATGAAAATCATTTCAAGAGACTAAATCAAGTAGAAAGCGGATGCTCATGCAATACAAGGGAGAAGTATACTCACAGTGGCTAGTCCCGCCCGGGACCGATGCAAATAAAGTAAACATGTCATGATATGCAAAGGGAACGAGAAGACTTACATTGGTTGACTCAAGCGGAGTCGCGAAAGCAAAAAGAATGTAAACGTGCAATGCAATCATGCAACAATCCTAGATAAGATGTCTCTAACAAATAATCATATAAACGGAGACTTATCCTAAAGGAAATGTGTCGTTGAAATCAAAGTTGTAAACCTAGAAAAATTCTAAGAGAAAGGATAGAGATAGTACACGATACATGGGCACTAAGCCACATGTAGACGAGGCAAACCACAAATCGAAGTCCGGGTCCGAGGCACTTAATTCTCTGCACTAATACACCAAAGAATACCCAAGCATTGCAAAAATACAAGCAAACAAATGATATGCATGATAAACAAAGAAAACATGTCATCAATCAAATTTCCAGATTCAGCAACCTCTAATGAATCCTATCAAAAGTGGTCTTAAACATGAGCTGGATAAAAACCCTTTTACAGAAAGTTAGATACATGTCTTAGGAAACTTCTCCAAAAAGTGGGACCTCAATATCAATTTTATTGTTTGAGAAATAAATGTTTTGGGAACAGTGGATCAGGACTGTCCACTGTTCTTGTAAAAATCATAATTAAATCTACAAAAATCATATGAAGCTCTATTTGGTGTCAAAAGAAAGCTATTTCATTGTAGTATATGATAAAAATAAACCCATGGACATTCTGTAATCACAAGGTTTCTGAAAAAGTGTTTTAAACAGACTCTGTTATTCTGGAAATTTGGTATCATTTGACAAATGAATGCAAAACATAATAGAAGTATAATAGAAGTTCATGAATCATGTTAACCAAGTTGATTTAAGCTTTTGATCTCTCATCCATTTATCCTAGGTGATTTCTAAACCAAGTTTTATTCATCAATTGTTGTTGAGTGATCAAGGTATGACCATTTTGTATACATAATCATATTTGTAATTAAACTTAGAAAATTCCAGAATAGTTGTATCAACTTTAAACGCTTAGAAAACGATCTTAACTCGATCGTATGCTCACGATTTTACATCGGCATATAGATATATGAGTTAGGAATCATCCCCAAAAAGCGGAACGTCGATAACTATTATAGATTTTCTGAAATTCAAGCACAAAGAGACGATGTTCAAATCTGTCAACCGATTTCTCAACAATTTCTAAAAATAGTATATGAATCCTAAAAGCTCTCAAAACGGACCGGATGAAAGCTAATTCATCAAAGTTTACCCAGAAAATTTGAAATCTATCAAACTATGGGTTTTGATGGACCAAATCTAATGGACAAAACCAATCTGCTTTGCTGAATTTTTATCTAGTTCATTTTAAAGTGTGAGGAAAACATTTTAGTGATAGTTGAAGCTTATTAGAGAGATCAAACTCATAGATCAACTTAATTATCATGATTCCCAATCAATTTAGCCCTCAAGTTCTATGAAGAACTTTTAGATCAAGGATCAAAGGGACTTATAAATATCATGTTGGAGATGAAATTCAATAGGAATTCTAGGTAATAGGAATAATCAAGAGATAGGTATGAACATAGAAATCATCCTTCTCATAGATCATATTTCCAAACCATCATGGAATTCAAAATAGATATATGTATATATATATAATCATGTATGCATGAATCTAAACTAAAATTGAAGAATGAAACCAAAATTGAAAATCAAAGTGAAAAACAATCTCTAATTGTAAATTATCAATAAAAATCAAAGAGATTTGGATCTAACTATGTGAGTGTGTGAAGAACATGAGAGGAAGAAGATGAGTGTTCTAATAAGTAGAAATAGAACTAAGTTAGATCCAAATCTTATAGATCTATATATACAAAGTAGGAATTAGAGATGAACTATAGTGTTTACCTCTTGGAGGATTCTCAATTACAAGACCAAAATTGATTTGAAGATCTTCTTCTTCAAGTGTTATTCAAGTGTTCTTCAAGCACTCATCCATGGAAGTTGAGGGAGGCAATTGTTGTTCAAATTGTGGTCTAATTAGCCTAAGTTCATCTAAATTCAATTCATAATTTTCTCTCTCTAGAATTCACCTAAATTGAAAGTATATTCAAAGTATACTTATCTCTCTTGTATGTGCTTCTATGTGTGTTTGTATCTCCAAGTATATTCAAGTGTATCTCTTCCAAGTGTCTAGTGTGTTAAGATGTGATCTCATATGAGATGTATGAGATCTTATATAGAGTTTTGAAGACTTAGCTCTTAAGTTTCAGGGTTAAAACAGGATTTTTAGAGCTTAAAAGAGGGTTAAAATGGCCATTTCGGAGCCTGAACGCAATTTCCAGGCAATTTCCTCGCAGTGGGAAGCTTCTAGAAGGGTCTGGAACTCAAAAAGCTCCGTGGAGGACACAAATGGAAGTGGCGGTTATGGTGGGACCCGCCACCCCCATACCCAAAACCGCCACTTACTATTTGGGTCCCTCTGGTCACCCACAAGCTCTGTTTCAAATTTCATGCGCACTGCTTTTCCAGATTTTTGTAAAAATGCTTTTTGGTGTCCGAAATCGTCCGTTTACGTACCGTTGGAAAGCTGTCAGGTTGAATTTCAGTATAAAAATATTTCCAGAGGTTTTATAATGAGAATTGAAGTCCAATTGAAGTCCGGAAGTCCTCCGGAACTTTCGTCGTCTTTTTGAAATCAAATGACGTCTTTTCCAAAATTGCTTTCAAATGTGCGTCGATTTCGAACTTTTCTTTAAAATTGAATCTCTGGATACCTAGAATACTGCGTTTAGAACACTTAATGTTCATATAACCCTGAGAGAATATGAATTCTGAGAGATGATTTTGACAAAACCGGGATTTATCCATGGAAAAGGGCTTTTCTGAGCTTGAAGTCACTTTCCGAAGTCCGATCTTCTGATTGTGTGGAATCCAGTACCTTCCACGGGGTACTTTTCATCATCGAATCCTCCAAGACGTTGTCCACCCTAAATCCTATCAGTGTGGTCAAAATTGGGTGTCTACAGTTTGCCCCTCTTTGGCAGAGCTTGTTGTGAACAACGTGAACTGCAAGTGAGTGCCAAAGCCTTGAAGGCACCCAAATAACCATACTGAGAGGTTTTAGGAAAAACAAAAAATTCGCAAAATCAAGAAATTCAAAATCAGAGAAAATCAAGAAATTACGAATGCAAGAATGCAATGCAATGCTGGGTAGAGGCGGCTAAGTTGAAGCTGATGCTGGTCGTGCTCCGCTGGAGCTGCCTACGTATCCTTTCCAGGAATCAGACCAGGGCGTAGTTCAAGCGCGCGAGAAGACGGAAAACAAACAAACAACAACAATGCGGATGAAATGCTCCTATCCTAGGATGCTGGTGCAATATGAAAACATGAAATGTGAAAGTGCTGGAGGAATCATCCTCAAGGGTTCCCTAGATGCAAAATCTAATGCAAAGGATGCAACGACTCTCTCTCACAGTCGAATATGCTAAAGGTATCTTGGATGATTCTCGAGGTTTTTGTCAAAGTTATTCTTCTGATCTTAAGGCTCGTAGGCGTCATCTGTATCCTGGACGACTCTTGAAATAGCGAAGTATCTTGGATGAATTCTGAGTCATGTCAAACAACTGGACGATTGCTGGTATAGAGTCCTTCTGCTGGGGACGATTGTTGATGTAGAGTCCTTCTGCTGGGGACGATTGCTGATGTAGAGTCCTTTTGCTGGGGACGATTGCTGGTGTAGAGTCCTTTTGCTGGGGACGATTGCTGGTGTAGAGTCCTTCTGCTGGGGACGATTGCTGATGTAGAGTCCTTCTGCTGGGGACGATTGCTGAAACAGGTCCTTCTTCTGTGGACGATTGCTGATGTAGAGTCCTTCTGCTGGGGACGATTGCTGATGTAGAGTCCTTTTGCTGGGGACGATTGCTGGTGTAGAGTCCTTCTGCTGGGGACGATTGCTGATGTAGAGTCCTTCTGCTGGGGACGATTGCTGAAACAGGTCCTTCTTCTGTGGACGATTGCTGATGTAGAGTCCTTTTGCTGGGGACGATTGCTGATGTAGAGTCCTTCTGCTGGGGACGATTGCTGATGTAGAGTCCTTTTGCTGGGGACGATTGCTGATGTAGAGTCCTTTTGCTGGGGACAAATCTTCTGAAACAGGTCTCTCTGCCGGAGACAAATCTTCTGCTCTTCTGAAACAGGTCTTTCTTCTAGACAAATCTTCTGTAACAGGTCTGGAAACAAGTCTTCTGAAACAGGTCTCTCTGCCGGAGACAAATCTTCTGTTCTTCTGAAACAGGCCCTTTTTCCGAGGACAAATCTTCTGTGGCAGGTCTAGAAACAAATCTTCTGAAACAGGTCTCTCTGCCGGAGACAAATCCTCTGTTCTTCTGAAACAGGCCCTTCTTCTGAGGACAAATCTTCTGTTCTGATGCACGGATTCTGAGAGATACACAAATTCTGAGAGATGACCCTTCTTCTGAGAGCAACCCACGGATACACGATTCTGATTTTGAGAGAAACCCTACATTCTGGAGGCAACCCTGATATGCGATGCTGAGAAATACATGATTCTGAGAGAAACCCTACATTCTGGAGGCAACCCTGGATACACGATTCTGATTCTGAGAGAAACCCTACATTCTGGAGGCAACCCACGATTCTGAGAGAAACCCCACATTCTGAGAGCAACCCACGGATACACGATTCTTGGCATAAACCTTGTATTCTGGAGGCGACCCACGATTCTGATTCTGAGAGAAACCCTACATTCTGGAGGCAACCCACGATTCTGAGAGAAACCCTACATTCTGGAGGCAACCCTGGATACATGATGCTTGGCATAAACCTTGTATTCTGGAGGCGATTTTGATGCTCAAATTCTGAGAGATACCCTTTATCTGGAGGCAACCCGTGGATACATGATGCTTGCGAGAAACTTAATTCTGAAAGTTCTCTACTGGGGAGATCCTATGATTCTGAGAGATGCACGAATTCTGTTATACCTTGACAATATCTGGAAATTCTCTGCTTGAGGAGATATCTGAGGTTTCTGGGACGCGAGCACATATTCTGGAGGCCCTGCTGATTCTTTCTGAGACTCATATTGGTGCTTCGACCAACGCAATCATTCTTGCAACACGTCAGGCTTACTCTAACCCTTTCTGAACATCTCGCATTCTGACTCATCTTCTGAAAGTCCTTTCTGGATGTAATTCTCAAGCGACAGTAGACTCAAATGTCCATTTTCTAAGACAACTCATAATCAATCCCAAAACGACTGGAGTTTGCCGTTTCTCGGCCACTTTCAGGCTGCGGTGCCTTTGATTCTTCTCATCTGGGGGACTTTTTTTCAATTCTTGAATGGATTTTTACCAAGATTCAAATCTCCAGAGGTCCTCTAGACCAATTCCAACAAGTTTTAAGCACTCTCAAGGCTTATATATCAAAAATGGACCAATCCGGGATCAAATCAAGAGTTCCGGGGGTCAAAACGCGAATATAGAGCAAAATGGGGAAATGGCAGGAAGTGAATAGTAAATGGCGGTTCCCCACACCCCCTTGGGAACCGCCAGCCGCAACTTTGGGGTTTTAAACCCATTTTCTTCTTTGTTCTTCATTCATTTCTTCTTCAATGCATCACCTCTTCCTTCTAAGGTGCTCAAATCTTGCAATTTCTTGATGTTTTGAGTGATTTCTTGCATTAAAACCTCCAAAAACTTTGTTGATTTCATCAACTCCTCCCTATTCTAGGGGATTCAAGTACCAAGGTTTTTACTATTCATCATCTTCAACCTCTTATCTTCAAGCTTCAAGCATCAACAACCATGAGTTCCCATGGACAAGGTGAAAGTTCTAGAACACGTAGAAGCCAATTTCAAGCTAGTGGAGCTTCATCAACTCA